>JAGIQG010000037.1:15250485-15841173 GCA_024679065.1 Sphyrna mokarran
TGGTTCTCCTTGGAGAGGAGAAGGCTGGGAGGAGGTTTGACAGCGACGTTCAGATTCCTGAGAGGTCAGAGAGTGGGATTGGGAGAAACCATTCCCACTCGGAAAGGGATCGAGAACAAGAGGATTCGAAGGGGTTTGCCAAAGAAGCAAATGTAATGTCAGGAAAGGGGGGGGGGGGGGCGGGTTGAGTGGTTGGGGTCTGGCACTGAGGAGGAGGCGGGGGAGGGGGGCGGGGGGGGTTCAAGCGAGGCTCCCAAGGAGACATGGAATAGAAGCAATGGGTAGGTAGGGGGTAATTATGGGGAAAAGTCAGGGGAATGGGCACCAACTCACGATGCCTGTTTGGACACCTGGTGTGGACAAGATGGCATCATAAAATCTTGGACCCCCCCCCCCGCCACCACAGTGCCGGAGGGGGCCATTTTGCCCATCTAGCCTGCACGAACCACAATCCCACCCAGGAATTATCCCCACATAGTTCCTTTGCGGTACACGAGCTTGGCGTTGTGGTTGGCAGCTGGAGGAAGGATACTTTCATTTTTATTTTACTGGTGGGACACAGGCGTCGCTGGCTGGGCCAGCATTTATCGCCCATCCCTATTTGACCCTTAGTGACCAAAGATGTGCAGGTTAGGTGAATTGGCCATGCAAAATTGTCCCTTAGTGTCCAAAGATGTGCAGGTTAGGTGGATTGGCCATGCTAAATTACCCCTTAGTGTCCAAAGATGTGTGGATTAGGTGGATTGGCCATGCTAAATACCCTTTAGTGTCCAAAGATGAGCAGGTTAGGGGCATTGGCCATGCTAAATTGTCTCTTAGTGTCCAAAGATGTGCAGGTTAGGGTGGATTGGCCATGCTAAATTGTCCCTTAGTGTCCAAAGATGTGCAGGTTAGGTGGATTGGCCATGCTAAATTGTCCCTTAGTGTCCAAAGATGTGCAGGTTAGGGTGGATTGGCCACGCTAAATTGCCCCTTAGTGTCCAAAGATGTGCAGGTTAGGTGGATTGGCCATGCTAAATGTCCCTTAGTGTCAAAGATGTGCAGGTTAGGTGGATTGGCCATGCTAAATTGTCCCTTAGTGTCAAAGATGTACAGGTTAGGTGATTGGCCATGCTAAATTGTCCCTTAGTGTCCAAAGATGTGCAGGTTAGGGTGGATTGGCCATGCTAAATTGCCCCTTAGTGTCCAAAGATGTGCAGGTTAGGTGGATTGGCCATGTTAAATTGTCCCTTAGTGTCCAAAGATGTGTGGGTTAGGTGGATTGGCCATGCTAAATTGTCCCTTAGTGTCAGGAAGACTAGCTAGGGTAAATGTAAAAGATTAAGGGTCTAGGGCCTGGCTGGGATTGTGGTCGGTGCAGACTCGATGGGCTTAATGGCCTCCTTCTGCACTGTAGGCATTCTACAGAGGGCATCGCTTTAAGGTGAGAAGGGGAGACTTACAAAAGGGTCCAGATGGTGCTGAGTGTCTGGAACAAGCTGCCAGAGACAGTAGTAGAGGTGGGCACAATTTTGCCCTTTAAAAAGCGTTTGGATAGTTACATGGGTAAGATGGCTATAGAGGGATATGGGCCAAATGTGGGCAATTGGGACTAGTTTAGGCAATAAAAAACGGGGTGGCAAAGAGAAGTTAGGCTGATAGTTTAATGACTCTGTTTTGCTTCTGATCGTGTCACCTCTTTTTAATTGTCATTCAATTGCCTCGCCTATTGAAAAGCCTTAAGGCAATGTTCAGATTTCTGTTTTGTCGCACGCTCCTTCCTGCTAAGATTAATTATATTCCGTGTTTGGCACTATCTCCCTTTTGCCAAGGGGCAATTTAGCATGGCCAATCCACGTAACCTGCGCATCTTTGGACACTAAGGGGCAATTTAGCATGGCCAATCCACCCTAACCTGCATATCTTTGGACACTAAGGGGCAATTTAACATGGCCAATCCACCCTAACCTGCACATCTTTGGACACTAAGGGACAATTTAGCATGGCCAATCCACCTAACCTGTGCATCCTTGGACACTAAGGGGCAATTTAGCAACCTAACCTGTACATCTTTGGACACTAAGGGGCAATTTAGCATGGCCAATCCACCTAATCTGCACATCTTTGAACACTAAGGGGCAATTTAGCATGGCCAATCCACCTAACATACACATCTTTGAACACTAAGGGACAATTTAGCATGGCCAATCCACCTAACATACACATCTTTGGACAGTAAGGGACAATTTAGCATGGCCAATCTAGCTAACATACACACCTTTGAACACTAAGGGACAATTTAGCATGGCCAATCCACCTAACCTGCACATCTTTGGACACTAAGGGACAATTTAGCATGGCCAATCCACCTAACATACACATCTTTGAACACTAAGGGACAATTTAGCATGGCCAATCCACCTAACATACACACCTTTGAACACTAAGGGACAATTTAGCATGGCCAATCCACCTAACCTGCACATCTTTGAACACTAAGGGACAATTTAACATGGCCAATCCACCTAACCTGCACATCTTTGGACACTTTGTACAGTTAGGTTATCTGAGTGGCAGGCAACAAATCCTAATGTGTCCCGACGTCAGTTTGGACAATTGGCTAAGGTTTGGTTTGAAGATAATTGCAGTGGAAAGTTACATAAAGTTTTAGGGGGTAATAGCGGGGAAGCATGAAATATCAGAGATTCAGAACATTGGGATCATTAGGGAAAGTGTGAAGATGCAAAACAATAATGTTTCACCCCATGCTGTCGGGAGGGAAATTTAGTGGGGACTATTTTAAGGAAATGCCATTAGCAAGAAGTGTATTACATTCAAATGAAGAGGGTGCATGTGATTCAAAGTTGATGACAATCTGTATTGTCTAATGGAGATTAGGTGTCTAGCGATAGATATAGCTTTTAGAGGGAAGGGTGAATATTTCATTACTTCCTCATTAGACCATTATCAGTTTGGAGCGTTGGTCTGTAATGTTATTCATGCTCATTTTTGTATTGCTCCACAATTACCACACTAAGAGGTCTCACAGCGCCAGTGTTAAACTCCAACAGGTTTATTTGGTAGTACGAGCTTTCAGAGCACTGCTTCTTCATCAGGTGAGAGCAGGATTTGATTCACAAACAGGGCATATATAGATCCAGACTCAATCGCAAAGTAATGATTGAAATGCGAGCTTTCTTTTGATTTAATTTGATTTATTATAGTCAAATGTACTGGGATGTAGTGAAAAGTATTGTTTCTTGCGTGCTATACAAAGTATACCATTCATAGAGTACATGGGGGAAAAGGGCTTGCTTTATTATTTGTCACATGTATTGGGATAGAGTGAAAAGTAGTTACTTGTGCGCTATACAGACAAAGTATACTATTCATAGAGTACATAGGGGAGAAGGGTTTAATTTATTATTGTCACATGTACTGGGATACAGTGAAAAGTATTGTTTCTTGCGCGCTATACAGACAAAGTATACTATTCATAGAGTATATAGGGGAGAAGGGTTTAATTTATTATTGTCACATGTACTGGGATACAGTGAAAAGTATTGTTTCTTGCGCGCTATACAGACAAAGCATACTGTTCATAGAGTATATAGGGGAGAAGGATTTAATCTTCCAGTCCAACGCCAGAATCTCTACATCACATCCACAAATTCCAGCGAGAGTAGACTACATTGAGTTGCATCAAATAAACCAAAGGCAAGAATCAAGATTAAATGTAACAAACTCTTTGGGTGAATACTCTGAGCAACATAATATCACAATAACGGGTTGACGAATGGTAGATGGAGTTTCATTTTGGTCGATTGAACCAGGGCAGGACTTACTCAGTTAATGGTAGGGCGTTGGGGAGAGTTACAGAACAAAGGTTCAGAGCTCCTTGAAAGTGGAGTCACAGGGCGGACAGAGTGGGGAAGAAGGCATTCGGCATGCTTGGTTTCATCGGTCAGAGCATTGAATCCAGGAGCTGGGACGTCTTGTTGAAGTTGTACAAGACATTGGTAAGGCCACACTTGGAATACTGTGTGCAGTTCTGGTCACCCTATTATAGAAAGGATATTATTAAACTAGAAAGAACGCAGAAAAGATTTACTAGAATGCTACCAGGACTTGATGGATTGAGTTATAAGGAGAGGCTGGATAAACTGGGACTTTTTTCTCTGGAGCGTAGGAGGCTGAGGGGTGATTTTATAGAGGTCTATAAAATATTGAGGGGCACAGATCAGCTAGATAGTCAATATCTTTTCCCGAAGATAGGGAGTCTAAAACTAGAGGGCATAGGTTTAAGGTGAGAGGGGAGAGATAGAAAAGTGTCCAGAGGGGCAATTTTTTCACACAGAGGGTGGTGAGTGTCTGGAATGAGCTGCCAGAAGCAGTCGTAGAAGCGGGTACAATTTTATCTTTTAAAAAGTGTTTAGATAGTTACATGGGTACGACGGGTATAGAGGGATATGGGCCAAACATGGGCAATTGGGATTAGCTTAGGGGTTTAAAAATAAGGGTGGCGTGGACAAGTTGGGCTGAAGGCCCTGTTTCCATGCTGTGAATCTCTATGAGAATATGACCCTACGACAACTTGAACATTTGGAGTGCATTAGAACACGTACTGCTTCTCAAGTTTTCACTCAAGCTTACACTTTACTTTCTCAGAAGACTTATGTCCGCTACAACTCTTGCCAACTTTTACAGATGCACCATAGAAAACATTCTTTCTGGTTGTATCACAGCTTGGTATGGGGCTCCTGCTCTGCCCAAGACCGCAAGGAACTGCAAAACGTCATGAATGTAGCCCAATCCATCACACAAACCAGCCTCCCATCCAATGACTCTGTCTACACTTCCCACTGCCTCGGGAAAAGCAGCCGGCATCATCAAGGACCCCACACAACATGAACATTCTCTCTTCCACCTTCTTCCGTCAGGAAAAAGATACAAAATTCTGAGATAAAGCACCAACCGACTCAAGAACAGCTTCTTCCCTGCTGCTGTCAGACTTTTGAATGGACCTACCCTCGCATTAAGTTGATCTTTCTCTACACCCTAGCTATGACTGTAACACTACATTCTGCACCCTCTCCTTTCCTCCTCTGTGAACAGTATGCTTTGTCTGTATAGCACACAAGAAACAATACTTTTCACTGTATCCCAATACATGTGACAATAATAAATCAAATCAAATCCTTCTCCCCTAAGTACTCTATGAACGGTATGTTTTGTCTGTTAGTGCACAAGAAACAATACTTTTTACTCCCCGGAAAGAGAGTTTTTCAGTATTCAGGGTCCCGGGGGAGAGTGTGTTAATATTTACAAGGGGTTCCACAGAGGAGAGTGTGTCAGTATTTATCGGGGGGGTGGGGGGGAGGTTTCCACAGGATTTATCCGCTAATCCATCCAAGCTATGCATCTCAGGACACTAAGGGGTAATTTTAGCATTGTCAATCCACCTAACCCGCACATTTTTGTACTGTGGGAGGAAACTGGAAAATCCAGAGGAAACCCACGCAGACACGGGGAGTATGTGCAAACTCCACAGAGCCAGTGACCCCAGGAATTCGGATCCCTGGGCGCTGTGAGGCAGCAGTGCTAATCCTCCTGTGCCACTAACCTGATATTGAAATGAATTTTTTCAACTTAGCTTAAGTTTACAAGATCTAAAGTGTATTTATTAGCATTACAAGTAGGCTCACATTAACACCGCAATGATGTTACTGTGAAAATCCCCTAGTCGCCACACTTCAGCACCTGTTTGGGTAACACTGAGGGAGAATTTAGCACGGCCAATGCACCCTAACCAGTCTTTCAGACTGTGGAGGAAACCAGAGCACCCGGAGGAAACCCACGCAGAAATGGGAAAAACTCCTTACAGACAGTGACCCAAACTTGGAATTGAACCCAGCTCCCTGGCACTGTGAGGCAGCAGTGCTAACCCACTGCGTAAAAATGAACACATCCTGATGATTCTCACAGGCTTGAGGTGTTAACTTTGTTACCCTCTCCCCACAGACACTAACCAGACCAGTGAAGATTTTCCAACATCTTCTGTTTTTATGTCAGGTTTCCAGCATCTGCAGGATTTTGCTTTTACAATAAAATTGTTGGTTATTGCAAAACCGGACTTGTCAAGTGGGAAGTTTGAAGCTTACTTATTAGTGTCACAAGTAGGTTTACATTAACACTGCAATGAAGTTACTTTGCAGGGAAAGACTATTACCATGCAGTGTCAAATAGTGTGGCATAATAATTACTCTTTCCCCAAACCTTAAACCTCCCTCTCAAACACATGCTCACACATAAATACTCACAAGAATGCGCACATAGGTTAGCACTGCTGCCTCACAGTGCCAGGGACCTGGTTTCGATTCCCAGCTTGGGATTCACTGTGCGGAGTCTGCGTGTTCTCCCCGTGTCTGCGTGGGTTTCCTCCGGGTGCTCCGGTTTCCTCCCACAGTCTGAAAGACATGTTGCTTAGGAGCGTTAAATTCTCCTTCAACGTTACCCAGAGTATAGCGACTAGGGGATTTTCACAGTAACTTCATTGCATTGTTAATGTAAGCTGACTTGTGACCCAATTGAATACACGTTATACAGATACACTTCTGCGCGCGCACGTATTCCCACACGTGTATGCACAAACACACACAATACACCCACATTCACAAACATATGTAAATATACACACACACAAACATTCACATAAACACACACACACATGCAAAAGTGCATACACACACATACTAACACACAATCTCTGGGGCCCCCCTGCAAATACTGACACACTTCTTGGTGACCCAGCCCTCTGTAAATACTGACAGGGGTATGGGGAGGAGGGGTTAGGGCGTGGGGGGCCCTGCTAAATTGCCCCTCAGTGTCAGGCAGATTAGGAGGTAAATATGTGGGGTTATGGGGATAGGGCCTGGGTGGGATTGTTGTCGGTGCAGGCTCGATGGGCCGAATGGCCTCCTCGTGGACTGTAGATTCTATCTGTGGTGACCCTTGGGGTGGGGAGTGGGACGAGAGGCAGAATGTGCCCTCCACACCCTCACTCCCTGACTCCAACGCAGTCATAATGCCAAGGTGGTGGCAAAACAGAGGGGTGGCATCAACAAGGTAAGGACTTAGCATCGACGATCCGGAGGAGGGGGGGGGGCTGAGGGTAACGAAGTTTGCTGATGACAGGAAGATGAGTGGAAAAGCGAATTGAGTGGAAACGCGGAATGTCTGCAGAAGGATCTGGGTAGGCTGAGTGAGTGGCCGAAGATGGAGTATAACGTTGGCAGGCATGAGGTTATCCACTTTGGAAGGAATAGGTGATCAAGAAGGCGAATGGAGTGTTGGCCTTTATAGCGAGGGGGATAGAATATAAAAGCAGGGAGATCTTACTACAACTGTACAAGGTATTAGTAAGGCCGCAACTGGAGTACTGTGTGCAGTTTTAGTCCCCTTATTTGCGTAAGGATATATTGGCCTTTGAGGGAATATAGAGAAGATTCACCAGGTTGATACCGGAGATGAGGGGGTTAGCTTATGAGAACTTAGATGGGCACATGAACAGAATGGGAATGGAGGGGTATAGAAAACGGATTTAAAATAGGGATCATGAGCCTTGGGAGTCCCTGGGAAGTGTGTAAATAGATGATGATATTGATGTACTTGTTTTTATCCTACAGGTGCTTTGGTCCACCTTGTTGTCTAACAAGGGGCATACATGCGATGGGTCGTGAGAGGACTGCTCTTGGATTTTGAGAGTGCTTCACGTCGTTAGTGTACACTCGACCTGGACCATTTGACGGGCAACACGACAGCTCAGTGACTATCGCTGTGCTGTGCAGATACATGGATTTGGGCCTGTGTCCGTGGGAGTTTGCACGTCCTCCCCGTGCTTGCGTGGGTTTCCTCCGGGCGCTCCGGTTTCCTCCCACACTAGAACTCAAGGGCACAGCTAGGGCAGGGGTCAGTTTAGAACAGAATTGAGGAGGAACTTCATCTCTCAGAGGGTGGCGAATCTCTGGAATTCTCTGCCCATTGAAGCGGTGGAGGCTGCCTCGTTGAACGTTTAAGTCTCGGGTAGATAGATTTCTGGTCGATAAGGGAATTAAAGGAGCAGGCAAGAGAGTGGAACTGATCCACTATCAAATCAACCACAATCTTATTGAATGAAGGCTCCAGGGGCCTAGCTGGCCGACTCCTGCTCCTATTCCTTGTGACTTACTCGAGAAACAAGAAGCCTGAGGGGAGGTTTATCGCATTATGGAAGGTTTTCGCTCGAGCTCGAAGGTGTTTTCAGCTGTTTGGGCGTCCAAACATTGGCCGACGAAAATAAAACAAGCACTGATGATTCCATTAGGAATTAGGACGAAAAATATTTATCCAGAGGCTGAAATCGAACCAGAGGGAGCATTTAAAAAGAATGGCGGAACGGACGCCTTTATCCGTTGATGCTACAAGGAAGGATTTAGATTAACACCGCAATGAAGTGACTGTGAAGATCTCCACACTCCAGTGTTTGGGCAACACTGGGGATGGATTTAACACAGTTAATCCACCCTAATCAGCACGTCTTTTGCACTGTTCTCATTTTACATCTCTTTAACCTGTGATCAAACCCCCCACACCCCCCTCTGTCTGTACTTGTAAAGACCTGATTCTCTGTAAAGACTCCAACCATTCTCTTGGTCTATATATGCCCTGTTTGTGAACACAATTCTCTGCTCACTTGATGAAGGGACAGTGTTCCGAAAGCTCGTGCTACCAAATAAACCTATTGGACTTTAATCTGTGAGACTTCTTCTGGTGTCTTTCGGACTGTGGGAGAAAACCAAGCTAGTTGCTCTGAAACTAAACGGCAATTTAACATGGCCAATCCACCTAACCTGCACATCTTTGGACACTAAGGGACAATTTAGCATGGCCAATCCACCTAACCTGCACATCTTTGGACAATAAGGGACAATTTAGCACGGCCAATCCACCCTAACCTGCACATCTTTGGACACTAAGGGACAATTTAGCATGGCCAATCCATCTAACCTGCACATCTTTGGACACTAAGGGGTAATTTAGCATGGCCAATCCACCTAACCTGCACATCTTTGGACACTAGGGAATAATTTAGGAGTCTCCCTTGTCAATTAGGAGTGACCCAGCGGCAAGGGTAGTTGGTTTGGAATGGTGACCAAAGATGTGCAGGTTGGGTGGAGTGGCCACGTGAAATTGCCCCTCAGTGTCCAAAGAGGATACTCACCACAACATGCCAAAATTCGCACATACACTTTGAGGGTGAACGGTGTGGATCCGCGACTAGTGAGTTCAATTTAGTTAAAGGCAATTCTACTGGGGTGAGGCGGAATTGCGGGTTGAACACAGGGATCTGCAGCGAGAGAATTCCAAATCTCAGGAACTCTTGTCTCTCAAATGGGGCGAGCAGAGGCGGGGGACGGAGGGGGGCAATATCTGACGGAGGTTTGTCGAATTACAAAGTAGCTTCAAAAGGTTAACATGCAGAAAGAGTTTCTCAAGTTTGGAGCCTGTAAATAAGGCTGAGAATCCCGGGGGAGGTGCGACACTGGAGAAAAATATTTACCCAGAGAGTGGTGAGATTGTGGTTCTCACTCCCATGGGGAGAGGCGACAGTGAGGGGTGTGGGGACATATACGGGAAAAACGGCATCAACAAATAAGGGGGCGGAAAAGTAGAAGGATGTGAGGAGGGCCAGAGATGAGGTGGGGAAGGAGTGCGGGAAGGTATGACACCAGCCTGCAACAGACGGGCAGAATGGCCTGTTTTTGAGATGTACAATTTATCAAACTCATTTCAGATTAAAGAGTTTCCAACAATGCATCAATATTTATGGATTGTAAGAGATTTCAGATCACAACAATACACTATTTCACTTCCTATATCCATTGAGGCTCCATGACCAGTTTATCCACGAAAACAAACCTCTACACTGTCCCCATCAAACACTCCCAGGACAGGTACAGCACAGGGTTAGATACAGAGTAAAGCTCCCTCTACACTGTCCCCCATCAAACACTCCCAGGACAGATACAGCAGAGGGTTAGATACAGAGTAAAGCTCCCTCTACACTGTTCCCCCATCAAACACTCCCAGGACAGATACAGCACAGGGTTAAATACAGAGTAAAGCTCCTTCTACACTGTCCCCCCATCAAACACTCCCAGGACAGGTACAGCACGGGGTTAGATACAGAGTAAAGCTCCCTCTACACTGTCCCCATCAAACACTCCCAGGACAGGTACAGCACGGGGTTAGATACAGAGTAAAGCTCTCTCTACACTGTCCCCATCAAACACTCCCAGAACAGGTACAGCACGGGGTTAGATACAGAGTAAAGTTCCCTCTACACTGTCCCCATCAAACACTCCCAGAACAGGTACAGCACGGGGTTAGATACAGAGTAAAGTTCCCTCTACACTGTCCCCATCAAACACTCCCAGGACAGGTACAGCACGGGGTTAGATACAGAGTAAAGCTCCCTCTACACTGTCCCCATCAAACACTCCCAGGACAGATACAGCACGGGGTTAGATACAGAGTAAAGCTCCCTCTACACTGTCCCCATCAAACACTCCCAGGACAGGTACAGCACGGGTTTAGATACAGAGTAAAGCTCCCTCTACACTGTCCCCCATCAAACACTCCCAGGACAGGTACAGCACAGGGTTAGATACAGAGTAAAGCTCCCTCTACACTGTCCACCCATCAAACACTCCCAGGACAGGTACAGCACGGGTTTAGATACAGAGTAAAGCTCCCTCAACACTGTCCCCATCAAACACTCCCAGGACAGATACAGCACGGGGTTAGTTACAGAGTGATGTTCTCTCAGGAGGAGAGTCTGTGCCACCTACTGGCTGTAGTTATTTCTTACAGCCACTGAAAATCTCTTTTAAATCTGTGGTTTCGGATGTGTAATAAATTTGCTAATTTTTATCTGTGTCCAAAATTAGAATCGAACTTCTTTTTGAAACACTGTGTATTCGCAGCACTTCTCCCGTTCCTCTGCTGATCTACATTTCAGCATTGCAGTGGACGAAGGTTGGATTTGTCCCTTTTCATGGCAAGAGGGTGGTGATTTTCCTTCCCCTCTGCCTCTCAATCCTCCTGCCCACAACTCAATGTCCCAGAAACACAGACATGCACCTCAGTAAAGTAACTGCCTGACTTGTGTGACCTGGGCCATCTTTTCTGGGTTAAATACAATGTAAAGCTCTCTCTCCACTGTCCCCCCATCAAACACTCCCAGGACAGGTACAGCACGGGGTTAGATACAGAGTAAAGCTCCCTCTACACTGTCCCCCCATCAAACACTCCCAGGACAGGTACAGCACCGGGTTAGATACAGAGTAAAGCTCCCTCTACACTGTCCCCCCATCAAACACTCCCAGGACAGGTACAGCACGGGGTTAGATACAGAGTAAAGCTCCCTCTACACTGTCCCCATCAAACACTCCCAGGACAGGTACAGCACAGGGTTAGATACAGAGTAAAGCTCCCTCTACACTGTCCCCCATCAAACACTCCCAGGACAGGTACAGCACGGGGTTAGATACAGAGTAAAGCTCCCTCTCGACTGTCCAAAGGGGCCTTTTTCCACGCTGTAAACCTCTGTGATGTGGAGTTCCAGTGTTGGACTGGGGGATGGGCACATTGAGGAGTCTCACAACACCAGGTTAAAAACCAGCGGGTTTATATGGAATCACGAGCTATCGGACTGCTGCTCCTTGCTCGGGAGTGCGGCAGTTCTGTTCACAAACAGGGCGTAGAACGACACAAAGTCAATTTACAAAACAATGGTCGGAATGCGAGTCTTTACAGGTAATGACAGTGCGAGTGGAGAGAGGGTTGAGCGCCGGTTAAAGAGATTGCCGGCAGGAGATTTTGCAAGCCCGGGCAAGTGATGAGGCTTACAGATTGTGTGAGACGAACCCAAGATCCCAGTTGAGTCGGTCCTCATGTGTGTAGAACTTGGCTATCAGTCTCTGCTCAGCGATTCTCCGCAATGGTGGAGTCGACCTTGGAGAACATTTACCCGAAGATCAGAGGCCCGTGACCGTGGAAATGTTCCCCGCCAGGAAGGCAACACTCCTGCCTGGTGATCGTGGAGCCATGTTCATCCATCTGTCCTGTCCTGCACTGCCTCGGAACATCCTTTTCTACAGTGTATGAGATAGACAATGTTAGCCAAGAGCGTGTCCCTGGTGGATGGTGTCCTCAGATGACTCTGTGATTGAAATCGAACATTTTAGAGAAGGGGTTGAGATGGAGAGGAAGGCGGGGGGGGGAGCGTTTTCCTGGGGAACAGAGACGCCAGCAGGGAGCAGACGGGCTGAAGGGCCTGACTCGGTCGCGTTAAACCTTGCACTCCCTCATGGTTGCTTTGTCAAACTTTAACCCTGGGCGGTTTATCGGCTGGGTATTGTTGCTTTATTTTATGGCTGTAATCTCTCTCTCTCTCTCTCTCTTTCTCTGATCCACCCCGGGTCAAAGTGTGAGTGGGGCGTGAGGAGAGAAGCTCACGTTTCCCCCCCACTCCTCCCACCTTCCCAGGGTAAGTGTTCACTGAGCTGGTAGCAGCGCTCTCTCTCTCTCTGTCTGAGACCAGGTAGAATCGGGCGTTCCCCCCCCCCCCCCCATCCCGAGAACCAGGTGAGCCTCCATTCTCTGTCCCTCCACTACCCACCACCCCCCCCCCCCCCCCTTCCCCTGCCCTCCCTGGGGAAGGCCTGGTCCCCTCACCCTCTGAGGTGGTACCTTTCGCCAGCAAACCACCCCCCATCTCTCCTTGGGGAGCAGCAGGTCCCTTACCCCCTCTGGAGGCACCCCTCGCCCCCATCACTGTCCTCTGTCCCGAGTGGAAGAGAATCTCTGATTCCTGCCCTTTGTTACCCTCTCTCTCTCTCACACACTCCGTCCATCCCTCCCTATCTCTCTGTTCAGTCCATTCTCTCTCTCTCTCTGTCTCTTTATCTCTCGCTCTCTCTCTATCTCTATCTCTATCTCTCACTGTCCCTCTTTCTCTCTCTGTCTCTCTGTCTCTCTCTCTCGCTCTCTATCTATCTATCTCTCCATCTCTCACTGTCCCTCCTTCTCTCTCTGTCGCTCTCTCTCTCTCTTTTACTTCTCTCTCTAACTATCCCTCTTTTTCTCTCTATTCATCTTTCTCTCTCGGTCTGTGCGCCTCTTTCTCTCTCTCTCTCTCTCTGTTCTCTCTCTCTCTCACTCTCTCTCTCTCTCTCTCTCTGTTCTCTCTCTCTCTCACTGTCTCTATCTGCTTCTCTTTCTCTCTCTCTGCCGCTATCTCTCTCACTGTCTCTCTCTCTCTCACTCACTCACTGTCTCTATCTACCTCTCTTTTTCTCTCTCTGTTGCTCTCTCCCTCTGTTTCTGTCTCTCTCTCTCTCTATCTCTCTGTCTCTTTCTGTCCTCTCTCTCTCTCTGTCTGTCTCTCTCTCTCTCTCTCCCCTCCACCTTTGTCTGTGTGTGTGTGTGTCTCTCTCTCTTTCTCTCTATCTCTCTCTCTGTCCTGTCTCTGCCTCTCTCTCTCTCCCTCTGTCTTTCTCCCTCTCTCTTTCTCTCTGTGTCTGTCTGTCTGTCTCTCTCTCCCCCTCTGTCTCTCTCTCTCTCTCTCTCTCTCTCTTTCTCTCTCCCTCGATGATGATTTATTGGGGTCTGTGTTATTGTTGATGAGTGTGAATGGGACTGGGGAGTGAACTGGGCTACACTCACACACATACTCACACACACACACCCTCACTCACACTCACACACATACTCACACTCACACACATACTCTCACTCACACACCCTCACTCACACTCATACACATACTCACACTCACACACATACTCACACCCACACATACTCACACTCACACACCCTCACTCACTCACAACATACTCTCACTCACACACCCTCACTCACACTCACACACCCACACCCTCACTCACACTCACACACATACTCACACACACACATACTCACACTCACACACATACTCACACTCACACACATACTCACACTCACACACATACTCACACTCACACACCCTCACTCACACTCACACACATACTCACACTCACACACATACTCACACTCACACACCCCTTACACACACTCACACACTCTCACTCACACACACACTCAAATTCACACACGTAGACTCCCCTCACTCACGCTTCCAGAATCACACTGTCTCCTCATTCACGCACACACTCACCCTCTCCCCTCACTCACAATTTCCCTCGCCCTCTCCTCTCCATCTCCCTCAGCCTCACTGTCTCCCTATCCCTCTCCTTCTGCCTCCCTATGCGGACCCTCGCTGTGTGTAGTGTTGACCCGGTGTTGTGTGTGCAGGGTAGTTGGTGAGCTGGGAGTCTCGCTGATGTTCCGATCGCTGTTTCAATCACTCAGTGTCCTGCAATGGGTTCTCACCTTCCTGGCGATGGGTAAGTAGCACTGAGGGGGAGCGGGTTGTAACACACTCTCACACTCACAGAAAGACAACAGCGAGACAGAGACAAGCAGAGAGCAAGAGGCAGGGAGAGATTTGCAGGGCGAAATTGCAAAGTTGAGTTCAGACAGTTGAATGCAGGGCAGCCACTGTAAAAGTGAGGGGAGTGAGGGTCTGAGTGTGTGTGATGGGGACGTGTAGAGGGAGCTTTACTCTGTATCTAACCCTGTGCTGTACCTGTCCTGGGAGTGTTTGATGGGGGGACAGTGTAGAGGGAGCTTTACTCTGTATCTAACCCCGTGCTGTACCTGTCCTGGGAGTGTTTGATGGGGGGACAGTGTAGAGGGAGCTTTACTCTGTATCTAACCCCGTGTTGTACCTGTCCTGGGAGTGTTTGATGGGGGGACAGTGTAGAGGGAGCTTTACTCTGTATCTAACCCCGTGCTGTACCTGTCCTGGGAGTGTTTGATGGGGACAGTGTAGAGGGAGCTTTACTCTGTATCTAACCCCGTGCTGTACCTGTCCTGGGAGTGTTTGATGGGGACAGTGTAGAGGGAGCTTTACTCTGTATCTAACCCCGTGCTGTACCTGTCCTGGGAGTGTTTGATGGGGGGACAGTGTAGAGGGAGCTTTACTCTGTATCTAACCCCGTGCTGTACCTGTCCTGGGAGTGTTTGATGGGGGGACAGTGTAGAGGGAGCTTTACTCTGTATCTAACCCCGTGCTGTACCTGTCCTGGGAGTGTTTGATGGGGGGACAGTGTAGAGGGAGCTTTACTCTGTATCTAACCCCGTGCTGTACCTGTCCTGGGAGTGTTTGATGGGGGACGGTGGAAAAGAGTGTCTGTAAGTGTGGACGTGTGAGAGAGTGTCAGTGTGCATATATGTGTGTGTGCGAGTGCGAGTGCGAGTGCGAGTGCGAGTGTGTGTGTATGTGTGTGTGTGTGTATGTGAGTGTGTGTGTGTGTGTGTGTGTGTGTGTGTGTGTGTGTGTGTGTGTGTGTGTGTGTGTGTGTGTGTGTGTGTGTGTGTGTGTGTTGTGTGTGTATGTGTGTGTGTGTGTATGTGAGTGTGTGGTGGTATGTGGAGTGTGTGTGTGTGTGTGTGTATGTGTATATGTTTATGTGTATGTGGTGTGTGTGTGTATGAGTGTGTGTGTATGTGTATGAGTGGTGTGTGTTGTATGTGAGTGTGTGTGTGGTGTGAGAGTGTGGTGTGGTTGGTGTGTGTGTATGTGAGTGGTGTGTGTGTATGTGTGTATGTATATGTGTGTATGTATGTGTGTGTGTATGTGTATGTATGTGTGTGTGCGTGTGTATGTGTATGTGTGCGTTTGTGTATGTGTAGTGTGTGGGTGAGTGTGTGTGTGTGTATGTGAGTGTGTGTGTGTGTTGTAGTGAGTGTTGTGTGGGTGAGTGTGTGTGTGGAGTGTGTGTGTGTGTGTGTGAGTGTGTGTGTGTGTGAGTGTGTGTGAGTGTGTGTGTGAGTGTGTGAGTGTGTGTGTGTGTGTGTGTGTGTGTGTGTGTGTGTGTGTGTGTGTGTGTGTGTGTGTGTGTGAGTGTGTGTGTGAGTGTGTGTGTGAGTGTGTGATGAGTGGAAAATCAAATTGCGTGGAAGGAGTGGAAAGCCTACAGAGGGATCTGGATAGGTTGAGTGAGTGGGTGAGGACGTGGCAGATGGAGTATAATGTTAGCAAGTGTGAGGTTATTCACTTTGGTAGGAATAATGGTAGGAAGGATTACTATTTAAATGGCGAAAAGCTTCAGCATGCGATGGTGCAGAGGGACCTGGGAGTCCTTGTGCACAAATCGCAAAAACACAGAATGGAGGTGCAGCAGGTGATTCAGAAGGCAAATGCAATGTTGACCTTTATAGCTAAGGGGATAGATTATAAAAGTAGGGAGATTCTGTTGCAGCTGTACAGGGTGCTGGTGAGGCCGCAGCTGGAGTACTGTGTGCAGTTTTGGTCACTGCATTTGAAGAAGGATATATTGGCGTTGGACGGGGTGCAGAGAAAGTTTACTAGGCTGATACTGGAGATGAGGGCATTGGATTATAAGGAGAGACTGAATAGGCTAGGTTTGTACTCTTTGGAGTTTAGAAGGCTGAGAGGGGACCTTATAGAAACATATGAGATAATGAAGGGGATGAATAGGATAGAGGTTGAGAGACTCTTCCCACTTAGCAAAGATAGCAGGACTAGAGGGCACAACCTCAAGATTGGGGGGTGCGGTTCAGATCGGAGGAGTTTCTTCACACAAAGGGTAGTGAATCTTTGGAATTCTCTGCCTGATGAGATGGTGGGAGGCTTCCACACTGAATATGTTCAAGTCAAGAGTGGATAAGTTTTTAATTGACAAGGGAATTAAAGGGAGAAAACGGGAAAGTGGTACTGAACCACTACAGATCAGCCATGATCTTATTGAATGACGGGGCAGGCTCGAGGGGCTGGATGGCCTACTCCTGCTCCTATTTCCTATGTGTCCTATGTACAAGTCTCTCTCTCTCTCTTTGTGTTCCAGGCATTGTCTGCACACTCCTGACCTTGTATCTGCTCTTCACCTCACTCTGGCCTCTGGTGGCCCTTTACCTGGTCTGGCTCACCATCGACTGGAACACTCCAGAAAGAGGTAGCGTATTCCCGCCCAATCATTTCCCCATCCGGGTTTCCAGCGCAGGAAGGGGCCCTTCGGCCCATTGTGTCTGTACCGGCCCCTATCCATTCTAATCCTATTTCCCAGCTCTCAGTCCCTGGCCTTTGTGTGCTGGGGTGTTGCAAGTGCTCATCTTAAATCTTCTTCAATGTTGGGAGGGTTCCCGCCTCTCCCAACCTTTCATGCAGTGAGTCCCAGACTCCCTCTGGGTGAAAAAGCTTCCCTCAAATCCCTCCCAAATCTCTTGCTCCCTTACTTTCAATCTACAAACCTCATCCCGCCCCCAGTTATTCTACTAAAGGGAAAAGTTCCTTCCGATCCACCTTATCTCTACAATATTATCCCTTGTAATGCTAAATTGCCCCTTAGTGTCCAAACATGTGCAGGTTAGGTGGATTGGCCAAACTAAATTTCCTCTTGGTTTCCAAAGATATGCGATCAAGTTCCCTCCCTTATCCTTCTCTGCTCCAAGGAAAACCATCCCAGTCTATCCTTCTCCATAGCTCCATCCCAGGCAGAGTGCTGGCGAATCTCCTCCGCACCCCACCTCCAGCTCAATCGCATCCTCCCTATAACGCAGCGACCAGAACAGCACACAGTGGGCTAACTGTGGCCCAACCAGCATTTTATACATCTCCATCATCACTTCCCTACCGTTCAGAACGGGGCCATTCAGCCCATCGCGTTCGCTGCAACTCTCTGACGGAGCATCTTACCCAGGGTCAACCCTCCCATTCCTGCTCCGTAATCCATCCCACCTATCCCACCCAAACTGTACATGTTTGGAAACACACAGTTAGGTGGATTAGCCATGCTAAATTGCCCCTTAGTGTACAAAGATATGTAGGTTAGGTGAATTGGCCAATTTAGCGCAGCCAATCCCCCTAACCTGCACATTTTTGGACACTAAGAGGCAATTTAGCATGGCCAATCCACCTAACCTGCACATCTTTGGACACTAAGGGGCAATTTAGCATGGCCAATCCACCTAACCTGCACATCTTTGGACACTAAGGGACAATCTAGCATGGCCAATCCACCTAACTGCACATCTTTGGACACTAAGGGGCAATTTAGCATGGCCAATCCACCTAACCTGCACATCTTTGGACACTAAGGGGCAATTTAGCATGGCCAATCCACCTAACCTGCACATCTTTGGACACTAAGGGACAATTTAGCATGGCCAATCCACCTAACCTGCACATCTTTGGACACTAAGGGGCAATTTAGCATGACCAATCCGCCTAACCTACACATCTTTGGACTGTGGGAGGAAACTGGAACACTCGGAGGAAACCCACGCAGACATGGGGAGAACATGCAGACTCCACACAGACAGTGACCCAAGTTGGGAACTGAACCCGGGTCCCTGGCGCTGTGAGGCAGCAGTGCGCCACACCGCAACGGTAGGTCCTATTCGGCCGCAGTGTGCCTCACTGGTTCCATGAGCTACAATCCCCTGGCCCCGCTTTCTGACACTGTTCCGTTTCCGGGAAGTTTGCTACCGTTCGATGATGCCATCCCTCTGATGCCTTTTTCTCCTTTTGTCCCTTTCCTGCCTCCCAGGAGGACGGAGGTCGCACTGGATTCGGGGATGGACCATGTGGACATATCTGAGGGACTACTTCCCAGTCTCGGTGTGTTTGAGGATCCTCCAGCTTTCTCCCTCCCTTCCGGCATGGTATTCCAGGGAATTCAGTCGCGGCGAGGTGGGGGGATTGGCCAGCACAGCTTTAGGGAGTGGGCGGGGCAGGGGAGGGCGGTTGTCCACATGGTTTGAAGTTCTGGGATTTAATTTATTATTGTCTCATGTATTGGGATACAGTGAAAAGGATTGTTTCTTGTGCACTGTAGGGATTCTGTGATTGTCAAGGGGGTAATTAGAGATGGGGGGAATAGATGCTGGGTCTCACCATTGAAAGAAAGGAATCTCAGTTATCAGTTTGAGCTTATCAGTTAGCGGGATTACAGAGTTCACAGTTTAGAGAATCGGGCCTCGGAATTACAGAAACCTTTGCCCTGGAATGACGTTCGATAGTTAACCTTAATCCGTCAAGTTAAACATTGCTTTGCACTGAAAGATAGATCCACAAATAGGCCTCTCCAGGGCAAATATTATCGATGAGAATTTAATCAAAGCTCAAAGCTCAAAAACAGCACGACACAGGAACAGGTACTTTGGCCCTCTGATTGCGTTGTCCTATCTAGACCACTTACATGTCTCTATTTCCTGTCTGTTCAGATGCCTATCAAGATAAGTCTTAAACATCGCTAACGATTAATGACTTGGATGAGAATATAGGAGGCACGGTTAGTAAGTGACATCAAGATTGATGGCATAGTGTTCAACGAAGAAAATTATCTCCAATTGTAACGGGATCTTGATCAATTGGGCCAGTGGGCTGACGAATGGCAGATGGAGTTTAATTTAGATAAATGCGAGGTGATGCATTTTGGTAGACTGAACCAGGACAGGATTTACTCAGTTAATGGTGGGGCGCTGGGGAGAGAGCAAAGAGATCTAGGGGTACGGGTTCATAGCTCCTTGAAAGTGGAGTCACAGGTGGACAGAGTGGTGAAGAAGGCATTCGGCATGCTTGGTTTCATTGGTCAGAATACAGGATTTAGGACGTCTTGTTGAAGTTGTACAAGACATTGGTAAGGCCACACTTGGAATAGTGTGTACGATTCTGGTCACCCTATTATAGGAAGGATGTTATTAAAGTGCAGAAAAGATTTACTAGGATACTACCGGGACTTGATGGTTTGAGTTATAAGGAGAGGCTGAATAGACTGGGACTTTTTTCTCTGGAGTGTAGGAGGCTGAGGGGTGATCTTATAGAGATCTATAAAATAATGAGGGGAACAGATCAGCTAGATAATCAATATCTTTTCCCAAATGTAGGGGAGTCTAAAACTAGGGGGCAAAGGTTTAAGGTGAGAGGGGGGAGGTACAAAAATGTCCAGAGAGGCAATTTTTTTCACACAGAGGGTGGTGAGTGTCTGGAATGAGCTGCCAGAGGCAGTAGTAGACGCGGGTACAATTTTGTCTTTTAAAAAGCATTTCGATAGTTACATGGGGTAAGATGGTTAGGTGGATTGGCCTTGTTAAATTGCTCCTTAGTGTCAAAGATGTGTAGGTTAGGTGGATTAGTCTTTGCTTCATCTGTACAATATGCAAGAAACAATACTTTTCACTGTATCCCAATACATGTGACAATGATAAATTAAATTAAATTTGTTCGGGTGGGATAGCCGGTAGTGATTCCCGGTCTCTAACTCTCACAATTCTTCTTCCCTTCCCTTCTTGTTCCCCAGTTGGTGAAGACAGCTGAGCTGGATCCCCGGAGGAATTACTTGATAGGATATCACCCACACGGGATAATGTGCGTCGGGGCTTTCTGTAACTTCTGCACTGAAGCGACCAACTTCTCCAAGGTCTTCCCGGGAATCACCCCGCATCTGGCGACGCTGAATGGACTGTTTCACCTGCCTATCTACCGGGATTATCTTCTCAGCGGAGGTGAGGGTGACAACTGACTCCAACACCCCCACTTCCTGACTGGGGGGAGGCTTCGCCAGACACTGGTTGCAATGTTGGTCACTGATCACGGCGGGTGGTGGGTAAAGAGTGCTCCACGTGGGAGTTGCAATCTCTCTCTCTCTGTTCCCCAGGTGGACGTTCCGTGAGCAGGTCGAGTCTCAGCTATATCCTGTCGCAGAGCGGGACGGGGAACGCGGCTGTGGTGGTGGTGGGAGGGGCGGCCGAATCGATGAGAGGCTCCCAGGGCGAGCACTCACTGATACTAAAGAACAGGAAGGGGTTCATCCGGCTCGCAGTGACGCACGGGTAGGTAGAGGGCGGGGAGGGGAGGGGAGGGAAGAGGTGGGGGAGCCACTCTGCTCCTGCAACTACCCTCTCCTGCACCAACCACACCCATCCAGTCCGCCACCCACGCAACTCCTACCCTTACCACCTCAGTGCCCAAGATAAAACCAACATCAAAAAAGTTGGGGGTGGAGGCTAACTTCATAATCATTGAATCGCTACAGCATAGCTGGAGGCCATTCAGCCCATCCCATGCACTGACACAGGTCCTTTCCCAGTAACCCCACATATTTACCCTGCTGATCCCCCTGAACTAAGTAGCAATTTAGCACGGGCAACTCACTTAACCCGTACATCTTTGGACACTAAGGGACAATTTAGCATGCCCAATCTCTCTACACTGCACATCTTTGGACACTAAGAGCAATTTAGCATGGCCAATCCTTCTAACCTGCACATTTTTGGACACTAAGGGACAATTTAGCATGCCCAATCTCTCTAACCTGCACATCTTTGGACACTAAGAGCAATTTAGCATGGCCAATCTACCTAACCTGTACATCTTTGGACACTAAGGGACAATTTAGCATGGCCAATCTACCTAACCTGTACATCTTTGCACAGGTTAAGGGGCAATTTAACATGGCCAATCCACTCCTATACTTCTTTGGCACGTGTTGGCAGGGGGAGAAACAATGATGGGTGGGTGGGAGGGTGGAAACAATGTGTAATCTGCACACAGACAGTGACCCAAGGCCAATTTGGAACTCGGCTTCCTGGCATTGAGGCAGCAGTGCTGACCACTGTTCCACCTCACAATATTCCCTGGAGTTCTCTGATCTGGTCCCTCTCTCTCTCTCTCTCTCAGGGCTGATCTGGTTCCCGTTTACAGTTTCGGGGAGAACGAGACGTTTGACCAGGTTGTTTTGGAGCCGGGAAGTTGGATGAAACAGCTCCAACTCACCTTCCAGAAGTACGTGGGCTTCGCACCGTGCCTCATCAAGGGCCAGGGGCTCCTGTTCCGCAATTCCTGGGGGCTCATGCCCTACGCAAAGCCCGTCATGACCGTAGGTAGGTAGTGCGACACCTCCCCCCCTCTGCAAAGAGCCCCTGACCCCCTGCATGGCTGGGTCAGACCTCAAGGTAGAACCTTGCCAACACAGGCCATTGCCCACTGCTAGTGCCCCCCAGGCAAGGCAACATGGTAGGAGGGAATGTGGAGGAGATGGGGAAAGGGGAGGGCTTGGAGGGACAGGCATGGGGCTGTTGCGAGGGGGCACAGGGGTGATGGGGAGGGGGCACGGAGCTGATGGGGAGGGGCGGCACGGGGACGTTGGGAGGGGGGCATGGGGCTGGGTGAAATGATGTGTGGAATGGTTGGGTGTTGGGTTGTTTCTGGGGGTTCAGACGATATTTAGCGTTGTTCCTCTCTCTCTCTCTCTCTCCGACAGTCGGGAAGCCGATCCCAGTTAAACAGATTCCGAACCCCACGGAGGAGGAGGTCGATGGATACCACAAGCAGTACGTGGAGGCGTTAACTCAACTTTTCCACGCACATAAACAGGAACACGGACTGCCCGCCTCAGCACAGCTGGCCATTCTCTGAACGCCTCGGTCCCCGGGGGAAGGAAGGGAAATCAAGGTTCCCCTCTCCTAACCCCCTCACACTCGCCCATTCCAAACACCATTGCCAGTCCACCAAACGCAGATTGCAACACTCTACCTCAACATCCGGACTTCCTGCCACGTCACACACTCACGGTCGGAATTAGGAGGAGGCCGTTCAGCCCCTTGAGCCAGCTCCACCATCAATCAAATCATTGCTGATCTCTCCCTGGTCTCAAATCCAACTCTTCCCCCATTCCTTTATGTACCAGAAATACAGCTATCTCCCTCTTGATCTTTACTCTGTATCTAACCCCGTGCTGTACCTGTCCTAGGAGTGTTTGATGGGGGGACAGTGTAGTGGAAGCTTACTCTGTATCTAACCCGTGCTGTACCTGTCTGGGAGTGTTTGATGGGGGGACAGTGTAGAGGGAGCTTTACTCTGTATCTAACCCCGTGCTGTACCTGTCCTGGGAGTGTTTGATGGGGGGACAGTGTAGAGGGAGCTTTACTCTGTATCTAACCCCGTGCTGTACCTGTCCTGGGAGTGTTTGATGGGGGGGACAGTGTAGAGGGAGCTTTACTCTGTATCTAACCCTGTGCTGTACCTGTCCTGGGAGTGTTTGATGGGGGACAGTGTAGTGGAAGCTTTACTCTGTATCTAACCCTGTGCTGTACCTGTCCTGGGAGTGTTTGATTTTAATCATAGAACATAGAACATTACAGCACAGAACAGGCCCTTCGGCCTTCGATGTTGTGCCGACCAAAATAAAAAGCAATGCCCCTCCAAACTAAACCATTCCCTTCTCTTCCATATACTTATCAATTAACCTCTTAAACGCCACCAAACTTGGCGCATCTACAACAGCTGCAGGCAGGGCATTCCACTCCCTAATCACTCTTTGAGTAAAGAACCTACCTCTGATATCCGTCCTATAACTCATACCCCTTAATTTAAAGCTGTGTCCCCTCGTGCTAGCTTTCTCCATCCTAGGAAAAAGGCTATCACTGTCCACCCTATCTAAACCTCTAATCATCTTATATGCTTCAATAAGATCCCCTCTTAGCCGCCTCCTTTCTAACGAAAACAACCTCAAATCCTTCAACCTCTCTTCATAGGACCTGCCCTCCATACCAGGCAACATCCTGGTAAACCTCCTCTGTACCCTCTCCAATGCTTCCACATCTTTCTTATAATGTGGGGATCAAATTCATTAATTTGAATAACCTAAACACAGGAATGACCGATTCGAACTGATCTTGCTCTGTGGATGAATGCTTCCCGGTGGTGTCTCCTGGATGAATTATGTCAAGTGGTCTTGGATTAATTCCTGCCAACTTGTCCTCAATGCATGTAGACATTTTTAGCGATGGAATTGCAATATTTATTAAGATTGGTATCTTAAGAGTTGATTTAATTTATTATTGTCACATGTATTGGGATACGGTGAAAAGTACTGTTTCATGCACACTATAGAGACAAAGCATACCGTTCATTGAGTACATGGGGAGAAGGATTTGATTTATTATTGTTACATGTATTGGGATACTGTGAAAAGTACTTTTTCCATGCTACACAGACAAAGTATACCGCTCATAGAGAAGAAAAGGAGAGAGTGCAGAATGTAGTGTTACAGTCATAGCTAGGGTGTCGAGAAAGATCAACTTAATGCCTGGTAGGTCCATTCAAAAGTCTGAAGCAGCAGGGAAGAAGCTGTTCTTGAGTCGATTGGTACGTGACCTCAGACTTTTGTATCTTTTTCCCGACAGAAGAAGGTGGAAGAGAGAATGTCCAGGGTGTGTGGGGTCCTTGATTATGCCGGCTGCTTTTCCCCGAGGCAGCGGGAAGTGTAGACAGAGTCAATGGATGGGAGGCTGGTTTGAGTGATGGATTGGGCTACACCCAAGATTGATGAACGGCGTTAGAGATGGAGAGAGGTTTCACATATATCACTATCGGGTAGATTCTGGGGGTTTTGCCCACATCTCCGAGAGTGGGTACACTACCCATGTCTCCAGCTGTGGGCACTGCCCAGCCTCTCTATATCAGCACCAGGTGCTGTTCCTCATCAATTCCATACTTGGCCTTATTCTCTTCAAAGAGGCACACCAGCTGATTCAGGTATTCCCTGTGGAGTTCCTCAATATCCGCTCGGCTTGGGCTGCAGTTCTGCTCCACTGGAATGGGCTTCCCAACTGGGAGAGAAGGGGGTTAGAGAGAGAGACAACGGGAGGAGAGAGAGAGAGAGAGAGGGGGGAGAGAGAGAGAAGAGAGAGAGAGAGAGAGAGAGGGGGAGAGAGAGAGAGGAGAGAGGGGGGGGAGAGAAGAGAGAGAGAGAGGGGGGAGAGGAGAGAGAGAGAGAGGGGGAGAGAGAGAGGAGAGAGAGGGGGGAGAGAGAGAGAGAGAGAGAGAGGGGGGAGAGAGAGAGAGAGAGAGGGGGGAAGAAAGAGAGAGAGGGGGGGGGGGGAAGAGAGAGAGAGAGGGGGGGGAAGAGAGAGGAGGGGGAGAAGAGAGAGAGAGAGAGGAGAGAGGAGGGGAGAGAGAGAGAGAGAGAGAGGGGAGAGAGGGGAGAGAGAGGAGAGAGAGGAGAGAGAGAGAGAGAGGGGAGAGAGAGGGGAGAGAGAGAGAGAGAGAGAGAGGGGAGAGAGAGAGAGAGAGGAGAGAGGGGGGGGGGGAGGGGGGGGGGGGGAGAGAGAGAGAGAGAAGAGAGAGAGAGAGGAGGGAGAGAGAGAAGAGAGGGAGAGACGGGGTGTTAGAGACAGGGGGGAGGAGGGGGGGAGATGGAGGGTTGGGGGAAGGGTGATGTTTTAATGCAGTACGTGCCCACAAAGAGTGAGGGATAGAAACAGAGAGAAACAGACGGGGAGATAGTGAGATAATGTTCCACACACCTTCGGGATGATCCATTTCCCCCTCTCTGTCCCCTTTGCTTCCCTGTCTCCTCCTCCCCCACCACACTCCTGGGCTGATACAGTGGTTAGCACTGCTGCCTCACAGCGCCTGGGAACCAGGTTCGATTCCCGACCTGGGTCACTGTCTGTGCAAACTCTGCACATTCTCCCCGTGTCTGCGTGGGTTTCCTCCAGGTGCTCCAGTTTCCTCCCACAGTCCAAAGGTGTTCGGTTAGGTGGATTGGCCGTGCTAAATTGACCCTTAGTGTCAGTTGGATTAAATACACGGGGTTACGGGATTAGGACCTGGGTGGGATTGTTGTTGTACAGACTCAATGGGCCGAACAGCCTCCTTTTGCACAATAGACATTCTGTTCTATTTGTGACACTAATTAATAAACTTTAAACTCACGCCGACACGGGAAGAACATGTAGATTCTACACAGACAGTGACCCCGAGCCGGGAATCGAATCCGGGTCCCTGCCGCTGTGAGGCAGCAATGCTAACCCACTGTGCCACCATGTGGTGTCTCGGTGGGGAGGGTATTTTCACAGCAGCTTCACTGCAGTGTTAACGTTAGCCTGCTGGTGAGGGGAATGGATAGGGGAACTTACCAACAGTGTGGACGGGGTTGCGGAAGGGGATGAGGCCAAAGCTGTACTGGAACACCCCTCGGGCGTGGAACAGGGGCAGGGCGACCCCCATGCCCCGCTGCAGCTTCTCCTGGACCCTCCGCAGCAGCGAGCCGGGGGGGTTTTGCACCTGGTCGAAGAGCTCGTTCTCCCCGAAGGAAAACACTGGCACGAGGTGGGCGCTGTGGAGAGCGGGCACAAGACGGAAAAGAAGATGGTATCACTCGTTCCCGAGTCCCTCCCGCTCCATGTCCCTCCCGATAAAGACATGGCCCTTTAACTGTCTCCCCCACATCCCCCCCCCCCCCAACACCAGCTCCCCTCATCCTAATACCTCTCCCCCACAACAATCCCCCTGCCCCCCCCACCCCCACCTGTACCCCACCCCACCTGTAACCCACCTCCCCCAACCAGCTCTCCTCATCCTTAACACCCCCTCCCAACCCCGTAACTTACCCCCATCAGCTCTCCTCATCCATAATACCTCCCCCCCCCACCACCCCCCAACAACCCACCCCGCCTCTGCACCTCCCAGCCCGCTTGTAACCCACCCCCCAACCAGCTCTCCTCATCGGTAACACATCCCTCCTAACATCAAGGGGTAATTTAACATGGCCAATCCACCTAACCTACACATCTTTGGACACTAAGGGACAATTTAGCATGGCCAATCCACCTAACCTACACATCTTTGGACACTAAGGGACAATGTAGCATGGCCAATCCATGTAACCTGCACTTCTTTGGACACTAACGGGCAATTTAGCATGGACAATCCACCTTAACCTGCTTAGTAGCACAGTAGTTAGCACTGCTGCCTCACAGTGCCACAGACCTGGGGTCAATTCTGGCCTCGGATCATTATCTGTGTGGAGTTTGTACATTCTGCGCAAGTTTCCTCCGGGTGCTCCAGTTTCCTCCCACAGTCCAAAGATATGCGGGTTAAGGAGATTGGCCATGCTAAATTGACCCTAGCGTCAGGGGGATTAACAGGGTAAATATGTGAGGTAACAGGGATAGGGCTTGGGTGGGATTATTGTCAGTGCACGCTCAATGGGCCGAATGGCCTCTCTCTCTCTGCACTGTAGAGATTCTATGATTCTAGGACTTTATTCTCTGATCTTTGGACACTAAGAGGCAATTTAGCATGGCCAATCCACCTAACCTGCACCTAACCTTTCCGATCTGCGTTCGTTATTCTCCATGAGGCGCACCAGTGGCATTGCTCACGGATAAAAGAACTCAAAGAACGAGATAAATTTATCGGCACATCTTTGGACACTAAGGGGCAATTTAGCATGGCCAATCCACCCTAACCTACACATCTTTGGAACGTGGGAGAAAACCGGAGCATCCGGAGGAAACCCATGCAGGCACGGGGAGAACGTGCAAACTTCACACAGACAGTGACCTGAGCCAGGAATCGAACCCATGACGTTGGCGCTGCGAGGCAGCAACGCTAACCACTGTGCCACAGCGCTGCCCACTGGCACCACGTCGAACAGAATATGTGCTTCACCAAATCACTTCTCTCTCACTCGTCTGCAGGTAACTCCATTCCCAGTCCACTCCACCTCTCCCCGTTGAATAGTCCCATCAGACCAGTGACGCCCACCTGCCCCCCCCGCCTTAACCCCATCCCTCCACCCTCAAATTTCATGCCCCCCTCAAGCTTCTCCGATCACCACCACCCCTCCCACCTCCCCCCCCCAAAAAAAACCACCAGCGTTACCCTGTCTTCAGCGCCAACTTAACGAATCCCTTTCTTCTGAGCACCTGCAACCTCAGGGCCCCGGGCGGGCGTCCAGCGACTCGGGGGCGCCTCCTACTGCCACCACCGCCACCTGCCCGCCACTCTCGCAGCTCAGGATATAATTGGCACTCTCCTTCTCCGAAGAGACCAGGCCTGCGGAACATAGTTCGAGAAACAGCCACTTAGCAAAGGCAATGAAGTATTGGCAGGAGAGGGGCTGGGAGGGGACTAGAGGGCCCTCCTGTGGCATTGCTCACGGATAAAGGACTCGAAGAATCGCTAAATAAATTTTCAAGTACTTGCACAGTTTACTTCGACTAGTATTCACTCATTATCCCTGCTGCGAACCCATCTGTGGCATTGCTCGCGGATAAAGGACTCACGTAGTCGCTAAATAAACCTCAAGTGCAAGATGGCCTCTTTTCCGATCTGCGTTCATTATTCTCGATGAGGCGCACCAGTGGCATTGCTCACGGATAAAAGGACCCAAAGAACGAGATAAAATTTATCGGCACAGCCTCCTTTCAGGTTTGCGCTCACTCAAAAGGGTGCAGAGGAGATTTACAAGGATGTTCCCTGGATGGGGTGGCGTGACTCATGGGGATACGTTGAGGGAGCTCGGTCTTTTCTCCTTGGAGAGACAAAGGATGAGAGGAAGAACTGAGGAGGCCGGAGAGGGAGGTGCAAAGAGTTGGAGGTGTGAAAAGGCTGGAGGGGAATAAGGGGGGCCAGAGAGGGAGGCGCGAGGGGGGCTATATATTAGGAATTAAGAATCTACTGTCGGGAAAACCCATCTGGTTCTAACCCCTTTAGGGAAGATGTAATAACTTCAATCAGGCCATTGCAGTTGAGACTATTGGAGTGAGAGATTAAGGGGTCAATAGATGGGCTTTTGAAGGAGTCTTCTTCTTGTATTTAACCGGGCATGTCAGTTCCTCTGGCGTTCCTGAAGGTCGATTGCTGACTGCTCGCATGCTGTGTACTGCTGTTGGCATTGTAAATAACGGGATTGCGGAGAAGGGACTTCCATCTCCAAAATCACAAATCCAACTAAAAAAAAAAATCCTGAATTAGGGATTCACTGATGACGCATTGTCGGGAAAAACCCATTTCGGGAAGGAAATCTGCCATCCGGTCTGGCCTACAGAGCCACAGCTAATGACTCTCAACTGCCCCTCCAAGAGCACCTAAGAGATGGGCAATAAATGTTGGAACCAGCATTGCCCGTGCCCACGAATGGATTTTAAACATGCGCACAGTCTAAGACCGAGAGAGAGAGAGAGAGAGAAGAGCGAACTCGGTACGCACCTCCACACATGATGTACTCCCTGTAGAAGGGCACCTTAAACCAGAAAGGCAGCATCAGGAGGTAGGAGGTGAGGCCGGGGAAGAGTTTGGAAAAGCCGGTGGTCTCGGTACAGAAGTTGCCGAATGCTCCGGCCACCAGCACGCCGTGGGGGTGGAAGCCAAACAGGTAGTTGTACCTCGGGTCCAAGTCTGCAGTTTTCACCAACTTCACCCCAAGGGGGCAGAGAGCGAGGGGCAGAGAGCGAGACAGACATTAATCCTACAAATCAGATGGCCAATATTCCCCTTGACCTCTCAACCCTTGGTCTCCCCCTCCCAAACTTCCACGCAGAGTTGAGCTAATGGCGCTCGCTGAGGCGGCGAGGGGCAAGAGGCAATTGAGGGGAGTGGAGACAGTGTGACAGGATTGCCTCCTCTGTCCCCTCATTCCTTCTTCAGCCCCTTTAACCCCTTGTTCACCCCCCTTCCCCGCGACCGCCCTTACACATCCCTCTCCAGCCCCCTCAGTCCCTCCCTTTCCAGCCCCCTTGCCCTGTGACCTCTCCAGACCCCTTGCACACCCCTCTCTGGTCCCTCCTTAATCTCCCTCCAGCCCCCCCAATCCCCCTCTCCAGCCCCCTCGTGCCTTCTCCAGCCTCTTCGCACCTTCCTCTCCAGTCCCCTCACACCCTCTCCAGCCTCTGTTCACCCTCTCCAAGATGTTGTACCAGAACTGGATGCAATGCTGTAATATTTTCAGGCAAATAGAACTTTCTATTGATTTATATCTCATTCCTGTTTAGTGTGCGCAATATCTCCATTGTCTAAGGGTGAAGTGGGTTTATTTATGTGCATTTTGCTCACAAAAATGTCTACACACAAGCTTACAAGTTCCGCATCTCCCTCTCTCCCAGATAACTTTGCTCTGAGTCAATCAATCATAGCGAGGACAGATCAGACCCTGATCATCAAAAGCAGAACAATCTATCCAACTGCAAGAAGGCTCAAAGGATGGGTCAGGAAGGGTGGGAAGAAATGGGAGAAGTGTGTTGCTCAGTACCACACTGGATGCTGCTTTGAAACAGTCTGCCATTGCTGAGAGAGGGGGCAACTGCGTGAGGGGAACTCTGCACTCACCTCGTGGTCAAGGCAAACCAGGCTTGAGGGGTCACTCACCGTGATAGGGAAGTAATCTCGGAACCAATGCCATACGGGCCAGTTCCGAACCCATTTCGATCTTCGGCCGCCCCTCTCAGGGGTCTCTCGGTCCAAGTACATCCAGCCAGCGTACAGGGCAGCCACGTACCAGTACTTAGTGAGCAACAGCAGGACAAAGATAGCCAGGCAGCACTGTGCTGGAGACAGAAACGAGAAAGGAATCTCTCACTAAAACTCACTCGGTCTCACACACACAACCCAACTCACCAAACTTCCCTGATTCAGCTGGCTGTAATAGAATCATAGAACCTTACAGTGCAGAAGATCATTTGGCCCATCACATCTACACTAACTGCCCAACAGAGAATCTCGACCCCTCCCTTCCCCCAGCCCTATCCACATAACTCAGCACAGCCAATCCTCCTAACCTGCACATCTATGGACACTAAGGGGTAATTTAGCATGGCCAATCCATCTAACGTGCAATGTTTGGACACTAAGGGGTAATTTAGCATGGCCAATCCATCTAATCTACACATCTTTTGACACTAAGGAGCAATTTAGCATGGCCAATCTTGCTAACCTACACAATGTTGGACACTAAGGGGCAATTTAGCATGAACAATCCACTTCATCTATACATCTTTCGGACTGTGGGAGGAAAGCGGAGCACCCTGAGAAACCCACACAAACATGGGGGGAGAGAACATGCAGACTCCACACAGACAGTGACCCGAGGCCGGGAATCGAAGCCAGGTCCCTGGCACCATGAGACAGCCACTGTGTTAACCACTATGCCTGCCAAATCTCACCCCCACCACCCCCGCCAATTAAAGCTATGACGCTCTGCCAAGAGTCAAACAGTCCATCCTCTCTCTCTCTCTCTCTATCGCCAAATGGACTTCTTAGCGTGAACCGCTCAAAGTGCTCCAGCAAGATTGCAAGGTGTAGAGAGAGGAGTGAGAGGTGAAGGGGAGGAATGTTGGAGGAGTGGGGCCGGGGATGGGCTCTGTGGAGAAGGGCCAAGAATGGGCTGTGCCCCTCCCAGCATTGCCCTCCCTTACACGCCCATCCCCTTGAACAAGCTCCAACAGCAATGGCACATTCACCCCCTCACCCTCTGCCCGCTCCCCTCTCTCCACCCCCCCGCCAACCATCGATTGCGGTCAGTTTAGCCAAACACATCCCCGCCAAAGAATTTCACAAGCAGTGAGAGAACTTCGACCGGCACTCTCCGTGCCCTGATTGCGACAGATTAACCCCATCCCAACCTTGAACAGAGGGGGCTACAGCTTAATGATATTATCGTTCGACCGTTCACCCACAAACTCCAGCTAACGTTGTGGCTTCGAATCCCGCCACGGCAGATGGTGGAATTTGAATTCAATAAAACTAAAGAGTTTTTATTTATTACTGTCACAAGTCAGCTTACACTGTTACTGTGAAAATCCCCCTAGTCGTCACACTCCTATCCTGTTCGGAAGAGAGAATTTAGCACCATCTCAACCTACACGTCTTCCCCCACACATGGGAAAAGAGAGGGTCCCCCAAAGAGGGATTGGGGACAGATACCCCCCACCCTCCTCCCCCCAGGCTTGGTGAGACACTCAGGTGGAGGGAGTTGACAATTTTGAGGGGGTTGACAATTTTGAGGGGGTTAACTCTCAGGGGCAGAGGAAGGGGGGGGAAAATCGCTTACCGAGAGCCAGGAATGAGAAAATCCATTGGAGCACCCCCAAAGTTTGCAACCTGCGCTCCAGGGGAATGCGTAATGGAGCAAAACGAATCTTCATCGAGACTTGGGGAGAGAAGAGGGAGAGAAACAGAGAGAGACAAAAACAGACAGAGAGAGACAAAAACAGAGACAGAGGGAAACAGAGAGAGAGACAGAAACAGTCAGAAGCAGAAGTAGAGTGAGAGAGACAGCAAGAGAGAGACAAAAACAGTTAGAGACAGAGACAGAGTCAGAGAAACACAGAGACAGAGATAGAGAGAGACACAGACTGAGAGTGAGAAATAGTCAAAGACAGAGATACACAGAGGCAGTGTGTGAGAAATAGAGACACAGCGAAACACACAGACAAGAGAGTGAGAAATAGAGACACGCAGAGATAGCAACTTGCGAAAACTGCTTTTCAATGCGGGAAGTCCCTTTTAGAGGGCGGGGAAATGTTCAATCACACACACACACATCCCCCCCTTCCCTTCCTTTCCCTGGTCACTCCCAACCTTCACACCAATCCCACGGCCAGCACAGTGACACAGTGGCTTAGCACTGCTGCCTCACAGCACCAGCGACGCGGGTTCGATTCCCGGTTCGGGTCACTGTCTGCGTGGAGTCTGACATTCTCCCCGTATCTGCGTGGGTTTCCTCCGGGTGCTCCAGTTTCTTCCCACAGTCTGAAAGATGTGGTGGTTAGGTTGCATTTGGCCGTGCTAAACTCTCCCTCAGCGTTACCCTAACAGCAGCAACATCCTCGGGGTTACCATTGACCTGAAACTCAACTTCACCACATTGACACAGCGGCTACAAAAGCAGGTCAGAGTTTGGCAATCCTGTGCCGAGTAACTCATCTCATGACTCTCCATAAAACCTGTACACCATCTACAAGGACACAAGTCAGGAGTGTGATGGAATACTCCCCACTTCTCTGGGATGGGTGCAGCTCCCAACAACACTCAAGAACCTCGACACCAGCCAGGCTAAAGGAGCCCCACTTGATTGGCACAGACATCCACTCCCTCTACCACCAACACTGCTGTGTGTGCCACCTACAAGATGCACCGCAGTGACTCATCAAGGCTCCTTAGGCAGAAACTTCCAAACCCATGATCACTTCCAGAAGGGCAGCAGATACCTGGGAACACCACCACCTGCAAGTTCCCCTCCAAGCCACACTCTGCCCAGACTTGGAAATGTATCAGCCATTCCTTCACAGTAACTGGGTCAAAATTCCGGAACTCCTCCATTTAGCATGGCTGATCCACTTAACCTGCAAATCTTTGGACACTAAGGGGCAATTTAGCATGGCCGATCCACTTAACCTGCAAATCTTTGGACACTAAGGGGCAATTTAGCATGGCCGATCCACTTAACCTGCAAATCTTTGGACACTAAGGGGCAATTTAGCATGGCCGATCCACTTAACCTGCAAATCTTTGGACACTAAAGGGCAATTTAGCATGGCTGATCCACTTAACCTGCAAATCTTTGGATATTAAGGAGGCAATTTAGCACGGCCAATCCACCTAACCTGCACAGAAGTTGCAGGTGGGCAGGAATGGAAACCTGGTAAATTTGAGCTGACATTTGCTCAGATAGACGGACTATGAACAAACAGGATTTGCATCTGAGCGCAAGGATATTAAAGTCACAACAATAATCATGTAAAGCTGAATGTCTAGGACAATATCCTACAGCCCACGTCATGAGACGTAGATATACAGACAACTCCAAACTTGATCCCAATACATGGAACAAAATAACCTCGTCAGATCCCAAATGGGGAATTCTCTGCCATCGAATGAGTTGGATATTTGAGGAGAACAGTCAAGTTCCTTTAGGTTAAGCGAAGGTGGCACAAATCCAACACCTCAATCCAACACCTCTTAGTGCCCAGAGATGTTAGATGGATTGGCCATGCTAAATTGCCACTTAGTGGCCAAAGATGTGTAGGTTAGGTGGATTGGCCTTGCTAAATTGCCCCTTAGCGACCAAAGACGTATAGGTTAGGTGGATTGGCTATGCTAAATTGCCCCTTAGTGTCCAAAGGTGTGCAGGTTAGGTGGATTGGCCATGCTAAATTGCTCCTTAGTGGCCAAAGATGTGCAGGTTAGGTGGATTGGCCATGCTAAATTGCTCCTTAGTGGCCAAAGATGTGCAGGTTAGGTGGATTGGCCATGCTAAATTGCTCCTTAGTGTCCAAAGATGTGCAGGTTAGGTGGATTGGCCATGCTAAATTGCTCCTTAGTGGCCAAAGATGTGCAGGTTAGGTGGATTGGCCATGCTAAATTGTCCCTTAGTGTCCAAAGATGTGCAAGTTAGGGGGATTGTTCATTACTCCACTTTCAGTATTTGTAATTGTTTACATAAATCGAGACTTGGTCCAAAGCTTTAGATTTTTTTTTATTCGTTGGACATCACTGTTGGGCCAGCATTTATCACCCATCCTCAGTTCGGATAGAATCCCTACAGTGCAGGAGGTCATCATTCGGCCCACCGACCACAATCCCATCCAAGCTCCAGCCCCAAAATCACATGTATTTACTCTAACCAGCCCTCCCTGACACTAAGGGGCAACTTACCATGGCTGATCCACCTAACCAGCGCGTCTTTCGGGTTGTGGGAGGAAATCGGAGCACCTGGGAAGAAACCCATGCAGACATGGGGAGAATGTGCAAACACCACACAGACAGGATCCGAGGCCAGGAATCGAACCCTGTCCCTGGCGCTGTGAGGCAGCAGCACTAACCACAAGATATTATTAAACTAGAAAGAGTGCAGAAAAGATGTTACTGCGATGCTACCAGGACTTGACGGTTTGAGTTACAATGAGAGGTTGGATAGACTGGGACCTTCTTCTCTGGAGTACAGAAGACCGAGAGGTGATCTTATAGAAGTCTATAAAATAATGAGGGGAACAGATCAGCTAGATAGTCAACATCTTTTCCCAAAAGTAGGGGAGTCTAAAACTAGAGGGCATAGGTTTAAGGTGAGAGGGGAGGGATACAAGTGTCCAGAGGGGCAATTTTTTTTATGCAGTGTGGTGAGTGTCTGGAACAAACTACCAGAGGTAGAGATGGGTACAATTTGGTTTTTTTTAAAAACGTTTAGACAATTACATGGGTAAAATGGGTATAGAAGGATATGGGCCAAATGTAGGCAATTGGGATTATCTTAGGGGGTTTAAAAAGAGTGGCTGGACAAGTTGGGCCGAAGGGCCTATTTCCATGCTGTAAACCTCTATGACTGTGCTACAATGCTGCACTCTATTTGCCCTTGAACAGAGTATCTCATTTGGCCATTTCAGAGGGCAACCCCATTGCTCTGGAGGCACACGTAGGCCAAACTGGGCAAAGACGACAGATTTCCTTCCCTAAAGACAACCAGATAGATTTTTCCAACAATGGGTCATCAGTAGATTCTCAACTCCAGATTTTGTTTTATTGAATCCAAATTCCACCGGCTGCCGTGGCGGGATTCGAACCCGGGTCCCCCAGATCATAAGCTGAATTTCTGGATTAGTAGATCAGTGATAACACATTGAGCCATCGCCTCTCCCTGAGTACAGATACCTGAACAGCTAAGAATGCTGTTCCAACGTGAATATTTTTACATACACACCGGTTTCAGTTTCGTACAGACATTAAACGTGCTCACGTGATACCGGATATTGAAGCTTTCTAAACCCCGCTGTGGATTACTCCTTTGGATGTTGAGTTCAAAGCACTGGGGCCTTCCTCCTCTTGGACTTCCAGTTCACTTCAAGAGACAGAAGATGTTCTGGTTAGGTGGATAGGCCATGTTAAATTTCCCCTTAGTGTCCAAAGATGTGCAGGTTAGGTGGATTGGCTATGCTAAGTTGTCCCTTAGTGTCCAAAGATGTGCAGGTTAGGTGGATTGGCCATGCTAAATTGCCCCTTAGTGTCCAAAGATGTGTAGGTTAGGTGGATTGGCCATGCTAAATTGTTCCTTAGTGTCCAAAGATGTGCAGGTTAGGTGGATTGGCCATGCTAAATTGTCCCTTAGTGTCCAAAGATGTGCAGGTTAGGTGGATTGGCCATGCTAAATTGTCCCTTAGTGTTCAAAGATGTGCAGGTTAGAGGAATTGGCCATGCTAAATTTCCCCTTAGTGTCCTAAGATGTGCAGGTTAGGTGGATTGGCCATGCTAAATTGCCCCTTAGTATCCAAAGATGTGCAGGTTAGGTGGATTAGCTATGCTAAATTGCCCCTTAGTGTCCAAAGATGTGCAGGTTAGGTGGATTGGCTATGCTAAATTGCCCCTTAGTGTCCAAAGATGTGCAGGTTAGGGGAATTGGCCACTCTAAATTGTCAGTGGGACGGGCTCAGGGAGCTACTTCGCCCCTAGACATCACAAGCTGAATACGATCTGATCATCCCCTTTTCCCAGCACCATGTGGGGTTTATAAACCGGGGCCACCGGACAGTCCTGGGATGTAAAGAATCCTGGCCAAAACCAGCCTATCCCTGCGGTGTGAGGTTCGTCAGGTCAATGGAGATTGCAACCTTGGATAAACCCCCTCCACCATTTGACTCACTCTGCTCACGATGCTGTCTCCGAAGGAGAGCTGGTAGGGCAGTTACTGACACTTCTCAATCAGCTTGCGAGACAGAGAGAAGCAGTGACTGGCCATGCTAAATTGTCCCTTCGTGTCCAAAGATGTGCAGGTTTAGGTGGATTGGCCATGCTAAGTTGTCCCGTAGTGTCCAAAGATTCTCACCTTGTGTCCCCAGTCCAGACACAAGGTGAGAATCCCAATACTCCAAGCTCCGTCTTGCAACGGAAACACTGTCGCCAAGCATCATTACTTTGAGATGGTCACGCTTATCTTAAGACTCCAAGGAAAAAACTTAACAGAAGAGAAACTGCACGTATTTAGACAGAGCCACAAATCAAAAATAAAGCAGCAAACCTTCAACAAGAAATACACCTCAGTATTACCTACCGGCCTGATGGAAAAAGGAACAGAATTCTGGTCAATACTTTGCAGATCAAATGCAACTACTCCCTTTTACAAACACACAAAAGCGCCCCAGTACAGAGGGCACACAGGCGCACACCTCGACGGGTATGCACACGCCAGTGCACACCTAGACACAGTAAGAAGTCTAATAACACCAGGTTTAAGTCCAACCGATTTATTTGATAGAAAACTCGCAAACTTTCAGGATTTGCCCCTTTATCAAGACGCGCACGCAGGAGCGCCGGGGCAGACGCGCACGCAGGAGCGCCGGGGCAGACGCGCACGCAGGAGCGCCGGGGCAGACGCGCACGCAGGAGCGCCGGGGCAGACGCGCACGCAGGAGCGCCGGGGCAGACGCGCACGCAGGAGCGCCGGGGCAGACGCGCACGCAGGAGCGCCGGGGCAGACGCGCACGCAGGAGCGCCGGGGCAGACGCGCACGCAGGAGCGCCGGGGCAGACGCGCACGCAGGAGCGCCGGGCCAGACGCGCACGCAGGAGCGCCGGGCAGACGCGCACGCAGGAGGCCGGGGCAGACGCAGACGCGCACGCAGGAGCGCCGGGCAGACGCGCACGCAGGAGCGCCGGGCAGACGCGCACGGGCAGGAGCGCCGGGCAGACGCGCACGCAGGAGCGCCGGGCGCAGACGCGCACGCAGGAGCGCGGGCAGACGCGCACGCAGGAGCGCCGCAGACGCGCAGAGCAGGAGCCGGGGACGCGCACGCAGGAGCGCCGGCAGACGCGCACGCAGGAGCGCCGGGCGCAGACGCGCACGCAGGAGCGCCGGGGCAGACGCGCACGCAGGAGCGCCGGCAGACGCGCACGCAGGAGCGCCGGGCAGACGCGCACGCAGGAGCGCCGGGCAGACGCGCACGCAGGAGCGCCGGGCAGACGCGCACGCAGGAGCGCCGGGGCAGACGCGCACGCAGGAGCGCCGGGGCAGACGCGCACGCAGGAGCGCCGGGGCAGACGCGCACGCAGGAGCGCCGGGGCAGACGCGCACGCAGGAGCGCCGGGGCAGACGCGCACGCAGGAGCGCCGGGCAGACGCGCACGCAGGAGCGCCGGGGCAGACGCGCACGCAGGAGCGCCGGGGCAGACGCGCACGCAGGAGCGCCGGGGCAGACGCGCACGCAGGAGCGCCGGGGCAGACGCGCACGCAGGACAGACACACCTATTCCTTGGGATGCGGTAGCAAGACATGCAAAAGGAGGGGGGAGAATTGTTGCTTCTGAGAAACAAAACCAATGAGAAAGCTGTCAACTCAGCAGTCCACTTGAACCACCCTGTCCAAGTAGTTATTTATTTATTATTTGTTGTTTTTTTTTACATTCCTTGTATAAAGCACCACAAACGCTGAAAATCCACACTCGCGCAGTGCCCTTCGGATTAGTCCAATGTCGCTCGGTGCTGTGTATCTGTGTGTCTGTGTGTGTGTATGGTTGTGTGTGTCTGTGTGTGCATGTGTGTGTGTGCGCGTAACCACATCAAAACTCAGAAAGTTGGCCTCCTGGCTTGTGGTTTTTTTCCCCCACCCCCCCCCCCAACTCTCTGATTCTCTCTGCCCTCGCTTTCACTCTCGCTTCTCCTTCCTCTGAGGGAAACCCAAGCTTGCAATCCAAACTAAAGCACGCCCAAAGTTCCAGTTCTGGATTCAGTCTCTCTGTAAGTGCATTCTCTTCAAGCTCCGCATCCTTTTCCAAACAGAAAAAAAAAAACATCTTCTTTCCTTTTCTAAAAAAAACAGTAACAGTGTTTTTGCAGATATATTTCCCCCCAAAAAAAAGGAACTTCTGTTTTTGTCCAATTTCAAGAAAGCCTCCAGTTTCAGTCTATGTACAATGTCTAATAAAGTGCATGTTTTTTTAAGGTGCTTCATCCAATGAAGAACAGAAGTACCCAGAAGGTTCACCAAGAAAATTAAGTGAATTCCACACTTCTTGCTAGCAGAGGGAGCGGTGATCCGAGGGTCCATCAGTGTGACCACCTGCCATGAAGCATGTTCCAGGTAAGGGTCAGTTAGGATTCAAAAGGCAGCTTTTAGGAATATCTTGCTTTTTTGTTTCTTCTTCTTCTTTAAACCTTTCTTGTCTCTTGCTCGTGTGTTTAAAAAGTCGGTTAAAAGTCATCCATTGTCTCGATCTCGCCCATGTTCAGCCGCTCCGAAGAGGCATTCACGGAAAAGCCTGTCGGTTCAGCAAGCAGAGAAAAGAAAGCGCAGGAATTAATTGCCACTCGGAAAACCGACAACCTCCCTCCACACCCACCCAGGGAGAGCCCCTGGAACGCAGCTCACAGCTACAAGGCAGCACATTCAGCAGGCGTTGCTGCCTCTCAACGCCAGGGACCCGCGTTCAGTTCCCGGCTCGGGTCACTGTCTGCGCGGAGTCTGCACCTTCTCCCGGTGTCTGCGTGCATTTCCTCGGGGTGCTCCGGTTTCCTCCACAGTCCCAAAGATGTGCTGGTTAGATGCTAAATTCTCCCTCAGTGTAACCTGAATAGGCGCCAGAGTGTGGCAACTAGGGGATTTTTGCAGTAACTTCATTGCAGTGTTAATGTAAGCCTTACTTGTGACACTAATAAATAAACTGCTTAAATTTTGTTCATACCCTCTCCGAGATGAGGAATGGCTCCACGGTGCACGGTGACAGAGTGAAGAATGGCTCCACGGTGCACGGTGACAGAGTGGTTGGCACTGCTGCCTCACTGTGTCAAGGACCCAGGTTCAATTCCTGGTTTGGGTCACTGTCTGTGCGGAATCTGCACGTTCTCCCTGTGTCTGCGCGGGTTTCCTCCAGGTGCTCTGGTTTCCTCCCACAGTCTGAAAGACGTGCTGCTTAGGTGCTAAATTCTCCCTCAGTGGCACCTGAACAGGCGCTGGAGTGTGGAGGCTAGGGGATTTTTCATAGTGACTTCATTGCAGTGTTAATATGAGTCGACTTGTGACATTACTAAACTAACTTTGACAGACTGCCTCTGGTAACTGGGTTTTGAAGGTGTGAGAGGTGGGGAGACTGGGGGGATTGCAGTGGTAGCTCTACCAGGTTGAGCTTGGTGGCGTCCACTCCATGCTTGCCAAGTGAGACGCTACCTGTACAGATTGCACCAGATTTTTCCTACCCCCCCCCCACTCCCCTAACTGTTGCCCTGACTGATGTGAGCTCAGTAGGCGGTGTACAGAACTGGAATCTGAGGGCCTTTCTACACCCAGTAAAGCCACAGACCCCCGGACCAGGCAAGAAGGCATCTTAACCCCCAACTGCCCCCGACACAGAATTCCACAATTACCACTCCCTGCCTCCCCTTAAGATGAAGGGGAAGGTGAGGTGGGGGGGGCAGTTAACGTGGGACAGGGACTGGACAGTAAGAAGTCTCACAACAGCAGATTAAAGTCCTATAGGTTTATTTGGTAGCACAAGCTTTCGGAGTCTCGCCTCTTCTTCAGGTGAAGGAGCAGCGCTCTGAAAGCTTGTGCTACCAAATAAACCTGTTGGACTTTAATCGGTGTTGAGAGATTTCTTACCGTGCTCACCCCAGCAACTCCACACCTCCACAAAGAGGCCAGAGTCCCAGAAGGGGCCATTTTAGGATGATCCGGCCCTGCTCCGTGAGGCCCAGATTCACGATGGATGTGTAGAGATGGAGGCCAATCTCCTCTCTTGTCTGGTGAGAATCACGAATTGGGTTCTGGGACAAAAAAAAGGAGTGCCGCACGGAACGAGGCTCTCCGCTACACCGGACCGAAATGTGTGCGGGCGAAACGGAAAGAAGTTGGGAAGGGGGGAGTGGGAGGAAGGGAGCGCCGAGTCCAGTCTCCTCCCGTTCACAGTGGGGACGGCAGTCAGAGCGGAGAGCGACTCTTACCCAGGATACTTGGATCAGCCCGTACCATCTTTTGCTTCTTTTTCTTTTTGCCCGCTTGCGAGCTCTCGTACGATGACTGCTGTGCGCTGGTGTGGTTCCCCTGGAATAGTGACTGAAGGCTGTTGGAACTGATCCCCCAGATGGAGTCCTGGCACGAGAGAAACCAGCACACAATTAGCCTCTCGGACTGCACCCCGTCCACCCCCCAACTCCAAGGAGCAGCGTCGCTCAGTCGCTTGTGCGATGCCCATCTCGCCACCGGCTTCAGTGGCCCTGGAAGTGACGGTGGGGGGGGATTGCGGGGTTATCGCAGACAGGTTAGCGCCCCTTCACTGTCCCAGCTCCCTGCTGGAGGGTCAATGTTGTGGCATGAGAACCAGTGGGTATCTTTGGCCAAGGATCGGTAGGGGGCAGGGAAGAGGGAAGTGTGGACGCCAGGGAGAGGCAAGGGCAAAGCCAGCTAACCAATTCCCAAACCCACTGCTTGCAGGATGCACCCAGTACTGTCTCACACTCAGGGCAACAGTTAGGCATGCTCTCTCCCCACTCTCCGCCCATCCTTACTCAATCAACTCCCAATCCAAGTTCTGGAATTATGATCAAGTCCAACTGAGGGGCAAATCTAGTTTGAATGTGCTAATGATCGGTGCCCGTCATCACTGGGTGCTGCGCATGGCACCCTCACTAGGAACACTACCACTGCCAAATTGTGGAACACTCTGAATACATCTCCCAATCTTCAAAATGGAGAGGGGAAAGACAGTGGAAGCGCTTTTACGTTTGAGGACTAATAGGCACATGGTTAGCGCTGCTGTCTCACACTGTCAAGGACCCAGGTTCAATTCCCGGCTTGGGTCACTATCTGTGAGGATTTTGTACTTTTTCCCTAATGTTTGCATGGGTTTCCTCCCACAGTCCAAAGATGAGCAGGCTAGGTGGACTGGCCATGTTAAATTGTCCCTTAGTGTCAGGGAGATGAGCTAGGGTAAATGAGGGCTTATAGGAATAGGGCCTGGGTGGGATTGTGATCAGTGCAGACTGATGACTGAGCTCGTTCTGTACGTAGGGATTACACAGTTTAATGCTGTTAGCTGTACATTACTGTCCAGTTCTCAGGCAATGACTAATAATGTCTCTGGTGTCTAAACACAAAGTTGGGATGTTTTGCACCTAGTTTCAGGCAGTTAGCTGATTCTAGCACAGCACAACACTTAATGCTTTCATTTGGTCTCTTGCCCTCTGATAGCCAAGCCCACACACACCCACATACTCACAAACACTCATATATCTTCATCAGCTGGATTTGACAATTGCCCCACCCCCCTGACCAATCGGCACAAACCCAAACTTCACGGTGAGCATTCTTCCACCCACCCCACCCTCTGACTCACAAAGCCCCCCACTTCCTCACCACACCAGCTTTCAGTCCCTGTGCACAATTTCCTGTTAGCCCGGCCCGAATCCTGTCCCCCTCCCGTTCCAGGGCACTGTTCCTCACCCACTTCGCAGTGGGGTTCCATTCTACCCATCATCATGTCACCCAACATCACAGAATCCCTACAGTGCAAAAGGAGGCCATTCAGCCCATTGAGTCTGCACTCACTACAATCTCATTCAGGCCCTATCCCCTTATCTTTACCCCAGCTAGTCCCCGCGACACTAAGGAACAATTGAGCACATATCTTTCGGTCGAGAGAGAAAACCAGAGCACCCGCAGGAAACCCGCGCAGACATGAGGAGAATGTGCAAACTCCATCCAGACAGTGACCCAAGCTGGGAATCGAACCCAGATCTCTGGCACCGTGAGGCAGCAGTGCTAACCACTGTGCAACCTCCGTCCTTTCCTGTCTCTGTGCCTTCGATCCCCTCCCAAATCCTTTCCAGTCGCTGCCTCCTTCTCACCTGCTCCTTTCCCCGTCTCCAGCTGTGCTGTCTTCACCCTCTCCCCTACACATAGCCAAATGTCCCAAAAACCTCCCTCGAACACACACCCCCCCACCCTCCTCAGCCGTCAGGGAACGGCTGAGAGATTACGACAGTCATTCAGAACCAAACTCCTCACTTTTCGCTTCCTTTCCCACAGCTTTTTGGGTTGGGTGGTCCCACAGACCACTGCCACAACCAGTGAAATACAACCCCAGGACCGGGCCACTGGCTAAGCACAACAGCATTGACATACATTGGAAGAAAAAATCCGTGCTGACCTGTAACCTATCAGGCTGCAGAGCGAGGTTCCCAGTGAGGCTTAAAAGTTCCTTCGTTAACTAAAGAGAAAAGGGAAAAAAACACCATCAATCCCGCCAGTAATCCAGATCCCAACACAAGATAATCCACTGCAGGCTACTATGGTTTGATTTGATTTATTATTGTCACAAGTATTGGACACAGTGAAAAGTACTGTTCCTTAGCATTATACAGACGAAGCATACTGTTCATAGAGTACACAAGGAAGAAGGATTTGATTTGATTTATTATTGTCACATGTATTGGGATACGGTGAAAAGTATTGTTACTTGCACGCTATATAGACAAAACATACCATTCATAGAGAAGGAAAGGAGAGGATGCAGAATGTAGTGTTACAGTCATAACTCGGGTGTAGAGAAAGATCAATTTAATGTGAGGTCGGTCCATTCAAAAGTCTGACGGCAGCAGGGAAGAAGCTGTTCTTGAGTCGGTTGGTGCGTGACCGAAGTTTTGTATCTTTTCCTGATGGAAGAAGGTGGAAGAGAGAATGTCCGGGGTGTGTGGGGGGTCCTTGATTATGCCGGCTGCTTTTCCCGAGGCAGCGGGAAGTGTCGACAGAGTCAATGGATGGGAGGCTGGTTTGCGAGATGGATTGGGCTACATTCACAACCTTTTGTTCTTCTTGCGGTCTTGGGCAGAGCAGAAGCCCCGTACCAAGCTGTGATACAACCAGAAAGAACGCTTTCTTTCTCACAATGCACCCAAGTGGGCGGGCAGGGCGGGGAAGGAAGTGGGGGTGAGGGGGGGAGTGGAGATCGCACCCCTCACACAGCCCACCCACACGGGGGGATCTCACCGGCGCTCAGCCCACCCACACGGAGACTGAGAAAACCTACCCATTTTCAATCCCCTCATACCCAACGCAACCGAACATTCTCTCTTCCACTTCCTTCTTCGGGGGAAAAAAATACGTACTCTGTGAACAGTATGCTTTGTCTGCATACTTTTCACTGCATCCCAATACATGTGACAATAATAAATCAAATCCTTCTCCCCTGCGTACTCTATGAACTGTATGCTTGGTCTGTATAGCGCACAAGAAACAATGCAGGGACTGTTCAGCCTGGAAAGAGCTGAAGGGCAGCCTGATAGAGGTTTATAAAATTATGGATAGGGTAAACAGTTGGAAGCTTTTCCCCAGGGCAGAAATGTCAATTAAAGGGGGCACAAGGTCAAAACAAGGGGGGAAGGTTCAATGGAGACGTGAGGGGTAAGTTACTTATACAGAGACTGGTGGGGGGGGAGGTCTGGAACGTACTGCCAAGTGAGATAGAACATAGAACATTACAGCACAGAACAGGCTCTTCGGCCGTCGATGTTGTGCCGACCAATTGAGAAAAAGCAATGACCCTCTAACCTAAAACCGTTCCCTTTTCATCCATAAACCTATTCACTGACCACTTAAGCACCCCCAAACTTGGCACATCTACAACTGCTGCAGGCAGGGCATTCCGTACCCTTACCACCCTCTGGGTACAGAACCTACCTCTGACATCCATCCTATAACTACCACCCCTTAATTTAAAGCTACGTCCTCTCGTGCTAGCTTTCTCAATCCGAGGAAAAAGGCTATCACTGTCCACCCTATCTAAACCATCTTATATGTTTCAATGAGGTCTCCTCTTAGCCGCCTTCTTTCTAACGAAAACAACTTCAAATCCTTCAGCCTCTTCATAAGACCTGCCCTCCATACCAGGCAACATCCTGGTAAACCTCCTCTGTACCCTCTCCAATGCCTCTACATCTTTCTTATAATGTGGGGACTCGCACATTTCAAGATGGTTGAGGCAGTTATGTCAGCCACATTTAAGATGGATGGACACATGAACAGACGGGGAATAGAGGGATACAGGTGGCTGGTCAAGATAGGACAACGTGGTCGCGCAGGCTCAGAGGGCCGAAGGGCCTGTTCTGTGCTGTTCTTTGTTTAGCCAATGTTTCAGAGTGTGCAACTCCCTGCCACGCCCAACTGCTGAGGCCCACAGAAAGGTTTGAGCTACTGAGTCAACGGGTTGGTTATCAAACAACGTCACATTTAGTTTGGCTGCAGGTGTGGAACAGAGGTCGGAAGGATGTTCCTTTGCATTGGAAACATTTCAAGTTTATTTCTCCAAACCACCCGCCCCCCCTCTGTGGGCAGGAATCTTCCCTCTAACCCAGCCTGAGAGAGACAGGTAGATTGGCTCAAACCCAAGCAAGAACAAACTCAACTGCTGCTCGACACGTAGCAGATTTGATTCTCTCTCTCTCCGGCCTTCAATCGTGAAAAGCAAAAACTTGTCTCAAAATCGGAGCTTAGAAAGCTGGATAAAACAGGGAAAGGAGGAATCACAAAGGCTCTGGGTTTCACGACGTGGTTTGTTCTCAATGGAAAGACAGAGTTTGAGGGGGCGACCTGACAGAAGTCTACAAGAGTATGAGAGGCATGGACAGAGTGGATAATCAGGAGCTTTCTCCCCCAGAGTGGAAGCGTCAATCAACAGGAGGCATAAGTGCCTCATAATCTCCTTTAAACCTTGCGAGGGGCAACGTTTAAAGGGGACGTACGAGGCATGATTTTTACAGAGGGTGGTGGGTGCCTGAAATTCGCTGCTTGGGGGCGGGGGTAAGGTAGTGGAAGCAGGTACAATCGTGACTTTCAAGGGCCGCCTGGACAAATACATGAATAGGATGAGAATAGAGGAATATGTTGCCCAAAGAGTTAGGTGGTTTAAAAACATTCAGGCAGCAGTGTCAGTGCAGTTTCGGAGGGGGTAAAGGGCCTGTTCCTGTGCAGTAATTTTCTTTGTTCTTTGGGTGCCAGTAGCTGAAATCGTGCTAAGACTCCAGCGACACGCACTGAGGAGGAGGGGGAAGACATGGAAATGGATAACTGAGAAAATTATAAGCGGACAGTGAGCATAGAATGTCACCCCAAGCAGAAGTCTAGAGAGGGAGAGAGAGGAAATCAGAAAAGAAAGGGAAGCAATATTTGAAATAAGTTTCCATTTATTCGTTTCAATAATTAGACCATTAATTCATTTGAAATTGTGCGAGTTTATGGAAGATGTGTCCTTTCACATGGGAGGGTCAAATTTCCGTTCGGAAAGTATAGAGAGAGAGAGAGAGAGAGAGAGAAAAGAGGTGTGCTGTGTGTTGAACTTTCTGTACCCCCTACCTGCTGCTGCCTTTGTTGAGGGTGAGGGGTGTGCTGTATATTGTACTTTCTGTACCCCCTACCTGCTGCTGCCTTTGTTGAGGGTGAGGGGTGTGCTGTGTATTGTACTTTCTGTACCCCCTACCTGCTGCTGCTGCTGCTGCCTTTGTTGATTTGCCTTCTGTTTGGCACGGCGCTCCAGGAACTGCTTGGCAAACTCTTTGGCCTCCGGAGTGTCACCCAAGTAAGCGCGGATGTAGTCGTGCACCTCGTACGGTGAGTCCACTTCTTTCAGGAAGGACACGAACGTGGGGACTGCAACAACAAGGAGCTCGGGTGAGAAAAGTCAAAGCCCCCATTACCCCTCCAACTCCAAACGAGAAGCACCGTCTCCCCAGGAAAGGCACCAAGCAGGTGGAAGACTCACTTTGGTCTGCCTGAAATCGGTGAGCCTTCTGCTGTGAAGTCTAGTCTGTGTCTGAATGATGCAGACCAGTATGTTCCAAGGTCCAGGACTACGTGCGAGGCGACGCTGGGAAACGTGGGGCAGTGCCACAAGGGCTACCAAGGGGAACGGCCACCACATTCAGCCTTTCGATCGCAGTATGCCGAGAGGCTGCTAAGATTGCAGTAGCCCCCTTGGGCTGTACGCTTGTCATTGACTCTACAGTGTAAATAGTATTGAGGCAAATCACAGTATAACCTGCCCTTTGCCGACAACTTATATAGTATTGCACTTTCCAAAGTGTCTGATCTAAAATGTTGAACACAGATGTGGAGGTTTTGGAGAGGTACAGAAAAGATTTCCCAGGATGTTGCCCTGGTATGGAGGGCATTAGCTATGAGGAGAGGTTTTACAAACTTGGTTTGTTCTCACTAAAGCGACAGAGGTTGAGGAGAGACTTGATAGAAGTCTATAAGATTACGAGGGGCACGGACAGAGTGGACAGTCAGAAGCTTTTCCCCAGGGTGGAAGAGTCCATTACTAGGGGGCACAGGTTTAAAGTACAAGGCGCAAAGTTTAAAGGGAATGTATGGAATAAGTTTTTTTTTACACAAAGGGTGGTGGGTGTCTAAAACACACTGCCAGGGAGGTAGTGGAAGCAGGTACAATTGTGATTTTCAAGGGGCGTCTTGAGAAATGCAGAATAGGATGGGAGTAGAGGTATACAATCTCCAGAAGGGGGTTTTAGTTTATTCGGGCAGCATGGTTGGTGCAGGCTTGGAGAGGCCGAAGGGCCTGTTCCTTTGTTCTATTTTGCTTCCTATCTATTCTGTACCCTATACAGCTGCAAAAGTACCTCCCGACTTTTATACTCGATCCTCTTAGCTATAAAGGCCAACATTGCATTCGCCACATTGATCACCTGCTGCCCTGCATACTGTGTTTCTGCGATTCATGCACAAGGACCCCCAGATCCCTCTGCACTGTCACATGCTGCAGCTTTTCGCCATTTAAATAATAATTCTTCCTACCGTTACCAAATCTGTCATGCGATGAGAGACTAAATTAGTTAGGATTATATTCACTGGAGTTTAGAAGTGTAAGACGGGATCTCATAGAAACTTATAACATTCTAACAGGGTTAGACTGGGTAGATTCAAAAAGAATGTTCCCTATGGTGGGGGGAGCCCAGAACTGGTTGGGGGTAGTCCAGAAGCAGAAGGTCATAGTTTAAGGATCAGGGGTAAACCTTTTAGAACAGAGGTGAGAAAAAATTTCTTCACTCAGAGAGTGGTGGAATTCATTTCCAGAGAAGGTAGTTGATGTCAAAGAAGAAATTAGATCCAGCTCTTGGAGCTAAAGGGATCAAGAGGTATTTGGATGGGTGGGGGAATCAGGATAGTGAACTGGATGATCAGTCATGATCAAAATGAATACAGGGCAGGCTTGAAGGGCCGAATGGCTTACTCATATTTCTAGTGTCTATGTTTAAGAAGAAAAATGTGATAAAAATTGGTAAAATCTCCAGTCAGGCAGTCCCAGCACCCTAACCAGTCACCTGAAAAGGTGGTGAGAGTGAAGAGAAGTGTTGATAGTTGACACTTACCGTCAAGGTTGTTGGCTGTGTTAAGGACGTGCAACATTTGCTCGCACCACTGAGTGAAGCCGTCCTGGGTTTTATTCATTCCCTGGAATAGCTTCAGTAACTTCTCCTCATCCTCGGTCTTCTTTTTATTCGGTCTGCTGGGAATACCATACGAGTCACTGCAGAGGGGGAAAGAAAAAAGGGCCGTGTAGCGGGGCGCCACGCCAATGCAACAGCTAGAGAAAGGTCAAACATCAGACTCCTCCCAAGGGATGGACTCATGAGAGACTTAACTTGAGACAAACTGTCCCATTTATTTCATTAAAAGCCACCCCAGCGCTGCTCACTAATGGACCGCAAGCAAAATGCTAAATACAGCACAGGAGGCCACTCAGCCCATCACATCCAACTCTGTTATATTGTCCTACATCCACAGCTCCAGACGTCTAACTTACACACTGCAAACTTACTTTTCAAATCCCTGTTTCCATGCACTCCCCCATACGCACCCTCACACACTCTCCCTCCCCATGCGCGCCCTCGCTCTCACTGCCACTCACCCTTGTGTGAGCCCTCAACCCCACACCACCCTGCGCAAAGTTTCTCCCTTTCCTCCCTGTGCGCCCTTGCTCCCTCTCTCCCTTGCGCGTCTTCGCTCTTATCCCTCTCGCCACTCATTCCCCCACGTGCCTGCTCGCCCTCGCTCCCTCTCCCTGCGCACACATGCCATCACCACTCCTCCCCGTGTGTCCTTGCCCTCCCCATCCCTGCGTACATGCACCCATCCCCTGCGCGCATGCCCCCACCTCCTTCCTCCCTGCGCACACCCCGCCCCTGCACGTGTTCCCCTGCCCCTACCCCCTGTGCACGCCCTTCCCCCACATGCGCGCACCCCTGCCCCACCACTCTCCCACTGCCCCTGTCCCCATTGCCTGCGTGCCCTTGGCCCTTGTGCCACACCCTCCTCCTCCCCACATGCATGCCCTTGCCCCTCCACGCACCCTCGCCCCCTCCTCCCAAGTGCACCCTCACTCTCTCTCCCCTCATGCACTCGCACTCTCTCTCTCCCACGTGCACCCTCACTCTCTTCCCCCACCCCCCCACGCACACCCTCACTCTCTCCCACCACACACAGACTCTCACTCTCTCTCTCTCTTCCCACCCCGTGTGTGCACTTTCACTCTCTTCACCCACCACAGCTACCCCAGAGGCACCCTCACTCTCCCCCCACCCTCACATGCATCCTCACTCATTCTCCCCCCATGCGTACAGGAAGCGATTCAGTGTTTGGGAGAGACGAACCTTAGTGAGGGGCTGCTCCTACTGTTCTTCAGCCCGGCGCTCCTGATCACAGGGCCTGTGCTTTTCACCGCCTCGTCTCCCCACAGGCTGATGTTCGAATTCTTACTTTCGTGCACACTCCACATGTTGTTCATGTCAGAACCCCACTGGGCGGGCAGCCCCCACACGGACGAGTTGTTGAGCGGTATACTGGAATGCTGACAGCAGGCAGGAGAGAGGAGGGGAAAATATTCAGCAAAGGCACAGGAGAAACAAGGCAATATATCCGAGCTGTCAGTTTACAAAACCCTGCGCAGTGCACACGTCACAAGTGAGCAGCAGGCAATGACACAAGGGCTGAGGGCCAAACATCTACCCCTTAATGATCAGGGGAAAAAGGGCAAAGGGCAAGTCATTATAGGCAATTCAAAGAGAGGGCCAGGAGAGAGGGTGTTGGTGTGGAAGGAGAAGGGGACTGGGAGGAGACTGAGAGTGAGTTTGGGGAGAGTGATGGACAAAGCGGGAGAGAGGAATCAGAAATGGGAAAAGAAGTAGGAAAAGGTCTTGAGGTGAAGAAAGGGTGAAAGAAAAGAACTATTGGAAAAAGGAGCAAGTCAGTGAGTGCGCGAGGGGAGGGGGAGGGGTGCGCGAAGGGGAAGGGGGAGGGGTGCGCGAGGGGAGGGGGAGGGTGCGCGGGGGAAGGGGGAGGGGTGCGCGAGGTGGAGGGGGAGGGTGCGCGAGGGAGGGGGAGGGTGCGCGAGGGGAGGGGGAGGGGTGCGCGGGGGAGGGGAGGGGTGCGCGAGGGGGGGGGAGGGGGAGGGGTGCGCGAGGGGAGGGGGGGGGTGCGCGAGGGGAGGGGGAGGGGGTGCGGCGAGGGGAGGGGGAGGGGTGCGCGAGGGGAGGGGGAGGGGTGCGCGAGGGGAGGGGGAGGGGTGCGCGAGGGGGAGGGGGAGGGGTGCGCGAGGGGAGGGGGAGGGTGCGCGAGGGGGGGAAAGGGGGGAGGGTGCGCGAGGGGAGGGGAGGGTTCGGCGAGGGGAAGGGGGTAGGTCATTGCGCGAGGGGAGGGGGAGGGTGCGCGAGGGAGGGGGGAGGGGTGCGGCGCGAGGGGAGGGGGGAGGGGTGCGCGAGGAGGGGGAGGGGTGGCGCGGAGGGGGAGGGGGGGAGGGGTTGCGCGAGGGGAGGGGGGGGTGGCTCGAGGGGGAGGGGGGGAGAGGGGGTGCGCGAGGGGAGGGGAGGGTTGGTGCGTAGGGGAAGGGGGGAGGGGGAGTTTGGAATAAGCAGTCTGTCAAAGTACACGTTACCTGTCAGTATTTAATACACGCCAGAGATTGAGAACGTGCCCATTTGATGCAGGGCAGTCACAGTGAAGCTGAAATATATCTTGGCCTCCGGAGTGAAGCCTAGATAACTCTACCCCTTTCTAAATGCCTTCACGTGGGGGCTGGGGGGGCAGTTGTCTGAGATTGTTGGAGGGGAGGCCAAGCATCTCAGGTCCGGGATATTGTTGGAGGCGCCAGCAGAGATACCTTGCTGACAGGCAGGGTGACGGAGAGATGCCCAGGATCTGCTGGGAAGATGAGGTGCGGTGGTGCAGTTTGTACTTGGGTTGGCCGGCAGATACTCACTGCTCGCGCCTGCGCCCTTTGCTGTTGCTGTTTCTGCAGTTCTTGTTGCATCTCCAGTAGTGATTTGACAGACATGGATTGCTTGGGGATACTGTTCCAGCCAGGTGACTTCTGCTGCTGGTGCTGCTGTAGGGCCTTCATGATCTCTTGCTGCTGACGACACTGCTGCGGTAAAACAATATTAACATTTAGTCTGGCCAACAATTTCAATCACAACACACGTCCGTCCCGCAGGTAAAGGCACGCATCGTCGAGATTTGCCTGCGTTTGTTCTAACGTGAACTGTTAACAGCAACACATCAGAAGAGGCAGATTAGAGGTTGATCTTCCTGCCAGCCACCCTTGGCCCAGAGGCAGTACCTATGGAACGGCCCTCAACGCGTGTCGCACAACTGCCCGAGCCCTCCCGCACGACACCCTGACCCTCCTGCATGCAAGCGGAGATTCACTGTGACCACCTCAATACTGTTCAACCTCTACTGGACCCTCCAGTCATAATGGGAGTAGATGGCCTTGTGGTATTATCGCTAAACTATCAATCCATAAACTCAGCTAATGTTCTCGGACACTCGGATTTGAATCCCGCCACAGCAGAGGGTGGAACTGGAATTCAATTTTTAAAAAATCTGGAATTAAGAATCTACTGAGGACCCGTTGTCAGAAAAACCCACCTGGTTCCCTTTAGCGAAGGAAATCTGCCGTCCTTACCCTGGTCTGGCCTACATTTGACTCCAGAGCCACAGCCAATGTAGTTGAGTCTCAACTGCCCTTCAAAGACAACTAGGGATGGGCAATAAATAATGCCCAGGCAGTGACACCCATGTCCCACGGATAAATAAATGAACAACGAGTCAGCGTGTGCCTGAACTTGGAGATTAAGGCATGACCGTTACTGAAATATTCTGGCCTCTACAGGCTCCACTTTGGCAAGGGGATTTAATTTTAAAACCTTTGCCTTTATTTTCAAATGGGTGCCATAGTGGTTAACGCTGCCACCTCACAGCGCCAGAGACCCGGCTTCGATTCCTTAAAGTTTAATTATTAGTGTCACAAGTAAGGCTTACATTAATACTGCAATGAAAATTCCCCTAGTCGCCACACTCTGGCGCCTGTTTGGGTAACACTGAGGGAGAATTTAGCACAGCCAATGCACCCTAACCAGCACGTCTTTCGGACTGAGGAAGCCAGAGCATCCTGAGGAAACTCACGCAGACATGGGGGGAGAAAGTGCAGACTCCACTCAGGCTAGGTTCCAGGCGCTGTGAGGCAGCAGTGCTATAGTGCCACTCAGACTTGGGACACTGTGCAGAATGTGCGCATTCTCCCCAAGTCTTCATGGGTTTCACCAGTTTCTTCCCACAGTCTGAAAGACGTGCTGGTTAGGGTGCATTGGCCGTGCTAAATTCTCCCTCAGCGTTACCTGAACAGGCACCAAAGTGTGGCGACACACACGCATGCAACACACACCGAGCCCTCACATCCCCCACATACGTTGCTCTCCCCCACAGACACAAACCCCGCTGCGCACCCCCCCCACCCACACACACACATACACGCACACGCACACACAAACAAGAGAGATAAAATGTGAGACAGCCAATTACTGAGCCAGTAAGTTTGCAAAGTGGTGACTGTGGGGCAGCAGAATTGAATTCTTCAGAGGAGCGCTTTGCAAGAGTTCCCAGTGGGATCTCAAGGCATCTGCAAAGTCAGCTCACTTTCCATTCCTGTATCAGATTACCAAGAAAGGGAAACCCGGCTCCAGTTTGGCTGGTTGCAGCTCAGCAGACTGACATCTGACAGGAGGCGACCCTGTGCTCTGAGCTGTAAAACAATCCAACCCCGGCTCCCTGCGCTTCAATAACATGGAAATGTGTACTATTCCGATCGCTCAGTGACTTAGCACACCACAGTGTCCCTGTGCTCTGAGCTGCGAAACAATCCAACACTGGCTCCCTGCGCTTCAATAACATGTCAATATGTACTACCCTGATCGCTCAGTGACTCAGCACACCGCGGTGTCCCTGTGCTCTGAGCTGCGAAACAATCCAACCCTGGCTCCCTGCGCTTCAATAACATGTCAATATGTACTACCCTGATCGCTCAGTGACTCAGCACACCGCGACATCTCTGTGCTCTGAGCTGTAAAACAATCCAGACACAGCTTCCTGCACTTCAACAGCATGTCAATATGTACTACCCCCATCGCTCAGTGACAGGATGCACAACACCAGTGACAAGACCACAAGTTGTGGTTTCTCTCCACCAGGGAGTCTCCTCAGCATCCCAGCGACGGAGCTGGCGTACCAAGCAGGGGTAAGCACCCAATGGTTCGACACTCAAAAAGGAACATTGGGTAGGAAGGCTTCTGCGATGCCATGTGATGCCGAATAGCCCAGCTCAGACCAGGGTGGAGCTGATATGATTTTGTTATTTGTGGTCATACTTTTTTTTAAACTTCCACCATTTCTCCTCAAAATTATAAACTGCATTAAGTCAGGCATATTAAATCAATACTTTACATCTAATCAAGTACAATGCTTTTACACAGAGGAAGCGCTTTTACAGCGGCAGAGCTTGTTCTTGCCGGCCTTACCTCCTCTCGGCGCTGCCGCTCACGTTCCTCCTCCAGCTTCTGGAGCGGTGGAACGGAGTTAGACTGCTGCCCCCACGAGGTGGAAGATGGGATCTGGTGAAGGAATGACAGGACAGTTCTTAGCTCGCATCGTTTCGAATTAAACCACATCCCTGACACCCCAGCACCAACACTTCTCCTCCATCTCACCCAGGCAGCATACCCTCCTCTTTGTATCTTCTTCATGCTTATCAAACATCCATTTAGATGTATCAGGTCTAGGTGTCCTGTTTCCACAAGGGACAGTCCACATCCTCACCGTCTGGCCAATGGACTTTCACCTGGAATTCCTGACTGGGTTTCATCACGACAATACTCTGCATTGTAACACTACATTCTGCACCCGAGCCTTTCCTTCTCCCCTATGTACTCTATGAATGGTATGCTTTGTCTGTATAGCATGCAAGAAACAATACTTTTCACTGTATCCCAATATGTGTGACAATAGTAAATCAAATCAAATCCTTCTCCCCTGTGTACTCCATGAACGGTATGCTTTGTCCATATAGCGCGCAAGAAACAATACTTTTCACTGTATCCAATATATGTACAATAATAAATCAAACCCTTCTCCCCACGTACTTTATGAATGGTACACTTTGCTCAAGAAACAATACTTTTCACTGTATCCCAATACACGTGACAATAATAAATCCAATCCTTCTCCCTTATGTACTCTACGAATGGTATATAATCATAGAATCCTGCAGTGCAGAAGGAGACCATTCAGCCTATCAAGTCTGCACTGACCACAATCCCACCCAGGCCCTATCCCCATAACCCCATGCATTTACCCAGCTAAGCCCCCTGACACCAAGGGGCAATTTACTGTGGCCAGTCCACCAAACCCACACATTTATGCTTTGTCTGTATAGCGCGCAAGAAACAATACTTTTCACTGTACCCCAATATATGTGACAATAGTAAATCAAATCAAATCCTTCTCCTCATATACTCTGTGAATGGTATGCTTTGTCTGTATACTGCATCAGAAACAATACGTTTCACTGCATCCCAATACACGTGACAATAATAAATCTAATCATTTCAATTCAATAAGTGGCTATAAATTCTGGTCTCGGTAGGGAAGTTAACCCCTACTTACCACCCGTAAGCTCCTTCACCAGTTAGTCTGTGGTGAGCACAGACAGAAGTTAGATACTGATGTTAAGTTATGAAGTAGGGTTCTATCCACGGACCTTGTGAAGAACATTTCTCCCTTGCCAATATCTTTTGAATCAGCTCCCTTCCCACTCAGCTGTCGCCAAGTAATGCCAATTGCTCCCTGCCCCTCCCCTCCCCTCGCCAGTCCCACCAAGGATAGTTGAGAAGCGCCGCAGAAGCCTAATGGACTTTGTAATCACACCAGCAGAAGTCAGACAGCTAAAAGAAATTGCGGAATTGCTGAGTGATTTGTTGCAGCTAATATAAAACCTTGGTTAGGCTGTGTTTGGACTGTCACGTGCAGTTCTGAGTCATCACACTACCGAAAGGAAATGGAAGCTTTGTTCAGAGTGCAAAGAAGGTTCACCAGGATGTTGTCTGGTCTCGAGAGTGGTGGTTATGAGAGGTTGAATATAGACTGGGATTGTTTTGACTGGAAAGATGGAGACTGAGGGGAGACCTCATAGAGCTCTACAAAATGATCAGAGCCAGGGTAGATAGTCAGAGGCTCTTTTTTCCAGGGTGGAAATATCAATTACAAGGGGCACAGGTTCAAGGTGAGATGGAGAAAGTTTAAGGGAGATGTGTGGGGGAAGTTCTTCACACATAGAGTAACAGGTGACTGGAATGTATTGCCAGTGGAGGTAGTGATAGCAGACACATTAGCAATATTTAAGAGGGATCTGGATGGGTACAAGAATACGGAGGGAATAGAGCAATACAGAGTAAGTAAGGGCAGAAGGTTTTTTTTTTAAACTTTAGTTAGAGCATCATGATCAGACAGACTTGGAGGGCCGAAAGGCCTGTTCCTGTGCTGTACTTCTCTTTGTTCTTTATACATCCTTGTCAACACATGAGTTGGGTAGGGAGGGATGGAGGGGGAGATGGTGCAGGGCAGGGGAGAAGTTACAAATGCCAAGCAACAAAGTCAACTCAAGAATGCTTGGCTCACAAGAGTTCCAGATGACCTGAAGTGAAGGGAGGGAGGATGGAAATGTGGGAGGCCACCTGGTGATGCATCGAAACAGTTACGTGTAGAGGTAACTAAGCACGATCAATGGTTTCAGCAGAAGAGCGGGGTCAATATTCTGCTGGGCCTGGGCAGAGTTAAAGAGATGAAGCCAATGCGAGGATGGCAACTCACCTCGGGGTCAAACGTGGAGAGAGCTGGAGTCAGTAATTAGGGACTGGAGTTTGAGGCAGGGTCTGAAAGCGAATGCGTCAATTCTCCCAATATTTAACTGGAAAGAACTCCTGCTTATCCCGTCGTGGATGCCGGATCAGTAACGTTCAGAATTTGGGAACAGCAGAGAAGCTGCCAGGTTAGGGCGCGTTGACCCGAACAGACGCTGGACTGTGGTGACTAGGGGGTTTTCACAGTAACTTCATTGCAGTGTTAGTGTAATCTGACTTGTGACTCTAATAAAATAAAGTGGCGAGGTAAAACTGGGAGTCATCAGCGCCCATATCTCTTCCTGCTCCCATTCTAAGGGCTTACTGTGTCAAACTTGCTAACAAACATGGGGTAACCCCATTTTGTCACCCGCAACTTGCATTGCAGAGATGTCCAAATTCTGTGAAAGCTCATCTTTCGGATAGCTGCCAGGAAGCCAGATCCCACGGGAAGAGAATAAAAACTAAGAGCTTTCAATAAGAGCCTTTCATTTGCCACAGGGAAACTGGGACAATACTGCCCTCTACTGACCTTTCCTTGCCTTCCCATGAAACAGAGAGAAAGAGAGAGAGCGAGCGCCTGTTAATCTCAGTTTATGATGTAAAGATGCCGGCGTTGGATTGGAGTGGTAAGAACTCAGTAAGAATTTAGCAACACCAATTATTAATCCAACCGATTTATTTGATAGTAAAAAAGCGAGCTTTCAACACTCCCGTGTCTTCATCAGGCAAGTGCAGTGTTCTGGTCTGCAATAGCACACATCAGCACAGACAGTCAGAGATTGCTGATTAGAATGCGAATCCTTACATCTTTTACTATCAAATAAATCGGTTGGATTAATAATTGGTGTTGCTAAATTCTTACTGAGTTCTTACCAATCTCAGTTTACTCAGATCGCAGCAGCAAGGGTGGCACGGGTTTGATTCTCAGCTTGGGTCACTGTCTGTGCAGAGTTTGGACGTTCTCCCCATGTCTACATGGGTTTCCACTGGGCGCTCCGGTTTCCTCCCACAGTGCAAAGATGTGTAAATTAGATGGATTGACCATGCTAAATTGCCCTTTCGTATCAAAGGATGATCGGGCTAGGTGGATTGGCCATGTTAAATTGTCTCCTTAATATCCAATGACATGCAGGTTAGGTGGATTGGCCATGCTAAATTGTCTCCTTAGTATCCAATGACGTGCAGGTTAGGTGGATTGGCCATGCTAAATTGCTCCATGATGCCCAAAGATGTGCAGGTTAGGTGGATTGGCAATGTCAGGCATGGATACCTTTTTTAAAATTGTTTTAAGCAAGTCAGAAGTTATAAGTGTGATCACATTCCAAAAAAGAAACACAACAGCTTAGCAAAAGCTGGTCGTTGCACCAACCTGCTGGCAAAAAAATAGTTGATCCTTCGTGCACGCAAGTTTGTCAGCCAAGCTGCATGTAAAACATAGACGCCTCCTATTCTTTACATTTGCACAAGCAGCATACATCCCTATGGATTTTAACAGTTTTTAAGAATTGCTTAAGAGAGACTTTATTAGCTACTGAGCTGCAATTTCATTTAACATATTTAATGCTAAATTGCCCCTTAGTGTCCAGAAATGTGTCAGTTAAGTGGATTGACCATAATCAATGCACAGGTATGGGGATAGGTTGGGGAAGTGGGCCCAGGCAGAGTGTCCTTTCGCAGGGTCTGTGCAGAGCCAATGGGCCGAATGGCCTCCTCTTGCACTGTAGGGTTACTCTGAGGTAAAAGGGTAGCCCAGCAAGTACAAGCTCACAATCAGGAGGTTGAGAATGGTCAGGTTCATCCTGTTTGAAGGAAGTGCAGAGTCAGCGGGGCTGGTTTTAATCCCATCAGTCCCACAGTTTCCCCCCATCCCCAGCGCTCCAGAGGCAATGTCACGGGGATGTACCTTTATGTGCGCCAACTGTTGCTGCTGCAAGCGCCTGAGTGCCTCCTGCTGCCTGTGCCTCAGCAGCTCCTGCTGCCTCTGAAGCTGCAGGTCCATCTCCTTGCGTTTGCGTTCCTCCTCCTCGGCTAGCCGACGCCTGGCCTCCTCCTCCAGCTGCCGCCGGCTCTCCTCCTCCTCCAGCCACCTCCGGGTCTCGTCCTGCTGCTGACGGCGATCCTTCTCCTGCAACAACAGGGGTAAGGAGGAGTGGGTGAGAAGAGCGGGCATTGATACATTCAGGGAACACGCTGATCAAACAAATCCCAGAGAACGGGAGCAGGAGAGAGTTCACACAAAAGGAGGTGCAGAGGAGCTTCATCAATTGGGGCATAGATTACAGAGCACAGTGAGTCAAGACAGAGTTGTAGAGAACTTTGGTTCTCCTGATTACTGTATGCAATTCTGGTCGCCACATTACAGAACGCACTGGGTAGGGTGCAGAGGAGAATCACCAGGATGCTGCCTGGGATGGAACATTTAAGTTATAAAGAGAAATTGGATGGACTAGGATGGTTTTCTCTGAAGCCAAGAAGACTGAGGGATGACCTGTTTGACGTATTCAAGATTATGAGGGGCAGAGACGGGATGGATAGGGGGCAGCTGTTTCCCTTAGTTGAAGGGTCAGCCACGAGGGGACATAGCTTCAAGGTGTTGGAGATTTGGAGAGCAAAGAACAAAGAAAATTACACTACAGTAACAGGCCCTTTGGTCCTCCAAGCATGCAATGACCATACTGCCCGACTAAAACCTCTACCCTTCCAAGGGCCGTATCCCGCTATTCCCATCTTATTGATGTATTTGTCCAGTTGGGCTGGAATGCACTGCCTTGAAAGGTAGTTATGAGGGGAAGTCTCATATCCTTGGAAAAAGTACCTGGATGAGTACTTAGCCTTGAGTGCTATGTGCCAAGTGCTGGCAAATGGCATTAGGTGGCCAGGGCAGGTGATTTGCCCATGCTGGTGCAGATTTGATGGGCCTCTTCCTCACCATATTATTCTGTAAGACTCAGAAGAAACTGTACAGGTATTTTTCAAGAGGAAAAAGAAGTGATTTCCTTGAATGACGCCAGGCACGTGAGAGAGAGAAAGAGATCGAGAGAGAGAAAAATGATTTCCTCTGGCGAGTGAATCAGTAACGCAAAATCAGATTTAAAAATCAGCAGCGCAAAGAGGGGAGCTGGGATTTTCAGCCGTTGGGATCTAGAACGTGGTACCTGAAAGGGAGCATTTCTTCAAAAGGAATCTTCAAATGCAAACAATAAAAATGTAACAAAACTTACTCCAACTTATAAATCAAAGAAAAAGGGTTTAATACAGAAAACTTCATTGCTCCAAACTTGGAGCCTCACTCTGGGACAATCCAAGCGACCCAAAATTCCAAACAGGTTCTTATTTATCACGAGTCAGCTGACCATCACATCATTCTGTCATTGGATCCATGGCCTACTGGGTCAGCTGACCTTTACAGCTGATACAACGATGCCAGTGGTTATACTCTAACACGGCAAGCCTTTAAATAATTGAAGTTGAGGAACTTTTAGCGTACTGAGCGCAAGTCTGGAGTACGGGGCAAAGTATAGTTTCTCGTACAGAGAGCCACTAACGGCAGAATGGCCTGAACAGGCTCTTCCTCTACCCCCGGTTTCAGTCACTTAATGTGCGTAGTTCTGGTCGCCTCACTGTAGGAAGGACGTAGAGGCTATTGAAAGAGTGCAGAGGACATTTACAAGGATGCTGCCTGGACTGGGAGGCAGGCCTGATGAAGACAGGTTGAGGGAGCTGGGTCTCTTCTCACTGGAGAGACGTAGGTTGAGAGGCGACCTGATAGAGGTTTATAAAATGTTGAGAGAAATAGATAGGGTGGACTCTCAGAGACTATTTCCCCGAGCTGAAATGGTCACTACGAGAGGACACAGATTTAAGGTGCAGGGAAGCAAATACAGAGGGGACGTTAGGGGTAAGTTTTTCACTCAGAGGATGGTGAGTGAATGGAATCGGCTGCCGTCGGAGTGGTAGAGGCAAATTCGCTGGGGTCTTTTAAAAGACTTCTGGATGAGTATATGGGAACTAATGGGATAGGGGGTTATAGATAGGTCTGTGGCTTGGTAGATGTAGTTGTGATCGGCGCAACTCATGGGCCAAAGGGCCTCTTTGTGCTGTAGTGTTCTACGTTCTAAGGCAAGTCACCTGCTTTCGGAGGATGTCCTCCATCTGTCGCCTTTCCTCTTCATCGCGTCGCCTCAGGACCTCCTCCTGCCGGCGGTCATCCTCCTCTCTTTGGCGCCGGGCAGCTTCCTCTTGCTGCTCCCTCTGGAATCGTACCACCTCCTCCTGGAAGGGAACATAGCTGCGTCACTCTGGGGCTGGCCGTGGAAGACTGCAGATCCACAGTTTGAAGATTTGGTCTCCACTCCCGCCCCCTGCCCCCATCTCGGTGCCAGGTAGCAGAACAGCAGCGAGCCAGCGCTCTGGGCAGTCAAACCCAGTTTCTCTGAAATGCAGAGGCTCGCTGAGGATAAGGGGAGAGGATACGGTTTGTGAACAACCTCGTCTCTGACTGAGCTGCTCAGAGGAAGCATGTGCCACCACTCTCACCAATCTTTATAGATGCAACATAGAAAGCACTCTTTCTGGATATATCACAGCTTGGTCTGGCTCCTGTTCTACCCAAGACTGCAAAGAACTACAAAAGGTTGCGAATGTAGTCCAGTCCCATCATGCAAACCAGTCTCCTATCTGTCTACACTTCCCGCTGCCTCGGGGAAAAGCAGCCAGCATAATCAAGGACCCCACAAATCCCCGGACGTTCTCCCTTCCACCTTCTTCCATCAGGAAATAGATACAAACGCCTAAGATCACGACTCAAGAACAACTTCTTCCCTGCTGCCATCAGACTTGGAATGGACCTACCTCGCATTAAGTTGATCTTTCTCTACACCCTAGCTATGACTGTAACTCTACATTCTGCATTCTCTCCTTTCCTTCTCTATTAACAGTATGCTTTGTCTGTATAGTGTGCAAAAAACAATACTTTTCACTGCATCCCAATACATGTGACAATAATAAACAAAAACCTATAAGCAGTATGCTTTGTCTGTATATAGTTCGCAAGAAACAATACTTTTCACTGTATCTCAATACATGTGACAATAACAAATCAAATCCTTCTCTCTTGTGTACTCTATGAGTGGTATGCTTTGTTTGTATAGGGCGCAATAAATAATATTTTTCCCTGTATATCAATACACATGAGAATAATAAATCAATAATAATATCACCTCATATGCTTCTTAGCGCCAAAGATTTGAGATCCAATTTACTGCACATCTCATCTCGTTGAATAATCCTCTCATCCCAATTTCCATGAACTTTGACTGTATCGCCTCTATATATACCAAAATTGCGCACACAATTCCAAGCGTGATCTATGGACAATTACCCTGGACAACTGCAGCAAAACTCCTTCATTCGTGCACTTCAATCCAGCTTTGCCTTCCTAGTTGCCTTCCACGTCGTACACCCACAAACATTGACAACTACTAGGTCACAGCTTTGACAAAATGCTGGCTTAGCAAAGCAAATACCCTCACTTTCCCTTTGCATTGTACGCCCCATCAACTTGAAGCCTGCTTACTTAACCAGCCCGAAAAAAGTGACAATTCCCGATAAACAAAAAGAACCTGTGAAACCCTCGGGGGTGGGTTGGGGTGCTGAGCAGTATAACCGGGGGGTTTGGGACTCCTTACCTGCTTCCTCCTGGTTAGCTCATCCTCATCTCTGCGCTTGCGTTCTTCCTCTTGCCACCGGATTTCATCCTGCCGTTTCCTGTCATCCTCTTCCCTTTTGTTCCTGAGTTCTACTTCTCTTCGCTCCTGCTTTAGCTGAACAAGCAAAACTCCTGTCACTCAAGACAACTGTGCAGGGAAGGGATGTATCTTTGATGTGGAGAGGTGATGGCCTAGTTATATTATCGCTTAGATAATTAATTCAGAAACTCAGCTAATGCCGTGGGGACTGGGTTCGAATCCCGCCATGACAGAGAGTGGAGTTTGAATTCAATGAAACAAAACATCTGGAATTAAGAATCTCCTGATGACCTACTGTCAACAAGATCCATCTGGTTCCTTTAGGGAAGGAAATCTGCCATCCTTACCTGGTCTGGCCTACATGTGACTCCACAGTCCATTTGATTGACTCTAGCTGCACCTCTGAAATGGCCTAGAAAGACTTTATTGTATGGATCGTTCCAGCCACATTACGTGAGCTGCAGCACTTCTAGTCGGCAGCTCACCAATGTTTAAGAGCAACTAGGGATGTGCAATAAATGCTTACCAGCCAGCGACACCCATGTCCTACAAATGAATAAAAAAAATACAATCCCCAGAGCCTGGGAGCACCTCCATTCCAAAAGGATGCCAGCAGGGACAGTCCACACTGTGCATTTCCTCTCCTGCATCGCTTGGACTGAGCGTACATTGCTGCCACCGGCCAGACTGAGCACGCTTGCAAGTCTGACGTGGAGAGGGGAGAATCATGGATAAGAATGGGGTGTTAACCTCCAAGATCTTGCTATGCTTTGCTCTAGGGTTGGACCTCGGTGCCATGTGCATGCAGCTTCTGTCATGGCCGCACCAAGTGGAAGGTACCACACAACCGTAATGTGGGTACCACCTCAGTGACCTGTTGCAGGTCACTGAACAATGCAGAAGGGGATGAGAGAGTGGGAGTGGGAGAAGAAAGGTCTTTTTTCCACAATGACTGGCAATTGCCAACATCAAAATCAAGCATGGCTGGGCATATTTCAGCAAGGGCAGGTAGTGCTCCTTTTGAGTGTCTTGTGTAAAACGGACCATTCTTTTATAGTTAGCACCCTATCCCTAACCTCAGAAATGACAATTGTGGACACACATGACATATGTTTAAACCTTAAACACAAGCCTTACTAATTACTGAACATTACAAATATTCCATGTTACTCAGTCTTTTGATGAGAGATTCAGGTTCATAGCTCCATGAAAATGGAGTCACAGGTGGACAGAGTGTTGAAGAAGGCATTCGGCATGCTTGGTTTCATTGGTCAGAAAACTGAATACAGGAGTTTTGCGTCTTGTTGAAGTTGTGCAAGACATTTGTAAGGCCACACTTGGAATACTGTGTGCAATTCTGGTCACCTTATTATAGAAAAAGTTTTATTAAATTGGAAAGAGTGCAGAAAAGATTTACGAGGACGTTACCAGGACTTGATGGTTTGAGTTATAAAGAGAGGCTGGATAGACGGGGACTTTTTTCCCTACAGACTTAGGGGTGATCTTATAGAGGTCTGTAAAATAATGAGGGGCAGAGATAGCCAATATATTTTCCCAAAGATGTCAGGGTTTAAAACTAGAGGGCATAGTCTCCTGCACGTGTTTGGATCAATGCATCCTAATCAGCATGTCTGTGGGAAGAAACTGGAGCATCTGGGGGAAACCGATGCGGGCAGGGGGAGACAATGACCCAAGCTGGGAATTGAATCCAGTATCTGGATCTGGAAGGCACTGTCTGAGAGCGTGGTGGAGACAGATTCTCACAGCAAGTGGTTAGGATCTCGAATGCATTGAGAATGTGATGTAGACAGATTCTCACAGCGAATGTTTTGGATCTGGAATGCAGTGAGAGTGTGATGTAGACAGATTCTCACAGCGAGTGGTTAGGATCTCGAATGCACTGTCTGAGAGTGTGATGGAGACAGATTCTGACAGCCAGTGGTTTGGATCTCGAATGCACAGAACGTGATGTAGACAGATTCTGACAGCGAGTGGTTTGGATCCGGGATGCACTGAGAGTGTGATGGAGACAGATTCACACAGTGAGTGGTTTGGATCTGGAACGTACTCCCTGGCGCTGTGAGTCAGCAGTGCTAACCACTGTGCCACCTAAGAGTGTGGGATGAGACACCACTGGTTGTTCAAAAAGCCAGCACGTAGACACCAAGCTACCCTCCACACACTCCCCCCACCCCAGCTTCCCCAAGCATTGCAGGTTCCCATTCTCTAATGAAAACAGAGGATCAATGATTCAACTCTGGGTTCAAGGACTCCACTTTGAACCCCCACCACCACCCCCTCACTCCACGCCCCGGTAACATCAGAATACACATACAGCCCGCACAACTGCCACGAAACGTCCCTATTGCACAGAACCATGCCAAATCCATTCCTGGAATCGGTAACAGAACAGTATGATCTTACTTTTGTAGCTTTCTCTCGCTCTAGCTTTTGAATTTGTTCCAGCAGCGGACCCTGAGATGCCGAATCCCACAGGCTACCCGCCTCACACCCTGGAACAGAAAGTGAACACTTTGCAGAATAAATAAAGCCTGTCGCTGACAAAAACAACTCACAACATTTAGTGATTACATGATCAGGAATTGTATCAAAAAAGAACAGGCTTACGAAGACAGTCAGGTCTCATTCTGTTCTCCCACCATCCCTCACACCCTGAATTGGACAGGCAGCCCAGACACCAGCTGAGAGTTGACTCTGTTTCTTTACTGGTGTGAACCATCCCAAAGCAAGCACCAAGCATGTCAGCGCAGTGTGACATGGACTTAGATGGGCTGAATGGCCTCCTCGACCTGGTATCAACCAGGCTGATACCGGAGATGAGGGGGTTAGCCTATGAGGAGAGATTGAGTAGACTGGGCCTATACTCGTTAGAGTTTAGAAGGCTGAGTGGGAATCTTGTAGAGACACATAAGAAAATGAAGGGGCTAGACAGGATAGAAAGCAGAGAGATTACTTCCACTTAGAAAGGAAACCAGGACTAGAGGGCACAGCCTCAAAACAGGGGAGTTGAGGAGGAACTTCTTCTCTCAGACAGTAGTGAATCTCTGGAATTCTTTGCCGATTGAAGCAGTGGAGGCTACCTTGTTAAATATGTTTAAGTCACGGGTAGATAGATTTCTGATCGATAAACTAATTAAGGGTTACGGGGAGCAGGCCAGTATGTGGAACTGATCCACTATCAGATCAGCCATGATCTTATTGAATGGCAGGGCAGGCTCGAGGTGCTAGATGGCCTACTCCTGCTCCTATTTCTTATGTTGTTATATTCTCCAGTGCCTCTTCAGCCATTCAAAATATTTTTAAAAGCGGCCAAAAATAAAATAAAGTTTAAACGCAGCCCCACTGTAATAATGGCCCGCACAAACAATCAGATACCTCTACAGGATACAATCACAACACTTTCTGAGGCACAAAAAAAAAGCTTCATGTTTACCAACAGAAAATTATCTAAAGAGACTAAAGCACTCCTTTATCACTGGCCCAAATCCCCTCGTCCTGCCTGTTGCAAGCCCAGAAAAAAGTGAAAATCTGGGAAGCAAGACGGTGAATAGGCCGGTGCTGGCAAGTGAGATTAGAAGAACAGGTCAGGGTCTTTCATGTGTTAGTGCAGATTCAATGGGCCGAACGGCCTCTTCAGCACCGCAGTAATCTATGAGACACTCTGTGAACGCATTGTGTGTGAGAGAGATGGAATTTGCCGCAAACGTACTGATGGAATATTAGGAGACGTAATAAAGCTAACCACTGGCCGATATTTGTCTAACAGGCCAGTCCAGAAGTTGTGGAGCTCCAGCGCAGGCAGCATTGAAACCGCTCGAGATATTAGGCATCCATTGGCTGGGGTGTCCTCACCTGAGGGCTGCGAAGCAGAGGTCGGAAGGTCCCAGAGAGATCCTGTTTCGGGCACGGACATGGATCTGTTGATGGCAGGGATCAGATTTTGCTCTGCACACCTGAAGGGACAAAAAAAAAAATGAGAAGAGATCTTCAGTCCTTCCCATCACGCAAACCAGCCTCCCATCCACTGACTCTACACTTCCCGCTGCCTCGGGAAAAGCAGCAAGCATGATCAAGGACACCCACACACCCCGGAGATTCTCTCTTCCAACTTCTTCCATCGGGAAAAAGATACAAAAGTCTGAGGTTACGTAGCAACTGACTCAAAACAGCTTCTTCCCTGCTGCCATCAGAGGTGCTAAATTCTCCCTCAGTATATCCAAACAGGCGCCGGAGTGTGGCAACGAGGGAAATTTCACATTAACTGTGTAAGCCTTACTTGTGACTAATAAATAAACTTTAACTCAACGTAATTTTAACTTTAACTTTTAGCTTTAATTGCTGCTTTACAGCACCAAGGTAGTAGTAGAGGTGTATACAATTTTATCTTTTAAAAAGCATTTAGACAGTCGCATTGGTAAGATGGGTATAGAGGGATATGAACCAAATGTGGGCAAATGGGATTAGCTTAGGGGGTAAAAAAAGTGGTTGGACAAGTTGGGCCGAAGGGCCTGTTTCCATGCTGTAAACCTCTATGACTCTACGACTTTTGAATATACCTACCTCGCATTAAGTTGATCTTTCTCTACACCCTTGCTATGACTGTAACACTACATTCTGCACTCTCTCCATTCCTTCTCCCCTATGTACTCTACGAATGTTATGCTTTGTCTGCATAGAGCGCAGGAAATACTTTTCACTGTATCCCAATACATGTGACAATAAATCAAATCCTTCTCCCCTATGTAATCTATGAACAGTATGCTTTGTCTGAATAACATGCAAGAAACAATACTTTTCACTGCATCCCAATACGTGTGATAATAATAAATCAAACCAAATCCTTCTCCCCCGTGTACTCTATGAACGGTATGCTGAATACTTTTCCCTGTATCCCAGTACATATGACACGAATAAATCCAAACAAAAATACTTCCTTCAGGAGTAAACTGTACAAATGTAACAGCACCAGGAAATGTATGTTTCAAAAACGTTTGAGAGCGAACAACGAAGAGAAAGATGCACCAGCGGACTCACTGCTTGGACGCGACTGAAGAAATTTTGTCAACATCACTCAGAAATCAGTTGCATTTCCCAACTCCACCCAGGATGCCCAAGAGAGTGATCAGAAAACCTGCTCCAGAGCCCAGAGGGATAGCACCGCAACTGCCGAACAACCTCAATTCCTCCAATTCAAGTTCCTCGTTAATTGCAGTGTACTAGACAACCCCCCCCACCTCCATCTACCCCACACCTCCCTCCTCACTGTGAACTCAGACAGCTATTAAATCAGTTGAAATCCATCCCCACCCACTCCCCCCCACCAAGACACACACACACACACACAATGGTGGTGCAGTTCCAGAAGCAGGGGGTCGTACTTTGAGGATAAGGGGTAAACCTCTTAGGTCTGAGGTGAGGAAAAATTTCTTTACCCAGAGGGTGGTGAAAGTGTGGAATTCACTTCCATAGGAAGTAGTTGAGGCCAAAACATTGTGTGATTTCAAGAAGTAATTAGATATAGCTCTTGGGGCTAAAGGGATCAAGGAATATTTGGGGGGGGGGGGAACCAAGATGTTAAATTTAACAATCAGCCACAATCGTAATGAATGGCGGAGCAGGCTTGAAAGGCCGAATGGCCTCCTCCTGCTTTTAGATGACGAAAAATACAAAGAAAATTACAGCACAGGAACAGGCACTTCAACTTCTTTGTTTCTATTATAAGGAGAGATTGAGTCGGTTAGGATTATATTCACAGGAGTTTAGAAGAGCGAGAGGGGATCTCATAGACATTCTAACAGGGTCAGACAGAGTGGATTCAAAAAGAATGTTCCCAATAGTGGGGGCAGTCCAAAACCAGGGGATCATAGTTTAACGATAAGGGGTAAAAGCTTCAGGTTTGAGGTGAGGAGAAATTTCTTCACCCAGAGAGTGGTGAGTGCGTGGAACTCACTGCAAGTCTCACAACACCAAGTTAAAAGTCCAACAGCTTTATTTGGTAGCATGAGCTTTTGGAGCAATGCTCCTTCATGGTGTGAGTGGCAATGGCACACTGGTATTATCACTAGACTATTTCATCCAGAAGCTCAGCTGCTGTCCAGGGTTCGAATCCCATGGAATTGGAATTCAATTAAAAGAAAAAAATCTGGAAAGAAGAATCTACTGATGACAACGAAACATTACCATTTGTCACGAACGTGCTTGAGGGAAGGAAATCTGCCGTCCTTACCCAGTCTGGCCTACTCCTGAGTCACAGCGATGTGGTTGACTCTCAGCTGTTCTCTAAAATGACCTAGGAAACTAGTCAATTTTAGGATAAATAGGGATGGGGAATAAATGCTGACCATGTCCCATGAATGAATTAAAAAAAAAGATGTCCTACTTCGCCCATCTCAGTGCAACGCCAGCATCTCCACATCAAGACCACAGAAAGTAGTGAAGGCCAAAACATTAAGAGCAGCACACAAATTAAAATGTGAATCTCTGCCACAGTGTATTACTTCTTGCTGCATTAAATGGCAGCATGACAGGCTCCACCTTACATTTAATCCTCTTTCTTCTTGAAATATAGAGAGAGAACAGTTATTTAAAGAAAAGAAAGGGGGAGGGGGTGAGGTGTTTAAACATCATTACCTGGATTTGAGGGCCTGGATCTGCTGTAGGAACAGCACAAGTTGCTGCTGTTGCTGGGGTGTCATGTTCGCTTTCTGTTGCAGAGCACACTGCACAAGCTGCTGCCGGCTACAAAGACAAAACAGAGGGAGGACACCTTACTACATTGTCTTTGGCTGTTCCGAGTCTGCACCCATGAACAGGGGTGGCTGCCCGAGACTCTGCCACTCTAGGGCCACAAACCATCACCGCAAGATCAGGCACCATACCCACAGTGAAGTGCGGAGTAAAGCTTCCCCCCCCTCTCAATACCGGCCCTGCATCCCACCCTTAACCCAAATGTCCAATCTAAAACATTTATCTATTTATCAGTGTCACAAGAAGGCTTACATTAACAGTGTAATGACGTTATTGTGAAATTCCCCTAGTTGCCACACTGTGGCATCTGTTTGGGTAACACTGAGGGAGGGTTTAGTTTAACGTTTATTTATTAGTATCACAAGTATAGCTTACATTAACGCCGCAATGAAGTTATTGTGAAAATCCCCGTTTGGATAATAAATGGAGGCATGGTGGCACAGTGGGTTAGCATTGCTGCCTCACAGCGCCAGAGACCCAGGTTCAATTCCCAGCTTGGGACACCGTCTGCATGGAGTTTGCACATTCTCTCCAAGTCTGTGTGGGTTTCCGCCAGGTGCTCTGGTTTCCTCCCACAGTCTGAAAGCAGTGCTACCCACTGTACCTCACATGCTCTCACATGCACAGCTCCAAGTATGCATGTCAATTGAGCATCATGAATTTAAAATCCCTACCATGCAGGAGGCCACCATTCGGTCCATCGGCACTGCACCAACAACAATCCTACCCAGACCCTATCCCCTTAACCCCATGTATTTATCCCACTAAACTCTTAACAATAATGGGCAATTTAGCACAGCCAAGGCACAATCCACCTAACCTACACATCTTTGGACACTAAGGGGTAACTTGGCACAGCCAATCCCCCTAACCTGTACATCTTTGGACACTGACAGGCAATACAATGTAACATAGCCAAATCTATCCAACCTGCACATCTTTGAATACTAAGAAGCAATTTAGCATTCCACTCCCCTGTCCCCCAAATAATGCAATCACTCAACACGGTTTGATGCACAACACTGGGGTTGAGTGATGTGATTAGGGAGGGAATGGCGGTGAGTGAATGGCTACATCTCAGGTTGCCCGAGAGCCTCGGGGTGATGGGGGAGGGGAGCACGGCTTCTCTCTTCTTACCTGTTTATGAGCTGCACAAACTGCTGATACTGAAGTTGATGGTACAGGGCAGCTGCCAACTCCCGCTGCTTTTTCAGCCTCCCCTGGTCCATGTCGCCCTACCAAAACCAAACAAACTCCATTTGAAAAAAAACACATCCCAACAGCCACAAGCCCAATTCAGCAAACAGACTCACTCAGTTACCTTTACATTTAGGTTTTTAAACCACAGACAAAACATTTGTACTGGTTAGTCTTGTGAGACATCTGTGAAATGCAGATAGGAAGAAAAATAAAATGGGGGCAAAAATGGCAGACAACATTAAACGCTGAAGTTTTTTCATTTTTTTTTAAGAAAAAAAGAAAAAAATTAAAAGTAAAGGATTCGATTTGAAACCAGAAACTAATTGACCTACTTAGTGGGCAAGCGGGAGTGGTGACGAGTGGGAGTCATCACGTAAATTCACTTTGAGGGGTTAAGGGGGGAGGAAGGGAGAGACTGGACTCCAAGCTGGAGTGTTGCCCAGACAAGGCCCACGGAGGCACCCACATTCAGTCGCCAGACATTAGTGCCACTTGCGTCCCGCATCGGAACGGAACCTTTCTTCCAGAGTCAAGAGAAGGAAAAGAACCAAAAAAAAAGGGAAGGATGCATCCTGCCATCTCCGGTTAACATAGCCCATCACATACTGACATCTAACTTTACAACCAACGTGCGGCTCCTACCTGCTGACACAAAGCAGCGTTTTCAGCAGGGCTGTGAGGAGACCACAGTTCCACTTGTCCGTTCTCTTGGTTGCTTGGTTGGTGGTTTACAGAGTAAGGGACAAGCTGTTAAGAAAGGGAGGATGAGGACCCCAAAAAAAATTTATTCTCAACTTAATTCCTAACGCATAGAATGCAATGGTCAAGTGGCAATCTGAAACAATCACCTATTGAAAAGATGCAATGCAAGAGTGGTTAAAGCAACAAAGGACGATGGTGTGTGGGCGTGACTGCATTTGCACAAAGCACCACTGATCCGGAAAAAGGTTCCCCCCCCCCACCCCCACCCAGGGAGGTGGCTGCCATTGGCCACACTCACCAAGAAGAGTGGGGAGGGAGAGAGGAGAACAAAAATAAAACAAGAGGAGATTCTCACGGTCGGCACAGCGGTTAGCACTGCTGCCTCATAGCTCCAGGGACCCAAGTTTGATTCCCGGTTTGGCTCTTTGTGGAGCTAGCATGTTCTCTGCGTGGGTCACTGTCTGTGCAGTCTCTGTGTGGTTTCCCTCTGGGGATGCTCCGGTTTCCATCCAAAGACGTGCGGTTAGTGGACTGGCATGCTAAATTGTCCCTTAGTGTCTCAGGATGCGTAGGTTAGAGGGGTAAATGTGTGGAGTTGTGGGGAGAAGGCGTGGAGTCAGATTGTTGTCGGTGCAGGCTCGATGGATCCGCGAATATCTCCCTCTGCACTGTAGGGGTTTCTATGAGTTCAATGACATCTCATTAGAAGTTGCACCCTTCTCGAGGGCACTACTGTACAGGAGGGTATACACTTAGAAAAAAAACATTATTGGCTATCAAGCATTTTGAGGGGTATTTTGTGGTTGTGCTACGTAAATGCAATTCTTTTCAATTCAAGGGAACAAAAGCTTGAGTAGAGGGTAGGATGCCTGATTTAAAAGACAGGTGAGAGAAATGGGCAGAAAAGCAAGCAGAAACTGGCAAAGATCAAGAACATTCACTTGCTCACAAATATTTGTCTGGACATGCTACCACGTGATTTTTTTGAAATTCTGCATTCTAATCCAGCCTGATTTGTCAGCAAGCTGTTCTGAAATTCGCTGTACATGTTGTAAAGCAACCCAATGCAACAATCAGGTACCACGGCTTGCCAGAGCTTCAGCGCAGGCTGTGTGCGAACTAATTCACCAATCTGAGCCAAAGAACGGCTCCAGAAATTAACAGCACATGCGTCATTAAGATAAAAAAAAAGCCGAGAAGTCGCTATTACGTCTTTCGCTTAAATCAAGTGGGTGGAACGTGCTGACGAGGGAGAATCCTCACCCACACATGCCAGAAATTAACCACAAGCAAATTCATGGCCACAGAATCCCATCGCCTACTTCAGGAGCACAACAAACCCGCTAGGGGCTCCTTCATTCAATCCCACCCAAGAGGAAACAAAAGTCTACTTGGATAGTCAGAAGCTTTTTCCCCCAAGGTGGAAGAGTCAAGTGGATAGTCAGAAGCTTTCTCCCCAGGGTGGAAGACTCAGTTGCTAGGAAATATAGGTTTAAAGGAGACATACAAGGCAGGTTTTACAGCAGGTGCCTGGAACTCGCTGCTGGCAGAGGTAGTGAAGCAGGTGCAATAGTTACTTTTAAGGGGAGTCTGGACAAATACATGAATAGGACAGGAATGGAGGGAGATGGTCCCCAGAAGGGGGCAGTGAGGTCGTCAGTGCAGGCTTGCAGGGGAGAACGGCCAGTTCCTCTGTTGTAATTTTCTATTCTTTAAATAGAGGGGAAAATGAATACATATGCAAGCAGCACTGGTAGAAGTCAGACCTGAACCCAGTTCACTGCACAGGCCCGTTTTCACATTTGTAGGAAGCTTCACTTGAAGCTGGCACACCGATCTCACAATACAGGGTAGCAGGTGGTATTTAGTCCAGCACGTCTGCATCGGATCTTAGACCAGGATGCAGAAGGCCACAGAGTCAGGGGCTGCCAGTTCAGGCCTGTGCTCTAAGCTTTTCTTCCAGACAAGACTGCGGGGTTGGCTGGGACACCGTGAGGGGTCGCTGATCAATTATCATTTTAGCTATTCTGATTGCTTCAAGGTCTGCAAATCTTCACAGCATTAAGGTCTCAGCAGCTCGACTTAAGCACATCAGCCAGGCAACAACCATTCAAGAGGGCTGCACTCACTGCGAGGGCACAGTGGCATGCCAAAAGGCAATGGGTCAGAAATGGCATTGAATCATAAATTCTTTACTTTATTACTGTCACAAGTAAGGCTTACATTAACACTGCAACGAAGTTACTGTGAAAATCCCCTACTCGCCACAATTCCGGCACCTGTTTGGGTAACACCGAGGAAGAATTTAGCATGGCCAGTGCACTCTAACTAGCTCATGGAAGGAAACCAGAGCACCCAGAAGAAACTCACACAGACACAGGGAATTTCTACAGTGCAAAAGCTTGCCATTTGACCCATCAAGACTGCATCAACAACAATCCCAATGAGGCCCTATACAGTAACCCCACATACTTACCCTGCTAGCTCCCCTGACACTAATTCATAATTTAGCATGGCCAATCCACCTAACCTTCACATCTCTGGGCACTAAGGAGCAATTCAGCACAGCCAATCCACCTAACCCGCGCATCTCTGAGCACTAAGGGGCAATTTAGCATAGCCAATCCACCTAACCCGCACATCTCTGAGCACTAAGGAGCAATTCAGCATAGCCAATCCACCTAATCCACGCATCTCTGAGCACTAAGAGGCAATTTAGCATGGCCAATCCACCTAAGCTGCGCATCTCTGGACACTAAGGGGCAATTTAGCACGACCAATCCACCTGACCCACACAGCTTTGGAGTGTGAGGAATCTGGCGCACCCAGAGGAAACCCACGTAGACATGGAGGAGGAATATGTAAACTCCACACAGAGAGTGACCCAAGCCAGGAATCGAACCCAAGTCCCTGTACTAAGGCAGCAGTACTAACCATTGAGCCAGCGTGCCGCCCTGAGGACTTGACTTAGTCATCACCAAGCCCTCTCCTCCCTTGAGCTGGGCAACAAGGCAACCTTGCAGAACCTGCGTAAAGGCATACAAACCCTGAAATGTGTGCACGAAACATGCGGGGCATTGTCAAAAGGTACAAAGAGTAACAAGCTGCAGACATGTGAATACATTTCCCCCCACCCCCGCTACACATCTCCCTACCCAGAGGAGCGTTTAAAACTCAATGCTTACTTACCAGCAACGGTGGTGGAGAGGGTCCAGGGGCAAAAGGCACTCTTCCCCACATTTTAATCACGTCTCCCAGAGGCTGGAAGCCCTCATCACAACCTCGTTTGACCAGCAGGGACATGGGGAAATATCCAGCTTGGAACCAGTCAGCCATTTCCTGTGTCGTAAACGGACCTAACGGAAGGCCAATATTAAATTAAAAGTAAAGTACTGTGCGGATGCTGGGATGTGAACCCACAGCAGAAAGTCTCAGCAGGTCTGACAGCATCTGTGGGGAGAGAATAGAGCCAACATTTCGAGTCTGCGCTTGACGAAGTGTTTTTTTAGAAGTTTTATTTATTATTAATGACAAGTCGGCTAACATTAATACTGCAATGAAGTTACTGTGAAAATCCCCAAGTCGCCACACTCCAACGGCTGTTCAGGTAACACTGAGGGAGAATTTAGCACGGCCAATCCACCCTAATCAGCATGTCTTTCAGACTGTGGGAGGAAACACACGTAGGCACGGGAGAGCTTGCTAAGTCCACACAGACAAGTCGGGAATGGAGCCCGGGTCCCTAGCACTGCGAGACAGCAGTGCTAACCACTGTGCCACCATACCGCTCAAACATTGGTTCTATTCTCTCCCCACAGATGCTGTCAGGCCCGCTGAGATTTTTCCAGCATTTTCTGTTAACATTAAGCTGCTTCATCGATTATATAAATGCATCAATGAACGATTAATATCACACCTGCCCCAAACCCCCTTCAGCCTGTTCTGCCATTCAGCTAGCTCATTGTTTCCCTGTACTTCACAGCTCCACTCACTGGCCTTGCTTGCAAGTTATTGAATACGCCTGCCCACTCATATTTTGAATATTTTTCAGGCTACCCCCCACTCCCAAACCCAGGGTCCAGAGCAGATAAAAGATGAGGGGATAGGGGGAGGGGGGAGTGTTCCAGATTAAAGTAAACAGCCTTCTGTGCACATCACCTCAGCCACATCCTATTCTTTGGCTAGACTTTTTGTTCCAAGTTGTGACCATGCCAGGCTATCTTTTCCTGTTTCATCCCAGAAGCACTGATACCAAATTTGGTGAGACCATGGCTGCCCTGCGTGAGGTCGATACATGTGGACTTGGTCATCAACTCCATGGTGTGTGTGGTTAATGCTGAATCATAGAATTTCTACGTGCAGAAGGAGGCCATTCGGCCAATCGAGTCTGCACCTACCACAATCCCAATCGGCACCTGTACATCTTTGGACATTAAGGGACAATTTAGCATGGCCAATCCACCTAACCTGCACATCCATGTTAACTAAGGGGCAATTTAGCATGGCCAATTCCCATAACCTACACATCTTTGGACACTAAGGGGCAATTTAGCATGGCCAATCCACCTAACCTGTATACGTTTAGAGTGTGGGAGGAAACCGGAGCACCCGGAGGAAACCCACACGGATACAGGGAGAATGTGCAAACTCCACATAGACAGTGACCCAAGCCAGGATTCGAACCCAGGTCCCTGGCGCCGAAAGGCAGCAGTGCTAACCGTTATGCCACCGTGCCGGACCGAAGCGACCACTGGCAGTAAGCGATCCCAGGGCTCCGTCGAAATGCTTGGCTGCTAACCGGGCGACCGCTGAACTGACCTTGGATCTCTCCCTGTGGGTCCTTGTAGAACCATTTCATGGCTGCCTCGTGCGAGAGGGGTAAGGCAGCAGCAGCACGGCACCTCTGATCTTGCAGCATCTCTACAAAGCGCTCGTCGTCCAGCGAGTTGTCATGCAGCGACGCCACCATCTTCTCAGCCTCCTGCCGCACAAAAACCACAAGGTGGGTGGATGGGGTGTGAAGGGAGGCAACAGGTCACAGGCAGAGCAGCACCACCGTGCGAGGGGCACTCGCTCCGTTTCAAACAACAGGCTCCAAGGGAAGAGGCAGGAGGCAATGCCCTCACACTCAGGTGTGACTGCTCCCAGAGAAAGCTCACTGAGTTGTGATACTGGGGCCGTTTAATAACCTTCCAGAAAACAGAACTGACCGCAAGTGCGTCACAGTGCTGCCCGTGGGAGCTTGCTGTGCACTATTGGCTGCTGAGTTTTCTACAGTAAAACAACGACTAATTTCAAAAACACCTTTTCAAAGCTTATTTATTTATTAGTGTCACAAGTAAGGCTTACATTAACACACCACAATGAAGTTGCTGTGAAAATCCCCTAATCGTCACATCCAGCGTCCATTCAGGTAACACTGAGGGAGAATTTAGCACAGCCAATGCACCCTAACCAGACTGTGAAAGGAAACCGGAGCACCTGGAGGAAACTCATGTAGGCACAGGGGAAGAACGCGCAAACTCCACACAGATAGTCACCCAAGCTGGGAAAGAACCCAAGTCCCTGGCCCTGTGAGGCAGCAGTGTCAACCACCGTGCCACTGGTTGTAAAGCGTATTGGGATGTTTGGTGTTGTGAAAGACCTTATATTTGAGTCTTCCGTTTATCACAAGTTACACCCTTGTGGATCCACATTTGGGAGGCATAATTGTCATAGAATTCCTTCAGTGCAGGAAGAGGCCATTTGGCCCATCGAGCCTGCACAGACAGCAATCCCACCCAGGCCCTCCCCCCCCCCCCCCCCCCCCCCCCCCTTATTTACCCTGCTAACCCCCAGACACAAAACAACAATATAGAGTCATAAAGCAACAGCACCACCCATCAACTTAACCTGCATATCTTGGGACTGAAACCAGAGCACTTGGAGGAAACCCATGCAGACACGGGGAGAATGTGCAGGCTCCAGGCAGACAGTGACCCGAGCCGGGATCAAGGGTACCACCCTTTTTAACATAAAACTTAACATAAAATACCAACATTTGCAGTCAGGTTTGAAAAAATGTCTGCTGTACTGGGGAGAGGCAGACTCCAGCTTAGCCGTCATTCCCAGAGAAGTTTAAGCTTTTATTTATTGGTCACAAGTAGGCTTACATTAACAGTGCAATGAAGTTACTGTGAAAATCCCCTAGTCGCCACACTCTGGCAGCACCTGTTTGGGTAACACTGAGAATTTAAGTCAATCAACCCTAAGCAGCCCGTCCTTCAGAGGAAACCTGAGCACCCGGAGGACACCCACGCAGACACGGTGAGGAGAACATGCAGACTCCACACAGAGAGGGAACAATGTAAAACACTGTGCCGTTGCGCCATCCCAACACCGTTCGTGAAATACCAATATCGGCAGTCAGATTTGCTGGGGCAGGGAGAGGCAGGCTCCAATTTAGCCACTGTTCCCAGATTTTTGCCGGGCAAGGGATAACCCTGGCTGTGCAAAGGAATATCCAAACATTCCCGACTTACCTGTTCAAAGCGTTTCATCCCTTCGTCATCGTCGTTGTCCACTGGCGCGAATTCAGTGACGGTGCCCGGATAAGGAGGGGAGGAGGAAGGCGAGGATGAGGATAAAGTGGACACTGTCGCTGGACTGAGCTGAGCAGACTGGCCCACATTCACAGCTTCTGCACAGAAAACAAGACAAGAGTGAGAAGTGGGGTGGGTGTGGGGAGACCGTGAGGAGGCTGAACGCACAGGTTGATGGATAACACTTCCGAGATTCGGCCTTTCAAAGGGGAAGGAGGATTCGAGCGTGAGCGCTGGAGTGGCGTCAGAGAAAAGCAGCACGTCGAATCGTTCAAAATTAAAGTTTATTTTTATAATGTGTCACAGGCAACATACATTAACACTACAATGAAGTTACTGTGAGAATCCCCTAGTCAGCACACTCCGGCACCTGTTTGGGTAACACTGAGGAAGAATTTAGCACGGCCAATTCACCTAACCTGCCGTCTTTCAGGCCGAAGGAGGAAACTGGAGCATCCAGCGGAAACCCATTCCGCTTTCCCCCTCCCACTCCCCCAGTGCCGGCAGCTGCACACTGATAAGTTTCGGGCAGTTTATTTTCCCCCACAGCGAAAAAGAGATAAAAGCAAAAGATGCTGGGATGAAAGTCAAAGGGCTGATGGTCTGAGTTAGCAGCGCTCCAAAAGCTAGTGACATTTGCTACAAATAAACCTGTTGGACTTTAACCTGGTGTTGTGGGTTAGGACCAGTCATCGCAAACTGGTCCACACCCAGAACATCCACAGCTCTTCACCAACCTTCAGTGCATTGCCACTACGTTCCACATTCATTCCCCAATCCCGAGGCTTTATTCTATCTCAACGATAATGAAGAGGATCAGCCTGCAAGGCCATCTCACCCCTGACAGCTGTTATAGAATGGTCCTGGGTAAAGGCTAGAGTAGAACCATCAATAGTGCGTTTGGCCCATCGAGCAAGCACCAACTCTCGGACAGAACATTGTACCCAGGCTGCCGAGGGGGGGAGATGGACACGGCTGCTTTGCAGAATACTTTCACTCCATCCACAACCAGGACCCCAGTCTGCAATTTTAATTCAGCATCTTGCTCTCTCATGTCCCCCAGCTCATCCTTGATCTGCCACCATGTTCTAGGGATGCCCAATGCAAATCAGATGGACAGCACCTCATCTTCTGATTGGGCAAGTCATAGACTTCTGGACTCAACATTGAGTTCAACAATTCGAGAATATGAACTCCCAGCCAGCGCTGCCCTCCTTCTCCCCACACCTTGAGCCCCCACTTTCTGGTTTTATTAGCTTGCCCCATACAGTTCCCCCCCCCCAACCTCTCCCACGTTTTGGGCACCACCCTTTGTTTCATTATGGATTACACTGTTACAGCTTCTTCAGTCCTTTGCCTTGGGGCCATGACATCTTTGCCTACCTCCCCTTAGCTCCGACTTGTCCCTCTCCTCTTATTGCACACCATCCTCCCCCTCCAAAATTACGTCACAAAATTATCAAATCCCTACAGTGCTGAGGAGTCCATTCGACTCATCAAGTCTGCACCAACAACAATTCCATCCAGGCCCTATGCCCATAATTTACCCTGACATTAACAGGCATTTTATCATGGCCAATTCACCTAATCTGCACACCTTTGGACACTAAAGGGCAACTAGCATGGCCAATCCATCAAACCTACACATCTCTGAACATTAAGGGGCAATATAACATGGCCAATCCAATTAACCTGCACATTTTCCAGACTACGGGAGGAAACCTATGCAGATACAGTACAGAACATGCAGACTCCATACAATCAGTGACCCAAGCAAGAAAATGAACCCAGATCCCTGGTGTTGTGAGGCAGCAGTGCTAACCACTGTGCAACTGTGCTATCCTGAATATAATTCATTACATTTCTATCTTCCATCAGTTCCGCAGAAGCCGGCCTCAAAACCTGAACTCTGCTTCTCCCTCCGCAGATGCAGACCTGAGTTTGTCCAGCATTTTCTGTTTTTATTTATTATACAGATTGAATACTGATCCACCAATTACACCAGGCATAACGGCTCCATAGATTCACACTGACTCTGAGAACAGTTAATGATCATTAAGTTTCCATACCATCGGCTGCAGGTTTGCTCTGGCCCTGTGTGTCGGACGCAGGATCCACCATGTCAGGCTCTGCTCTGTGCGTAATGGCCTCACACTCTTCAGGGGCTGGGAGAAAAACCTCCTGGGCCTGAGATTCCGAGGGAGAAGATGATGAACACGACGGGGAGATCTTTCCATTGTACACCTCAGCTGGCACATCGGTTCTCTCTGTTGTGGAGAAACTGATTATTTAGGAGCAATTCACCCACGATACTTAGACAGTACCTTTCAAACCCACGGCCACTTCCACCAGTCTGCAGCTCTGTCCAAGACTGCAAGAAACTACAAAAGGTTGTGAATGTAGCCCAATCCATCACACAAACCAGCCTCCCATCCATTCAGTCTACACTTCCAGCTTCGGGAAAAGTAGCCAGTATAATCAAGAACCCCACGCACCCCGGACATTGTCTCTTCCACCTTCTTCCATCAGGAAAAAGATACAAAAGTCTGAGGACGTGCACGAACCAACTCAAGAACAGCTTCTTCCCTGCTGCTGTCAGACTTTTCTCGCATTAAGTTGATCTTTCTCTACACCCTAGCTATGATTGTAACACTGCATTCTGCAATATCTCCTTCCCTTCTCTATGAAGGGTATGCTTTGTCTGTATAGCGGGCAAGAAATAATACTTTTCACCATATCCCAATACACGTGACAATAATAAATCAAGTTTCTGATATGAGATTATATATGTATTTGGCTGATTACCTGTATCCTCATTCTCTGTCCTGTCAGGCTCTTTATAAAATTCCATATCATATTCATTCTCTGCTCGCTCGTCCAACTCATCCACCCCTCTGAATTCCAGCTCCTGCTCTTCAGGTATTGGTTCCTTGGAACCTTTCTGTTTGGGCACAAGAGAATGAGAGTCAGTTAGGACCAGAAATAGCAGCAGGCAGAAATATGCAACAATGAGATTAAGTAAAATTTACAGGAAACAGGTCACTGGATGTTCGCACTCCATATGGACCTCCTCCACCTTGCTTTTTAAGGATTCTCACAATAATTTCATTGCAGTGTTAATGTAAGCCTACCTGTGGACACTAATAAAAATAAACTATCTCAATCGTCCCTTTAAAATGCTTCTCACCTCAACTAACCCACAGCAACATGGGCTTCATCAATGTTTTAAGTGGCACCGACTCAAAGCCACATTTCATAAAACACTATTTATTGACTACAGCTCAACTTTCAACACCACTATTCCAACGAAACTCATCTCTAAACTCCGTGGCCTGGGGTTGGCTCCTTCCCTCTGCAACTGCACTCTGAATTTCTTAACCCACAGACTACAACGAGTGGACCTCAGATGCCGACTCAAGAAAAGCTGCCATCAGACTTCTAAATGGATCTACCTCGCATCCTTCTCTGCACCCTAGCTATGACTGTAACACTGCATTCTACACTCTCACCTTTCCTTCTCTTTGAATGGTGTGCTTTGTCTGTATAACATGCAAAAACAATACTTTTCATTGTCACATGTATTGGGATACAATAATAAATCAAATCCTTTTCTATGTAATCTACGAACAGTATGCTCTGTCTGTATAGCACACAAGAAACAATACTTTTCACTGTATCCTGATACATGTGACAACAATAAATCAAATCAGAATCTACAATTCCTGCTGCCTCGGGAAAAGAAGCATAATCAAGAACCCCAAGCACCCCAGACATTCTCTCTTTCGTCTTCCGTTGGGAAAAAAATACGGAAGTCTGAGGTTACATACCAACCGACTAGAAAACCATTTCTTCCCTGCCACTGTCAGACTTTTGCAAGAAACTGATCTTTTTCTAAACCCTAGCTATGACCATAACCACATTCTGCACCCTCTCCTTCTATATGAACAATATGCTTTGTCTGTATAGCGCACAAGAAACAATACTTTTCACTGTATCCGAATACGTGCCAATAATAATTCAAATCAAATCCTTCTCTCCTATGTACTCTATAAACGGTATGCTTTGTCTGTATAGTGCGCAAGAAATAATACTTTTCACTGTATCCCAATACATGTCACAATAATAAATCAAATCACTGTGCCTGACAAAGAAACTAGAGAAGGCACATTCTGTGTCCATGTGCAGCAAGACCTGGACAATATTTGAGCCTGGGCTAAGAGGCAAGCAATATCCACTCTACACAAGTGCCTGGCAACAGCCATCACCAATAAGAGGGGCCCACACATTCGAATGCATTACCATCGCTGAAACGTAGGCCAAACCGGGTAAGGATGGCAGATTTCCTTCTCTGAGGGAACCAGATGGGTTTTTCCAACAATGGGTCATTAGTAGATTCCTAATTCCAGATTTTTTTTGATTGAAATCTATTTTCCCCATCTGCCATGGCGGGATTCAAACATGGGTCCCCAGAACATGTTTTCTGGTTAATAGTCTGGCAATAATACCTCCCCCTATCATTTCTATTGAAAAACTTGCTGAATGCCTCACTGAAACGTGCCCCCACCACACTTCCAGGCAATGCCGTCCAGAACTCAACCACACAAAAATAAATTGTATTTGCTTCTTTTGCAAACCACGATAAAACCCAGGCCATCTCAGGTTCGCAATAAAAGATACAATTAACCCTGGGGTCAAGGGGTAGGGGTTAAAGGCCCTGAAGTTAACTCGTGTGTGTGCACAGACAAACAAACCTGCTAAGGGGAGGACATGACTCAACTGCAAAACTTGTCCTTGAAGTATCAGCAAACTTACTCTCACTACGTATGATCAACACAGGCGTACCAGGAACACTTACAGGACCACACCCCAGCAGGGGTCAGTACCTCCATATGAGAAGGCAGTGGCCTGGTGTTATTATTGTGGACTATTAATTTAGAAACTCAGCTCATGTTCTGGACAACCTGGGTTCCAAACCCGCCATAGGTGAGGGTAGAATTTGAATTCAATAAAAAAAAAATGGATCCAGGGTGAGGTATCTAAATGGGTACAAAATTGGCTTGATGACAGAAAACAGAGGTGGTTGTAGAGGGATATTTTTCAAATGCTGTGCCTCAAGAATCAGTGAGGGGTCCACTGTTATTTTTCATTGATATTAATGATTTGGATGAGAATTTAGGAGGCATGGTTAGTAAGTTTGCAGATGACACCTAGATTGAGAATTTAGGAGGCATAGTGGACAGTGAAAAAGGTTACCTAGGATGGCAACGGGGTCTTGATCAATTGGGCCAGTGGGCTGACAAATGGCAGGTGGAGTTTAATTTAGATAAATGTGAAGTGATGCATTTAGGTAGACTGAACCAGGCCAGGACTTACTCAGTTAATGACAGGATGTTGGGGAGAGTTACAGATCAAAGATTCATATTTCATAGTTCCTTGAAAGTGGAGTCACAAGCCAAGTGGAGAAGAAGACATTCAACACGAACGCAGGAATTGGGACATTTTGTTGAAGTTGTACAAAACATTGGTAAGGCCACATTTGGAATACTGTGGGTAGTTCTGATCATCTATTACAGAAAGGATATTATACAAGAAAAAGTTCAGAAAAGATTTACCGGGATGCTACCGGAACTTGACAGATTGACTTATAAAGAGAAGTTGGATAGACTGGGACTTTTTTTCTCTGGAGTGTAGGAGCTCAGGGGTGATCTTGTGGAGATCTATAAAGGAGTGAGGGGCATACATCAGCTAGATAGTTAATATCATTTCCCAAAGATAGGGGAGTCTAAAATTTGAGGGCATAGGTTTAAGGTGAGAGGGGAGAGATAGAAAAGTGTCCAGAAGGGCCATTTTTTTTCACACAGAGGGTGGTGAGAATCTGGAACAAGCTGCCAAAGGTAGTGGTAGAGGCAGGTACAATTTTGTCTTTTAAAAAACTTTAAATAGACAGTTACATGGGTAAAATGGGTATAAAGGGATACAGGCCAAATGCGGACAACTGGGATTAGCTTAGTGGTTTTAAGAAAGGCATGGACAAATTCAGCCAAAGGGCCTGTTTCCAAGCTGTAAACCTCTGACTTTATCAGAATCTACTGATGATTCATTGTCGAACACCAGAAAAATTCATCTGGTTCACCAATGCCCTTTAGGGTAGGAAATCTGCCATCCTTACCCGGTCTGGCTTACGTGACTCTCAACTGCTTTCCAGGGGCAACTAGGGATGGGCAATACATGCTGGCCAGCCAGCAACATCCACGCATAAATAACAAAAAAAAACAGCTGAGGTGGAGGGGAGAAATTGGTAAGAATCACATTTAATCAATCAGGTTTTGAGAAAAGAAATTTCTGACACTGCATACAGAGAACTGTATCCGCAGACCTCTTCCTACTACAGCAGCTTGATGGCACAGTAATTAGCACTACTGCCTCACAGCACCAGAGATCCAGATTCGATTCCAGCCTCGCATGACTATTTGCATGGAGTCTGCACATTCTCCCTGTGTCTGCATGGGTTTCCTCCAGTTTCCTTCCACACTCTAAAGACAGCTGGTTACATGGATTGGCCATGCTAAATTGCCCCTTCATGTCAGAGAATTGGCAGCGTAAATGAATGGGGTTATGGAGGGGGGCCTGGGTGGGATTGTTACTGGCACAGGCTTCATGGGCTGAACAGCCTCCTTCTGCACTGTATGGATTTTATGTTCCCGCTTAAGGGACCAAAGTTTCTGCACCTTTAATGACATGAAGGCGCCGGATGAATCAAACGTCCCCATTTCCTCTTCAGCATCTTCCAGGCACCACTCGGGTAAATTATCCTTCTCATCCTCGTAGCTCCCGCTGCCTGTCCTGCCCCTCCTGTACGTGCGCTCCTCGTCACGCTCCCGGAAGTCAAAATCAAACCTCCGTCGCCGTTGTTCAGTGTGGTCCCTCCAGCCTGCGGAGCGAGGACCATCTGCAATAAAGATTGGGATAGAGGGGTGAGGTGGGCAAGTGGGAGCACAGAACCAGAAGAACAGAACAAAAATCAGGGACCATAAGGAAGGAGTGCGAGGGAAGCACAACAATATCCATTGTCAGTTTCCAGCACTCCCAGAGCAGCTACAGCAGAATTGAACGTACAGCATGCCTCTATCAAACCCCAGGGGATATACAGGTCAAGGTGATATAAAAATTCACAAGCTTCTTTTACTTCTACCATTAGAATATCCAACTGCACCAGCAGGATATGCCATCCACCCTCCCTCAGGTCAGCCATGCCGTAACTCCATAGTAAGATTAACCCTAACTACCTGTGTGAGAATTAATGACTCTATAACTCTGCCATTTCTCTTGTGGGGTGGTGGAACGGTGACACAATGGTTAGCACTGCTGCCTCACAGTGCCAGGGACCTGGGTTCAATTCCTGGCTCAGGTCACTATCTGGATGAATCTGAACATTGTTCCCCCTGTGCCTGCGTGAGTTTCCTCCCGGTGCTCCGGTTTCCTCCCACAGTCCAAAAGACGGGCTGGTTAGATGGATTGGCATGCAAAATTGACCCTTAGTATCTAAAGATGTATGGGTTAGGTGGATTGGTCATGCTAAGTTGCTGCTTAATGCCCAAAGATATGCAGGTTAGCTGGATTGTCCGTGCTAATTTGCCCAAAGATGTTCAGTTTTGATGGATTTACCATGCTAAATAGCTAATTAGTATTTGGGAATGTTAGCTTGGTAAATACCTGAGCTACATGGCCTAGGTAGATTGTTGGCACTGCAGGCTGGTTTGGCAGAATGGCCTCCTCTTGCACTGCAGGGATTCTATGAATCTACAAAGACTCCCCGCAGCGTTTCACATCACTGTCTCCTAATTTCTTTTTTAGCAACAACTCCTTCACACCTTCAGCCTTGTGCACATTTCTCTGGCATACACGTCCTCCTCAAGGTTGCCTCGAGGAAGAAGTTTCATGGCTAGGTGTTGTTAACTCTCTCCTTCCCCTCAATCTATGATTACTTTACTGTCCTCTGTCCAGCTGCCGTTGTGTGGCTTTGGCTGCAATTCCCTTGTTCCCGCTGCACTGCCGATGGGGAAAACTTGCACAATCCTGGCTTTTCAGCATACCTGGACTCGGGGGTCGCCACCTGTCGCCTTCCCTTCTGGCCCCAGCCGTCCTCCAGCCTCCGTCCTCCTCTTCACCATTTTGTTCCTCACGAATGGCTCGCCAGTTCTCACTGTCGGAGCGTGCAAAGTCCTGCTTGCGTGACGTAGAGGTGACTTCCTCAAACCCTACCCGTACTTAATGAAAGGAGGCCGGGAAAAGGAAGGAGGAGGAGGAGGAAGAATAAAGATATTGGGAGGAGGAAAACAAAAGTGAAGAAAGTCAGACTTTGAATGTGTCTTATTGGAAGTGCCCACATTCTAATGTTCATTTAACACAAATTATGAAATTAAGAAAGCCCCACCAACGCTGCTACTGTGTCAGAAGACTAAGGAAATTCGGCATGTCAGCTACGACTCTCACCACCTTTTACAGACGCACCACAGAAAGCATTCTTTCTGGCTGTATCACAGCTTGGTATGGGCTCCTGCTCTGACCAAGACTGCAAGGAACTACAAAAGGTCGTGAATGTAATCCAATCCATCACACAAACCAGCCTCCCATCCATTGACTCTGTCTACACTTCCTGCTGTCTCGGGAAAAGCAGGCAACATAATCAAGGACACCATGCAGCCCAGACATTCTCTCTCCCACCTTCTTCCATCAGGAAAAAGATACAAAAGTCTGAGGTCACGTACCAAGTGACTCAAGAACAGCTTCTTCCCTGCTGCTGTCAGACTTTTGAATGGACCTACCTCGCACTAAGATGATCTTTCTCCCTGGCTATGACTGTAACACTACATTCTGCACCCTTCCTTTCTCTTGAATAGTATGCTTTGTCTGTATAGTGTGCAATAAACAATATTTTTCACTGTATGTTAATACGTGACAATAATAAATCAAATCAACCAAACCCTAACTATGACTGTAACACTACATTCTGCACTTTCTCCTTTCCTTGCCTACGTATAGTTTGCTTTGTCTATAGTGCAAGAAACAATACTTTTCATTGTATTCGAATATGTGACAATAATTAATTAAATCAAACCCTTCTCCCTTATGTACTCTATGAACAGTATACTTTATCGCTATAGCACGCAATACTTTTCACTGTATCCCAACGTGACAATAATAAATCAAACCCTTCTTCCCATGTACTCTATGAACAATATGCTTTGTCTGTATAGTGCACAAGAAACAATACTTTTCACTGTATCCCAATACATATGACAATAATAAATCACATATGGATGTTATCTACTGAAGACACAGACATTGAAAATGGTTCTCAAAACCAGCTTTCCTAATAATTGATGAGTAAATAAAATTTCCCATTGACTCCAAATCATTTTGTCTCAATCACTATGGGACTAAGATAGTGTAAAATTGAGGTTTCATAACTTTTCCTGATAGTTTAAACCATACCTCCATCTCTCCGACTAGGCTTCTCAAATCTTCTGTCACCCCTGTGGTAAACAAAAAGACAGAGTTGGAAAATAAAGCAAAGATAAACCAAGTGGAAATAGTCTAACAAACATTCTTACTACTTGTGATAAGTCTACTCCAACTGGTCACACTAAGGGAAAATATGGAGCAACCAAAATTGTTCTGGATCTCACAAAAAGGGTACAGTCAAATCAAAATTATTATAGTCATTTACAGTCATTGATAACACTGAGGGAGGCCATCTGGCCCACTAGGACTATGATGCCAGCATTGGACTGGGGTAAACTCAGTTGGCCGATAGCTAGCAGGTTTACTATCAAATAAATCGGTTGGATTTTAAATTGGTGTTCAGACCTCCCACTGGGGCTAACCCAGAATCTACTGCACCCACAATATCTCTGAGAGAGCTACCACTTCTAGGGCAGCACAATGACAAACTCTGCTGCCTCACAGCACCAGGGACCTATGCTGAATTCCCAGCTTGGGTCACTGTCTGTGTGGAATCTGCACGGGTTCCCTCCAAGTGCTCCGGTTTCCTCCCACAGTCCGAGAGACTGGTTAGGTGCATTGATCGTGCTAAATTCTCCCTCAGTGTCCAAAGATGTGCTGGTTAGGTGCATTGGCCCTGCTAACTTCTCCCTCAGTGTTAACCGAACAAGTGTTGGAGTGTGGCGACTAGTGGATTTTCACAATAACTTTATTATTGTGTTAATACAAGCCAACTTGTAACACTAACTTTAAAACTTCAGACATTTATTGCCATTTAGCCCACTGGGACTATCCCAGAATTTATTGTTGACACATTACTTGTGAAAGATAATCACTTAATCTCATTCACACACACATATGCACCAACCCCACCACCCCATCAACAGATAAACACACACACTGGCAAGGTGCTCGTACAGACCAGCTTTCTCCCTCCCCTTTTTGCTTTGCTGATCTACATTGGCTCCTGAAAGGGCAGTACCTCTCTAATCAAGAGAGGGTATGGTCACTTTGAATACAGGCCTGGGAGAGGCTTTATTCATATCATTCTACCTGATTTCTAGCAGTTGAGCCTTGGCCAGAGAACCAGAATGGCTTACACTCTCGTGCACTGTCCCTCTCAGCCGAGCACAAAACTGAGAAGACATCATACCACATTGGGAAGTTTGACTGTTACCAATAGGCCAAACTATCCTATCGCTCAGTCCCCTCACAACTGGTTAAAAAGTCAGCAGCTGCGGAAATTACCACAGTGCTGGCCCTGATGAAAAGTGACTGACACTAGAAAAATGTAAATGAGGGATTTTACCTTGAACACAAAAGCCAAAAACAGTTTGGCCTGTTCGTTTGGCCAAGCGATGTGAGTGACTCAGCTAGGTCACTGTTTATTGCCCATTCCCTAAATGTCCTGGAGGTCAGCAATCTTCTGGAATTGCGGCACTCTGCGTGGGGCAGGTAGACTCACAGTGCTATCCAGAAGGAAGTCCTGGAGTCAGTTATAGGGGTTTACAACATGGAAACAGGCCCTTCAGCCCAACTTGTCCATGCTGCCCTTGTTTTTTAAAACCCTTAAGCTAGTCCCAATTGCCCGCATTTGGCCCATGTCCCTCTATACCCATTGTAGCCATATAACTGTCTAATCGCTTCTTAAAAGACAAAATTATACCCACCTTACCACTGCCTCTGACAGCTTGTTCCAGACACTCACCACCTTCTGTATGAAAAGATTGCCCCCAGACCCTTTTGTATCTCTCCCCTTTCACCTTAAACTTATACCCTCTAATTTTAGACTCCCCTACCTTTGGGAAAAGATATTGACTATCTAGCTAATCTACGCCCCTCATTATTTATAGACCTGTGTAAGATCACCCCTCAGCCTCCTACGCTCCAGGGTAAAAAGTCCTAGTCTATCCAGCCTCTCCTTATAACTCAAGCGATCAAGTCCTGGGTGCACCTAGTAAACCTTCTCTGCACTCTTTCTAGTTTAATAATATCCTTTCTATAATAGGGTGACCAGAACTGTACACATGAAGTTGACCAAGCAATGCTGAAGGAAGGGTTCATATATTTCCAGGAATTTGACCTGGCGATGCTGAAGAAAGGGTTCATATATTTCCAGGAATTTGACTGGGCGACGCTGAAGGAAGGGTTGATATATTTCCAAATCGGGCTAGCACTGGACCCCACAAGTCTTCAATATCACAGCTGGAAATACTGTCAAGAGCTCATCGCCTTTACTATTTCCAGTGCCTTAAGTCACGTCTTCATATCAAGTAAATCAAATTGGCTGAAGACTGGCATCTGAGGGGCAAGGGTTCCTACCGAAAACTGTTCTAGATCAGCGCTCCTCCACCACTTTAAACATTCACTCCCTCCACTATCGATGCTCAGTGGCAGCCTTGTGTAAACATACCTCAGCAACTCATCGAGGCTGTTTTGACAGCACCTTCCAAACCCCATGACCTGTGCCGCCCAGGACAAGGGCAACACCTGCAAGGGCACTCACCAAGCTGACTTTGAAATATATCGGCCTGTCCTTCACCGTGGCTGGGGTCAAAACCCTGGAACTCGCTCCCTTACAGCACTGTGTTGTACCTACATCTGTGCAGCACCTCACCCGCCACAATAATGCCCCAAACCTGTGAACAAATGAAGTTTAAAGACTTTGGCACTTCTGGCTGAAGATGTCTGCAAATGCTTCAAGCCTTGCATTGGCACGGAGGTGCTGGGCTCTCCCACCACTGAGGACAGAGATGTTTTGTGGAGTCCCCCTCCTCCACCAGTATTGGTTAGCTAAGTTGATGTACCTCACCAGCAGGGCAATTGCAGTTGGCCTCCCTGTCGCCTTGGAGGTGGAGGGGGAAGAAGAACTTAGCGTAAGCCGCCCATCTTGTGGGTTCCTACCTGCTGGAACCAGTGCGAATAGGCAAATGGAGCTTTAGCTGGCCTAAAGTCTAATTAAGGCTCGCACATTCAGTTCGAACGCATGAGTCGAGTGCTGGAAATCCGTTAAGACTATCGAACCAACACAGGAGGACAAGTGGAGGCCATTCAGGTCCTTGAGCCTTCTCCATCATTCAATATCATGTCTGATTTCACTTTGGCCTCATCTCTTACTTCCTGCCCACTCTCAATAATTCTTCAACCCATTACTAATTAAACACTTATCACAGAATCCCTACTGTCCAGAAAGAGGCCACTGAACACATCGAATCTGCACTGACAACAATCCCACCCAGAGCCTATCGCCGTAACGCCACATAATTAAAGAATCCTGACAGCACAGGAGACCATTGAGTCCATCAAGTCTGCACTGGAAACAATCTCACCCAGGCCCTATCCTCGTAACCCCATGTATTTATTCTGCTAATGCCTCTGAGGCTAAGGGGCAATTTAGCACAGCCAATTAACCTAAACAGCATGCCTTTCGAACTGTGGGAGAAAACCGGAACACCCAGAGGAAACCCATGCAGACACAGGGAATTTCGTGCAAACTCCACAGACAGTGACCCACGACTGGAATTGAACCTGGGACTGAAAGGCAGCAGTGCTAACTATTGTACCATCCTAGTTCCGCTTATCTCCTCAAATATTTAGTGTTCCAGCATCCGCTGCAGTCGAGGGCCAAGAATTCCACAGATTCACAACTCTTCAGTGAAATAACTTCTCCTCATTTCTGTTTTAAATCTGACATGCCTTAGCCTAAAACAATGGCCTCCAGTTCTAGAATGTCCCACAACAAGGACAAGATCTCGTTGCAATTGGAGATACTTTCTTCACTGTCCACTTTGCCATCAATTTTGCTGTCACTTGCAAACTTACTAGCCATGTCCCCTACATTGTCATCCAAATACAAACGACAAACAACAGTGGATCCAGCACTGATCCCTGAGGCACACAGGCTGGCTGGTCACAGGCCTCCTGTTTGAAAAACAATCCTCTTTTTCAACAATCCTTTAGCAACGAATGACAAAATTCCATTGGCCTTCCTTACTGCCTGCTGCACCAGCATACCCCATGCAAGGACCAGGAATCTCAGGGGAGAGGCACAGAATGGATGTCAGAGCCATGCAGTTATTTTATTTTAACAATCACCCTCTGGCTTTTGTCAAGAAGTCAATTTTGTATCCACTTAGATACCTCACCTTGGATCCCCTGAGATTTAACTTTCTGTAACAACCTACCACGTGGTACCTTGTCAAAGGCCATGCTAAAGTCCATGTAGCCCATAGGTTGTTCTTTAGATTGGATTTGCAGAGAAGCAACATACAAGTCCATCTCTTCCTCATTCTTCTAAACCCCAGAAAGTATAGGCCTAAACTGCTCAGTCTCTCTGATTCCAGGGGTGAAGAACACAATCTAGTGAACACCTGTACATCCCTTCTCAAGTAAGGGGACCAAAACTTTGTGCAGGTCTCACCAATGCCCTGTACAGTTGCCACAGCTCTCCCCTGTTTTTATATGCTATTCCTTTAGCAATGAATGACAAAATTCTATTGGCCTTTCTTATTGCCTGCTGCACCTGCATACCCACGCAAGGGCCGGGAATCTCAGGGGAGTAGCACAGAATGGATTTCAGAGCGCACAGTTATTTTATTTTGTACCCAAACCAACCTCGTTGCCCCCGAGAAGATTTCCAAATGATGTCAAACACTTCTGCGTTTGAAAGGCTGCCAGCATCAGATTCCACTTCCCAAATACGGAACCCCTGCAAAGCAGAGGCCTTGCAGACAAAACCAAATATCACAGCTGACATACAGAGAAGCCTGCACCGTGCTTTCAGTGGATTAAATGTTAGAGGCTTTTTTTTTTAAGCACAGAAGAGGCCCATTGTGTCTGCACCTATCCATTCTAATCCCACTTTCCTGCACTTGATCTGCAGCCTTGTACGTTGCTTCTCTGCAAATCCAATCTAAAGAACAACGCATGAGGTCATCCACACATTTATATCCGAATCAGCCTAACATTATTCATTACTTCATCACTAATTCCACTGCAGCCCCTTGACACCACATCCAAGAAACCAGAGGCTGCAGGAAAGACTCCAATTTATCCACCCAATCCTGACACTTATTTAGGAGTGACATACATGGTGGCACAGTGCTTCGCACAGCTGCCTCACAGCTCCAGAGACCTTGGTTTGATTCCCAGCTTGAGCCACTGTTTATGCAGAGTTTGCGTATTCTCCCGTGGGTTTCCTCCGAGCACTCTGGTTTCTTTCCACAATCCAAAGATGTTCAGGTTAGGTGGATTGGCCATGATAAATTGCCCCTTAGTGTTCAAAGATGTTCAGGTTAGGTGGATTGGCTTTCCTAAATTACCCCTTGGTGTCCAGGGACACGCAGGTTACAGGGACTAACAGGGCAAATACACGGGGTCATGGGGATAGAGCTTGGGTGGGCTTGTGGTCAGTGCTGACTTGATGGGCTGAACAGCCTCCTTCTGCACTGCCAGAATTCTATAATACTGTAGTAAACTCCTACTTGAAAGGCATCATTTTAAACAATTTTCCACCCCGGATGGACTGGCTGAAGGACACCCAAAAGGCAGGTTCCCAATGGTTAACCCACCACCTTAACCTCCTCGACAGGCCCGTGGCACAGCACCTACCTTTCTTCCCAGCTCTGACTCCGCAGCATTTCACGCGCTCCGCGACCAAACCCCCCTTCACCGTCTTCAAAACTTCTTTGGTAGTAACCACTTTCCCCTCGCCCTCGACCTGTGCAAAAGAGGGAACAGCTTTTTTTAAAAAGTGTGCAGCAGAGGGAGATAACGAGATGCACCGTGAAATAATTTGTTGAGTCTGAAAAAGATGTGTTCAAAATCAGGAATGGTCTAGATGCAACAAGCAAAGACAGAAAGAGAGAGAGAGAGAGAGAAAGAGAGAGCGCTCTCTTTAACCAAGGAGCTGAGAAACACAAGGCACAGGTTTAAGAGATGACTTGGAGAAGAACCAAGGGGTGGCACAATGGTTAGCACTGCTGCCTCACAGCACCAGGACGGATTCAATTCCAAGCTCATGTCACTGACGTGTCAGGGGCTGAATAGCTTTGTGTTTCAACCATTCTAAACATTCCATCATATGACTGAAAGAAGGTCAAAACCTTGTAGTACCTTTAGGAATACTGGCAGACAGAGGGATCAGAGAGTACACGTCTACCGATCACAGAAAGTGACAATGCAGTGGAGAAGGTAGTCAAGAAGCCATACGGCATGCTTGTCTTCATCAGCCAGGGCACTGAATATAAAAACTGGCAGGTCATGCTGAAATCGTACAGAACCTTAGTTAGACCACACTCGGAATATAGTGTTCAATTCTGGTCGCCACGCTACCAGAAGGCTGTGGAGGCTTTGGAGAGGGTACAGAAAAGAGGCCTAGTCTGGAGGCTATTAGCTATGGGAGGTCAGAGAAACTTGATTCGTTCTCGCTGGAACAACAGCGGTTCAGAGGTGACTTGATAGAGGTTTACAAGATTATGAGTGGACAAGAGTGGATAGTCAGATGCTCCTTCCTAGGATGGAAGAGTCAATTACTAGGGGATATAGGTTTAATATGTGTGGGGAAAAATTTAAAGGAGACGTGTGAAGCAAGTTTTTTTTTAAATAAAGGGGTGGTGAGTGTCTGGAAGGCGCTGTCCAGGGAGGTGGTGGGAACAGGTACAATCAGCATTTAAGGGGCAATTAGTACGAATAGGATGGAAATGGAAGGATACAATCTCCCTAAGTGCGTACGAGTTTAGTTTAGACAGGCATCATGATCAGCTGAAGGGCCTGTTCCTGTGTTGTTCTTTGTTGTGACTTCGATACAAGACTGTAATAAATATATTGGATTGCAACCAGTCTGCAATATTGTCATCAGACAGATCAACAATTATGAACAATTATCACTGAAACTGTTACTAACAGATTTTAAGTCACAAAAAATAGCAAATCTGGAGTTTAAAGAGGTACTTAAAAAAAAAAAGCAAGCTTGTTGAAACCTGCAAGCATATGGGGTGGCACAGTGGCACAATAGTTAGCACTGTTGCCTCACAGCTCCAGGGACCCAGGTTCAATTCCAGCCTCGGGTCATTGTCTGTGTGTGTGGAGTTTGCACGTTCTTGTTATGTCTGCATGGGTTTCCTCCAGGTGCTCCTCCCACAGTCCAAAGACATGCGAGTTAGATGGATTGGCAATGCTAAATTGCATTTTAGTGTCCAAAGATGTGCAGGTTAGGTGGAATGGTCATGCTAAATTGCTCCTAGTGTCAGAGGAATTATTAGGGTAAATACGTAGGGTTGCAAGAATTGGGCCCGGGTGGGATTGTGGTCAGTGTAGACCAAAAAGCCTTCTCTTGCACTATATGGGTTCTGTGGACACTACACAAGGATTCTCACTCCTGATCACTATCAAGCATTTGTTACTGAACTGTATGGTCACAAGATGTGGACAGGATTGGCCTTGGTGGTGAGACTTCCAGACCTGCTGAATATCTCAACAGAAAGGAAAACAGAGGAAATTAACAGGAGCGAAAGACCTCAATTCATACACCGTTCCATTGCAAAGGAATCAATAAAGACTCTGTTTTACATAAAAAGGGAAGGCCATTTAGACCAGCGAGACCACAGCTGAGTCGTGACTTAACTCCACACAGCCATATCCTATGGTCAACAAGAATCTACCAGATTGAAATTAAGTGATTTAGCATTGGCTGTAATTTACCAAGAAAAGCTCCAAACTTTGAGCATCCTGTAAGTGTTGCACCGTTTGCTAATTTCACCCTAAAGCTCTAACTTTTCCACCATGTTGTCTAGTCCGAAGTTTTCTCTACATCAATCTTATCCATTCCCCTTAATAGCTTGTAAACTCTGGTCAAGTCATCCCGAAACCTTGCAAGTTTCATAAAATATAATCTTGGTTTGTGCATTCTCACTTCGCAATTTAACTCATTGAGGTGCAAATGCCATTCTGGTAGAATGCACTCTTTAACCATGTAGACTGGGATAGAATATAACAGCAGGGATATACTTCTGAGGCTACATAAGGCTCTGGTCAGACCCCATTTGGAGTATTGTGAGCAGTTTTGGGTCCCGCATCTAAGGAAGGATGAGCTGGCCTTGGAAAGGGTCCAGAAGAGGTTCATGAGAATAATCCCTGGAATGAAGAGCTTGTCGTATGAGGAACGATTGAGGATTCTGCGGGTCTGCACTCATTGGCGTTTAGAAGGATGAGGGGCAATCTTATTGAAATTTACTGCAATACTGTGAGGCCTGGATAGAGTGGACATGGAGAGGATATTTCCACAAGTCAGAGAAAAGTAGAACCAGAGGGCACAACCTCAGGCTAAAGAGATGATCCTTTAAAACAGAGATGAGGAGGAATTTCTCCAGCCAGAGTGGTGAAGCTGTGGAGCCAGGTCACTGTTTATCTTTACAACAGATAGGTAGGTTCTTGATTAATAAGGGGACCCGGGATTATGAGGAAAAGACAGGAGAATGAGGATTAGAAAAATATCAGCCATGATTGAATGGCGGAGCAAACTCGATGGGCCAAGTGGCTTAATTCTGGTCATTGTCTGTGTGTGTGGAGTTTGCACGTTCTTGTTATGTCTGTATAGGTTTCCTCCAGGTGCTCCTCCCACAGTCCAAAGACATGCGAGTTAGATGGATTGGCAATGCTAAATTGCATTTTAGTGTCCAAAGATGTGCAGGTTAGGTGGATTGGTCATGCTAAATTGCTCCTAGTGTCAGAGGAATTATTAGGGTAAATACGTAGGGTTGCAAGAATTGGGCCTGGGTGGGATTGTGGTCAGTGTAGACCAAAAAGCCCGTGTCTTATGGCCTTTACATGCAAATTGCCAATAAAAATGGCTGCAGTGACTGGCACACTGGTAGCCCAGTGTCCCATCTCCTTTGCAATCCAGGGAACAGGAGAAGGAAACCCCTGTTTTTAATGAGATTTTGGGAAACAGAGAACTGGCTGCCTAAGAATTTAGGAACACAAGGTGACCCAATGCCCCAAGCGTACTCACCACTTGAAGAGGTGGCAGGAAAGAGACATCGAGGTAGATTTTCTCGAATGCAGAGGCCATGTGACCCACTCCCCCTGTGGCATCTCCCACCCAGATTGCTTCGCCTATTTTCAGAGTCCCACATGCGCACGCAGGACGCAGTTTTGGGTTCTTACCTCGGCCCCTTGCGCTGCCTCGGCCTCTGACGACCCCCGCTGACGGGGCTCCTCCTCCCCGCCCCATCAACCTCATCACTGCAGAGCTGTTTACAGACATAGAAAAATTCCTCTGCGCAGCAAAGAAAGAAAAAAAAAGGCAGGATGTTCAGTTTAAACAACAGCCAGGGCAGAGGGGGGAGACAACACATCCAAAACGCGAGGAGTCATCGCACAATGATGTCGAGTGGCCTGTGAAGACCGAGATCTACCTGCAAATGGACGACTGAAGGCCAAGGGCTTCAAACATGGCCATGTAGAAGATGCTAAACGGACCCACTTTGCTGCCTCAGCAGCAATCAGATTCTCCCCACCCAAATTGTAAAGAAAACAATCTTTTTCTTTTGGAAGCTGCTTGGAATCTGCCCGCCCACAGGGTCAGTAGTTTGGTGAACTGAGTTACTCGAGTTGTGGCCATCTGTAATTCAGAAGCGGTGCGCTGAATTGGGGAGCTGCTTTGAAAGGAAAAACCACAACAACAGTTGCGATGGAAAGCTTGGGGAGGCGGTGGGAGTAAAAAAATCACACAGACGTAATGCACAGCTGGTTAGCCTCCCATGAACCAGTGCGCACCAAGACTCTGCTAACTGGGCCAGAACTCGCGCCAGCTCAACAGCTTTATTAAGCTGCACGGGCCGCGGGCAGGAAAGTTTCCAATTTTAGAACAGTCATCCTTACATGCAAACCCGCCATGTCCGATCTCTGTAACTTCTTTCCCACCCATCCCAGGTCTTTACATGCAAATTGCTAGATGGGTGCAAAGAAAATGACCAATACAAATCGCTGGAGTGACCGGCACACTGGTAAGCACAGTGTCCTGGCTCCTTTGCAATCCAGGGAACAGGAGGAGGAGGAGGTCCCTGTATTGAGAGAGGTTTTAGGAAACAGAGAACCGCATGCCTAAGAATTTAGGAACGCAAGATGATCCAATGCCCCAACCGCCGCTTGGGGAAGAGGCAGTGGGAAAGGGGCAGGGCGGTGGGAAAGGTATTTTAATCCCTCCACTATTAGAGGCAGTGTCTTCAGCTGCCTAGGTGCAAGCTCTGGAATTTTGTCTCTCTCTTAACCACTCCAGCTACACCTTCTCCTTGAATAATGCTCCTTAAAACTTATCCATTTTCAAACTTACCCCACCCGTACCCCATCGACTCTGGACATTCTCTCATCCACCTTCTTCCGTTGGGAAAAAGATACAAAAGTCTGAGGCCACGTACTAACCGACTCAAGAACAGCTTCTTCTCTGCTGCCGTCAGATTTTTAAATGGGCCTACCTTATATTAAGCTGATCTTTTTCTACACCCTAGCTGCGACCGTAAGCAGTACATTCTGTACACTCTCCTTTCCTTCTCTATTACGTACTCTATGAATGGTATTGTCACTATTGTCTGTATAGCGCGCAAGAAAAAATACTTTTCGCTGTATCCCAATACGTGACAATAATAAATTAAATCAAATATTAAGCTGATCTTTCTCTACACCCTAGCTATGACCGTAAGCAGTATATTCTGCACCCTCTCCTTTCCTTCTCTCCTACGTACTCTATGAATGGTATTATCGCGATTGTCTGTACAGCGTACAAGAAACAATACTTTTCATTGTATCCCAACACGTGACAATAATAAATCAAATTAAATCCGTTTCCCCATGTACTCTATGAATGGTATGCTTTTTCTGTACAATGCGCAAGAAACAATACTTTTCACTATATCCCAATACATGTGACAATAATAAATAAAATCAAATCTCCTTATGTTACTTATTCAAACTCTGTTCAGTAATTCTCCTGTACCTTGGGATATTTTTCACTAAAGCTGCTGTGTAAATTGCAGGCTGCTGTGGTAGTAGTACTCAGGCTTGGAACCACACAACCACATTTCACTCCAGCATGAAATTCCCTCCACATTTCAATAGCTATATCTGCAATGACAAACAAGACCTTGAACCTAACACAATATAAAGCGCGAGGGGCAGAAGGAGCCTTTGTTGATCTTGCTATCCTATCAGCTGTATCTATTGTACGTGTGTAACCCGCAGAACGTTTGCATTTCTCTCTGAAAGACTGCTCAAGGTTGGGCGATTTCATTCGCTCACTCCCAAGCTGCACTCCAAGTATGAAAAGGAGACTCGATTATTCCAAAGACCTGAGGAACCTCGCAGCTCTGTGAAGACTACGGCACCGCCAGCCAAGACACATCAGATTTAATTAGAGTCACACAGCACTGAACAGGCCCTTCGGCCCAACCAGTTCATGCCGGCCATGGTGTCCTCCCAGCTAGTTCCAAATGCTCTCGTTTGGCCCATATCTCTCTAATCCTTTCCCATCCATGTACTTATCCAAATGCTTTTTAAATATCACTATTGCCCCTGCCTCAAACAACTTTTCTGGCAGCTCATTCCATACAGGCACCACCTCCTGCATGAAAAATTGCCTCTCAGGTGCCTTTCCCCTCTCACCTTTAATCTCTGCCCTCTAATTTCCAATCCCTCTTCCCTGGGGAAAAAGACTATGGTCCGTTCATCGTACGTCTGCCCCTCATTGTTTTATGCACCTCAATTGTGGGCGGCACAGTGGTTAACACTCACAGCGGCAGGGACCCAGGTCTGATTTCCAGCTTGGGTCACTGTCTGTCTGTGAGGAGTCTGCACGTTCTCCCCGTGTCTGCATGGGCTTCCTCCCACAGTCTGATAGACGTGCTAGTTAGGGTGCATTGATCCAAACAGGTGCCAGGGTGTGGCGATGAGGGGAATTTCACAGTAACTTAATTGCAGTATTAATGTAAGCTTTAATTGTGACTAATAAACAAGCTTTACTTTAAGGACACCCTCTCATTCTCTTACATCCCAAGAAATAAAAGCTGTAGCCAGGCCAAGCACTCCCTACTGAACGACTCAACCTGTTCTTAGTCTTATTCACATGCTACTAATTTTTTCCTTGCCACTCAGGCCCACTAGTCTTGGCATCATCCTCGTAAAACTTCTTTGTACTTTTTCCAGTAACAGGGGTGACCAATTAAACCATAAAATGCCTTAAATTTGGGTATCGACAACAGAAGGAGAGGTGGGGGTGGGGGAAGACAGAAAGGACATGAGGGAGAGATGAGAATTAACACAATGGATCCTACGGTGGATGAATGCACTGTTTTTGTATACAGCTGACCTGCCTTCCATGCAGATTGAGAGCTGGAGGGAGGAAAAAGCAACCGCAACTTCACTGCCCTTGCTATATATTGAGTTGGGAGTTCATCGGTTGCATCCCAGTTTGAGTCCGCAAGTTCAGGAGACCAGTCAAGTGGGCACAGTGTTGCTCAGTTCAAAGGAAAGCTGATGTTTACACAGAGTGCGCCCAGCGATACCTGCAGCTTTTAACAGGGCACGCAAACACCACCCACCTGCTCTTCCTCTGTAAGAGGTACAAGCGCTAAGGGCAGAAGTGGCTCATCTTGTAAGATGGCCAGAAATTCCTTGTCCGACAACTCTTCGGGAACCTGACAAGACAAAACCAGGAACAGGTGTCAGCAAACGCGCTGGTAAAAGTCTGACCTGTCACGCCATCGATCCCGTGATTAGCAGATCTTGTGCCACTCTGCTGAAAGGGGTTTTGCAATGCTGGCCCAGTGCACCTTGCTGACTGCTAATATCTTCACTTACTTACTGGAAATACGTCACTCTTTCAAGGCAGGAGGCAAATAATGGTGCCCATCGAGGGCAACCTCCAAACCTTTTCTGGTGAGGCCAAATGATGGGGGTGGGATGGAGGAAGCTACATGGTTAGCGCTGCTGCCTCTCAGCGGCAGGGACCTGGGCTCAATTCAGCCTCGAGTGACTGTGTTTGCATGTTCTACCAGTATCTGCATGGGTTTCCTCCAGGTGCTGCGCTTTCCTCTCTCAGTCTGAAAGATGTGCTGATTACGTGGACTGGTTATGCTAAATTGCCCCTTAATGTCCAAAGGTGTATAGATTAGATGGATTGGCCATGCTGAATTTCTTCTTAGTGTCCAAAGATGTGCAGATTAGAACATAGAACATAGAACAATACAGCACAGAACAGGCCCTTCGGCCTTCGATGTTGTGCCGACCAAAATAAAAAGCAATGCCCCTCCAAACTAAACCATTCCCTTCTCTTCCATATACTTATCAATTAACCTCTTAAACGCCACCAAACTTGGCGCATCTACATTAGGTGGACTGGCCATGCTAAATTACCCCTAAGAGTCCAAAGATGTGCGGGTTAGGTAGATTAGGCATGATAAATTGCCTCTTAGCGTCCAGAGATGTGCAGGTTAGGTGGACTGGCCATGTGAATTGCTTCTTAATGTCCAAAGACATGTAGGTTAACTGGATTGGCCATGCTAAATTGTCCCTTAGAATCCAAAGATTTATACTGTCAACTATCTTTGGTTTCAAACCAAGAAGAAAAAGGTCACACCTAGAGATGCAGCATGAGCCAGTGATCCAAATAGAATCAAAGAGCAGTATTGTCACTAACTGTGATGGAGTATGAACAGTCCCACTCTTTATGCTCTATGCTCTCAATTTATCCTCCCTCCCACCCCACCAATTTTGGTGGCTACAAAAGAATGCAAAACAGTCAGCACGTATGTTCTGGAGGAAATAAAATTCAATATTACAAGGCCAGATAGCCATCTACAAACACTAACAACTGCTGCAACCCAGAGATGTTGAGAAAGCAGAGACTTGTACAAGGGAAAAATAAATTTCTGACCCCGCTGGACCGAACGAGAAATACCTTGTTATCTTTCATATAAAGTGCTAGCATTTCCTCTCTTCCATATCGATAATCTGCTAATTTGTATTTTGGCAATGCAGGTGATGGTGGCGGAGAGGCAATACTTCCACCGCTGGACAATGCACGAAGCCTGGAACGAAAGAGAGTTCAATTCATCAAGGACCACCCTCTACAATGCCCATGTTCGAACGAGAGAACAAAAACATGGAAGAAACCGACTTCTTTCCTGGATGACATTTTAAGATAAAAACGAAAGCATGATCATGGTAGGAGTCAGGTAGAAAATATAACTGAGAACCAGACTGTTTCTAGAAATTTGCCCACTACTGAAGTTAAGCTGACTTCAGTTGCTGAACTTATCTTTACGTCCTTTTTTTTGAATAAGAGTGTAACGTTTGCAATTCTTCTGGGGCTGTTTGAGTCTAAAAGAATGTGAAAAATTATGGCCAGCTCCTTTTCAACTCCCACTCTGATACATACCATCTGGCCCCAGCGCCTTATCCAATATCACCTCACTATCAGAAGGATGTGAACACTTTGCAGAGAGTATAGAAGAGGCTCACAAGGGGTGACACAGTGGTTAGCACCGCTCCCCCCCACCGATCAATTCAGGCTTCAGGTCACTTGTCTCCCAGTGTCCGTGTGGCTTTCCTCCAGGTGCTCTGATTTCCTCTCACAGTCCAGATGTGCAGATTAAGTGGATTGGCCGTGCTAAACTGACCCTGTGTCACAGAGATTGGCAGGGTAAATATGTGGGGTTATGGGGATAAGGCCTGGGTGAGATTATGGTCAGTGCATGTTTTGACAGGCAGAACGGTCTCCTTCTGCACTGTCGGGATTCTATGAATGATGGTTCCAGAGATGTGGCACTTTAGTTACAAGGATAAACTGCAGAAGTAGAGACCGAGTTCCTTGGAGAGAAAAGGTTGAGGGGAGATTTCATTAGAGATAGTCAACAATCAAGAGGGGACTGGGACAGAGCAGATAGCTGGCAAAGAAATGTGAGGTGATTCATTCTGATAGAAAGAACTGAGAGACATTATAAAAGTGACAACTGTAAAGAGCATGGAAGAGCAGATCCTGGGGGACATAAATTATTGAAGGTGACAGGACAGGTTAAGAGAGCAGTTAATAAAGCATATAAATATTGTAAGGTTTATGAACTGGGACACAGAGTACAAGAACAAGTGTTTTTTATTAGTGTCACAAGTCGGCTTATATTAACGCTGTGAAATTCTCACAGTCGCCACACTCTAATGCTTGTTCGGGTAACACTGAGGGAGAATTTAGCATGGCCAATGCACCCTAACCAGCACACCTTTCAGACCATGGGAGGAAACTGGAGTACCAAGAGGAAACCAACGCAAGAGAACATGCAAACTCCACACAGACAGTGATCCAAGCCAGGAATGCAAGCAGGGTTCCTGGCACTGTGAGGCAGCAGTGCTAACCGCTCTGCCACCGTGCTGCCAGGAGGCTATGTTGAATTTGTATAAGTCAGTAGTTCAGCCACTGAGTACTGCGTTCAGTTCAAAGTGTCACACGTAGGATAGACGTGAAGGCACTCAGGGACAGAAAACATGCACGAGAACACTTCCAGGCATGAGTTACCTCTGTTAGGACTATAGATTGGAGAAGTTAAGACTGTTTTCCTTGGGGAAATGAGAGAGGGAAGATTTAGTTCAAAATCAGAGGGATCTGAGCAGAGCAGATAGGGAGAAACTGCTCTGACTAGTAAAAGGACAGAGAACAAAGGGACACAGGTTAAAAGCAATTAGTAAAGGAAGCAATATATTGATATGAGGAAGAACAATTTTTTTATGCAGTGAATAGTTAGGTTTGGGAGGGCATTGCCTGAGTGGGGGTGTAGAGGCAGATTTAACTGAAACATTCAAAAGGGATTTTAGACTGCTATCTTAAAAGGAAGAACGCTCAGGGTTACAAGGGGTAGACAGTGGAATGCACTAGGTGTGTCGCACATTCGGCAAGCCAGTGCAGACATGGAAACAGCCTCCTTCTGCACCATAACAATTCTGTGATTTGAGTAGAAACAGTGCTGACTGGGCAGCATGGTGGCACAGTGGTTAGCGCTGCTGCAGAACCCACACATTCTCCCATGTCTGCATGGATTTCCTCCAGGTGCTCCGGTTTCCTCCGACAGTCCAAAGTTGTGTGGGTTAGGGTGCATTAGCCAAGCTAAATTGCTCTTTTAGGTCTGAGGGACTAAGATAAAGGCATGCGGTTATGGGGATAGGGCCTGGGTGGGATTATGGTCCGTACAGACTCAATGGGCCAAATGGCCTCCTTCTGCGCTGTAGGGATTCTTTGACAAAATGTTATAACAAATTTGCTTCCTTCAGGTGTGGGCTTGCTGCTGTTCTTAATTTTTACAGATCGCTCTGTGCCTGCGTGGGTTTCCTCCAGATGCTCGGGTTTCCTCCCACAGTCCAAAGTTGTGTGGGTCAGGGTACACTGGCTGTACTAAATTGCCTTTTATGTCTGGGGTACGAGCTAAAATAAAGGCATGAGGTTATGGGGATAGGGCCTGGGTGACATTGTGGTCAGTACAAACATGATGGGTCGAATGGCCTCCTTCTGTACATTACAATTTTGTGAAGATGAGTGGCAGTCATAAAGAAAGCAGAAATGCTCAGGGCAGAAGATAAGCCAACTGCACAAACAAGAGTAAAAGTCCCCGGTAGCCAATAACTCCGTTACTGCTCCCGCTCGTCACACAAAGTGTTATGGTTATGCATTACCATTCGGGTCCAAAGTTCAGCGTCTGAGTCTCTGCTGCCATTTCCTTGTCTTCGACAGAACAGCTCTGCAAGAATAAACAAAAACAAAATCACATCACTAAATTCAGGAACCACATTGACCACATCTCCTCCTCTGTTAGTCTCTGATAGGGCAGTTCCTGGAAGCAGCCAGTAGCAAATGCACAAGGTAGGAAACTCGGGCAACTCTGCCACTGCTATTCCCATCCAATGTCCACCGCCAAGTGCCACAGGTTGGCACAACGTGTAAAGGACTGAAACAACAAATCCACAGGCCACCACTGCCACCTAAACTCAATGGGGGCACTCTCGGTTGAGTCAGAAGGTGGAGACTGAAGGTCATTACCAACGTAAAAGTCAGCACCCATAGAAGCACATTTTACCTTGGAATCAACGCTTCCCAAAATGGAATTACAAGGGAGGGAAAGAAAAGTCTTTGGCCACAGCTACAGTAGTGTGCAATGTTCTGGTCGCCACAGTATAAGAAGGACTTGAACATACTGGAAGAGATGCAGAGGAGATTCACTCAGAGCTGATTAACATGGAACATTTCAGTTATGAAGCAAGATTTGGTGGGCTTGGGTTATTTTCTCTGGAGAAGAGAAGACTGAGGGATGAGCTGATCGAGGTGTACAAGATTATGAGAGGCATGGACAGAGTGGAAAAGGAGCAGCTGTTCCTCTTAGTTGAAGGGTCAGTTATGAATTAAAAATGAGGGCTGGAAGGTTTGGAGGGATTTGAGGAAAAACCTTGATACCCAGAGGGTGGCGACGGTCTGGAATGCACTGCCTGGGAGGATGGTGGAGGCGGGATGCCTCGCATCCTTTTAAGAAGTATCTGGATGAGTACTTAGCACACCAAAACATTCAAGACAATGAGCCAAGTGCTGGCACGTGGGATTAGGTGGCAATGTCAGGGCCTTTCATGCATCAGTGCAGACTCAATAGGCCGAAGGGCCTCTTCTGCACTGTAAGATTCTGCAACATATTCAGAAAGCTATTGTTAACAACGGCATAGTGAGATAACACAACATTAGCACCAAGAGTTTTGCTCTAGGCACTTATAAGCTAGACAAATAACTTAAATTATTGTTCCCCAAATGTGGCTCCATCGCGGGGGAGGAGGATGGAGTGGGGAGGAGGATGGAGTGAAGTGGGGGGGGGTAGTTTGGCAATATGCCAGGATGAAGCGCTCACCACTTCTTCTGGTCTGTGAGCAAGTGGCTACCTTCACAGCAACATGGAGATAAAACATAGGAGAAACTGTTTCAATTCGCACACTGCTTTCCAATAATTCCAGAAAGGTACATTGGATTTATGACCAGTGGGTCCACGTGAATTATAAAATTCCTACAGTGCAGGAGGCCATTCGGCCCTACGAGCATTCGAGGACAATAATCCCAGCCCAGCCCTATCGTAGTAACTCCATGCACTAACCCGCTAGTCCCCCTGACACTGAGGAGGCAATTCTAACACTGCTAATTTTAACCCGCACATCTTTAGAGTGTGGAAGAGACCCACACAGACAGGGGGAGAATGAGATGGGCTGCTCAAACAACCCAAGATAATACACACCTCATGGCTTCCTACTTCGTCTCCTGCCGATATCAACGGATTCAAAGTAGAAAGGCTCGAGAGCTTCAAATTTTTAGGTGTCCAGATCACCAACAACATGTTCTGGTCTCCCCATGTTGACACTATAGTTAAGAAAGCCCCACCAATGCCTCTACTTTCTCAGAAAACTAAGGAAATTTGGCATGTCAGCTACAACTCTCACCAACTTTTACAGATGCACCATAGAAAGCATTCTTTCTGGTTAGATATAGTTTGGTACGGCTCCTGCTCTGCCCAAGACTGCAAGGAACTACAAAAGGTTGTGAATGTAGCCCAACCCATCATGCAAACCAGTCTCTCATCCACTGACTCTGTCGACACTTCCTGCTGTCTTGGGAAAAGCAGCCAGCATAATTAAGGACCCCCACACACCCTGGACATTCTCTCTTCCACCTTCTTCCTTTGAGAAAGATATAGCAATTTGAAATCATATAATAATCAACTCAAGGACAGCTTCTTCCCTGCTGCTGATCTTTCTCTACACCCTAGCTATGACCGTAACACTACATTCTGCATTCTCTCCTTTCCTTCTCTATGAACGGAATGCTTTGTCTGTATACACGCAAGCAACAATACTTTTCATTGTATCCTAATACATGTGACAATAATAAATCAAATCAAATCCTTCTTCCCTGTGAACAGTATGCTTTGTCTGTATAGCACTCAAAAACAATACTTTTCACTATATCTCAATACATGTAACAATAATAAATCAAACCGCAGCAAAATTCTGGGGACTGTCAAAATCCGTGGATTTAAGCACTTTTCCCGCTTTGATCCCAGCCATTTGTCAGCTTGAGCTGGCCAACTCCAGAAGATAAGTTGGACAAGTGAGGGGAGGAAATGTGCAGGAGGAGTACAGCACAAAGTTTCTCAGATGTGACTGAAAAGCTATGGTCCAACTTGTGTTAGGCATGTGACAACAACACTACTGCCAGAACCACAAAGCTGAAGAAATCATCAAATTCTTTCAATTAGATTACAGACCAGTTAGAAAACCGACAGTTTCAAAACAACCGCCTTTGCAAACCGCAAACTTCTCGAAATTACAATCCACATTAACATGCCGTTACTTCTCATTTCAGCAGATTATTTTTAAAATGAATTGCAAAGAGGCACACCATCACTAACGTTTCCTTCCACCCATCAGAGTTACATCAAAAAAAAACACAATAGGACACCTCAAACAAGCAAAACACAAGAAATATTGCAACCTATTTTGCTCCCTACTTCCACCTCCCCGCCCACTTAACACTTAGCAGGACAGGACTCAGCACAAGAACAAAGAATAAAGAAAACTACAGCACAGAAAAACAGACCCTTCGGCCGTCCAAGTCTGCACCAACTGAACTAAAACCCTTCCACCCTTCCGGGAACCATATCTTTCTACTCCCAACCTATTCATATAAGTGATCAGACTCCCCTTAAAAGTCACTACCGTATCTGCTTCCATACTTCCCCCGGCACTGAGTTCCAGGCAGCCACCACCCTCTGCGTAAAAAACTTGCATCGTACATCTCCTTTAAACCTTGCCCCTCAATCTTAAACCTATGCCCCCTAGTAATTGACTCTTTCACCCTGGGGAGAAAGCTTCTGACTATCCATTCTGTATGTGCCTCTCATAATCTTCCAGACATCTATCAGGTCTCCCCTCAACCTCCATTGTGAGAGCAAACCGAGTTTCTCCAACCTCTCCTCATAGTTAATGCCCTCCATACCAGGCAACATCCTGGTCAATCTTTTCTGTACCCATTCCAAAGCCTCCATATCCTTCTGTTAGTGTGGTGACCCAAATTAAAGACTATATTCCAAGTGCAGCCTAACTAAAATTCTATAAAGCTGCAACATGACTTGTCAATTTTGAAACTCAATGCCCCAGGGTCACATAAAGAATACGTATTAGTTATATTTCCTCCTTTCCGCAGTGAAGACACAGAGGCAGTGTCTAGCACGGCTGCCTCTCAGCGCCAGGAACCATGAGACAGCAATGCTAACCCGAATGTGCCGCCCTAATTTTGTGACAGCACAGATTAGCTACCTTGTTGAAAAGTGGGAATAATTCTCTCAAGCAGAAACATGGAACCTTCTGACGAGTACAGATCATAAGATACCATGATGCCCATACTGAGTAGAGTACACAAGGTTTTCCAAGCTCGCTATGATAATCAAGGCCATTTCATCAGCTGATTGCAGCACTTGGGAAATGTGAGAACTGGCCTCCATCACACTGGCAGGAAAATATCATAGAATCCTTACACTACACTGGGCCCATCGAGTCTGTACCGACTACAATCCCACTCTGTCCCTATTCCCGTAATCCCATGCATTTCCCTGCTAATCCGAACCCCTCACAGCGATACTAAGGTCAATTTGACATGGACAATCAACCTGGACTTGCGGATAGTGAGGAGCATTGTCAGGCGATGCAGCAGGACATAGATAGGCTGGTAGCTTGGGCAGACAGATGGCAGATGGAATTCAATCCTGATAAATGTGAGGTGATGCATTTCGGGAGAAAGAATGTAGGGGGGAGATATATGATAAAGGGTAGACCTATTAAGAGTATAGAAACGCAGAGGGACCTGGGGGTGCAGGTGAACAAGTCTCTGAAGGTGGCAGAGCAAGTGGAGAAGGTTGTGAAGAAAGCATATGGTATGCCAGCCTTTATAGGAAGGGGTATAGAGTACAAGAGCTGGCCTTTAATGTTGCAGTTGTATAAAATGTTGGCTGACCTCATTTGGAACACTGCGTCCAGTTCCGGTCACCTCGCTACCGGAAGGACGTGGAGACTCTGGAGAGAGTGCAGATGAGGTTTACCAGGATGCTGCCTGGTATGGAAGGTCTGAGTTACGAGGAGAGGTTAGGCAAATTGGGGCTGTTATCCTAGAAAGACGTAGACTTCGAGGAAATCTAATAGAGGTGTACAAGATTATGAGGGATATAGATAGAGTAAACAGGGCTAAGCTTTTCCCTAGGATGGACTCGAAAACCACGAGGGGTCACGGGCTTAGAGTGAGAGGGGTAAAGTATAATTTGGATGCTAGAGGGAGTTTTTTCACACAGTGGGTGGTGGGGGTATGGAATGCGCTGCCAAGTGGTTAAGGCAGGTATTCTGGAGTTATTTAAGAAATACTTAGATGGACACATGAACAGAGAGGGGTACAGAAAACGGATTTAAAATAGGGATCATGAGCCTTGGGAATCCCTGGGAAGTGTGTAAATAAATGATGATATTGATGTACTTGTTTTTATCCTACAGGTGCTTTGGTCCATCTTGTTGTCTAACGAGGGGCATACATGCGATGGGTCATGTGAGGGCTGCTCTTGGATTTTTTTTTGAGAGTATCCTAGTGCTTCACGTCATTAGTATACGTTTGACCTGGACCACTTGATGGACAACAGAACAACTCCGTGACTGTCACTGTGCTATGCAGATACATGGATTTGGGCCTGTGTCTGTGGGAGTTTGTGCATTCTCCCTGTGCTTGCGTGGGTTTTCTCCGGGTGCTCCGGTTTCCTCCCACATCCCGAAAATATGCTCCTAGGCTAACTGGCAAAACAAATTTTCCCTAAATTGTCTCAAATTTCGTTTTTAATCCACAGATCTATAAACATAGGGATCAGGTGGGAACCTCGGGGTAGAGGTGGGAACCTCGGGGTAGAGGTGGGAACCTCGGGGTGGCAGTGCAGACTCGTTAGGCCAAAGGTCCTGTTTCCTGTGCTGTTTTGTTCTTTGTTAACCTGCATATCTTTCAGACTGTGGGAGGAAACCAGAGCGCCCAGAGGTAACCCATGCAGACATGGGGAGAACGTGCAGACTCCACACAAACAGTTACCCAAGGTTGGAATCAAATTCGACTCCCTAGTGCTCTGAGAGAGCAGTGTGAATCACTGTGTCGCCCATATGCTCGTGGAGATTTCAGCCAAAGACAGGCCTAGACTGAGCAACAGTGTTGTCCGTATTTTTGTTGCCTACTGAGAACCATGACCAATGAGCAACAGGTGAGGTACTGTAGGGCAGCTGCGAAGCTACCGTGTATCCCACGGCAGCAAACCCAAAGCAACATTTCTGGCATTTTCAGAAACTTGAATAAACCTGATCACTGACCAAAACCTTCCAAACTACTGCTCTCTTCCACTCCCACAACTGACAAACCTCAGGCGATTAGTCCAAACAGTCTCAGTTCCTGCTGATAAAAGCCTGAAATCAACTGGACCATTCTCCATCCAAGTGGAAGCTGTATTTTAATAACACCTAGAATTCTTCTGGACCAATGCTCCCACACCAAAGGCTCACCTACACCACTGCAAAACAGATTAAAACAACTCATCTGTGACAAATTGTAATTTGAAATGCACTCTCTACTACGTACGTAACTAGTAGTAAATTTTCACATGCTCCAATACAGTCCATTGACCCTGTCTCCACTTCCCGCTGACTCGGGAAAAACAGCCAGCATTATCAAGGACCCCACTGGACACAATTTAGGGAGAATTTGTTTTGCCAATTAACCTAAGAGCACATCTTTGGGATGTGGGAGGAAACCAGAGCACCCGGAAAAAACCCACGCAAGCACGGGGAGAATGCACAAACTCCCATAGACACAGTCCAAATCCATGAATCTGCACAGCACAACGATAGTCACTGAGCTGTCGTGTTGCCCATCAAATGGTCCAGGTCAGACGTACACTAACGACATGAAGCACTAGGATACTCTCGAAAAAAAAATCCAAGAGCAGCGCTCTCACAACCCATCACGTGTATGCCCCTTGTTAGACAACAAGGTGGACCAAAGCACCTGTAGGGTAAAAACAAGTACATCAATATCATCATCTATGTACACACTTCCCAGGGACTCCCAAGGCTCATGATCCCATGCCCAACAAGCATGACTTTCAGACTGTGGGAGGAAACCAGAGCACCCAAAGAAAACCGAAGAAACACGGCTCAGGGGAGACTCTGACACAGCAGTGCCAACCACTTTGCGACAGTCAGCATGGGTACAATGGGCTGAACTGTCTCCTTCAATGTTGTTACACTGTGACTCAGAAGAAAGAATGCCTTTAACCAAGCAAACAGGCACGAATGGGGAAGAATAAGTCCACCATCCCAAAACAGGGAACAGAGGGAGGGTAGCACAGTTTCTACCAACTCCATTCCCTCATAGATATGGTCTGGATGCAGATCAGCCTCCCCAGGGGAAGAAATCTGGCCAAGCAGCATACAGAGTGAACTTGCCTGGACTCTGTTTAGCACAGGATTGTAAAACTGAACACTGCAGGTCTGAATCCTGGGCTATGTTAAAAAAAGGTATTGAACATCTTTTACAAGCCTTTAATCAGAACATCCTGAGTGAAACTCTAAGGAAGTGGTTAGAAGTAATTTCCTGCATGAGAGCTAGATTTCAGCAAAAGGCAGAGAACTTCTGTTTTCGTGGTGAATTTCAATTTCACATCTCCATCGCTCTCTTTTCCCCTCCAATATCAAGTCCATTACCCCCCCCAACAAAAACGCTGCTCAAGTTTTCCCATTTGTCAACAGGTAAACAGAACGATGACAAGAACAATAAGATCCCTAACTCCAACTGAGCCTAAAATCTGAGTTATGGAGCTATGGGGATAGGACCGGGGAGGATTGTAGTCAGTGCAGGCTGAGTGGGCCGAACAGCCTCCTCTTTCACTGTATGATTCACTGATCTGTAACTGCCAAGCTCAGGAAGAGCTGTAACGCCCTGTTTGGTCAAACAAGGTCAACTTAAGACACTCGTAGAGGCAAAAAGGCTGCATGTTCCAGTGGCACTAAAACGCAGCATCAGACCAAACTTACAGGTGAAGTGGGAAGTGAAACTTGAACAAGAACCTGAGTAGGGGGAGGATGTCACGTGAATGGCTGTGCTGCCGTGAGCTCCGATACCAGTCATCTTTCATTTGCCTGAATGTTCAGCCCATGACAATCTAACCCTGGAGTGAAATTCCATACAACGTCCCTGGAAAGTTCAGTTTTGGGATTAAGTGCGAGAGAAGTCGTGAAAACCTCTGATGAATAGAAGCAGCCGAGATGGAGCTGAGCCCACAGCGTGGCAATTGGCTCAGTAAGCCAGTTCTCAACCTGATGTCGAAGGCATTGTAGATGGTGGATTACCAATAACAATAAGGGTATAGATGACAAACTAGGTGTTTTGGCCCAGACATGGGTGGGTGGGGGGAGGTGTGAGCAGTGAGGGGGCAAGAGGAAGATGAGGAGGAGAGAGGAAAAGGAGAACGTGTAAACTCTGCACAGACAGTGACCCAAGCCAGGAATCGAACCCAGGACCCTGGCGCTGTGAAACAGCAGTGCTAACAACTGTGCATGATTCAGCATAGGCACAACGGGCTGAATTGCTTCCTGCAATGTTGTTACACTGACTCAGAAGAATGTCTTTAGCCAAGCAAGCAGGCAGTGTTCATACTGCAGACTATAGTCAAGCAGCAGAGGAAAGAATTCTTATTGCCAAGAAGGTAGCAATATACAGCTCAGACCTGTATTCAATACTTCGAAAATCATCCAACAGCATATCAAATATCCTTGATTGATCTGGAGGGCCAGGGCTGGACTTTGATTTATTGTCACATGTACTACTCAGTGAAAAGTATTGTTTGTTGCACGCTATACAACAAAGCATACTGTTCATACAGTACATAGGAGACAAGGATTTGATTTTATTTATTATTGTCACATGTACTGGGATACAGTGAAAAGTATTGTTTCTTGCGCACTATTTAGATGAAGCATACCATTCTTAGAGTACAAGGGGAAGAATTTGATTTATTATTGTCACATGTACTGGGAATGCAGTGAAAAATATTGTTTCCTGCATAGTATACAGATAAAGCATACCATTCATAGAGAAGAAAATGAGAGTGTGTTACAGTCATAGCTAGAGTGTAGAGAAAGATCAACTTAATGCAAGGTAGGTCCATTCAAAACTCTGACGGCAGTAGGGAAGAAGCTGTACTTGAGTCGGTTGGTCTATGAGCTGGACTTTGGTATCTTTTTCTTGACAGAAGGTGGTGGAAGAGAGAACGGCTGAGGTACGTGGGCTCCTTAATTATACTGCCTGCTTTACTGAGGCAGCGGGAAGTGTGGACGAAATCAATAGATGGGAGGCTGGTTTGCATGATGGATTAGACTGCATTCACAATTTCTTGCAGTTCCTTGCGATCTTGGGCAGAGCAGGAACCATATCAATCTGTGATACAACCAAAAAAACTATTTTCTATGATGCATTCGTAAAAGTTGGTGAGTCATAGCTGACAAGCCAAATCTCCTTAGTCTTCTCAGAAAGTAGGGGCGTTGGTGGGCTTAACTATAGTGTCTGCATTGTGTGTGTGTGTGTGTGTGTGGGTGGGGGGGGGGGGGGGAAGAGAGAGAGAGAGAGAGAGAAGAGAGGAGAAAAGAGGAGGGGGGAGGAGGGGGAGGAGGGAGGGGGGAGAGAGGAGGGGGAGGAGGAGGGGGAGGGGGAGGAGAGGGGAGGAGGAGGGGGAGGAGGGGGGGGAGGAGGAGGGGAGGGGAGGGGGAGGAGGAGGGGGAGGAGGAGGGGAGGAGGGAGGGGGAGGGGGAGGGGGAGGAGGAGGGGGAGGAGAGGACCAGGACAAGTTATTAATGATCTGGATACCTAAAAACTTGAAGCTCTCGACCCTTTCTACTTCATTGCCATTGATGTAAATAGGGGCATGTTCTCCTCCACGCTTCCTGAAGTCAAGGACAATCTCCTCTGTTTTGTTGACAGAGGGAGACATTATTGTCGCCGCACTAGTTCACCAGATTCGTTACCTCATTCCTGTACTCTATCTCTTCCCTGCCTGTGATCCGACCCACTATAGTGTTGTCGTCAGCAAACTTGAAAATCAAGGAGTGTCCGTGTGACCAGATCTCCAGAAGGAGTTGAGGACAAGCTCCCAGCGAAATGTTTTGAGGACTGGCTACCACATTTTCTGAATCTTCACATGAAAGCTGAGCATATTAATCTTCAAGGGGCACAATATATCCTGTTCGAGTCCCAATCCTCAGCCCCTAATCATGTGGTTGCACAACTTTCGTCAGAGATTTCAATAAAGCTGGGAAGTGTCTGAAAGCTATCTGAACACAGTTTTCTCTGCTTTATCCAGAGGGTAACGTCTGTTGGATCCTTCAGGTTGCTTTACAACCCCATTAAAGTTTTGGCGTCTCTAAACTTCATGGATGGCAATAATTTGGGATTGCAAACCACTAATCCTGAACTTTACCCCTTGTCTTTACACTCCTTTTTTGATTTCATGATGTTAAATTTTTTAATTAGTGTCACAAGCCATCTTACATTCACACTGCAATGAAGTTACTGCAAAAATCCCCACGTCGCCACACTTGGCGCCTGTCAGGTATACTGGCCGTACTAAATTCTCCCTCAATGCACCTAATCAGCACGTCTTTGAAACTGTGAGAGGAAACCCCGGAACACCCGAAGGAAACCCACGCAGACATGGGGAGTACATGCAAACTTCACAAGATAGTGACCCAAGCCAGGTATCGAACCCAGGTTTCTGGTGCTGAGAGGCTAACCACTGTGCCGCCCCATGTTAATTTATCAATGCTGACACAGGCAACTGAATACAAGAACACTGAGGCAAAAGTTGCCTGTTATCCTTTGAAAAATAGAGATGGTTTTGCGTACAAGAGATTTATCTATAACGGAACACATCCCTCAGCATGATCCTGTAATTGGGCAGCACGGTGGTTAGCACTGCTGCCTCACAGCACCAGGGACCTGGGTTCAATTCCAGCTTGGGTCATTGTTAGTTTGCACGTTCTCCCTGTGTCTACGCAGCTTTCCTCAGGGTGCTCCGGTTTCCTCCCACAGTCTGAAAGATGCACTGGTTAGATGGATTGACCCAAAGAGGCTCCTGACTGTGGCAACTAGGGGAATTTCACAGTAACTTCATTGTAGTTTAATGTAAGCCTTATTTGTGACTAATAAATAAACTTTAAATCAAATTTACTTTTACCTTAACTACTCCAAGCTTAAGACGCTGATTTGATCCGATTATGTTAAAAGTTGAAGTTTATTTATTAGTCAGTGTAGGCTTACATTAACACTGCAATGAAGTTAGTGAAAATCCCCTAGTCATCATATTCTGGCACCTATTTGGTTCAAAGCACCCTAGCCTATATCCTTATTGTGCCAATGGTACAAGGTGGCACAGAGGTCAACATGAATTGTTTCTGGTCCTGTGTTAAAACTGAATCCTAGTAATATTCTTAAGGAGCATTAGGGGAGCGTGTTGGGTAGCTATTTAGCAATAGAACTGTACAACGTTTTTCTTTTTATAATTCTGGCATTTGTAACGGTTTATACCATGTGGTATTCTTTATTCTTGTCATGACTAATTCGGGTAGTGCCACTGTGGGGAGCTGGGTGGTTTGGTATTAAGTTGGCAAGGAAACCCCCCCTTCAGATCTCTTGATGTCACACAGCCATTGAGGTTTAAAGCATGGAAACAGGCCCTTCAGCCCAACTGATCATGCTTCCCCGTTTTGTTTGTGTTTTAGTTGTTTTGGACTCAAAAGAATATCTGATTGATTATTGTAAAGGTGCAACAGAGAACACATCCTGGGAAAAGACATCGATACGAAACAATGTCCTGATATAACTTGGGGAGTGGTGATGGGCATGCACGGTTATGCTACATACATGCTTTATCTTGTTATCCTGTTCATCCCCTCATCTTTTAATGAATAATCCAAAGAAATTTTTTGATGTCATGTATTAATATAGGGAAAATTATTGTTTCTTGTGCACTATACAGACAAAGCAAACCATATATAGATAAGGAAAGGAGAGAGTGCAGAAAATACTGTCATAGCTCAGGTGCAGAGAAAGATTAACTTAATGCGAGGTAGGTCCATTCAGAAGTCTGACAGCAGCAGGAAGAAGCCGTTCTTCAGAAGGTTGGTACGTGATCTCAAATTTTTGTATCTTTTTCCCAATGGAAGAAAGTGGAACAGAGAATGTCCAGGGTGCATGGGGTCCTTGATTATGCCGGCTGCTTCTCCTGAGGCAGCGCGAAGTGTAGACAGAGCCAATGGATGGGAGACTGGTTTGAGTGATGGACTGGGCTACATTCACAACCTTTTGTGGTCTTAGTGCTAAATAGCTTGCGGGATTGGGCAGAGCAGGAGCCATACCAAGCTGTGATATATTCGGAAAGGATGATTTCTATGGTACATCTGTAAAAGTTGGAGAGAGTCATAACGGACACGCCAAATTTCCTTATTCTTCTAAGGAGAGGCATTAGTGGGCTTTCTTAACTATAGAGTTGACTTGGGGGGGGAGGACCAGGACAGGTCGTTGGTGACCTGGACACCCAAAACTTGAAGCTCTCGCCTCTTTCTGCTTCATCCCCATTAGACAGGGGCACAGTCTCCTTTACACTTCCTAAGTCATTGACAATCTCCTTCGTTTTGTTGACATTGAGGGAGAGATTATTGTCAACACACCAGTTCACCAGATTTGCTATCTCATCTCTGCACTGCATTCATCTTCTCTTGTCTATTTGGACAAATGATTATGCGGCACTGTACAAATCCACAAGCAACGCTGCTTTGTTTGTTTAAAAAAAATGGGAAAAATTTTCAATTTAAAAAAAAAACTGGATGACATTTTCCTCACAGCACACCAGGTGCACAGTCAGCGAGGAATCTTGCTGAAATCTCTCAGGGCTCAAGCACAGGTCCTTTCTATGGAGGGAGTCTGTTCATTCAAGGTCTCACTCCCCAGGGCAATGCCCAGCTAGCACAATCACACCACAGGCACGGGCCAAGTTTATTCCTACCAAAGCCCAACAAACAACAAGCAGGAAAGTGATCAACAGATCGGCTTGAGTGATGCTGGGAGACAGATAAATTCGACCCAGCTGCCAACTCTGTCTTTTCTTCCCACCCCCCCCATACTAAATAATTTAAGTAAAAGTAAAGTTTATTTATTAATCACAAGTAAGGCTGACATTAACACTGCAATGAAGTTATTGTGAAAATCCAATAGTTGCCACACTCCGGCGCCTGTTCGGGGAATACTGAGGGAGACTTTAGCACAGCCAATGCACCCTAACCAACATGTCTTTCAGACTGTGGGAGGAAACTGGAGCACGTGGAGGAAACTCACACAGACACAGGAAGGGGAAGGTGCAGGCTCCACACAGACAGTGACCCGTGCTGGGAATTGAGCCCAGATCCCAGCATTGAGACAGCAGTGTTAACGCGCTGTGCTACCTTTACAGGACATGCGCGTCACTGACTAGGGCAACATTTATTGCCCATCCTTAACTGCTCTGGAGAAGATGGTGGGTGGGCTGTCTTCTTGAACTACTGCAGCCCCTGCGACATAAGCACACTCTTCTTAAGAGTACGGCCCAGGGACCCTTCTCCCATCCACGAGATCATCAGCTTGTAGGTCTGAGTCTTCAGCCAGCCCCCGTCACTGTACGTTCACTTCCATCAGCTGTTGCAAGTGATGCGCTGGTGCCAGACTCAGATACAATGCACCCGAAGTGACACTGTAGCTACACTCAGCTGTTCGAGAGGTTGACACTGCTCTCCCTGCAGTGCGGAGGGCAGGCCAACTCTATTGGCATCCGTGAGCTGCCAGCTGGCAACAACCCGAGTTGATGCTTACTTGCTTCCTCCTCCCGGCATTCAGTCAACGCCACCATTCTCCATGTCACCCATACCAAATTCCAACAGATAATTGGACAGCCGCAGCAGTGACTGGACTAGCCTGGGCTTACAATGGAAAGCAACACTTGGGGAGGCGTCAAATTTCTGAACTTCAATTCCCACAAGAACATTCCTTTCGATCAGTCTTCTGCAGTTCCGGCTGGCGGTCAGAGTCCGGCAGTGAGGGGTCTGGTTTCCAGCTGATCATTCTTCGCATTGATCTGCGGGTGAAGCAACAACAGGAGGGCCCCGTTCTGCCCCACAACCCAAGATCCACTCGTCTGCCCAAGTCGCCGGTTGGGTTGCAGTCAAGAGCAGGGACCCTGGCCAGTGCCAACCATCGCACTCAAACCTGCTGTCTCAACCAAGAGCTGCCCAATTGCACATCGACTGTGAATCTTAATTAGAGGTCCTCTCTCTGAAGTTTTAAAAAAAAGACATTTGTAAACAATTTTTTTTTTGGGGGGGGTGATTTGGGATTATAAGCAAAGCGTTTGACGATTTCCTGCTGTTGTCTTGATGGAGAAGGGAGTCTTGCCAGATAAGGTTGTCAGGCAGCAAAGGACTAATTATGCAACAGCATCTGTTACTGCGTTTGACATTATCTGAGGGAAGGAGAGGGGGAACAGAGTGGAAGTTTTTGAATTGCACAAGACCTACGTGGAAGGAGAGGCAGCCAGCTGCAGTTCGAAGCCTCCCTAGCAGGCATCATGATTGCTGTTACTGGACAAGTTGTCCCCATGGCCTGAGCCTGCCAGAACACTCCCCAACGATTAATGCCCGCTACCAGACACACGGCTTTGTGGTATGTTGCAATTTTGACCAAGCAACTCAAATCTTTTATTCAAGTTTTAATACTTAACTTGCAGTATTGCATTGTGGGCATCAAGGAAGTGGGAGGAGGACGGGGCAAACTGACCCATCTTGAAAGTGCACAAGACAACTCGAGAGGCAAGACAAGTTGGGCCGAAGAACCTGTTTCCATGCTGTAAACCTCTATGATGCCCATTCTTCTGTCTCTCGATTTCACCAACTCAAGAGTCTAGGGGGTCACGCCAAACGTGCTGTTTCATAATTTGCTTCAAATAAACCGAGCAGTGAGGCCATTCCTTACGAGTCTATTTTAACCTTTCCCAACAATTACCACTTGTGGATAAAACAAAACGATTCACTGGCAAAATTGTTTTCTTCGAAGCAGGCAATCATCTTACTGGATGCGGCAATAGTGAGTGGACGTAGAAACACACTCAACATATTTCGAACTGAATTTTGCCACAAGTCATGATCACTTGCGCAATCCTTCAAGTATCCCTGCCAGCAAAATCTGGCCAATTCCAAATATCAACAGCGATTGTTTCACTTCTTTTATGGAATATCAGATTTGTACGCACACGTACACCACTTCCTACCACAAGGCAGCAAATGATTGATACTAGAGTTTAAAAATCACGTGAACTTGGGTAACCAGGCAATGGGGCTCTCGGCACACAGCTGCACTGTAACCCGCCTGCAATTCAGGAGAGATGTGGTGGTGGTATTGGCAAATAAGCTATTTAATTTGGATACCAGGAGGACTGGAGGAACTCAAGGACAACACTTACAACCCTTGAGAGATAAAATCAACACTGGTCTCCATCCTCCAGCAACACATAACAGTGATTGGTTTGGGGTCATTAACCTCACTTTTCAGAAGCAGCTCAATGAATATTGCTCCAGGATTAATGGCATCAGTTGGATTCCCCCAACAAGGAACTGCTGCGTTCTTAAAGTGAAGCGCTGGAAGAAGGTTCAACAATGGAATAAGCGTGAGCACTTGATACAGAGCCTATTTAATTTGCTAATAGATTCTTTTTCTGCCGCCCGCAATTTTGCATTCCATCTTATTGATCTCTGAGCAGGTGGGTGGCAATAAAGCAGTATAGCCACCAACTCCCTCGTCCTTCAGACTCTGCCATCACTGTTCACTCAACTAAATCAGCTTCCACGCCCCTGGATCAATCCAACTGATTTGTGATTTACCATCTTGGCCTCCACTGCCCTACGCTGATGTTGACGCCTGCTGGGACAGCACAGTGGTTCGCACAGCTGCCTCTCAGCACCAGGGACCTGAGTTCGATTCCTGGCTTGGGTCACTGTCTATGCGGAGTTTGAAGTGTATTTATTGGTCACAAGCAAAGCTGACATTAACACTGCAATGAAGCTACTGTGAAATTCCCCTAGCTGCCACATTCCAGCACCTGTTCGGGTCAATGCACTGAACCAGCACATTTTTCAGACAAGATGAACACACAGTCCCAGGGAAGGGGAATTAAAATCTAGAGTACAGAGGTTAAAGGTGAGGGGGAAAGATTTAGGAGGAACCTGAGGGGCAACATCTTCAAGCAGAGGGTGGTGCATGTATGGAATGAACTGCCACAGGAAGTCATGATATGGAGACACTGGCTTTGGACTGGGGTGGGCACAGTAAGAAGTTTCACACTAGGTTGAAATCCAAGAGGTTTATTTGGTACACAAGCTTTCAGATCATTGCCCCTTCATCAGGCGAGTGCCTGATGAAGGGGCAGCACTCTGAAAGCTCCTCTTGCTACCAAATAAACCTTGGATTCCTAGCTGGTGTTGAAAGACTTCTTGCTATGCCAGAGAAAGTAGCCATGGATAAGTCCATGGATGGAAAAGGATTAGAGGGATTTGGGCCAAATGCGGCAACTGGGACTAGCTGGAAGGGCAATGTGGTCAGTATGGACCGGTTGGCCAAAGGGCCTATTTCCATTCTGTATTGCTCTAACACTCAGGCTCCAGATCCCAATCACACTAAACTTAGCTGACATGTGAGGTAGTGCCTAGACTACACTGTCATTAGATATTTCGTACTCTATTAAAGATAATTAAAGTCATTTTTTTAAAACTAACAATTCAATAATTTGGGATTTTAAGTTTAATTCAAGGTCAATATAGATTTCCAGAGGTATGGCACCTAAACCAAAGGTGTGCAGGTTAGGTTGGTTAGCCATGCTAAGAAATTGCCCCTTAGTGTCCAGGAATGCGTAGGTTAGAGGGATTAGTGGGTAAAATATGTAGGGATATGGGGGTAGGGCCTGGGTGGGATTATGTTCGGTGCAGACTTGATGGGCCAAAGGGCCTCTTTCTGCACTGTAGGATTCTATGATTTCTATGATGATAAACCTGGTAGCAGTAAGAGAGAGTAAGTGGAGTGATCAGCAAGTTTGCAGACGATACAAAGATGGCTGGACTTGCGGATAGAGAGGAGCACTGTCAGGCGATGCAGCAGGACATAGATAGGCTGGTAGCTTGGGCAGACAGATGACAGATGGAATTCAATCCTGATAAATGTGAGGTGATGCATTTCGGGAGAAAAAATGTAGGGGGGAGATATGATAAAGGGTAGACCTATTGAGAGTATAGAAGCGCAGAGGGATCTGGGGGTTCAGGTGAACAAGTCTCTGAAGATGGCAGAGCAAGTGGAGAAGGTTGTGAAGAAAGCATATAGTATGCTAGCCTTTATAGGAAGGAGTATAGAGTACAAGAGCTGGCCTTTAAAGTTGCAGTTGTATAAAACGCTGGTTAGACCTCATTTGGAATACTGTGTCCAGTTCTGGTCGCCTTACTACCGGAAGGACGTGGAGACTCTGGAAAGAGTGCAGTGGAGATTTACCAGGATGCTGCCTGGTATGGAAGGTCTGAGTTACGAGGAGAGGTTAGGGAAATTGGGACTGTTTTCCTTAGAAAGACGTAGACTTAGAGGGGATCTGATAGAGGTGTACAAGATTTTGAAGGGGATAGATAGAGTAAACAGGGCTAAGCTTTTTCCTGGGATATAGCACGAGGGTTCACGGGCTTAGGGTGAGGGGGGTAAGGTATAATTTGGATGCTAGAGGGAGTTTTTTCACACAGAGGGTGGTGGGGGTATGGAATGCGCTGCCAAGTAAAGTGGTGGAGGCAGGTACTCTGGAGTTATTTAAGAAATACTTAGATGGGCACATGAACAGAATGGGAATGGAGGGGTATAGAAAACTGATTTAAAATAGGGATCATGAGCTTGGGAGTCCCTGGGAAGTGTGTAAATAGATGATGATATTGATGTACTTGTTTTTATCCTACAGGTGCTTTGGTCCACCTTGTCTAATGAGGGGCATACACGCGATGGGTCGTGAGAGGACTGCTCTTGGACCTTTTTCGAGACTATCCTACTGCTTCACATCATTAGTGTATGCTTGACCTGGACCATCTGATGGGCAACATGGCAGCTCAGTGACTATAGCTGTGCTGTGCAGATACATGGATTTGGGCCTGTGTCTGTGGGAGTTTGCGCATTCTCCCCGTGCTGGAGTGGGTTTTCTCCGGGAGCTCCGGTTTCCTCCCACATCCTAAAGATGTGCTCTTAGGCTAACTGGCAAAACAAATTCTCCCTAAATTGTCTCAAATTTGGTTTTTAATCCATAGATCTATAAACATGGACAGGGATCACATGTAGAAGTGGGAACATCGAGGTGGCGGCGCGGGCTCATTGGGCCGAAGGGCCTGTTTCCCTTGCTGTTTTGTTCTTTGTTCAGTAATCTGAAAATAACGCAAACAGGTTTTGTGCAACCAAGGCCTATTCCGATGAGTTAAGATAAAGGCAAGCATGACATGAGCTTTTTATGTCTATCTATGAGCTTTCAGTGGTGCCGGAACCTTGTCCAGCACTCCCAACGCAATCACAATAAATGGCATGCTAACTGACAATGTGAGAAATGGGAATCACTTTCCCAAATAAAAACGTATAAGAGGGTTACATTCTCAACTTGGACACCAAGCAACAATTTAGCATGGCCAATCCCCCAACCCACACATCTTTGGACAGGAAGGTGCAATTTAGCGTGGCCAATCCATCTAACCTACACATATTTGGACATGGCACTACAGCACACAGATGAACAATTTTCAATGAATGTGTGAAACATAATGTGTAACACACAGGCTGCCCCAGAATGATGCTGCGTTTATGTCAGTGAATACAGTAGCACTGATGTGCTTCTTGATACATACCCAATGATGCTTATTAGCGTGGTTCTGGGTGCTTACCAGCATGGTTCTGGAATTTAGCACTGAGGCTATATTCTCCCTCAGTGTTACCTGAACAGGTGCCAGAGTGTGGTGACGAAGGGATTTTCATAGTAACTTCATTGCAGTGTTAATGTAAGCACAATGATGCTTACCAGCGTGGTTCTGAGTGCATGCACAATAAGCTTGCTAAAGCAAAAAGAAGGGCCATAGGCCCCAAATTGTATCCAGGCAAGTTCTCCAATTTTTAAAAACGATTTAAAACAAAAACACTATTAGATCATACCATAAAAGACAGGTTTACTTGGAGTCCCTGCCTGCTCTCTGTAGTTTCTTGTTACTAACACACAGAGGTGCGTCAAGCTAATTGACAGTAGCAAGGTGGGATTCTCTGGTAAACCCTCATTCTCCTCAAAATATTAATAATTGAAAATAAAGTGTAAACCACAGTGTGTTCTCACTGCTTTAATGATGGGATGGAGCATAAGGGAACACTGACAATCTGGTTTCTTTTCTTAAAAATAGACAATTTAGTGCAGAACCTGAATAAGCCTTTGATTGATGAGGAGTCCTCAGAAAGTCGACAGCACAGTGACTACACTGGTGCACCGCTGACTGCGCTCTGTCAAATTTCAAACACTCACAACCAATCCTCCTGTCGTTATGAATCTTATCATATAGGGCAGCACAGTGGCCCAGTGGCACAGTGGCACTGCTGCCTCAAAGTGCCTGGGACCCAGGTTCCATTCCCAGCTTGGGTCACTGTCTGTGCGGGGTTTGCACGTTCTCTCCCCATGTTTGCATGGGTTTCCTCCAGGTGTTCCAGTTTTCTCCCAGAATCTGAAAAAAATGCTGATTTGGCACATTGGTCATGCTAAATTCTGCCTCTGTTACCTGAATAGGCGCCGGAGCGACTGTGGGATTTTCATAGTAATTTTATTGCACTGTTAATGCAAGCCTTCTTGTGGCACTATTAAAAGAACTAAAAATAAATTCTTGATGGTCTGAAATTTGGCATTCTTGTCAAACTTGTCCTGATAAGTGCGAGATGGAAAGTTTCAACAACATATCTCGCTTTTCATCAATATTCAAATCTGTTCACAATACCCTATCAAGCAACACATTCCAAATACTAACTACTCATTTCTGCAAAAACACTTCTCAGTTCATCACTGGATCCTTTGCCAATCAGATAATCTCTGGCTATCAACCCATCAATTCACACAGAGCCTAAACAAGGATCTGTGCTCAGATAGGAAAGGTGAAAAACTGGCAAAACTCTGCACGAAGTCTCCTTAAAAACTGTTCCATTAAATCACTGTTAGCTTGCCAACTTTAAACATCATGACTACCAACCCATCAGTCACTGAAACACTTTCCCTTTATTCACTAACTATGGTTAGTAAGTTTGCAGTTGAGACCAAGATTGGTAGCATTGTGGACAGTGAAGGAGGTTGCCTCAGATTGCAGTAGGAAGTTGAGCCAGTAGGCTGATGAATGGCAAATGAAGTTTTATTTGGATAAATGCAAGATGATGATGCATTTTGGCAGATCAAACCACAGCAGGATTGCTCAGTTAATAGTAGGGCACTGGAGAGAGTTACAGAACAAAGAGATCTAGGGATACAGGTTCATAGCTCCTTGAAAGCGGGGTCACAAGTGGACAGAGTGGTGAAGGCAGCATTCGGCATGCTTGGTTTCATTGGTCACAACACTGAATACAGGAGTTGGGACGTCTTGTTGAAGTTATACAAGACATTGATAAGGCCACACTTGAAATACTGTGCACAGTTCTGGTCACCCTACTATAGAAAGGACATTATTAAACTAGAAAGAGTACAGAAAAGATTTACTAGGATGCTACTGGGTCTTGATGATTTGAGTTATAAGGAGATGCTGGATAGACAATGACTTTTTCCCTGGAGCGCAGGAGGATGCTGAGGGGTGATCTTATAGAGGTCCACAAAATAATCGCAAAAACTCAGTATGCAGATGCAGCAGGTGATCAAGAAGGCGAATGGAATGTTGGCCTTTATCACGAGGGGGATAGAATATAAAAGCAGGGACGTCTTGCTGCAACTGTACAAGGTACTGGTGAGGCTGCAACTAGAGTATTGTGTGCAATTTTGGTCCCTTATTTGGGAAAGGATATATTGGCCTTGGAGGAAATATAGAGGAGGTTCACCAAGTTGACACCGGAGATGAGGGGGTTAGCTTTTGAGGACAGATTGAATAGATTGGGCCTGTACTCTGGATGAGTATATGGAAAAGAATAGGATAGGCGGTTATAGATAGGTCTGTGAATTGGTAGATGTGATCGGCGCAACTCGTGGGCCGAAGGGCCTGTTTGTGCTGTATTGTTCTATGTTCTGTGTACTCATTGGAGTTTAGAAGGCTGAGGGGTGATTTATGGAGACATATAAGATAAGAAGGGGCTAGATAGGGTCGAGGTAGAGAGATTCTTTCCACTTAGGAAAAAAAACCAGAACTAGAGGGCACAACCTCAAAATAAGGGGGGGGTCAGTTTAGAACAGAATTGAGGAGGAACTTCTTCTCTCAGAGGGTAGTGAATCTCTGGAATTGTGTGCTCATTGAAGTGATGTTTAAGTACGGGTCGATAGATTTCTGATCGATAAGGAAATTAAGGGTTATGGGGAGCGGGCGGGTAAATGGAACTGATCCACTTCAGATTAGCCATGATCTTACTGAATAGCAGGGCATGCTCGAGAGGCAAGATGGCCTACTCCTACTTCTTATGTTCTAAAGAGGGACATAGATCAGCTGGATAGTCAACATCCTTTCTCTAATGTAGGGGAGTTTAAAGCTAGAGGGCATCAGTTTAGGGTCCAGATGGGCAATTTTTTTCACACCAAGAACAAGCTGCCAGAGGCAGTAGTAGAGGCAGGTATAATTTTGTCTTTTAAAAAGCAGGGTAAGTCATTTGCGTAAGATGGGTATTGAGGCTAATGGGCAAAATGCTGAACAAGTTTAGTGGTTAAAAAAAGGAGCATGGAGAAGTTGGTCCAGAGAGTCTGTTTCATGCTGCAAACCTCTAGGACTTTCTCACTATATCAGTATGAACATGGGTATAGAGGGTTTTGGTCCAAAAGCAGACAATTGGGACTAGGAGTTTTAAAAAAAAAGGGCCAGCATGGATAAATTGGGCCGAAAGGCCTGCTTCCATGCTGCAAATCTTTATGACTCTTATATCAAACTCAGGATTTTAAAAGCCTCTTGGTCTCCTCTGCTCCCAGAAGAACAACCGCAGATGCTTATACATCTGGAATGTCAGTTAGCGTATTGGCCTCGCAAGTGCAACAAACACTCCTGAAAATTTCCAGTCTTTTTTCTCAGCTTCTGGGAAAAGCTAACTCAACAGGCGCAGGAGATCTGGAAACTTAGTGATACAAAACTATTCTGATGAAGCAGGAGCTCTGGCATCTTCAAGGGCATACTCAGCATCCAACAAAACAGTGAAATTCAGGGCGCACAATGACAGTTACGAAACGTTTTAAACTAATTTATTAGAGTCAAAAGTAGGCCGACATTAACACTGCAATGAAGCTACTGTGAAAATCTACTAGTTGCCACACTTTGGCACCTGTTCAGGCAACACTGAGGGAGAATTTAGCATGGCCAATGCACCCAAACCAGAACGTCTTTCAGACTGTGGGAGAAAACCCACGCAGACACGGGGGTAGAACATGCAAACTCTGTACAGACAGTGATCCAAGCCAGGAATCAAACCCAGGTCCCTGGTATGGCACTATGAGGCAGTAGTGCTAACTACCCCATGCTTCACTCGGAAGGATTTTCTCAGTAAAGAAGAAAAGGAAAAGAATGAACTATGCACAAAAGTTCAAAAATATAATTTTTCCAAAAATAATATCACAAAACATCGATCAGTCAGAAACCAAGCAGTGGCAAAACACTGAAAGTCAGGTAAAACAAATAAATCCACTCTATTGCAGCCCAAGTAACACTTAACAAAATATTCTACATTTCATTGCAGTTTATCTTAGGGTTTGCTAAATATCTTCAGGTACAATATTTTAGCTGAACATGAAATCTCTAAGAATAGCAAGTACTCCAGAAATAACAAATAGTGAGGCAAATGGCCAGGTAAATGAGAGGAGGCGATGGCCTACTGATATTATTGCTAGGCTATTAATCCAGAAATTCAGCTAATGTTCTGGGGCAGCCAGGTTTGAATCCCGCCTTGGCAGATGGTGGAATTTGAATTCAATTTAAAAATCTGGAATTAAGAATCTACTGATGACCTATTGTCGGAAAAAACCCATCTGGTTCCTTTAGGGAAGGAAATCTGCCATCCTTACCTGGTCTGGCCTACATGTGACTCCAAAGCCACAGCTAATGTGATTGACTCTCAACTGCCCTCTGAAGCAGCCTAGCAAGCCACTCAGCTCAGGCCAACTAGCCAATGATTGACCAATAAATGAGCCAGCCATGTTCAACCAGTAAAGAAAATTGGTTTCTGGTCTAGCTAAGTGAAGAAATTAACTGGACAACTCATTCTTCTGATTGTGGTTGGTGCCAACACGATGGGCCAAATGGTCAACACATTTCCTTCCTTAAAGGAATTCAAATTAATTGAATTCAAATTCCACCGCCTGCCATGGCGGGTTTCGGACCCAGGTCCCCTAGAACATTAGTCACAAGTAAGACTTACGTCAACACTGCAATGAAGTTACTGTGAAATTTCCCTTGTCGCCACAGTCCGACACCTATTCGGGTCAATGCACCCTAACCAACACGCCTTTCTGACTATGGGAAGAAACCAGACATCCGGAGGAAATCCATGCAGACACAGAGGAGAATGTGCAGATTCCACACAGACAGTGACCCAAATTGCGAATCAAATTTGGGTCCCTGGCACTGTGAGGCAGCAGTGCTAACCACTGTGCCACCCCCAAATGTTAAAAATCCTGTTCTATCACCCAAAAGAGAGATGAGGAGATCTTATCCCACAATCTTCCCCTTTCTCTCCCCACCAATACCACCAGAAATTAAAATTGATAGAGTGAGCTTAATGCTGCACTTGATTAAAACAAACGTCAAAATCCAAGAGCAGATTGGACAGCAAACAGAACTGGAGCTCTGCACTGGGGAGTTCTCAAACAGGAAATGGAGAGAGTCCAAAAATGCATTCGCACAATGAAAATTAAGCGCATCACAAAATTTGCTGCGGATAAGTAGAATTTAAAGCTAAAAGAGAAGGTTCTGACACAAATCAAACCAGCCCTAGTGAAGCAAGTCAGGATGGATATGGAATGAGTAGTATTAACAGGAAATGGAAATACAACAGAAGATAAGAGTTATGCGGAGATGGCGGGGGGAACGGGGTGAATCATAATCAATTGGAATTGAAAGTACAGCGGGAAAGTTAAACAATTTACATTTTCACTTAAGATCAACATCATGTTTAACTGTGATGTAGAGATACCGGTGTTGGATTGTGGTAAACACAGTAAGTAGTCTCACAACACCAGGTTAACGCCCAATAGGTTTATTTGATACCACGGGCTTGCAGTGTGGCGACTGTAGGGGGTGGGGGTGGAGGGGGTTTGACTAAAAATCAGAGACCGTCTACAGTGCTGGAGGCCACAAATCACAATGCTGAACATCTTAGTTACATAACCAGTTGGCCTTTGTTATAAGGTGAGTACGACTCATGGAAAGGAACATGAGGGTGAGCACTTTTATGAGTGCAGAATGTCATCTCTGAAAAGGGGGGGGGGGAGTCTGACTTGCGTGCCGAGTATATAGAAAAGCATGACTTTTGGAGCCAGAAAAATGGGGTTGTCACATCGACTACATACAACGTGAAGCAGGCTTCAACCTCCACCTCTCAAGCAGGGCGTCAAAATTAGTGCATCTGTACCAATACCCAAAACACAAGATAAAATAGGAGAGTTTCACATACCTTGACCACAGGTCAGGTCCCCAACCTACTGCCGGTGTTGGAGACTCCCCAAGATGTGTTGTTCTGAGTGGCTAGCAAGAGGTGAATTGGTCTGATCGTAATCCCTTTAATGGTTCACAAAGCACTCTGGCTTATTTCACTGCAAACATGGATAAAAGTTCACAATTAGAAATCTGACCACACCGGAGATTTACTTTTGGGTTTGTGGAAACTGGGAATCTAGCCAAGACAGACAATAATTATTCACTTCCCCTTGCAAACCTAACATGATTCTGTTCTGCAAGGAGAACAGTCCCAATCTCTCCAATCTAATGTCATAACTAAAGTTTTGCACCCCTGGACCATTCTTGTGAATCTCTTCTGCATAATATGCATTCACATGCTGGTGTCCTGAACTACACAACATTCCAGTTGAGGTTTAACTGCTAGGTTAGAGGGATTAGCAGGGTAAATGTGTGGGGTTACGGAGATAGAGCCTGGGTGGGATTTTGGCAGCGCAGACTCAATGGGCCAAATGGCCTCCTTCTGCGCTGCAGGGATTCTATTCTATTCTAATGTTTTTATACAAGTTCAGCATGACCTTTTTGCTCTTGTATCCTTAATCCTCTTAATAAAGGATTAATAAAGCCCAGGGAACTACATATTTTATTATCTGCTCTCTCCACCTGTCCTGCCACCTTCAATGACTTACGCATATTTCTAATAAGGTTCCTGTATTCCTCCATCCTCCTCCCTTTGGAGTATACCCCTTATTTTATATTGTTTCCCCACTTTCTCTTACCAAAATCAACTCATTTTGCTCGAACTGGGCTTCATCTGCCACCAACTTGTCTGTCCTTTCTGGTTGGTGTGCCAATAGAAGACTTCGGGGCGCCCCTGTATGTTGGCTGCCGGTCTTTTCTCATAACCTCTCTTTGCTTCTCCATCTCTCTTTGTGAGCCTTTGACATTTGGTTCTCAATTGTGTTTTCTACCCGATGCCCGCCAGAAGCACACTTTTCCTTTACAACAACTTCTTTCTCATCCAGGGTGCTCTCGATAAGTTTGTCCTATCTTCCCCTTCTGAGAGAATATACTCGAGTGCACCCAAACCTTTCTTCTTTGAAGGCAGCCTTTCTGCTATGTTCTGCTACGGATCTTTCCAATCTTTGGTTCCAGTCCATCTGTCCCAGCTCTATTCCTGCTATATTGAAGTCATCTTTTCCTCTCCCCAGTTCATTATTCTTACTCTGCATCGCCATCAGACATAGCAGCTAAATTAGGCCACTCGGTCCATTGAGTCTACTCCGCCACTCGATCATAGCTGATATGATTCTCATTCTCCTACCTTCTCCCCTTAACCCCTGAATCTCCTTATTAATCAAGAACCTATCTTTGTCTTAAAGACACTCAATGGCTCAGCCTCCACAGCCTTCTGTGGCAAAGAGTTCCATGCTCTGGCTGAAGAAATTCCTCCTCACCTCAGCTTCTCCCATTGTCCTTTGCTAGTGAAATTTTCAACATTGTAATAAAATAATCACTGTTTCCTAAATGCTCCCCCACTGAGAGGTGGTCACCTCATTTCCAAGAACAAGGCCTAGCCGTGTCTCCTTTGTTGTTGAACTAGACATAAACAGCTGCAGAAAATTTTACTGAGCACACTCTAGAAACTCTAGCTTTTTACTGCCCTTTAATTAACTGAATTATAGACTAGACAGTGGTAGTGTAAAGTCCCCATTAGGACTGCTTTATAACGTTTGCACTTATCCGTAATCTCCCTGCAGATTTGTTCCCCCATAGCCTTCCCATGATTTGGTGACTTATAGACTGCATGGAAATACAGTTTATTCCTTAGGTCTGGCCAAATAGATTCATCCAACCCTCTGGGATAACACTGTGGGACAGCCCAGCATTAGCACTGCTGCCTCACAGCATCAGAGACCCGGATTTGACTACTAGCTTGGGTCACTATGTGTGTTGAGTCTGGACATTCTCACCACATCTGCGTGGGTTAGCTCCAGTTTTCTCCCAGTCTGAAAGATGCGCTGGTTAGGTGGATTCGCCTGTTAAATTCTTCCTCAGCGTACGCGGGCTGCACAGTAGCACAGTGGTTAACACTGCTGCCTCAGAGCCAGGGACCCAGATTCAATTCCCAGCTTGGGTCACTGCCTGTGCGGAGTCTGCATGTTCTCTACATGGGTTTCCTCCAGGTGCTCCAGTTTCCTCCCACAAAGAAGTGCGGGTTAGGTGATTGGCCATGCTAAGTTTCCCCAGACTGTCAGGGAGATTAGCTAGAGTAAATATGTGGGGTAATAGGGATAGAGCCAGGATGAGACTGTAGTCTGTGCAGACTCAATGGGCCAAATGGCCTCCTTCTGCACTGTAGGATTCTTTCCTCCCAGCCAGAAGATGGTGAGGTACAGTATTTGGTCTGCTATTTCACTATGAACTAAACTTTCAGCCTCGGCTACAAGGGGACAAGCAATTCTGCAACTTCAAGCAGAGCAGTAACACAGTGGTTATAATAACCTGGGCTAATGTTCTAAAAACCTGCATTTAAAATAAAGCCCACCAAGAAAATTTAAACTTAGTGAATTAAATATATCTGGAATAAAAAGGATGTCATAAAAATCTGGAATAAAAAACTACAAGCTGTGTAAAAATCCATCTGCTTCACTGATGTCCTTCAGAATAAGATTTCTACCCTCCTCACTCGAGCAGACCAAGGGGTGAGTTCAGGCCCACAATGCGGCCCAATGTTAAGTGACAACTGAAATGGGCAGCAGGGTGGTACAGTGGTTAGTGCTGCTGCCTCACAGCGCCAGGGGCCCGGGTTCAATTCTCAGCTCACGTCACTGTCTGTGTGGTGTTTGCATGTTCTCTCCGTGTCTGAGTGCGTTTCCACTGGGTGCTCTGGTTTCCTCCCATAGTCCAAAAGATGTGCGGGTTAAGGTGCATTGGTTGTGCTAAATTCTCCCTCAGTGTTGCCGAAACAGGCGCCAGAGCGTGGCAGCTAAGGGAATTTCACAGTAACTTCAATGTAAGCCTACCTGTGACTAATAAATAAAACAAACAGAGCCCAGGTCCTGGGATGAGTGCACACGGCTATGTATCACCGTTCTTGAGGAATGGGGAAAAGAGTAGGGGATTAAGTACAAGCTATAACCTGGTATCACAACTTACATGGAAAAAAATGTACAAGTTTCAGCTCCCCAGCTAAATCAGGGTTAAAAGTAATTAATCCTTCAGGATTTTAACCAGACAGCAGGCACGCATTTGAAGCTTCAGAGGCACAAAGTCTGGGGACAGTCCCTGGAATCCCTTTTTAAAATAGCAAGAAACAGAGCCTGTGGTGACGTCAGCAGATACTTTGCAATCTGTTTGCAGTGTAAAATTATCTGAGCCTGGCACACAGCCATGGACTTTTGTTTGCCTCATTCGATAAGGGCAAAAATCAAAAAGACGACTGGCTAACCAACTTGGTACAATGTATACAACTTTCTATTGCAGCCAGATTACTGACTGCATGGAAGGGGGCCAAAACATATCAGCAACTCCTTTTTTTTTCATAAAACAAAGGATTGACGTCTGCCCATTGAAATAGACCCTCTGTTTCACCCGCATCACGACATACCACTGTCAGCAATCCTGTCCACCAGAAGCACCAACTGGAGAGGGAGTTAAAAACTAAACAGCAAACTAACCGTGACCCTGCCAATATTGCAGGGCGCTTTAAAATGTTTATTGTTTTATTTGTTTATTAGCATTGCAAGTTGGCTCACATTAACATTGATGAAGTTATCGTGGAAATTCCCCAGTCACCGCACTCCGGGGTAACACCGAGAGAGAATTTAACACCTAACTAGCATATCTTTCAAACTGCTGGAGGTAACTGGAGAATCTGGAGGAAACCCACGCAGACACAGGGAGAACGTACAAACACCACACAGACAGTGATCTGAGCTGGGAATTTATTAATGATTTATTATTGCCACAAGTGCTGGGATACAGTGAAAAGTATTGTTTCTTGTGTGGTATACAGCCAAATCATACTATTCATAGAGTACATAGGGCAGAAGGATTTGATTTGATTTATTACTGTCACATATATTGGGATACAATGAAAAGTATTGTTTCTTGTATACTGTACAGACAAAGAGTGCACACAAAAGAAGGATTTAAAATTTTATTCATTTATTAGTGCCTCAAACAGGCTTACATTAACACAGAAATGAAGTTACTGTGAAAATCCCTTGTCGCCACATTCCAGTGCCTGTTTGGGGTAACACCGAGCGAGAATTTAGCATGGCCAATGCACCCTAACCAGCACGTCTTTCAGACTGCAGGTGGAAATCAGAGCACCAGGAGGAAACCTACAGACAGAGGGAGAACGTGCAGACTCCACACAGACAGTGACTCAAGCCGGGAATTGAACCCGGGTCCCTGGCTCTGTGAGGCAGCATGCAAACCACCATGCCACTCCAGAGAGTAACTGAGAAAGCCCTGAATCGAAAGAATAAGCTGCCTTTCCTGGGTGAGTTGATCTTTATATGGAAGCCAGGTTTTGGTCGCAGCTTTCTCCCCAAGAATTAAACAAGACTGATGAATTAAACAGCCACTTGTCAACGTACAAGGAGATGGAAAGCAGCCATCAAAATATTATTTGAGTCTCTGGAAAGAATATAATAACTGCAATGCAATCCTAACAGTGCTCTGGGCACCTCCTCCCAGCAGCAGCAGTGCAACCACTCCTGCAGACTGGGAATGAATCAAATCAATTAAGTTTCAAACAGCTTGAGCGAGAACAAAATCCTTTTCCTGTCGGCTGACAAACTGGCATTCGATTTGCAGTGGAGGAGAGAGGCAGTAAGCTTGTGTTCTTAATTCACTTCCATAGAAGTGATGCACTTCACAGATGTACCACTGAAAGCGTTCTTTCTGAATATATCACAGCTTGGAATGGTCCTGCTCTGCCCAAGACCACAAGGGTCATGAATGTAGCCCAATCCATCACACAAACCAGCCTCCCATCCACTGACTCTGTCTATACTTCTCACTGCCTCGAGAAAAGCAGCCAGCATAATTAAGGACCCCACACACCCCGGACATTCTCTCTTCCACCTTCTTCTGTCAGGAAAAGATACAAAAGTCTGAGGTCACGTTCCCACTCTCACAAGAACAGCTTCTTCCCTGCTGCTGTCATAAATGGGCCTATATTGCACTAATTTGATCTTTCTCTAACCCTAGCTATGACTGTAACATTACATTCTGCACTGTCTCATTTCCTTTCCTATGAATGGTATGCTTTGTCAGTATAGCGCGCAAGAAACAATACTTTTCACTGTATCCCAATACATGACAATAATAAATCAAATCAAATCCTTCTCCCCTATATACTCTATAAACGGTATGCTTTGTCTGTATAGCGCACAAGAAACAATACTTTTTACTGTTTGTTAATACATGTGACAATAATTAATCATATCAAATCAAAAAAAGAAGTTCTCATCAAAACCCGGGGCTCACTGAGTAAAAAGTATGTAGTTAGGGTGCAGTCAACCGGCTCAGAACATGTTTTAATGGCGTGTGACACTTTGAAGAGGGGGAAAAAAAGGTTGAGGGACAATGCTGACAGATATTCTTCACGCTTGTTAGCATCACTTCCCTTAAACAACACCACAAGCAACTACAGGAATTATAAAAGCATTAAGTCATTAAGGCCAATGAGACAGTACCACCACTTTTCTCACCATATGCTGCAGAAGGAAATTTCAATGCATTCCCTGTTAACCCGTTTAAGTTAGAATGCGTGTCCCTTATTCACTTTTTTCCGCCCAATCTGCTCTCTCTCTCTCACGCAAAGAAAAATGCTGACATGACGAATCTGTGGACTCTCACTCCACAACCATGGCAAAATGAAGCATTTTGCATCCTTCCTTCTGCTGGGCAATATCAGTGATTCACTGTTCCTGTGAAGAATACAGCTGTTCCCTTCCCTAGATGGGAAAGCTTTCCAGCCACCTCCACATTCCCTAAAGCTTCAGTTGTAACGCTTGTCTGAAGCTTAAAAAGCACAGTGGGTGGCACTGCTACACCACAGCGCTAGGGAACCGGGTTTGATTCCCGGGTTGGGTCACTGTCTGTGTGGAGTCTGCACATTCTCCCCTGTGTCTGCGTGGGGTCCTCTGGGTGCTCCAATTTCCTCCCATAGTCTGAAAAACATGCTGATTAGGGCGCACTGGCCATGCTAAATTCTCCATGTTATCCAAACAGGTGCCAGAGTGTGGGGATTTTCACAATAACTTCATTGCAGTGTTAATGTAAGCCTATTTGTGACACTCATAAATAAATGGCACAATGGCATAGTGGTTCACACTGCTGCCTCACAGTGCCAGGGCACAGGGTTCGATTCCCAGCTTGGGTCACTGTCTGTGTGAAGTCTGCACATTTTCCCGTGTCCGTGTGGGTTTCCTCCAAGTGCTCCAATTTCCTCCCACAGTCTGAAAGACGTGCTGGTTAGGGTGCATTGGGCATGCTAAATTCTCCATTATTGTTACCCAAACAGGTGCTAGAGTGTGGGGACTGGTGATTTTCACATTAACTTCATTGCGGTATGAATGTATGCCTACTTGTGATATTGATAAATAAAAAAAATTCAGACTAACTTCTAAAGCTTCAATGTGATGCCTGGCTGAAGCTTACAAGAACTACTGTAGCTTTGAAGGACATCACCAGAGCAGCTCCTACCACACTAACCACAATTTGATCACAGAAACTACACCTTGCACTTCTATAAATAATTACAGCAGAGGGAAAGGCGAGGAGGTTTAAACTGTAGAGCCATTAGGCTCTGCAATTGGAGAAGGACCATACCAAGGAACTTGGCACAATGCTGGAAGGAGAAGGATTGCACTCCAAATGTTTAAACTAAAATTTTAAGCTCATTTTCAAACAGATACATTTTCTTATTAGTGTCATAAATAGGCTTATATCAACAATCCCCTGTTCGCCACAATCTGGCGACAGTTCGGGTAACACTGAGGGAGAATTTAGAACGGCCAATGCAGCCTAACCAGCATGTCTTTGAAACTGTGGGAGGAAACCACAGCACCCAGAGAAAAGCAAAGGGTGAGAACGTGTAGACTCTGCACAGGCAGTGACCCAAGGGCAGAAATCAAACCTGGGTCCCTGGCATCGTGAGGCAGCAGCACTAACACTGTGCCACCGTGCCGCCCCAAATCCACAGTTGAAGAAATCCTTCAGACACAAAGTGAGGAAAAGGAAATACATCAATTAGCTCTCGCCTTCCAAGAGGGGAGTTTGTACTTACAGTTTTGCCCAGTAGCTCAGCTGGTTGTACAGTCACCCAGGATGGCAGTCGGGTCACTACAATTGGTCTCAGCACCTCTGGGTGGCAGAAAAGGGAGAAAACAGATGATTGGCAAGAGGAGAGTAAAGACGCCTTACACTTAGAGATTGAAAGAAAGAATGTAAGACTTGCATTTTGATAGCACCATTTCAGAATCAGCAGATTTCTCATGGCCTTTTATAACCACTTTCACTGTTGGAACTTAGGAAACATAGCAAGCACCAATTTGCAAAGCAAGCTCACACAAAACAGCAGAGTGATAATCACTGATTTGTTCTGCTGTAAATTAAGGAATAAATGTTCCCACATTCACCTTCAAAATAACACCATGGGATTTAGAAGGACGGGGTAAATGAAGGGAATGACAGAGGGATTTGGATGGTTACGTTCATGACTTGCAAAAAGTAGGTATATGCAGGTGCAGCAAGTAATAGGAGGAGGCAAATGAGATGTTAGCATTTATTGCAAAGGGTTGGAGTATAAAAGTAGAGAAGTGCTGTTGTCATTGTATCGGCTGTTGGTGAGACCACATCAGGAGTACAGTGTCCAGTTTTGGGTCTCCTTTATTTGAGGGCGGATGTGGTGACATTGGAGACAATTCAGAGGAGGTTCACCCAGACTGATTCCAGAGATGGAAGAGTTAACGTACAAGAAGAAATTAAACAGTTTGGGGTTTGTACTCTCTGGACTTTAGAAGGATGTAAGAGGATCTGATCGAGGTATATACAATTCTAAAAGGGATTGATAGAGTAAATGTAGACCAAATGTTTCCCTGTGCGGGGCAATCTAGAACAAGATGTCACAGGGTATAGGGTGAGAGATTTAAAACTGAGATAAGGGGGACTACTTCTCGCAGAGGGTGGTGAATTTGTGGAACTCACTGCCCCAAAATGCGATGGTGTCTGCATCACTGAATGGTTTTGAGATGAGATAGATATATTTCTGATTAAAAAATGGGTCAAAGGGAGATTGGGAAGAGGTTGGGAGGTGGATTTGAGACCAGCAAGAGATCAGCCATGATCTAACTGAATGGGAGACCAGGCTCGAAGGACTGAATGGCCTAATTCTGCTCCTAATTCCTATCCCTTTTTTTCATTCTCACTTAACGTAAGAACTAGGAGTGGGAGAAAGCAATTCAGCCCTTGGAGCCTGTCTGGCCATTTAACACAATAATAGCGGATCTCTCTCCTAGTCTCAATTCCACTTTGCTGCCTGCTCCCCATGACCCTTTATCCCGCTCTTCATTACAGACATATCCAACTCTTAGCTGCATCAGTGGATTGATTCTTCCTCCGCTACACCCTGGTTCAGCGAATGCCACAGGTTCACAGCCTTCAGAGAAGCAGTTTTCCCTCATCTCAGGTGGTGGGTGGGGTCGGGATCGAGACACGGCCTCAGTTTCACATTGAATCCAAAATGCAGTACGGGGCTCCCATGTCCTAGACTGCCCAACAGCCTTCTAACACTTGAATGAGGGACAACAGCTAAATCTAATTCAACATCATGTGGAGTCACGTGGGAGGGATTGGTTGAGGATCGGAAGGGAACACAGTTATAAACATTGCTGATAAGACATATCAGTAGGAAAGCAAAGGATAAGAAACTCAACTAAGCAGTAAAACTTTAAAAGATTAGAAGACACAGGGACTTTGATGCCACATCTTCTAAAATGGGAGAACAAGTGATAAGAGCCTGTTTCATAAACAGATTCACTGAGCAACTCAAGCTAAGAGATAACATGAAGCCTACATTAATCATTAGTTAGGAATATCAGGGCTGTCTTTAGACAGTAGCAAGACAGTCACAACACAGAGAAGAAAATTTACTCGGGTAACAGCAGAAACGTGAGGTTTTAGTCACTACGCATCGCCACAAAACTAGTCTTCTGTAAAGAAGAACAAACTGAAGGTCTCTTTATGCAGACAAAAGAACTAAGGAATTGGAATCGGGTAGGAAAAATGGCGAGTGGCTTTAAAAAAGTAACCAGATTTGAACCATTCTTCAAGTTGGGCACAGTGGTTAGCAGTGCTGTATCTCAGTACCAGGGACCCAGGTTCAATTCACAGCCTCAGGTCATTGTCTGTGTGGAGTTTGCACATTCTCCCTGTGGGTTGCCTCCAGGTGCTCTGGTTTTCTCCTACAGTCCGAAAGACATGCTGGTTAGAAGGACTGACCATGCTAAATTGTCCCTTAGTGTCCAAAGATGTGTAGGTTAGGTGGATTGGCCATGCTAAATTGCTCCTTAGTGTCCAAAGATGTATAGGTTAGGTGGATTGGCCATGCTAAATTGCCCATTAGCATACCCAAACAGGTACTGGAGTATACCAAGAGATTTTCAAAGTAACATCATTGCAGCATTAATCTAAACCTACTTGCGGCACTAATAAATAAACTTAGAGATACACTGGGTTGATAACACGAAGGCAAAATGTATGCTGGAATGGTTGAATCATTTGAAATGTGACTACACCAACAGGAAATGGTGGAAGCAGAACACAAAACAAAGCAAAGTTAAATTATTCGTCACAAGTAAGATTTACATTGACATGGCAATGAAGTTAGTGTGAAAATCCTCTAGCCACTACACTCTGGTGCCTGCTCAGGTAACACTGAGGGAGAATTTAGCACGGTCAAGGCACCCTAACCAGCGCGTCTTTCGGAGTGAGAGAGGAAACTGGAGTACCCAGAAGAAGCCCAAGCAGTTACAAGGAGAATGTGCAGGCTCCACACAGACAGTAACCCAAGGTGGGAACTGAACCCAGGTCCTTGGCGCTGTAAGGCCGCACTGTAATCCACTGTGTCACCCAACATCCTTCTGTTAAAAATATTTAAATGGATATCTGTTGAGACAATCAAATTAAAAAGTGAATGTGAAAAAAAACAGTATGAACAAAAGGGACCAAAAACTGAGACCAGCGCTGATAATGAACACCCAGATGCAACTCCCGGTCTATCGGTATTTTTAATAAAGGCACAGAGATCTGGTACATGATGCTGCAGCAGTCGAATGACTGCGGCGAGCTGTCACTAGGGAACGATACTGAAATGCAGTTAGAAGCCAGCGAGGAGGAGGGGGAGAGTCAGAGTACGAGCTTGCTGCCAGCTGTCTGAAACTGACTCGGTTCGAGGTCATTTCATATCCACTGCTGGTCCGTTACCAATAACAACAGCCATTCCCCAAAGATAAAAATACACACCCACCATGCCATTCTTTTTCCTTGTATCACAGCCTGGTATGGTTCATGCTCTGCCCAAGACTGCAAAAACTACAGGTCATGAATGTAGCCCAATCCATGACGCAGACCAGCCTCCCCATCCATTCACTCTGTCTACACTTCCTGCTGCCTCAGGAAAAGCAGCCAGCATAATTAAGGACCCCACACACCCCGGACATTCTCTCTTCCACCTTCTTCCATCAGGAAAAAGATACAAAAGTTTGAGGTCACGTACCAACCCACTCAAGTATAGCTTCTTCCCTGCTGCTGTCAGATTTTTAAATTGAACCTACCTTGTGTTAAGTTGATCTTTCTCTACACCCTAGCTATGACTGTAACACTGCATTCCACATCCTCTCCTTTCCTTCTCTATGAATGGTGTACTTTTCTGTAATAGCATGTAAGAAACAATATTTTTCACTATCCCAATACGTGACAATAATAAATTAAAGCTTTCTCCCCAAGTACTCTACGAACGGTATGCTTTGTCTGTATAGCACGTAAGAAACAATACTTCTCACTGTATTGCAATACATGTGATAATAATAAATCAAATGCTTCTCCCCTATGTACTCTAATGAACAGTATGCTGTGTCTGTATAATGCGCAAGAAAATAGTTTTCACTCTATGCTGACAAGTGACAAAAATCATTCCCTGATAAACTGCAATCCCACATGCACTGCTTTATGTCCATCAATCTGGAGGTTAAGTTATCTGCTCAGGCCATGAAAAAGCATCCTTGCCGTCCCCAACTTCCCAGCATATATTATAAAATACAGATTGTAAACCCTGTGCCAGGTAGTTCCAACCTGCCCAACACCTATGCTGCCACAGAGTCCCCTGACATTATTAACTGCACTCCCATCACTTACAGGCATCCCCTGTTGTCTAGTTAGCATTCCACAGCAACTCATGCGTGGTCAGCACGTGTGGTTCACTCGCTGAGTTAATCCAGTGCCTCACTGCCAGACCTAGTGAGGCCAGGAACCTCCCAGATTTCAGCCGTAGCCTGCACTGCATTAACTGACCACTGTACATCCAGGAACAAGGGGGAATAATCTACTTGACCAGGTCCTCATATGCATCCTGTCACAAATGCATCTGTCCATCACAGTGTCAAAGAACAAAGAAAATTACAGCACAGGAACAGGCCCTTTGGCCCTCCAAGCCTGCACCGACCATGCTGCCCAACTGAACTAAAACTCCCTACCCTTCTATAACTCTCCATTCCTCTCCTATTCATGTATTTGTCCAGATGTTCTTTAAATGTCACTATTGCATCCGCTTCCACTACCTCCCCCAGCAGTGAATTCTAGGCACCCACCACCCTCTGTGTAAAAAAAAAACTTGTCTCGTACATCCCCTTTAAACCTTGCACCTCGCATCTTAAACTTACGCCCCCTATAACTGACTCTTCCAGCCTGGGAAAAAGCTTCTGACTGTGCACTCTGTCCAGCATAATTAAGGACCCCACGCACCCCGGACATTCTCTCTTCCACCTTCTTCCATCAGGAAAAAGATACAAAAGTTTGAGGTCACGTACCAACCCACTCAAGTATAGCTTCTTCCCTGCTGCTGTCAGACTTTTAAATTGAACCTACCTTGTGTTAGGTTGATCTTTCGCTACACCCTAGCTATGACTGTAACACTGCATTCCACATCCTCTCCTTTCCTTCTCTATGAATGGTGTACTTTTCTGTAATAGCATGTAAGAAACAATATTTTTCACTATCCCAATACGTGACAATAATAAATTAAAGCTTTCTCCCCAAGTACTCTACGAACGGTATGCTTTGTCTGTATAGCACGTAAGAAACAATACTTCTCACTGTATTGCAATACATGTGATAATAATAAATCAAATGCATCCGCTTCCACTACCTCCCCCAGCAGTGAATTCTAGGCACCCACCACCCTCTGTGTAAAAAAAAAAACTTGTCTCATACATCCCCTTTAAACCTTGCACCTCGCATCTTAAACTTACGCCCTCTATAACTGACTCTTCCAGCCTGGGAAAAAGCTTCTGACTGTGCACTCTGTCCATGCCTCTCATCATCTTGTAAGCTTCCATCAGGCACCACCAACCTCCATCACTCCAGTGAGAACAAATCAAGTTTCTCCAAACTCTCCTCATAGCTAATGCCCTCCATGCCAGGCAAAACCCTCAAATCTCTTCTGCACCCTCTCCAAAGCCTCCATATCCTTCTGATAGTGTGGCAAACAGAATTGAACACTATACTCCAAGTCAGTAGGAACAACCACCACACAGTCCTTGTGGGGGACTAAGTCCTGTCTTTACATCAAGGATTCCTTCCATCGTATGTGTGGAGCTATCACTGTGCTGAATGAGACAAATTTCAAACAAATCTGGCAACTCAAAGCTCGGCATCACTGTGGGCCTCAGAAATAGCAGAATTGTATACAACCACAATCTGTAAGCTCATTGTCAGGCACAACTTCCCATTCTTACTGTTACTATCAAACAGGTGGGTCAATCCAGGTACACTGAGGAGTGAAGGTGGGCATTCCAGGAGCAGCATCACACACACCTAAGGGAAGCTACGATTAGCCCTGCTGCCTCACAGAACCGGGTTCAATTCCCAGTTTGGGTCACTTGTGTGTGGAGTTTGTACGTCCTCCCCATGTCTGCATGGGCTTTCTTCAAGTGCTCCGATTTCCTCCTACATTCTAAAGATGTGCAGGTTAAGTGTATTGGCCATGCTAAATTGCCCCTTAGTGTCCAAAGATGTGTAGGTTAGGTGAATTGGCCATGCTAAATTACCATTTAGTGTCGGGGACTAGCTAGGGTAAATTCATGAGGTTATGGGAATAGGGCCTGGGTGGGATTGTGGTGGTGCAGCCTCGATGGGCCAAATAGCCTCCTTCTTCATTCTAACCTGAGGAAGCTACAGCACAGGACTACTTGTGTGCCAACCAGTGAAAGCAGTGAGTGTTAGACAGAGCCAAGCACCTCCTTAACTAATAGATCAGATCTAAACTCTGCAGTAAACTCACGCAGACACGGGGAGAACGTGTAGGTTCCGCACAGACAGTGACCCAAGCCGGGAATCGAACCGGGCTCCCGGGCGCTGTGAGGCAGCAGGGCTAACCCATGTGCCACCCATGATAAGAGAATTTCTAACAATCCCTGCCATGATCAATGGTATTACCATATCAGATGTCAGCAATTCTGTGCTGAGTTACCTACTGACTGTCCAACTTCTACAAAGCTCGGGTCAGGAGTGAAATAGAACTCTCCAATTGTTTGGATGAGTACGCCTCCAAAACCTCTCAAGGGGCTCAACACAATTCAGGGTAAACAGGCCCACTTGATGGGCTCTCCATCCGCCACTTTCAACAGTAACTGGCTTCAGCACAGAAGCACTATAGCGGCTCACCAAGCCTCCTCAAAACCTTCCAAACCTTTAATCTCCACCGCCTAGAAAGGGACAAGGTCCCCTCCAAGCCAATTCGAAATATGCTCTTTCACAGTCGCCGGGTCAAAATCCTGTAACTCCCTCACTAACAGCACTGTGGATGTATCTACACCACACAGACAGCAGCGATTCAAGGCAGCAGCTCACCGCCATTGCCTCGAGGGCAATTCGCGGGAAACAATGAATGCTGGCTTAGTCAACAACACCCACGTCTCAGGAAAGAAATAAAACAAAATAGTTCCAAGGTGCTTCACAGGAGTGGTAACTGACACTGAGTCATTTAAGGACAGCTAACTAAAAACGTGATCAAAGAGGGAGGTTCTAAGGAACAGCTTAAAGGAGCATATATAGAGAGGGAGGGAGAAAAAAGGGCAGGCGGGGTGGCGGAGGGACGGAGATGAGGCAGTTTAGGGAGGGAATTCCAGAGCCAAAGGGCCTAGTCAGCCGATAGCATGGCCACCAATTGCAAAACAATGCGAATCAGGGACATGCACTAGGCAAGAGTTATGGAGCACAGAGATCTGAGTAAATAACAGGACTGCAGTTGGTGATAGTGGTGGGGAGGTGGTGGTGGTTTCAGATCGGGTCGGCACGATGGCACAGCGGTTAGCTCTGCTGCCTCATAGCCCCAGAGAACTGGGTTTGATTCCCCACTTGGGTCACCATCTGTGTGGAGTGTGCACATTCTCCTAGTGTCTGTGTGGGTTTCCTCTGGGTGCTCCAGTTTCCTCCCATAGTCCAGATGTGCGGGTTAGGGTGCACTGATCCGAACAGGTGCCAGAATCGGGCAACAAGAGGAATTTCACAGTAACTTCACTGCTGTGGTAATGTAGGCCTTACTGGTGATTAATAAATAACTTTTACAAATGCAGGGGGTGGGGGGAAGAGGAGGCTGTGGTGGAAAAATGGACAAGGCAGCGTGAAGTAAAAGAGATTCTGCCAGACCAGAACCAATGCAGTTCAGCTGGCTGAACAGGATTTGGTGCGAGTGCGGCTGAGGGGCAACAGAGATTTTTCGTGAGCTGAAACTGAGAGGGGCCAGTGCACAAGCGCAAGATATTTGAAACAATTCCAAGGATCTGCACTTGAAAACAGAATGAACCCTACAAAAACGAAGGCCAGACATGTTGTATAAACAATGCATGCTTCAGTGTAGCGCACAGCCATATAACTGAAAGATAGCCCCCTGGCAATGACCCCACTTCCTTCTCTTCGAGAAAATCAGTAAAGCCTGGGGAGGAACAGCGTGCCTTTTGCTAATACTTTTAGCACGTTAAGGCTTGGCACACAAGACCTCGTTTTCTTTAAAAAGCTGTCTTCCTGGAGCTGTCAACATTTGGAGAACTACACAGTTACAGAATACCAAGGAGCCACCAAGAACCAAATAATAGAAGCAACACACTTCGTGCCCATTCTCACAGTTTAGTGGTGTATGTAGGGGATCATAACAGTCAACTATGTGAAGCGTTATCATTGTATAGTTGTCCAATGCAGCCAGGACTTGTCTTGAACGGGGATGATGCACAGGCTGCACGCACAATCTAGTATTCACACCCATCTATTGCTTATGAGTCATTCATCACCTCAAACATCACTCAAACATGAAAAGCAACGCAGCAACAGCCCAGATATTACACTTTTTAAAAACATTTCCATCTCCCTTATCCCTGCTCAAAGTGACTGAGAGAGAACATTACACACAATTAACACGGCTGCCTCACAATGCCATGGTCCCGGATTCGATTCCCAGATTGGTTAAGTGACAGATGGAACTTAACCCTGAACAACATGAGGTGATGCACTTTGGAAGGAACAATTTGAGAAGGCGGTACTAAATGAATGGTAGGACACCAGGAAGTTCTGCAGAACAAAGGCACCATGGCGTGTTTGTCCACAGATCTCTGAAAGATGAAAGGTATGTTAGCAGGACGCTGAAAAAGGCATATCGGACTCTTGCCTTAATGAATCGAGGCATAGATTATAAAAGCAGAGAGATCATGAAGGAGTTGTAGAGAACTTTGATGAGGCCACAGCTGGAGGACTGTGTCCAATTCTAGGTGTCACATTATCAGAAGACATGAACTCACTGGAGGGGGGGTGCAGAGGAAACGCACCAAGATGCTGCCAGGGATGGAACATTTAAGTTATGAAGAGAGGTTGGGTAGACTTGGGTTGTTTTTTTCTAGAGCAGGGAAGACTGAGGGGCGACCCGATCAAGGTGTGTAAGATCATAAGGGACAGGGTGGATAGGGAACAGCTGTTCCCCTTAGTTGAAAGATCAGTCATGAGAGGACACAGATCCACAGTGAGGAGCAGGAGGATTAGGTTGGGATGTGAGGAGAATTATTTTTACCCAGAGAGTGCTAAGGGTCTGGAATGCGCTGCCTGTAAGGGTGGAAGAGGCAGGCTGCCTCACATCCTTTAAAAAGTATCTGGATGAGCACTTGGCACGCTGTAACATTCCGGGCTATTGGCCAAATGCTGGTAACTGGGATTAAGTGGGAGTTCAGCTTTTTCCAACGTGTCAGTGCCGTCTCAATGGGCCGAGCTGCCTCTTTTGCTTTGTATGATTCTCTGAGCGAGGAAGCTTAACATCCGTCAATGTGACGGCACTAATCGTACCATACTAAATCCCGGTCTAAGGCAGACTCAACTGTTTAATCAGATGATGTGATCACCTTATCTATTTAATCTCCAGTACCGTCTCACACAACAGCTTACATTAACATAGCTGGCAGGAGAACAGCAATGACCTCTGGCATGAAAAATGATGACCGAAACGAGATGGGCGAGCTACCAGAAGTAACCCACAGGTGGGCTTTGGCTCACCCGATGTGCCATCATTGGCTTTGAGCAAAGTGTGAGAGCAGCACTCAATCAAAATTCCAATTCGGACAGAAAGAACGAGAGAGAGAGAAAGCAGAGAAATTAGTTCTAGCAATGTCAGATGCCAATGGAAAAGACAAAGCTTATTTTATTAACTTTATTTACTTATAAGTCACAAGTAATTTTACATTAACACTGCAATGAAGTTACTGTGAAACCCCCCCCCACACACACACACACACACACACACACACAGCTGCCAAACTCCGGTGTCTGTTCAGGTAACACAGAGAGAATTTAGCATGGCCAATCTACCATAACTAGTGCGTCTTTAGACACTGAGGTACAATTTAGTATGGGGAATCCTCCTACCTGTACATCTTTAGGCACTAAGGGACAATTTAGCATGGCACATCTTTGGACACCAAGGGGCAATTTAGCATGGCCAATCCACTTAATCTGCACATCTTCAGCACAGCCAATCCTACACAAGCGCATGGGATTGGGGGAAGTGTATTGAGATGGATACAAAACTGGTTGGCAGAAAGAAAACAAAGAGTAGGAATTAATAGGTGCTTTTCAAATTGGCAGGCATTAACTAGGGGGGTGCCACAGCGATCAGTGCTGGGACCCCAGTTATTCACAATATATATTAATGACTTGGAGGAAACAAAACATAATATTACAAAGTTTGCAGATGATACTAAGTTGGGAGGGAGGATGAACTGTGACGAGTATGCAGAGATTCTCTGGAATGATCTGGACAGGTTGGGTGAGTGGGCTAATCAATGGCCGATGCAGTATAATTTAAGTAAATGTGAGGTCATTCAATTTGGAAGCAAAACCAAGAAAATAGACTACTACCTGAATGGCTGCAAATTGGGAGAGGGGTGTGTGCAGCAGGACCAGTTATCCTGAAGGTCACTAAAGGTAAGCACGCAGCAGGCAGTAAAGAAGGCATGTCGGCCTCGCTGTGCGTGTTTCAGTACAGGAGCATGGATGTATTGTTGCAATTACACAGGGCAGTTTTGGTCTCCTTTTCTGAGGAAGGATGTTCTTGCTATGGAGTGCAGCGAAGATTTATTCCGGGGATGGCGAAACTGATGTATGAGGAAAGACTGACTAGGTTAGGGTTATTTTCACTGCAATTCAGATGAATGAGAGGGAATCTCATGAAGGCTTATAAAATTCTAACAAGGTTAGACAGTAGATGCAAGGAAAATGTTCTTGATGGTGGGGAAAGTCCAGAACTAGGGATCACAGTCTGAGGATTCGGGTAGATCATTTAATATAAAGGTGAGGAGATATTTCTTCACCAAAATTGATTACCACAGGGAGTAGCTGATGCCAAAACGTTGATTGCATTCAAGAGGCAGCTAGATAAAGCACCTGGAGCAAACGGGATCAAAGATTATGGGGGAGAAAGCAGGATTAAACTATTGAGTTGGCCAATTAGTCACGAATGTGATGAATGACAGAGCAGATTCAAAAGGCCGAATGGCGTCCTCTATGTTTCTATTGTGTCGGATCAATGAAAGTGTGTCCTCAAAAAACTGGGTTGTTGCACTTCCATTCCAAAAATAATCAATTAGTTGCCATAGCTCTGCTGAAGCACCCAGGGCATTTTAGACTACCTGTGCACACTTATAGTCAAAATAGAAAGCAGAAGTTACAGGGTGAGAAAGAGGAGCTCACATTGAAACAGAGAACCGAACAAGTCACAGGGGACACTGATATCGAAAACCCATGGATATTCATCCCCTCGATCACAAAGAATGGGTGTAAAAGTGCCCAAGTAAACACAAGTGGACAAACAGTTCATCAGGCTACTGCCAGCACGGTTCAACATCATTCAAGAGGCGTCGCATTGCGGGGATTACAATGCTGGAGTACGCCACCAGTAAACTGGAAACCTGTGGGCAGAAAAAGGTGACTGAGAAGTGGCCAGATCGCCTGACAAAGCCACAGATTCACCAACACACTTCGCAGAAGCGTGCGTATCAACTCAACGCAGCCTGGCCTATACTCAACCTTGCAAAAAGGCCTTTAACCACTCATCATGATCAGGCAGCTGTTTGTGGGAGCTTGCTGTGCACAAAATTAGCCCCCACGTTTTTCCTACATAACAGTGACTACACTTCTCAAAGGCCTTAAACCATGCTGTATAAAAGACAACTGTCATCTTTTTTTGAAACCACAGGAAAAGAAAAGGATGTGGCTACAGCAGTGCAATTCTTCTAACAACAAATACGACCACTTCAAAAATAAGTCATCCAATTAAAAACTGCAACATAAAGTTTATTTACTAAGTTACAGGTAGGCTTACATTCACACTGCAATGAAGTTGCTGTGAAAATTAATAACCATAGGAACACCACACATTCAGTTCCCTTCCAGATCACACAGCAGCCTGGCTTGGGATATACATGGCCATCCGTTCACTGGCCGTGGGGCAGAATCCTGGAACTCCCTCCCCGACAGCACTGTTGAAATACTAACTGATTATTTTTTAACTGGAAATGTGACAACCAAGTTTTTTTAAATAATTTTTTCATTGATCTGACACAATAGAAACATAGGAAGAGGCCATTTGGCCCTTCGAGCTTGTTCCGCTATTCATCACAATCATGGCTGACTGTCCAACTTAACAGCCTAATCCTTTTTTCTCCCCCATAACCTTTGATCCCGTTCACCCCAAGTGCTATATCCAGCTGCTTCTTGGATAGTTTTGGCATCAACTACTTCCTGTGGGAATGAATTCCACAGGCTCACCGGGTGAAGAAATGTCCCCTCAATTCCGTCCTAAATAGTCTACCTCAGTGCTTCAACATGGTGGCTCACCAATTGCTTCTCAAGGATAATCAGAGATGGGGAATAAACACTGGCTCAGCCAGCAGCGCACACATCACATGTGCAAATATGCAAAAGGCAATTAAAACTTCCAAGTTGCTCGAGTTTCACCTGCTGACAAAATGAGGTAGAAATCTCAGCTTCATGATAAAGAGGTCAACTGAAAAGCTGCCTCCAAAACAAATCCATATAGATTTTCTGGACCAAGTACACCTCACATACGCATTAATAAAGCACTAACGGCTAGTAACTTCAGGAATCAACTGCACAGATTACCCAAACCTGGTGATTTTGTTTGAGATTAACAAAATAATAGCAAGGTTTTCTTTCTGTATGGAGGAGTAATGGTCTGCATTAGATACACTCCCATAAGTGCTACCAGGATCTAATTATAATCATGTCAAAGCTCCTGGGATTACGTTACGACCCACTGTAACCAAACTGGTAAAAGGTAAAGTCACAGAATTCCGACACAGCAAGAGGCCATTCTGCCCATCACATCTGCACCAAAAACAATGCCACCAGACTCTGTCCTCATAACCCCACGCATTCACCCTTGCTAGTCCCACAGCACTAAGAGGCAATTTAGCACGACCAATCCCCTTAACTTGCACATCTTTGGACACTATAACCTGCACATCATTCAGATTGTTGGAGGAAAACAAGAGAGAGAGAGAGGGAGACAGAGAATTGCAAACTCCCTACAGACAGTGACCCAAGCCAGGAATCAAACCTGGGTCCCTGGCACTGTGAGGCAGCAGTGCTAACCACTGTGCCATCAAATCGCCATAGTCCCAAATGACCATCAGCTGCTCTTCCCTTTGAGGGAGAGAGCTGACTGGTGGTGATTTCACTGGATGGATTTCACCACACCTCGGGCAAGGTTGAGAAGGCCGATCATCAAAATACCATCTAACAGTGTGGGAGTTGAACCCACGCAGTTGGCATCACCCTGCATTGTGAACCAGCTGACTGTAGCTCTCTTGCATGCTTCTCCAATCCTTTCCAAACTGGACTAAGAAACAACATCAAAATTGTCTATTCTTTGTCACCACAGCCCTTATGGACTGCTGGCCTTCCATTAGTTAGTGATCAGTAACCATTAGGATCCCACAGGATTCAGGTCTTGGATTATAACTGCTTACAAACTATAACCTACAAGCAGGGACGGAGTGTAACATAGCAAAATTTGCAGACGATATGAAAATAATTGGGAAAGCAGGTTGTGACGAGGAGAGAAAAAGTTTACAATGGATACTGACAGGCTAGGGGAATGAGCCAAATTTTTTTGATGGAGTTTTGTGTGGATAAACGTGAGGTTATCCAGTTTACCTGGAAAAAAAAACGGCAAAAATATATAAAAGGGAAATGGATTCAAAAAGCGTCTGGGTGTCCTTGTGCATGAGTCTCAGAAAGTGAGTATATAGGTGCAGGATGCTATAAAGAAGGCAGATGGAAACTTAGCATTTATTGCAAAGGGTTTCGGGTATAAAAGTAGAGAAGCATTGTTACAATTGTATAAGTCTTACAACACCAGGTTGAAGTCCAACAAGTTTATTTAGTAGCACAAGCTTTCGGAGTGTCGATGATTTAACTGATGAAGAGGCAGCACTCTGAAAACTCATGCTACCAATAAAGCTGTTGGACTTTAACCTAGTATTGTGAGAATTCTTACTATGCCCATCCCAGTCCATCGCCAGCATCTCCACGTTATTACAACTGTATAAGGCATTGGTGAGACCACACTCAGGGGTACTGCGCTCAGCTTTGGTCACCTTCTTTGAGGAAGGATCTGGAGGCAGTTCAGAAGAGGTTCACTGGATTGATTCCAGGTGTGAAGGAGCTGTCGTGTAAGGAGCAGTTGAATAGTTTAGGCTTGTATTCGCTGGAGTGTAGAAGTACAAGGAGGATTTGATTGAGGTTTATAAAATAATCAACAGGATTGATAAAATAAATGTTAACCAAATGTCTAGAACAGTCTAAGAGGTCATAGTTGTAGCGTAAAAGCAGGGAGGTTCAAGGCAGAGGCGAGGAGAAGCTACTTCTCACGGCCGGTTGTGAATCTATGGAACTCATTGTCCCAAAGTGCAGCAGATGCAGAATCAAACAATTTGTTCAAGAAAGCAATAGATAAATATTTGATCAAAAGCAGGATAAAGGGCTATGGGGAAAAGGAAGGAAGTGGAGTTAGGATGAGCTGGAGATCAACCCATGGTGATATAGAATGGTGGAGCTGAAGGGCTGAATTGTCAACTCCTCGAATTCCAATGTTTTTCCGCTTCCTTCCAACCTCCCAGAGTCACCTTCCAAGATTACCCCCCCGGCCAATCTTTCTTCTTCCTCTTCCAATCATTATCAGGAAGAATCATCAAGTCTCCATTTCCGAAATCCCATCTTTCTCTCTCTAAGTGCATGTAGCAGCACTTTTTAATTCCTGCTGATCAGTTCCTCATTTATCCCAGAGGTTTGTAATTCTGTCCATCCAGCTGATTCTGAGTCTGCCATATTTGAGACCAGACAGAAAAAGAAAATTAAAGCTGATGTATATCATCAGACGGCCGATCGACTTGCTTTGGGTTCAGATCACTACTGACTGCATTACTATGACCAGCTACTGGACACAGGTCAACAACCCACTGTCCTTGCTTGCCCAAGCTCTTGGCACTTTCCTAATGGTAACCTGGTCCCAGAAAGCAAGACAACAGGAACCCCAACATCTTTCTTTACATCTGAAGTTTACTAATTCAATAGTCACAAGTAAGGCTTACATTAACATTGCAATGAAGTGACTGCGAAATTCCCCTAGTCATCACAGTCCGGCGTCTGTTCGGATAACACTGAGGGAGAAGTTAGCATGGCCAACGCATCTTAACCAGTATGTTTTTCAGACTGTAGTGGGAAACTGGAGCACCCAGAGGAAACCCACGCAGACATGGAGGGAAAATGTACAAACTGCACACAGACAGTCACCCAAGCCAGGAATTGAACCCAGACTCCTGGCACCGTGAAGCAGCAGTGCTGACCACTGTGCCATTTTGCCATCCTGATCTATTTATGAGATTGGCCAGCAATCCACCCAACTGATGACTCCTCGCTTCTGTGGATATATGGCAGGCAGGCAGAGAATTTCACTCACGTACAGAACTGGCACTGAACATTATTTGTTTGACCACCTAAAGAAGGTGTTGGGGGTATGGAATGCGCTGCCAAGTAAAGTGGTGAAGGCAGGTACTCTGGAGATATTTAAGAAATACTTAGATGGGCACATGAACAGAATGGGAATGGAGGGGTATAGAAAACTGATTTAAAATAGGGATCATGAGCCTTGGGAGTCCCTGGGAAGTGTGTATATAGATGATGATATTGATGTATTTGTTTTTATCCTACAGATGCTTTGATCCACCTTGTTGTCTAACGAGGGGCATACACGCGATGGGTCGTGAGAGGACTGCTCTTGGATCTTTCTTGAGAGTATCCTACTGCTTCACGTTGTTAGTGTACGCTTGACCTGGACCATTTGATGGGCAACACGGCAGCTCAGTGACTATCCGCTGTGCTGTGCGGATACATAGATTTGGGCCTGGGTCTGTGGGAGTTTGCGCATTCTCCCCGTGCTTGCGTGGGTTTTCTCCGGGAGCTCCGGTTTCCTCCCACATCATAAAGATGTGCTCTTAGGCTAATTGGCAAAACAAATTCTCCCTAAATTGTCTCAAATTTGGTTTTTAATCCATAGATCTATAAACATGGACAGGGATCGCGGGTAGAGATGGGAACATCAGGGTGGCGGCGCGGGCTCATTGGGCCGAAGGGCCTGTTTCCCGTGCTGTTTTGTTCTTTGTTCTTTGTAAAGCAAGAGGCTCGATGTCCTAGCTAATAGGCCAGGATGCATCATAGAAATGTAGAAGATAGGAGCAGGACAAGGCCATTCAGCCCTTTGGACCTGATCCACCATTCATTACGATCACGGCTGATTGTCCAACTCAACTGCCTAATCTGTTTTCCATCCCCCGTAACCTTTGATCCCATTTGCCCCAATGCTATATCTAGCCGCCTCTCGGGTACGTTCAAAGTTTTGGCATCAACTACTTCCTGTTGTAATGGATTCCAGACTCACCACTCTTTGGGTGAAGAAATGTCTCCTCACCTCTGTCCTAAATAGTCTATACCAAATCTTCAAACTGTGACCCCTGGTTCTGGTCTCCTCCACCATCAGGAAAATCCTTCCCTGCCTAGTCTTGTTAGAATTTTATAAGTCTCCGAGATTCCCCCTCGCATTTGTCTGAACTCCAGCGAAAACAATCCCAACCTAGTCAATCTCTCCTCATACATCAGTCCTGCCAACCCCGGAATCAGCCTGATAAATTTTCGCTGCACTCCCTCCAGAGCAAGACCATCCTTCCTCAGAAAAGGAGACCAAAACTGCACACAATACTCCAGGTATGGCCTTAACAAGGCCGTGTACCATTGCAACAACACATCCCTGCTCCTGTATCCGAAACCTCTCACAATGAAGGCCAACATACCATTTGCCTTCTTTACCGTCTGCTGCACCTGCATTAGATAGCAGCTATTGGATGAAACAGTATGAAACAGACTGCGAGTTTGTCACGTCCCAAGCTGGCGTGCGCGGTTTTAACACATTTCTTTCCAAGCCTGCACCCTGCAGACTTTCGTTTTAAACCAACTTGTTTTTAAAACCCACTGCAGAAACCTTTAAAAAAAAAATTGAAATCCCAAGCATGGCTGTAGATCAGGATGATAAGGTTCACTGAATGAGACTTTTTTCCATCAGTAATCCTTTATATTTTATACAAGCTCTGGTAGAGGCTCAACCATGGTTTACCAAAGACACATTTAGAGAGGAACTTTTATCATTAAAGATCCATTCATGCTGACTATAGGACTATATTGCATAGTGGGCACAGGGGTTAGCACTGCTGCCTCACAACGCCAGGGACCTAGGTTTGATTCCCGGCTCGGGTCACTGTCTGTACAGCGTCTGCACGTTCTCTCCCCCCATGTCTGTGTGGGTTTCCTCTGGGGGCTCCAGTTTCCTCCCACATTCTGAAAGGCGTGCTGGATAGGGTGCATGCTGCCATGACCCAGGCAGGTGCCAGACTGTGACGAATAGAGGAATTTCTGTAACTTCACTGCACTGTTAACGTAAGCCTTACTTGTGACTAATGAACTTAATGTTTCCCAGTTCACCTCGGCAATGTTCGAGTTAAACATAGCCTCCTTGCTCATCATCAATAACTCTCCCACCCTCCCAAACAGCAATTCACTCTTGCTGGGGATTGGTCCCGCACCGATTGTCCCTCCCTGATAGCAAAGTTGTAAGGCTGCATGTTTTCAAGAAATATTATGAGGCTATTCAACTGCAGGAGATGTCAAACCAACCTCTCCAACCCATCCTTATCCAAATATCAGTAAATGTGTGTTTGGTAAAACCTTGCATCAAAAGCAAAGTTTATTTCTTAGTCACAAGTAAGGCTTACATTAACACTGCAATGAAGTTACAGTGAAATTCCCCTCGTTGCAGAACATAGGAGCAGGAGGAGGCCATTCAGTCTTGCTCTGCTATTCATCATGATTGTGGCTGATTGTCCAACTCAATAATCTAATCCTGCTTTCTCCTCATAACCCTCGATCCCATTCGCCCCAAGTGCTAAATCCAACTGCCTCTCGGGTACATTCAATGTTTTGATCTCAACTACTTCCTGTGGGAATGAATTCCACAGGCTCACCGGGTGAAGAAATGTCTCCTCACATCCGTCCTAAATGGTCTACCCTGAATCTTCAGACAATGACCCCTGGTTCTGGACTCCCCCACAACAGGCACCTGTTCAACGCACCTAACCAGCACATTTTTTTTTCAGATTGCTGACACAAGCTCCTTAACAAAGATGCTAACTGTAGGCTCTCTTTCTCCACCCCAAACTAATACAAGTAAACTTAGGATCATCCTTGCGTGCACAGCTCAGCATCCAATTGAAACAGCAGAAAATGGTGAGCATTGGGGTTCTCTCCTGGGCAATCTGAGCATGTGTAAAACTGGCTTCAGAGACACAAGACTGATTTGATACTGGGACACTCAGCAAGGGCAGTGCAAATAACAGCCCTCTGCCCGTCCCCTGCTTGACAGCGTGGGAATCAGCCACTCACTCCATCGCATCTACTTACATGTATCTGCAGTTAATCTATTAGTTCAAATATTGGTGGGGACAGCGTCTGACCCGAGGTCGAGCGCTGGCAGCCATAGAGACTAGTGCATCAGAAAGCTGTAGCTATCAACTCGGCGTTCCCCCTTCCAAGTCGTGTCAGGATAGGTTTCCAGCCGCGAATCAAACCTGTAAAAGAAAAAGGTACAAATGAGTCATGGAAAACAGCACAAAAGCTGGCCAGCCAGCAACACCCATGTCCCATGGTTGAATTTTTAAAAATAAATCAGCAATTCATTGGCCTAATGGATAAAGCGCTGGCCTTCTAAGCCAGGGATTGTGGGTTCGAGTCCCATCTGGGATGGTGCTTGTTTTGGGACAGCACAGCGGTTAGCACTGCTGCCTCACAGCGATAGGGACCCAGGGGCGATTCCTGGCTTAGGTCACTGTCTGTGCGGAATCTGCACGTTCTCCCTGTGTCTGCGTGGGTTTCCTTTTCAGTTCCCTCCCACAGTCCAACCGTGTGTGTGTGAGGTGGATTGACCGCACAATGTCGGCTCAGCACAGTACCCAAAGGTTGGACCGATTAATGGTGCAGCAGATTAGCACTGCTGTCTCACAGTGTCGGGTCTCCATCTCGGGTCACTGTCTGTATGGAGTTTGCATGTTCTCCGTGTCTGTGTGGGTTTCCTCCGGGCACTCTGGAAGTGCTGGTTAGGTGAACTGGCTATGCTAAATTACCTCTCAGCGCTACCCGAACAGGCACTGGAGTGTGGCAACTGGGGGATTTTCACAGCAACTTCATTGCAGGTTCACTAGGCTGATACCGGAGATGAGGGGGTTAGCCTATGAGGAAAGACTGAATATAATAGGTTTGTACTCGTTGGAGTTTACAAGGTTGAGGGGGGATCTTGTATGTCTCTATAAGATAATGAAGGGGATGGATAGGATAGAGGTAGAGAGATTCTTCCTGCTTAGAAAGGATAGCAGTATTAGAGGGCACAGCCTCAAAATAAGGGGGGGAGAGCAGTTTAGATCAGAGTTGAGGAGGAACTTCTTCACTCAAAGAGTGGTGAATCTTTGGAATTCTCTGCCAGTTGAACTGGTGGAGGCTACCTCACTGACTATATTTAAGTCACGTGTAGATAGGTTTCTAATAAGCAAGGGAATTAAGGGTTATGGGGATAAAGCGGGGAAGTGAAACTGATGCACTTCAGATCAGCCATGACCTTACTGAATGGTGGGGCAGGCTCAAGGGGCTAGATGGCTTACTCCTGCTCCTATTTCTTATGTTCAGTGTTAACTGTAGCAGCACGTGACAGCTTCAGTAAACTAGAATCATCGAAACGAAACCGGCAGCAGACAAAGATCAGGCCAGAAATCCAGGCACGGCAAGGTGACACAAAAACTGACAAAGAAATTGGCCTAAAAGCAAGGTATGCTGGGATTACCTCAATCTAAAATAGTCTGCCTGGAGACAGGCCCTTTGCAAGATTTGACCTTAGACAATTGAAACACAAAGATACCCCAGGACATGTCAGCATGTGTAAAAGGACAGTTATACATTTCCTGAGGAACAGATTACCACCATATTCACGTTACAGACACAGTGAAACAAAAGATTCCATGCATATAAGACACTAGACATCCAGCACCACAAACACAATGGGTCCACCATCGAAACTCATTCACACCAATCAAAATCCTTCAACAATGATGTGAGACTGATCAGACCCAAGTACTGAGGGGCCAGATCCTTGAGAATTCTGGAAGGCAACCAGACAGGTATAAGAAACATCAGCGTTCAAGAGTAAACCACCTCTCCAGTTCCCCTAGAAGCACATCAGGGCATAGCAGCAACAAGAGCAGCTTGCCTCCAGACGAGAGACAGAGCGGAAGAGAGAGACAGACTTATGGGTGCAACGTACTGATGGGATCACGGGGATTGGAGTAGTTAAAATTTCTAAATGATCAATTAGGTAGAGTGAGAAAGGCAGCAAGAGACAGAGACGGACACGTTGACGCAACATTCTGACGGAATCACAGGGATCCATGGTAGAATACAAATTTCTAAATGATCAATTATATAGAGGGAGAGACAGATAGATATAGAGAGAGAGAGAGAGAGAGACGACCTTGCGGGTGTAACGTACTGATGGGATCACGGGCATCCAGGGGTAGTATACAAATTTCTAAATGATCAATTAGGTAGAGAGAAACAGAGAGAGAGAGAAAGAGAGTGGAACAGACTTGTAAGTGTAACGTACTGACAGAATACTAGGGATCCAGGGTAGTATAAAAATTTCTAAATGAACAATTAGGTAGAAAGAAACAGAGAGACAGAGATACAGACAGATTTGAGGTTGCAATGTACTGACAAAATCAAAGGCATCCGGGGTAAGATACAAATTTCTAAATGGTCAATTTAGAGACAAAGCCTGAGAGAGAGACAGACAGACAGACAGACTTGTGGGTGCAACATACTGACGGGATCACAGAGGTCTGAGATAGCATATGAATTTCTCAACAAGAGAGACACAGAGACAATAGTTAAAGCTGTAAAACTCAAGTCTTTTACAGTTTAGAAAGTTGCCTCCTGGCTATTCACTATTGGTTTGTGCACGTAGTCCTTTTGTTTGATAAGTGTTTGCATAAAATCCATTATATACAGTGCTAGTTGAGTGAGTCTATGGAATATTGAAAATACTCCCGACAACATAACGCAAGCCTATTAGTAACACTAATGAACAAATTAAACTAGATCTGCATTTTTAGAACATTTTTTCGTGACCTCCAGACATAGGAGAGAAGTAGGCAAAATCCAGCCCTATGAGCCTACTCTGCCATTCAATCATGGCCGATCTCTCCCTGGTCTCAAATCTACCACCCCTTTAACCTTTTTTTAATATTAGAAATCTATCCATCTCCTTCTTGAAACCATTCAACGCTTTGGATTGCACTGCGCTACAGGGCAGTGAGTTCCACAAATTCACCCCACCCTCAGAAAGGTAGTTCCTCCTAACTCTGTTTGAAATCTACCACCTCTCAATCTCTACCCTGTGACCTCTTATGCGAGATTGCCCTGTAAGAGCGGACATTTGGTCTGCATTTACTTTATCCTAATGAGTTTTAGTTTAGAGCAAATGAATTACTTCTCAAGTGTGCCTGCTAGTAGAATGGCAGCTAACTCGCACACAGCAAGCTCCCACATGCAGCAATATGATAACAACCAGGCTGCAATGCTGACTGAGAGATATGTAATGGCTTTAAGAAGCCAGGGAGTGCTTATAACTTATTAGGTTATTTATTAGTGTCACAAAGCTTGTATTAACGCTTCAATGAAGTTACTGTGAAAATCCCCTAGTGGCCACACTCCAGCATCTGTTTGGGTAACACTGAGGGAGAGTTTAGCATGGCCAATCACCCTAACCAAAGGGCAGCATAGTGACACAGTGGTTAGCGCTGCTGCCTCATAGCGCCAGGGACTCAGGTTCAATTCCCGCTTGGGTCACTAACCGGGTGGAGTTTGCACATTCTCCTCCGTGTATGCGTGGGTGTCCTCCAGGCGCTCCTGTTTCCTCCCACAGTCCGAAAGATGTGCGGGTTAGCTGGCCGTGCTAAATTGACCTTAGGTTTTAGGGGTACTAGCTGGGGTAAATGCATGATGTTATGGTGATAGGGCCTGGATGGGATTGGAGAGGCAGCAGTACTACCCACTGTGCCACCATGTTGCCCCACAACTTCCCTACTCTGAGTTATTAACCACGTAATCCTTTACGTCTACCTCAGAAAGGATGCTGTTAAAACTTCTCACCCTCAAGACCGCATTGCAAGGGCCTGCCTAAATTTTGATGAACCCACAACCCGTCTGGCTTAAATGGGGACAGCGCTGCCAACTGAGCCATAACTGATCTTATCTGTACGCCCTGGGGAGTTAGAGGGAAAAGGGAAAGGTGTGAGCTGGGATGAGGAACCCCCATTGTTACTTTGCCCTGCTGTTAAAACAGCTCCTTCCGAATATACAAGCTCAGGCCAATCTCCAACACTGACATGGACAAATCATGAGGACATCGTCACTGTGACAACACTGAAGGGATAAAGCTTACTTTCGCAGCAATAACAGAGTTTAGGCAGAATTGTTACTTACTTTAATACAGCTATAAATTTTAGTAGAGAACTGTACTGATGATCTGATGTCTCACCACCACCTAGAAGAAATAGATCTGTGGAGAAGAGGGGGGTAAAAGAAAAGAATGTTAGAAACTCCATCCGTTCACAAACAAACGAAATACCATCAGTATAAACCAGCACAATGGTCAGCTCATCATGAGAACTCCTCACTAAACATGTCGTAGACTTTCACCCTCAAGGTACCAATACAAGTGGCTTACGGTGCCTTAAACACCATTCTCTATGAGAATGTTAGACCACAATCTCAGCTGACTATTAATCATGATGTGGAGATGCCGGTGTTGGACTGAGGTGGACACAGTAAGCAGTCTCACAAACACCAGATTAAAGTCCAACAGGTTTATTTAGTAGCTTGAGCTTTCAGAGTGTTGCTTCATCAGGTAAGGACTTTCATAGCCAGGCTAGTTCAATTTTGCCCCAATAGCGAGGCCAAACGATCTGTGGTTTATTCTGCACACGTGCCTCACTCAATCTCCATATCCTTCTATTCTTTTCCTCCCTTGTGATTTATCCAAATCCTCCTGAGACTATTCACTTGAACTCCCCCCCTTTGGTAGCAACACACATCCTCACCGCTCTCTGGGTGAAGAAGCTCCCCCCCGAATTCCTGATTGGATTTACTATTTATATCGACAGCCTCTAGTTGATATTATCACCAGGAAATGGAAACCCACCCTATCAATTCCTTTCCTAACCTACTCGGGAGCAGGAACCACGGCTGATTTGTCCTCCAAGTCTATTCCTATAGTCAGCACAATCAAGAAATCAGACTATGAAGCAATCATGATCCAGGGCCCAATGTGAGGCCTTTCACAGTCAAATGGTGAGGCTTTCAGGCTGTGTTGCGGATAGAATGGAAACCTGGGCAGTCTACAGCAGGGCTGCCCGTATTTTCTGAACTGCAACTTGCATTAAAAATGAGATGAGAAAACAAATGGTGTTATAAAGAGGAAAGAAAAAAGAACCGACAGATCACTGGATCGCATTGACTCAATTGTCCAATATCAGTGAGGGCTCAAACACAGCCACATTAGGAAGACAACCCAAATGGCTGCTAGACCTCTCCCCACCCCACCAAAAATGAAACAGGAAAAATGGTAACACCACCTCAGATACACATAGAAAGCATTCTTCCAGTTGTATCACAGTTTGGTACGACTCCTGATCTGCCGACAACCGCAAGGAACTACAAAAGATTGCGAATGTAGCCCAATCCATCACGCAAACCAGCCTTCTACCCACTAACTCCGTCTACACTTTCCAGTGCCTCAGAGAAAGCAGCCAGCATGATTAAGGACCCTACACACCTCGGACATTGTCTCTTCCACTTCTTCCATCAAGAAAATGGTACAAAATTCTGAGGTTATGTACCAACCAACTCACAAACAGCTTCTTCCCTACTGCTGTCAGACTTTTGAATGGGGCTACCTCGCATTAAGTTAATCTTTCTCTACATCCTAGCTGTGACTGTAACACTACATTCTGCACCCCTCCTTTTCTACTCTACGAACAGTATGCTTTGTCTGTATAGCGCAGAAGAAATAATACTTTTCACTGCATCCCAGTACGTGACAATAATAAATCAAATCCTTCTCCCCTATGTGCTCTATGAATGGTATGCTTTGTCTGTATAGCGCAGAAGAAATAATACTTTTCACTGCATCCCAGTACATGACAATAATAAATCAAATCCTCCTCCCCTATATGCTCTATGAATGGTATGCTTTGTTTGTATAGCACACAAGAAACAATACTTTTCACTGTATCCCAATACATGTGACAAGAATAAATCAAATCCTTCTCCCCTAAGTACTCTATAAATGGTATGCTTTATCTGTATATCATGCAAGAAACAATGCTTTTCACTGCCTCCCAATACATATGACAATAAATCAAATTAGATCCTTCTCCACTGTGTACTCTATAAACAGTATGCTTCATCTGTATAACGTGCAACAATACTTTTCATTGTATCACAACACGTGACAATAATAAAATCAAATCTTTCTCCCTTCTGTACTCCATGAACAGTATGTTTTGTCTGTATAGCACGCAAGAAACAATACTTTTCACTATATCCCAGTGCATGTGACAATGATAAAATCGAATCAAAAAATCAAAATCAGTACAGCACTGACATGAACCCTCTGACAGGAGAACTGCAAAGACAGCTCTAATAAGCTAGCTACCTGCACAGTGTGACACAATACTTGTTGGCGTAAAGGAGAGGAGGGGATATTTTCAGTGTATGACACCTATTGTCACACAGGATTAAGTGGGACATAAAGAGACTGTGCACTCAACAAAGGAAGTGTTTTACATCCAAATTTAATACACCCCCACTTCAGATATTACAATGCAATGCTCTACCTCAAAAGGACACTTCATAGATAATAGTTTGTAACAAACATCAGCAAGTTAGTTTGACCATTGCAATTGTACCTGGAGGGAGATTTAAAAAGTAGAGTGCACCCATCTTACAGTTCAGAGAATAAATGCACCATGTAGACTGATCGGCAATGGGGTTCCTTCATATGCACTGGTGATTCTGCGGCGGAGGGAAAAAAAATCAGGGTTCTTCATCACAAGGTGGTCTACACTGGGAGGTTCACACATCAACAGTAGGCTGCAAGACATCAAAGTTCACATGGACAACCACTGTCAACACACCAGGTGTTCCTCATGTTGGGAAAGTTCAGAACCAGGGGTCAGAGTTTAAGAATAAGGAGTAAGCGATTCAGAACTGAAATAAAATCCCTACAGTGCCGAAGGATGCCATTCAGTCCATTAAGTTTGCATCCCACAGTCCCACCCAGGCCCCATAACCCCTTGCATGCACCCTAGCTAGTCCCACTAACACTAAGGGACAATTTGGCATGGCCAATCCACCCAACCAGTACATCTTTGGAGTGTGAGAGGAAACCAGAGCACCCGAAGCACACAGACATGGGGGAATGAGCAAATTCCACACAGATAGTGACCCAAGGCTGGGATTCAAACTTTGATTCCTTGTGCTGGAAGGCAGCAACGCTAACCACTGTGCCGCCCTACAGCGAAGAGAGTTGTTCTCCACTCAGAGTTGTGAACCTATGGAATTCTCCATCACAGAAGGCTGGTCATTAGATACATTCAAGAGGGAGCAGGATGTAGCCCTTGTGGCTAAAGGGATCAAGGGGGTATGGAGGGTAGTGGGATACTAGTGGGAGTGGGATACTAAAAAATGCCATGATCATATTGAATGGTAGGATACTGACCAACAGTGGTCATATTGAATTGTGGCCTGCTCCTGCAAAAATTTTCCATCTACGTTTTCGGAGTGGTGTTCAATTCAGCACTGCTTCATAAACCACTTAAAAAGGAATAGCCAGGTGGGAATGGGAAGAAATTAACTGCAGCAGCACTATGATAACAGACAGGAACCTAACCAGCAAATGCCACCAACAATACTGAGGGTCTTGTTTTTTTCTGCACAAATAGTTTTGCATACACACACGCCCTCCAACACAACAAAATAAAAGCAAACGACTGAGGATGCTGGACATTCAAAACTCAGCAGGTCCGGCAGCATCTGGGGAGAGTGAGAAACACGAGATAACGTTCTGAGTTCAATTAACATGAAGAGTCACGATTGGACTTAAAACATTAACCGTGTTTCTCTCTCCACGGATGCTGCCAGATCTGTGGAGTCTTCCAGTGCTCGGAATCTCTCAAGACATTCCTGAAAATTCTCCACAATCGACCTTAGCAGCAGAGGACAACCCGTTTGTGACACTTGGGCATACATACAAATATGGCCAGTGGACAAAATGCACCGGATTCATAGTGTCAGGTGCTATACATACACACACACACACACACACACACACACAATGTGAATGTCACTAATCATTTACTCAAGCGACAGGCAAACGAATAGTTCACTGCCATTTTTAACCACAAAAATATTACAATTGCACGTGCAAAAATCTGTTCAGCCAGCAGTACATCAACTCCAACATTTCAGAAGTTTACATTACAATTACAAAAGCGACAATGCTTGAAATGTGTAACTTTCTCTCACATGGCGCGCTGCCCAAAAGAATCAGACCGCAAGGCACAAAACTATCACCATCAGTAACATATGGCTGTCTACCGAGATACATTAATGTCAAAAAATAACACTATTCTTTAAGCTGATCATCACCAAACTGCTGCAGACAAGGAAGACATTTTTAATCCTTTTCTTTTCAATCGCAAAGCCACTCAAGCCAGGCTCAACCCTTCAGGATTTATACAAGACAGAAATGTTTACCCTCTACAAAGAGAAAAATCTCCCCCCCCAAATACATCTCAAGGTGAGGAAGCAGAGTGGCGCTGTATGTGCAAATGTCAGTCACAGTTTTAAAAAAAAAACTTTATTATAGAAGAGAATCACAGAATCCCAACAGTGCAAAAAGGGGGCCTTTGGGCCCATTGACTCTTATTTCGACAACAATCTCACCCAGTAGCCCTATATATTTATCCCACTAATCCTGCTAACATCAACGGGCAATTTGGCATGGTCAATCCAACTAACCTGCACACGGAATTCCTACAGAGCAGGGGGAGTTCACTTGGCCCATCAAGTCTGCACCGACCATAACCCCCAGGCCCTATCCCCTGACGGGTTAATGGACAATTCATTCGTGACACATGACCATACACGCAAATATGGCCAGCAGTCATAACCCACATATGCTTGGACACTAAGGGGGAATTTAGCATGGCCAATCCACCTAATATGCAATCTTTGGACAGTATTGGGCAATTTAGTTTGGCCAACCCATCTAACCCACAGACCTTTGGACACTATGGGGCAATTTAACATGGCCAGCTCTTCGTACCTTTGGATACTGTGGGGCAACTTAGCGTGGCCAATCCACCTAACCTGCACATCTTTGGACACTAAAGGGCAATTTAGCATGGCCAATTCACCTAACCCACACATCTTTGGACACTAAGGGGCAATTTAGCATGGCTAATCCACCTAACCCGCACATTTTGGACACTAAGGGGCAATTTAGCATGATCAATCCAAGTTAGGAGCGTGAGACGAAAACTGACGCGAGGCTGGAATCGAATCCAGTAGTGCTAACCCACCGAGCCACTGAAGACGACTGGAGTTTCAGGAGGGACACGACAGTGATATGGGGAAGGGAGGAATTGCTTTCCCTCGAGTTGGGGGAAGTGGCGATGCAAAACAGAAAAGGTCACAGCAGCAAAAAAAAAAGTGTTTTGCCAGCCTTTGCACACGAGAGGAAATAAGCAAGAGCAAAGCAGCAGCTCTTTTGTTGATTTGCATCTTATTTAAAAAGGTGCAGGGGTGACGAGAAGTGTCAACTGAGATTGGAGGAGGTGTGCGATAAGGAGAAGGAGGGAACAATAATAATAATAAAAAGGAGGGGGAAGGGAGAGAGGTGAATTTATTAATTATGAATGAATATAGAATTAAAAAGCTGTGGGGGGGGGGGAAAGGGGTAAATCCAAATATCATTAAACCTCCACCCCCAAGACAATCCAGCCCTGGATTGAGAGCTGCCACGTCTATCACCTCCCCTTTTGCTGGGAGGATGGTCATTAATCAATTTATTTTTAAATGTTTTCAAATATTTTTCAATTATAAAGACGATGGGGAGGTTTCCAGTCAGAGGTTGTCTCTCTCTTTCTGTCTGGATGCCCGGGAATGGGGCTTTTGCAAGGCCGCTCTCCCCTCAGCACCCCTCAACTCGAAGAGGTAGGCCGCAACACAAGCCTCGGCCTTGCGTGAGCGCGGCTGGCCGGCCGGCCCCGCTCGGCTCCGGAACGGCCGTCTCCGTACCTCAGCAGTGAGGGGGAGATATATATAAATATATATATAACACACACAGGATGAAGCCCAGGCTTCCCTACCTGGGCCGAAGCTGGATTAATTTTATTTTTTAATAAAATAAAAAGAAAGTCCCGTCTCCGCCTCTGTCGCTGCGGATCCTCCGATTCTAAAATGGCCGCCGCGCAACGCGTCACGTGACCCCTCCCTCTCCTCCCCCCCCGACTGGGTACAACCAGACACCCGGATGTTGGGGGAGGAGAGGAGAAGAAGGGGCGGTCCCAGCGCACCACGTGCCGCGCGGGAAAGCAAAATAACGGCCGGTCCAAACCGTCGTTTGAGGCCACGCCCCCTCAACCGACTACCAGCGCAAGGACACGCCCCCCTCAACCGACGGCGAGGGCAAGGACACGCCCCCCTCAACCGACGGCGAGGGCAAGGACACGCCCCCCTCAACCGACCGCCAGCGCAAAGACAACGCCCCCTCTCCCATTCCAACCTCAACCGACCGCAGGACCCGCCCCTTTCCACGCTCCGAACCGACCGCGCGCCCGCACCCTCCCCACTGAAGTGCCACTGCTTTGTCCGCCCCCCCCCGCTCGTCCTCCTCTTGTCACTCACGACTGAGGCCCCGCCCTCTACGAACAGATGTCCCGCCCCTCAGGCAGTGGCGCCGCCCAAGAAGCCTTCTGCACCCTCCCCCCCCCCCCTGTTTTTCCAACACACACACACACACACACACACACAGAGAAACTGAGGCCACGCCTCCTCAGGCAGAAGCCCCGCCCTAGTCCTGGGCCCAAACACAAACAGGCTGAGGCCCGCCTCCCTAGGCTGAAGTCCCGCCCCTCAAGTTGAAACCGCGCCCACTCAAGCCAAGAATCCGTCGTCACGGAGGCTGAGCCGGAGAAGGTCCCGCCCAGAAAGCTGACTCCCCACCCCCTTAAGTCAGAACTCCCACCCTCCTAGGCCATAAGCCCCACCCATAAATCTGGGACCCTCCTCCCTCGGGCCAGAGGCTCCGCCCCTCCTTATGCCAGAAGTCCCACCCACTAAGCTGAGGCCCTACCCCCTCAGGCCAGAAGCCCCACTCACAAAGCTGAGGTCTCATCCCTAAACCAGACCCCATCCCAAAGCCATAAACCTCAGCCACAGCCCCACCCTTCAAGTGGAGCTCCCCCAAACCAGAGGCCCCACCTTTAAAGCCAGAAGCCCCGCTCCTACTTCAGAGGCCCCATTCCGAAGTCAGAGGTCCAACACAAAACTAGAAGTCACACCCCTAAGATAGATGCCATACCCCTATGATAAAGGCGCCCACCCCAAAGGCAGAAGAGAGGCACCACCCAAAGCCACAAACCCCACCGCCTAAGCCAGAGGCCCAACCAGAGGACGCATCCCTAAGCCTGAGACTTCACCTCTAATAAAACTGGAGTTGTCGGACTTCTTACTGTGCTGCACCCGGAACCAGAGGCCCCACCCCTAAGCCGGAGGCCCCATCCCAAAGCAATAGAACTACTCAATGTGTTGCGATGTGGCTAATGCTGGTGTGAGGCTACTGTGGGTCATTAAATTTGTTAAAGTTTATTTGTTAGTCACAAGCGCAGCCTATATTAACACTGCAATGAAATTACTGTGAAATTCCCCAAGTTGCCACACACTGGCACCTATTCAGGTCAATACACCCCAACCAGTATGTCTTTCAGACTGTAGAAAGAAACCAGAGTACCCGGAGGAAACCAATGCAGACAAGAGGAGAATGTGCAGATTCTACACATACAGTGACCCAAGCCGGGAATTGAACCCAGGTCCCTGGATCTGTGAGGTAGCAGTGCTAACCACTGTGCTACCTCGGTGTTGACTATACGACAGAAGGTATTGATTATATGATTGTCAATGAGTTAATCGTAATTGATTCAATTTTGCAGTCGTCAGTTGGGTTATCCATCAAAATATGGGAAAGTATGCCAACTGCAATGATTCTTTGAGGCATAGCAGTTAGCATTGCTGCCTCATAGCACAAGGAACTCGGGTTCGATTCCTAGCTTGGATCACTGTCTGTGTGGAGTTTGCGTGTTCTCCCCATGTCTACGCGGGTTTCCTCTGAGTGCTTTGGATTTCTCCCACGGTCTAAAAGGTTAGGGTGCATTGGCCATGCTAAATTCTCCCTGACGCAAACAGGCACCAGAGTGTGTCGACTAGGGATTTTCACAGCAACTTCATTGCAGTGTTAATGTAAGCTTACCTGTGACACTGATAAATAAAATAACTTGTTGGGCTACAAGCTGGGAAAAGACACTGGTGGATCATGTGCAGGTTAGGTAGATTGGCCATGGTAAATTGTCCCTTAGTGTCCGAAGATGTACAGGTTGGGGGGATTGGCAATGCTAAATTACCTCTTAGTGTCTGAAAATATGCAGGTTAGGTGGATTGGCCATGCTAAACTGCTCCTTAATGTCCAAAGATGTACAGGTTAGGTGTATTAGGCTGCTCCCAAAGTGGGATGTTATCCACCTAGGAATGGCATCTGTTTAAAATAACAAATCACAAAGTTCCAGGTGCACAGGCTCCTGATATGCCTAATTAATCAATGGACCCCCCCCGGAGCAGTCAGCTATGTAATTTATGCATCTGCAAAGCAAAGTTTTGGTGTTGGCCACCAAGCTCCCACTTTGGTGGGGGAGGGTGGATGGACAACTACTAACTGGGAGACGCCCATCAATGAACTGTCTCCCTGAGACAATGAGGCCATTAGCGGCTCATCTGGAGAAGCTCACTTGCTCTCCATCCCTGCCCCTCACCTGACTGGTTCCGGGACAGGCAGTTCACTGACTCTTTAAAGTCTTCCCCAACGCCCTGGACTGGTCAGTCCTTGCAAAGAGACAGGCACCTCTCAGCCATTTTCCAGAGGTTGGATTTCCCCCCTTCTGAGGTGAAGGTGACAGCTCTACTCCGCTCACTGACGTAGGTAAGGTCTTTTTGGTCTCACAGTCGCAAACATTTACTTACTAAAGCAGCTTAAGGCCTGATTAGATTGAATGCCAGTGAGTCACAGGTTTACAATGAATTAAATAGCGAGAAGGGACATTTATATATTACATCCTTCAGCAAGCACCAGTAAATTCTTATTTTTTAAAGGGTTGGTGGCATATGGCAAGACCTGACAGCCAACTTGCATTAGTCACAAGTAAGGCTTACATTAACACTGCAATGAAGTGAAATTCCCTGAGTCACCACACTCCGGCGCCTGTTTGGGTAACACAGAGAGAATTTAGCACGGCCAATGCACTCTAACCAGTACCTCTTTCAGACTATGGGAGGAAACTGGAGCACCCAGAGGAAACCCATGTAGGCACTGGGGAGAGAACGTGCAAACTCCACACAGACAGTGACTCAAGCCAGGAATCGAATCTGGGTCCCTAACACTGTGAGGCAGCAGTGTTAACCACCGTGCTGTACCTGCCCCATCTCCAGCACACAGTTAGCACTGCTGCCTCACAGCTCCAGGGACTTGGGTTCAATTCAGGCCTCGAGTCACTGTCTGTGTGGAGTTTGCACGTTCTCCTCCATGTCTGCCTGGGTTTCCTCCCACAATCTGAAAGATGTGCGGTTAGGTTGATTGGCCGTGCTAAATTGCCATTTAGTGTCCCGGGAGCGCGGGTCAGAAGGATAAGGGGAGTAAATAAAAGGGGATAAAGCGTAGGTGGGATTGTTGTCAGTGCAGACTCGATGGGCTGAATGGCCTCCTTTTGCACAGTAAAAGCTCTCACAACACCAGGTTAAACTCCAACAGGTTTATTTGATAGCAAAATCCACAAGCTTTCGGAGCGCTGTTCCTTCATCAGCTAAGTCCTTTTGCACTGCAGGGGTTATATGATTCAAGGAGGTGGTGGCGGGGGTTGGGGTGGGGATAGGCGGTCGATGGAGTATAAAATTAGGGGAGTCTTGTTACAACTGCGTAGAGCATTAGTTAGACCTCCCCTGAGGGTACTGTGTAGTTTTGCTTGAGGAGGAAGAAGCACAGAATCCTTCTGTGCAAAAAGAGCAAATTTGGCCCATCAAGTCTACACTGACACTCCAGAAGAGCATCCATCCACTCGACCCTCATAACCCACCTAAATTATCTAACCGACACATCTGTGGACACTAAGGAGCAATTTAGCATAGCCAATCAACTTGACCTACACATCTTTGGACAGTAAGGGACAATTTACCACAGCCAGTCCCTCTTAACCTGCACATCTTTGGACTAAGGGCCCATTCATAGAATCATAAAACCCTACTTTGCAGAAAGAGGCCATTTGGCCCATCAAGTCTGCACTGACCATAATCCCATCCATGCCCTATCCCCATATCCTTGCATATCTTGCCTGCTAATCTGTCTAGCCTACACATCTCAGGACACTGAGGGGCAATTTTAGCATGGCCAACTAACCTAATCCGCACATCTTTGGACTGTGGTAGGAAACAAGATCACCCGGAGTAAACCCATACAGACACGGGGAAAATGTACAAACTCCACATAGACAGTGACTCGAGCTGGGATTCGAACCCACGTCCCTAGAGCTGTGAAGCAGCAGTGCTAATCCCTGTGCTATCGTGCCGCCTTTAAACTTTTAATTCCCAATTTTTTTTTATTAAATTCAAATTTTACCATCTGCCATGGTCGGGATTCGAACTCAGATCCCCAAAGCATCTGAGTTTCTGGATTACTATTCCAGTGATAATATCACAACTCCACTAGCACTTCTCCCTTTAGTGCAGGTTAGGTGGATTGGCCATGCTAAATTGCCCCAAGCATATGCAACTTAGGTGGAATTGCCATACTAAAATTGTCCCTCCATATTCAAAGAGGTCTAGGTTAGGTGGATTGGCCATGTTAAATTCCCTCTTAGTGTCCTTAGGCCTGGGTAAGATGTTCTTTCAAAACTCAGTGCAGATTCGATGGACTAAATGATCTTCTGCACTGTAGCGATTTTATAATAAGGTACTGCACAAAAGGCTACTTAATGAAACAAGGGCCCATGCTGTTGCAAATAATATATTAGCATAGATAGATGATTGGCAAACTAATAGAAGATAGAGAATTGGGATAAGAGAGTGGCATTTTCAGGATGGTAGCCTGTAATAGTGGAGTGCCACAGGGATCAGTGCTGGCTCTCAAATCATTTACAACATATTATTAATGACTTGGAAGTTTTGATTTGATTTATTGTTGTCACATGCATTGGGATACAGTGAAAAGTATTGTTTCTTGCGCACTATAAGACAAAGCATAACGTTCATAGAGTACATAGAACATTACAGCACAGAACAGGCCCTTCGGCCTTCGATGTTGCGCCGACCAATATAAAAAGCAATGCCCCTCCAAACTAAACCATTCCCTTCTCTTCCTTATACTTATCAACTAACCTCTTAAACGCCACCAAACTTGGCGCATCTACACTGCTGCAGGCAGGGCATTCCACTCCCGAACCACCCTTTGGGTAAAGAACCTACCTCTGATATCCGTCCTATAACTATCACCCCTTAATTTAAAGCTGTGTCCCCTCATGGGGAGAAGGATTTGATTTGATTTAATAGTGTCACATGTATTGGGATACAGTGAAAAATATTGTTTCTTGAGCACTATATAAAGCATATCTTTCATAGAGAATATAAGGGAAAAGGGTTTGATTTATGATTGTCACATGTATTGGGATACAGTGAAAAGTATTGTTTCTTGTGCGCTATACAGACAAAGCATACCATTCATAGGGGAGAAGGATTTGATTTATTATTGTCACATGGATTGGGACACAGTGATGAGTATTGTTTCTTGTGTGCTATACAGAAAAAGTATACTATTCATAGAGAAGGAAAGGAGACGGTGCAGAATGTAGTGTCATAGCTAGGGTGTAGAGAAAGATCAACTTAATGTGAAGTAGGTCAATTCAGAAGTCTGCTGGCAGCAGGGAAGAAGCTGTTCTTGAGTCAGTTGGCATCCAGCTCTTAAACAATGACGAAACAGAGTACAGGAATGAGATAGAGAACCTGGTGAACTGGTGCGGCAATAATAATCTCTCCCTCAACGGCAACAAAGTGAAGGAGATTGTCATTGACTTCAGAAAGCGTAAAGGAGAACATGCCCCTGTCTACGTCAATGGGGAAAAATAGAAAGGGTCAAGAGCTTCAAGTTTTCAGGTGTCCAGATCACCAACAACCCCTGAGCTGGTTTCCCCCCCACCCCATGATGACACTAAAGGGTCCAAAACGGGCATAGACAGGTTAAGTGAATGGGTAAAAACTTAGCAGTGAATTGTAAAGCAAGAAAATATGAAGTTATGCAGTTTGGTTGGAATAATGAAGGAGCTGAATGTTATTTAAATGGAAAAAGACACCAGAGGGACTTGGGGATCCTCATAAATAAATCATAAAAAGCTAAATTGCAATCCGAAAAATGGAACATTGTCCTGTATTTCAAATGAAATGGAATATAAAAATAGAGAAATTTTTGCTAAAACTATACAAAGCAGTAGTTAAACCACACTTGGAACACTGAACAGTTTTAGTCCCTTTTGGATTAGTAAATTTGCGGATGACACCAAAGTCAGTGGAGTGGTAGATAGTGAAGAGGGGTGTTATAGTTTGCAGAGAGACTTGGACAATTTGCAGAGCTGGGCCGAGAGGTGGCAAATGGAGTTTAATGTGGAAAAGTGTGAGGTAATGCACTTTGGCAGGAATAATAAATATGTAGAGTATAGGGCTAATGGTAGGATTCTTAATAGTGTTGACGAACAGAGGGATCTTGGTGTATATGTGCATAGATCCTGAAAGTAGGCAGTCAAGTCGATAAGGTTGTTAAGAAGGCATATGGAGTCTTAGCTTTTATTGGTAGGGGGATTGTATTTCGGAGCTGCAACGTCATGTTGCAACTGTACAAAACTCTAGTGCGGCCGCACTTGGAGTATTGTGTGCAGTTCTGGTCCCCACATTATAAGAAAGATGTGGGGGCATTGGAGAGGGGACAGAGGAGGTTTACCAGGATGTTGCCTGGTATGGAGGGCAGGTCTTATGAGGAGAGGCTGAGGGATTTGAGGTTGTTTTCGTTAGAAAGCAGGCGGCTAAGAGGGGACCTAATCGAAACATATAAGATGATTAGAGGTTTAGATAGGGTGGACAGTGATAGCCTTTTTCCTAGGATGGAGAAAGCTAGCACGAGGGGACATAGCTTTAAATTAAGGAGTGGTGGTTTTAGGACAGATGTCAGAGGTAGGTTCTTTACCCAGGGGGTGGTAAGGGTATGGAATGCCTTGCCTGCGTCAGTTGTAGATGCGCCAAGTTTGGTGGCGTTTAAGAGGTTAGTAGATAAGTTTATGGATGAAAGGGGAATGGTTTAGGTTGGAGGGTCACTGCTTGTTCCTAATTGGTCAGCGCAACATCGAAGGCCGAAGGGCCTGTTCTGTGCTGTAATGTTCTATGTTCTGTTTTCTAAAGGTATACTGGTATTGGAGGTAGTCCAAGGCTGTAGGGAGGATTTTTTCTTATGTAGAGTGGGATTTGCAGATTACAATGAGGACCATCAGTGGATACATCAGCAGGATATAGATCGGTTGGAGAAACTTAGTTTGTTCTCACTGGAACGACAGAGGTTAAGGGGCAACCTGATAGAAGTCTATATTATGAGAGACGTGGACAGACTGGATAGTCAGAAGCTTTTTCCCAGGGTGGAAAACTCAATTACTGGGGAGGCACAGGTTTAAGAAACAAGAGACAAGCTTTAAAGGAGATGTACGAGGCAGATTTTTTACACAGAGTAATGGATGCCTGGAACTTGTTGCCGGGAGAGGAGGCAGAAGCAGATACAGTGTTGACTTTTTATGAGGGCATCTTGACAAATACATGAGTAGGAACGGGAATAGAGGAATATAGTCCCCAGAAGAGCTGCCCGAGTTAGTTAACTTGGGCAGCGTGGTCAGTACAGGCTTGGAGGGCTGAAGAGCCTGTTTCTGTACTGTAATTTTCTTTGTTCTTTGAGTGGTTGAGTAGATTTGGGTCTGTATTTATTGGAGTTGAAGAATAAGAAGTGACTTATTGAGACATATCAGATTCTCAAGGGGCTCAGCAGGGTAGATGCTGAGAGGTTGTTTCCTCTTGGGAGAGGGTCTGAGACCAGAGGACATAATCTCAGAGTAAAGGGTCGCACTTCAAAGACAGAGATGGGAGAAATTTCTTCCATAAGATATAGGATTAGACCAATTGGCCCATTGAGTCTGCTCCACTGTTCAATCATGGCTGATATTTTTCTCATCCCCATTCTCTTGACTTCTCTCCATAACCCCTTATTAATCAAGAACGATCTATCTCTGTCTTAATGGCCTGGGCTCCACAGTCCTTTGCGGCAAAGACTTCCACAGATTCTGGACTGAAGAAATTCCTCCTCACCTCTGTTTACAGATTTCGTATCCTCTCAGCGGGTCGGAAGTCTGTAAAATACTGAGGGCAAAAGAGGCTGGGTTGTTAAGTATGTTCAAAGCTGAGATTTTTAATCAGTAATTGGAATCAAGGTTTATGGAGACAAGGTGGGAAAAAGGAGGTGAGGATCATTGCATCAGATCATTGAATGGCAGAACAGACTTGATCGGCTGAATGGCCCACTCCTGCTTCTAAGTCGTAAGTCTCCTTACTCCTCAAAGCCTGCCCACTATCTACGAGGACACAAGTCAGGAGTTTGATGGAATACTCCTAACTTGCCTGGATGAGTGCAGCTCCGACAACTTTCAAGAAGCTCGACACCATTCAGGACAAATCGGCCAGCTTGATTGCCCCCATCCACAAACATTCACTCCCTCCACTACAAGGTGCACTGCAACTCATCGAGGCTCCTTAGGCAGCACCTTCCAACCCACATCAATTATCAGAAAGACAAGGGCAGCAGACTCACGGGAACACCATCACTGCAAATTTCCTTCCCATCCATGACTTGGAAATATATTGCCCTTCCTTATTAGCACTGGGTCAGAATCCTGGCACTGTGAGAGTCCTTACATGGACTGCAGCAGTCAAACAAGGTGGCTCACCCACCATCCATCTCAAGGGCAATTAGGGACAGATGATGACTGCCAGTTTAACTGGTCACACCCCCGTAAATGATGACCAAAGTCTTAGTCAAAGAGTTCGCTTTGAAGGCATGTCTGAAAGGAGAGGTGAGAGACAACTTGAGAGGTTTAGGGAGGGAATTCCAGGGTTCAGGACCTAGACTACTGAAGGCACAGCAACAGATGATAGAGCAATTACAGTTGGGGATGTACAACAGATCAGAAATAGGAGAGTGCAGATATCTTGAAATATGCAGGAGGAGACTGCAAAGATTAGTATGGGGGGGCCCAGGAAGGGTGAGAGGAATCTGAAAACAAGGACGGGAGCTTTAAAATCAAGGATTTTCTTGAGGAGGAGTTAGGGATTAAGGTTAGACTTGGTGGTCAGTGTTCACGATCAAAGTCAGGAATAGTGGCTAGGTTTGGGGTTAGTGGTTAGGATTTGTGGTTTGGGTTAGGGTTGGTGGTTAAGTTTACAATTAGTGGTTAGCTTTAGAAACCTTTTCTTATTGTTAACTACAGTAGTAGTCAATATTAGAGGTGGAGCACTGCTGCCTCACAGCGTCAGGGGCCCAGGTTCAATTCCCAGCTTGGGGCACTGTCTGTGTGGAGTTTGCACATTCTCACTGTAGTATTTCTCCACACCCTAGCTGTGATTGTAACATTACATTCTGCATTCTCTCCTTTCCTTCTCTATGAACGGTATGTTTTGTATATATAGCTCCAACAACTTTCAAGAAGTTTGACACATTCAGGACAAATCAGCCAGCTTGATTGTGTTCCAATATATGTGTCAATAATAAATCAAATCAAATTGAAAATTAAAGTATTTGCCTGGGTTTCTTCTGGGGCCTCCAGTTTCCTTCCACGGTCTAAACATGTGTGAGATAGATGGATTGACCAGGTTAAATTGCCCCTTAGTGTCCAAAGATGTGCAGATTAAGGGGGTTGGCTATGCTAAATTGCCCCTTAATGTCCAAAGATGTGCAGGATGGGTGGATTAGCTATGCTAAATTGCCCCATGGTGTCAGGGGACGAGCTTGGGTAAATTCTTGGGGCTATAGGAACAGAGCCTGAGTGGAATTGTGGTTGGTACAGACTCTGTGGGCCAAATCACCACCTTTTGCACTGTAGGGATTTTATGTTTCGTTTCTACTTTTTGTCTTCTGTTTCGGGCAGTTCCCCATCTTTTTTGGGGGCTGCCTCTTTTAATTTGCACCTTAGCTAAATTGATTTAGTTTAATTGTTTTATCAAAAAGATTGACTGCATACTTATCACTTGGCTCCTACTTCAGGGAGCAGTGGTTTTGATAAAATAAAACAAAACAAGCTTTTCACAAGTCTTAGATTGCTATGAGATTGCATATGGGTCGATAGTGGCTAGGAAAACTCTCAAAGAACAAACAACATTACAACACAGGAACAGGCCCTTTGGCCTCCAAGTCTGCACCAACCATGCTACCCAAATGAACTAAAACTCACTCCTCTTCTGGGGACAGAGCCATTCTATTCAGTATTTATCAAGATGCCCCTTAAATGTCACTACCCATATCTGTTCCTTCTACCTCACCCGGCAGTGAGTTCCAGGCACCCACCACCCTCTGTGTTAAGAACTTGCCTCATACATCTCCTTGCTCCATGCACCTTAACCTGTGCCCCTAAAGTAATTGACTCTTCCACCCTGGACTATACGGTCTGTCCATGCCTCTCATAGTCTTGTTGACTTCTATCAGGTCGCCGTCACCGCCTCCACCCAACCATCCCCCTCCCCTCCCCAGCTTCTTGTTCCAGTGAGAACAAACCAAGTTTCTCCAACCTCTCCTCACAGCTAATGCCCTCCATACTAGGAACATCTTGGTAAATCTTTTCTGTACCCTCTCCAAAGCCTCCTGGTAGTGCAGTGACTAGCATTGAACACTATATTCCAAGTGTGGCCTAACTAAGGTTCTATAAAGCTGCAACATGACTTGCCAATTTTTAAACTCAATGTCCCGGCCAATAAAGGCAAGAATGCCACATACCTTCTTCACTACCTTCTCCACCTGCATTGCCAGTTTCAGTCACCTGTGTATTTGTACACTCAGATCCCTCTGCCTATCAATACTCTTAAGGGTTCTGCCATTTACTGTATATTTCCTATCTGCATTAGATCTTCCAAAATGCATTACCTTACATTGTTTGGATTAAACTCCATCTGCCATCTCACCGCCCAAATCTCCAACCAATCTATATTCTGCTATATCCTCTGACGGTCCACATCGTTATCCACAAATCCATTGGCTTTTGTATCATCCACAAACTTACTAATTAAACCAGCAAGAGTTAAATAGCCAGGTGGCGTAATTGGTTTTAAAGGGAAGTTTGTTTTTATTCCATTAGGGTTGGAAAATGCTTGAAGGAGTGGCAGAGGCTGAAATCCTCAATGCTTTTATAAAAGACTTTAATATGCACTTGAAGTGCAGAGCTTCCGATTTAAGAGCTGAAAGTAAAGTTTATTTATTAGTCATAAGTAAGGCTACATTAACAGTGCAATGAAGTTAGGTTGGCATAGTCTCAATGGGCCAAATGGCCTTTCCTCTGCTGTACTGATTCTAACTGGAGTTACCCTCCCTCTGTTGACTTCCTACCTTATACAATCATAGGCATCTAGAGCAAGGGGGAAGGCCGTTCTGCCCATTAGGTCCAGGACAGTTCTACATGGACCTATCAATCCCATTCCCCCACCTGCAGCTACAAAGCTTATTTATTTTGTCATGGGTCGGCTTATATTAACACTGCACTGAAGTTACTGTGAAAATGCCCTAGTGGCCACACTTCAGCACATGTTCGGGTAACACTAGGGGAGAATTTAGCATGGCCAGAACATGTTGGGGACTGTGTGAAGAAACTGGAGAGCCTTGAGGAAACCCATACAGACATGGAGGGAGAACGTGCAGACTCTGCACAGATAAGTGACCCAAGCCAAGAATTGAACCTGGGCCCCTGGCACTGTGAGACAGCAGTGCTAGGCACTGTGCCACCATGCCACCCAAGAACTGAACAGTGAAATTAGGCTGGATAATTTATGGCCAGCATGGTCTCAAAATAGCCTCTCCTATGTGATAATGATTTTAATTCGCTTGGAATTGTCCGCCCTCTGTTAATTTTGAATCATAGGATCCCAGGTATTTAGAGCACAGGGAAGCCATTTTGCCCATTAGGTCCAGACCAGCTATACATTGGACCATTAGTTCCATTCCACACCCTCAAGTTTAAAGCTTACTTATTTTGTGTGATGTCGATGAGCCAAATGGCCTATCTTGAGGTATAATAATGCTACTTTTATTGGAGTTGCTGCCCCTCTGTACTATCTTAGGTTTATAGGCATTGAGAGCATAGGAGGAGACTTTTCTACCCATCAGATCCAGGACGGTTCGACGATGGAACCATCAGTCTCATTGACCTGTCTGAAGCCCAAAGATAAGCATTTTTTCTGGTTGCATCACAGCTTGCTATGGCTCCTGCTCTGACCAAGAATGCAAGAAATTACAAAAAAATCATGAAGGTAGCCCAATCCATTACACAAACCAGCCTCCCATCCGTTTGACTCTGTCTACACTTCCTGCTGCCTCGGGAAAAGCAGCCAGCATAATCAAGGATCCACACGCACCTCGGACATTCTCTCTTCCACCTTCTTCCATCGGGAAAAAGCTACATAAGTCTGAGGTCACATAACAAGTGACTCAAGAGCAGGTTCTTCCCTACTGCCGTCAGACTTTTGAATGCACCAACCTTGTGCAAAATTGATCTTTCTCTGCACACTAGCTATGATTCTAACACTATTATAGAAAGGATATTAAATTAGAAAAAAGTGTAGAAAAGATTTACTAGGATACTAGAACTTGATGCATTAGTTACAAGGAGGCTGGATAGACTGTGACTTTTTTCTCTGGAGCGTTGGAGGCTGAGAGGGTGATCTTATAGAGGTCTGTAAAATAACAAGGGGCACAGATCAGCTAGACAGTCAATATGTTTTCCCAAAGGTAGGGGAGCATAAATTGGAGGGCATAGGTTTAAGGGGAGAGGTACACAAGTGCCCAGAGGGGCAATTTTTTCCACATAAAGGGTAGTGAGTATGTGGAACAAGCTGTGTGGAACAAGAGGGAGTAGTAGAGGCGAATACAATATTGTTTTTTTTGAAAAGCAATTAGATAGTTATGTGGGCATGATGGGTATAAAGCGAGATATGGGCCTAATACGGGTAATTGGGACTAGCTTAGGGGTTTTAAAAATGAAAGGGCGGCATAGACAAGTTGGGCCGAAGAGCCTATTTCCATGCTGTAAACCTTTTAAGACTCTGTGACTACATTCTGCACTCTCTCCTTTCCTGCTCTATGAATGGTATGCTTTGTCTGTATCGCACATAAGAAACAATACTTTTCACTGTATGCCAAAACATGTGACAATAAATCAAAACCTTTCCATGTACTCTATGAATGGTATACTTTGTCTGTAGAGCACACAAAAAACAATACTTTTCATTGTATCCCAATACATGTGAAATAAATCAAATCCTTCTCCCCTATGTACTCTATGAACAGTATGCTTTGCCTATGTAGCATGCAAGAAACAATACTTTTCACTGTATCCCAATACGTGACAATAATATATCAAAACAAATCCTTCTCCCCTGTGTACTCTATGAATGGTATGCTTTCTCTGTATAGTGCACAAGAAAGACTACTTTTCACTGTATATCAATACATGTGACAACAATAAATCAAATCATCAGGTGAGCTCTTACTGTAGCATACCAGTCCAGCACTGGCATTTCCACATCAATAATAAATCAAAAATAACATGTGGAACAAGTTTGATGGGCTGAATGGGCTCTACTTCTGTTTAAGTTCTATGTTGATATGTTTTATTGGGGAGAGGGGGAACTTGGCAGAATTATAATGCTCCCAAATATTGTTCAAGAGGGTGAGGTGACCACAGCAAAGTGCCTCAAGACTTTTCCTCAGGTGACTGAAACAGATGCACAGGGTGGGGGTGGGGTGGGGGGGGGGGATAAGCATTGCCCATCAGGGTCACGGGGCTTCTGACGAAAATAAAATATAAGGACTTAATTTGCTCCAGTGTTTGTGTTGATTTAGAGTGCTGGGGGAAGGAAGAGTTTTGCAGCCTCTCTGAGCGGCTTGGGGAAAGTGGGGTGGGGGAGAACCATTTGCAGCTGAAGGAACAAGCCTTGGAGACTGCTGGTGAGGAAGGAGAGGGTTAATGAGGACAGCTTAAGGTAGATATATATCTATATGGGTGGGGGAGGGTTGGTTTTGGCACCGTGAGCCAGGCCAGTGGACGAAGGCAAGGTGCTTAGGCTTGCGACATCTTTTCTACGCGGTCCGCCTTCCCCCTCTCTTTCTTTCTGCGCGGTCCGCCTTTTCTCTCTCTCTCTTTCTACGCGGTCCGTGCCTTCGCCTTCCACGGTCCGCCTTCCCGGCGCACGCGCACATTTGAAAGCTGCGCGAGGCGGCTGGCTCAGCGGCCGTTGCCGTGCGCGGGGGTGGGGGGAGGGGCTGGCGGCGCCCAATGCAGGCCCTTCCTCTCAGATAGCCCAGTGATCCCAGCCACTTGACCCCCTCCCTCTCTGTCTCTCCTCTTGACCGCTTTCCCTGGACCGCCCTCCCTCCACTGCCCAATCTCGACTGTCCTCCCTCCTGTGGGCCGCCCTCCCTCGACTGCGTTCCCTGGACCGTGCTCCCTTGACCACGCTCCGTCAACCGCCCTCCCTCGACCACCATCCCCCTACCATCTACCCTCGACTGCCCACCCTTGACCGCCCTCTCTTGACTGTCTGCCCTCCTTAGACCACTCTCCCTGGACTTCCCTCCTCAGGACCTCCCTCCTTCCGCTGCCCGCCCTCGCTCGGCTTCTTGACCACCCTCTCTCAATTGAATTCCCTTGACCTCCTTCTCTTCACTGCTGTCCCTTGACTTCTCTCTCTTGACCACATTCTCTTGATCTCCTGTTGACCGACCTCCCTCAACTGCCTTCCCTTGACCTCCTTCTCTTGAACCCCTTTTCCCGAATGCCCTCTCTTGACTGGACACTTGTCACTTGACTTCTTCCTGACTGCCCTCTCCCTCAATTGAATTCCCTTGGCTGCGCTCCCTTCACCACCCTTTCTTTAATTCCTTCTCTTGACCACTGTCCTTTGACCTCCTTCTCTCGACCGCCCTCCCTCGATTGCCCTCTCTCAACCACCCTTTCTTGACTTCCTCTTGACCGCCCTTTCTCAATTAAATTCCCTCAACCGTCCTCTCTTAACCTCATTCTCTTGACTCGTCTCCCTTGACTTGCCTCTCTTCATCGCATTGTCTTGACCCCTTTCTCTCAATCATCCTCCCTCAACTGCCCTCCCCTTGACCTCCTTCTCTTGGATTCCTTCTCCCGACCGCCTCTCCGACCATCCTCTCTTGACAGGACTCTTGCCACTCTGCCCGTGGGTACTTCTCTTTCTATCCACCCGGGAATGTGACCATCGTGTGCAAGTCCAACCCCCTCTTCTCCAGCAACCTCCCCGCTGTGTAGGGTTATCGCTCTGTGTGACCTCCCCCCCACCCCCCCCCCACACCCCCCACACCACCTTCCCTCACACAAGACCGTTGCTCACGTTTGGTTCTCTGGCTCAGGCTGTGATCATGGTGGTGACTGGTTTTTTTTGTGTAAGAAAAATGGTGGATGGATCTTTCCCCACGTTAGAATATAATATTACAAATTAACAGCCTCTAAGAAGCACCCCAATCGAATCTACTCCCCATTCTCACAGAACATCCAAACATTTGTGAACTTATAGTGGCGGAAATTGGAGGGGAAATTTCTCCATAGCTACTGGGGTCAGTCTCTATTAAACCAGGGTTGGATCCCACCGTTGACATGGTTGATGAGATGGCTTAACTCTATGGATAGAATTTAAACTCTCCTGCCCCTGTGACCTCACATTGAGTGCTGCACTTATTCATCTGAGGTATTCTTGTCACCTTTTATAATAAAAAAAACATGCTTGCTTAAAACAAAAACCCTCAGGAGTTGATCCAAAGCCAACTTTGATCCAGCTGGTCCTACCTGCAGATTACTGTACCATGTGCGACTTGGCAAGCAAGTTTAGGATGTGGGTGGAGATTGGTAACTTGCCATTGTCCTTTAGACTCCTGGTGTTGGTACCTCCTCTCATGATGCAACTCCTCGTCTTGCCGACTTTTTGACCAAGAGATGGAAGGCACCGATCGTGTTGCCGAGACCGACATTAAGGTGTCGGACAGTGTCCCGGCTAACAGTGTCAGTCCAGACCAAGGCACTTGTAGCCCACCTGAGAAAGAAGCCAGCCTCGCTTGTGCACGGGCTGGAGGCAAGTAATTCCACTTTTTTTGATCCGCAACAGACTATCCACGGAGATCTTGTGACATGAGCAGCAAACTGGAGCGTGACAGCTGGAAAAATAGTTCCTTTTTTTTTTAAAAAGAAACTTCCTGAAGTGTTTGTCCTCTCCTAATGGTTATGGCTCATGTCGTTTCCATGGGCACCAGTAACTTGGCCATTCTTCAAGAATGAGTTTAAGAGGGAGCGTTGCCAGCCTATTCAACTGTAGAGGGCATCGCACTTGAGCCTAGCCTTAGCTGCACTTTCCAGCAGGGACTGAGGTGAGGACCCTCATTACTTGGGTACCGACTCCTAATTGTATCAATGATTGCTGATATCAAGCAACTCAGTACAGCCAAAGGCGTTCAATCCTGGTCCATATTGTTCAGTATCGCAGCAGTGGGTGCTTTGGCCCTTAGGGCTGCCCTGCGAGTTAATGGACAACTTTGTGTGTATTTTGACACGGTCGTACATGAAGAGGTGTTTACTAGGGGAGGCAAGGTGGCACAATGTTTAGCACTACTGCCTTACAGCGCCAGGGACCTGGGTTCGATTCCTGGCTAGGGTCACTGTCTGTGCGGGGTCACATTGGGCCTGGAAATCAGGCCCTTTGGCTCAGCTTTAGCTTTTTATCTTAAATCCCTAAGCCAATCCCAATTGCCCACATTTATACCCATATCCCTTGACCCATCGTGCACATGTGACTATCCAAATGTTTTTTTCAAAGACAATATTGCCTCTATTACTGTCTCTGACACTTTTTCCATCACCACCCTCTGTGTAAAAAAAAAAAAAAAATTGCCCCTCTGGACACTTTTCTATCTCTCCCCTCTCACATTAAACCTACGCCCTCTAGTTTTAGACTCCGATAACATAGTCAATAGCTTTTTCCAATCTAGCTGATCTATGCCCCTTGTTACTTTGTCGTCCTTTATAAGATCATCCCTCAGCCTCCAACACTCCAGAGAAAAAAGTCCCAGTCTATCTGGCATCTCCTTATATCTCAAACCATCAAGTCCTGGTAGCATCCTAGTAGATCTTTTCTGCATTCTTCCTACTTTCTATAAGTCTGCATGTTCTCCCTCCCTTGTCTGCATGGGTTTCCTCCGGGTGCTCCAGTTTTCTCCCACAGTCCGAAAGATGTGCTGCTCATGTTAAATTCTCCCTCAGTGTTACCCAAACAGGTGCCTGATTGTGGCCGCTAGTGGGATTTGACAGTGAGTTCATTGCAGTGCTCGTGACTACTAAATAAACTTCAAACTACTTCCAAAAGAGAAAATGCTGGAAAATCTCAGCAGGTTTGGCAGCATCTAATAGGACTGGGATAGCTTGACCTTGGGTTTGGACATAGCTTGGCACAACTTCGAGGGCTGAAGGGCCTGTACTATGCTATACTGTTCAATGTTCTACTAGAGAAAAGAGCTCAGGTTTCAAGTCCAGATGACCCTTTGTCAAAGCTGAATTTTCTTAAACTGCTTCAGGTGTTTCCAACATGTCGAGGAACCCCATTATCAGAAAGCATTGGTGCACCTTCTTTTGAATGAATGGAATGCCAGATTTGGAATTATCTGGCATAGAATCAAGAGATCACCCCTTTCGTAATTTCTAGCTGAACTGCATCACTCAAAGCTTTTTTTTAAAATTTTGAATTTCTAACCACAGTTTTGAGCACAAGTTAATTTGGAATTGAAATTTGTCTGCATTACTGTAGCGGAGGAAAGTCTGTGGAATCGTGAGCTGGCAATGGAAGATGGAAGTGGCAATCGTACCAGGAGCGCAGGGGATCGAGGCTGGGATTGTCCAGATTCTGCGTCTTCCGAGTCGGATGAATATGTTTCCGATTTGGACAGCGTAATGTCTGATGAAGAACTGAGCGAGAGACATGACTATCTCAGGTACGCCCCCCCCCCCCCCCCCCCCCCCCCCCCCCCCCCACCCCCACCCCCACCCCCACTCTTCTCCTCTGCATGTCTCATCATTGCACCTTCTGCTGTCTTCTAGAGTACTCTCTGAATCCATACTAGAGAGTGTAAAGTTGAGTCAAATATTGGACTGGTTTTGATAGCTATTGTGTGCAACACGCAAGGCACTGCACTGTGCAGATTACTGCCTGATCCATCTCCAGTCTATGTACTGGATTATCTGGACCTAGGAGCAAGTGAGAATCTAAAGATTCAGTGACAGTACCAGAGTTATGCCAACCTGGCATCTGATTTCTGAACATTTCTCCGTTTGTTGCCATACCAACTCATCGTTTCAGCTGCGTCTGGACACAATACTTCTTCTGCCGCAGTGAAACTACTTTCTGTCGCTGATATGGGAATTGCCGACACCATACTAATATTCCCGTGAAATATTCATATTGAACGGCATACACTGGTTAGCACTGCTGTTTCACAGTGCCAGGGATCAGATTTGATTCTGGCCTTAGGTCTGTGTAGACTTTGCATGCTCTTCTCGTGTCTTACATGGGTTTCCTTGGTGCTTTGGTTTCCTCCCACAGTCCAAAGATATGTAGGTTAAATGGATTGGCCATGCTGAATTCTTCCTTGGTATCCAAAGATGTGTAGATTAGGTGGATTGGCCATGCTAAATTTCCCCTTAGTGTTCAAAAATGTATAGGTTTGATGCTTTAGCCATGCTAAATTTCCCTTTAGTGTCTGTAGATGGGTAGATTAGGTGGATTGGCCATGTTAAATTGTCCCTTAGTGACTAAAGATGTGCAGGTTAGATTTATTGGCCATTATTAATGCACGCGGTTTTGGGTTTAGGGTATGCTATGGGCCTGAATAAAATGCTCCTTTGAAGAGTTGGCGCAGACCCAGTAGGCTGAATGGCCGCCTTTTGCACGGTAGGGATTCTGTGGTACTATGGGGTGATATTTTGAAATCTGGTCTTCAAGTAGTTGGTCCAGTTACGGGAAAGCGTGCATGTTCCATACTGAGGGTGAACGGAAAATATAATGTGGGTCCAACCCTTCAAGTGTCGCAGTACCCTAGTGAGGCAAAGCACACTCTTCAGCCACTTGCTGGCACTCAATTTGTCATTCTAGAGCTGAAGAATTGACGTTTAGCAATAACCTGGCGATCTTAGAAATTAGTCCAGCACTTTCAGGAAAGCAGAGATCCAAAACATAAATTTCCATTGGATATCAACTATTATCCATAGAAACCTTTCGACCTGTATTTTAACAGTGCCTAATGGCTTCACTGCAATGTAGTTAAATTTGCAGATGGCACCAAGCTTGGGGTGGGGAGAAGATGTAGGAGGAGGGAGAGCATTGAATTTGGAGATCACAGCCAGGCTAATCTAAAGAAACTTTGCATTGCACTGGGAAATAAAAAAATTGAAGTTTAACATAGACAAACCTGAAAGAAAGCTGGAAAGCATCTGCACTCCATGAACAAAGAGCAAATCAACTGCAATTCTGAAAATTGTTTACTACATAAAATGTGCAGCACAGAAACAGGCCATTTGGCTTATCTGGTCTGTGCTGGTGTCTGTGCAGCACGCAAGCCTTCACTTGTCGTTCTTCATCTCACCCCAAAAACATAACTCTCTATTTCCTTTCTCCAGATGTTTGTTCAGTTTCCAATAACTGTATCTGCACTATTGCCCCATAATTGTATCTGCACTATTGCCCCATAACTGTATCTGCACTATTGCCTCATAACTGTATCTGCACTATTGCCCCATAACTGTGTTTACACCATATCCCTGTATACCCATGAACTGTCTAAATGCTTTTTAAAATACAAAATTGTACCACCTCTACTATTACTTCTCATAGCTTGTTCCAGACACTCATGACCCTCTGTGTGAAAAAAAATTGGCCCTCTGGACTCTTTTGTAACTCCCCCTTCTCTGGAATTTCTCCTGAATTCTTAGAATCCCTACAGTGCAGAAGGAGGCCCTACAGTGCAGAAGGAGGCCGTACAGTCCATTGAGTTAGGTGGATTGGCCATTTATATTTTACCCAGTCCCAATCCCATAACTCCACATATACCCCCCCCCCCCCCAAAAATCTCCTAACCTGCACATCTTTGGACACTAGGACAATTTAGTATGGCCAATCCACTAACTCGCACATTTTTGGACAATTTAACATGGCCAATCCACCTAACCTACACATCTTTGGACACTAAGGGACAATTTAGCATGGCCAATTCACCTAATTTGCGCATCTTTGAACAGTAAGGGGCAATTTAGCATGGCCAATTTACCTAACCTGTATATCTTTGGACACTAAGGGACAATTTAGCATGCTAACCCACTTAACCCGCACATCTTTGGACTGTGGGAGAAAACCCGAGCACCCGGAGGAAACTCGCGCAGATGTGGAGAGAATGTGCATAGTCCACAAAGATAGTCCACAAAGACAGTCATCCAAGGCAAAATTGAAATTGGGTCCCTGGCGCTATGAGGCTGTAGGGCTAACTATTGTGCCGCTGTGCCACACCAATTCCCAATTGGAATTATTAGTAATGGTCTTAGAGAGAAACAGGAAATGCTGGAATCAGTCAGTTGTCGAAAACTCTTTTGGGTGCAGACTCATTATTACTCTACAGGTGTGATAGAACTAGTCAAGTGGTGAGACAGAAGAAAAAACTTGTGACTTCCTTTCTGTGTCTAGTTATGCCTAAACAATGACGCACAGTAAGGAGTCTCACAACAACAGGTTAAAGACCAATAGGTTTATTTGGAAACACGAGCTTTCGGAGCACTGCTCCTTCATCAGGCAAATAGGTTCACAAACTCAGCATATATAGACAGAGACATAATTGGAAGATGCAAGTCTTTACAGGTAATCAAGCCTTTACAAGTACAGATAGTGCAAGTGAAGAGAGAGAGAGATAATCACAGGTTAAAGAGGGATGAATTGTCTCAAGCCAGGACAGTTTGTAGGATTTTGTAAACCCAGACAAAGTCGTGGGGGTTACAAGTAGCATGGCATGAAGCCCAAAATCCTGGTTGAGGCAGTACTCATGCGTGCTGAACTTAGCTATCTGCTTCTGCTTGGCGATTCTGCATTATCGTGTGTCTTAAAGGCTGCCTTTATTTGATTCTGTTTGATTTATTATTGTCACGTGTTGGGATACAATGAAAAGTATTGTTTCTTGTGCACTTTACAGACAAAACATACCATTCATTGAAAGGAAGTGAGAGAGTGCAAAATGTAGTGTTACAGTCATAGCTAGAGAAAGATCATCTTAATACAAGATAGGTCCATTCAAATGTCTGACAGCAGCAGGGAAGAAGCTGTGCTTGAGTCCGTTGGTACCTGACCTCAGTCATTTTCCTGAAGGGAGAAGGTGGAAGAGAGAATGTCTGGGTTATGTGGGGTCCTAATTATGCCGGCTGCTTTGCCAAGGCAGCGGGAAGCGTAAGCAGAGTCTATGGATGGGAGGCTGGTTTGCATGATGTACTGGGCTACATTTACGATCTTTTATCGTTCCTTGCAGTCTTGGGCAGAGCAAGAGCCATACCAAGTGTGATAAACCAGAAAGAATGCTTTCTATGATGCATCTGTAAAAGTTGGTGAGAGTCATAGCTGACATGCCAAATTTCCTTAGTCTTCTGAGAAAGTAAAGATAATGGGGGGCTTTTTTAACTACTGAGCACAGGGGGTTGGTGAGGGGAACCAGGACAGGTTGTTGGTGATCTGGACACCTTTCTACTTCATCCCCATTGATGTAGACAGGTGTATGTTCTCCTGTACGCTTCCTAAAGTCGATGACAATCTCCTTCGTTTTGTTTCTCCACCTCGTGCAGTTTTTATCACCTCAGAAAGGAAGTTTGATGAGGACTTGTCTGTTGAGGTAGTATGGGCTGAGATTAGAAACAGGAGAGGAGAGGTCACCCTGTTGGGAGTCTTTTATAGACCTCCTAAAAGTTCTAGAGAGGTAGAGAAAAGGATTGCAAAGTCGATCCTGGACAGGAGTGAAAGTAATAGGGTAATTGTTATGGGGGACTTTAACTTTACTAATATTGATTGGAATAGCTATAGCTCTAGCTCGTTAGAGGGGTCAGTTTTTGTACAAAGTGTGCAGGAAGGTTTTTGACTCAGTATGTAGATAGGCCAACTAGAGGTGAGGCTACATTGGATTTGGTGCTGGGCAATGAGCCAGACCAGGTGTTAGACTTGGAAGTTGGTGAACATTTTGGTGATAGTGACCACAATTCGGTTACGTTCCCCTTAGTGATGGATAGGGATAGACACGAACATGGGGGCAGCAGTTATAGCTGGAGGAATGGTAATTATGAGGCCATTAGGAGGGAATTAGGGTGCATTAGGTTGGACTGGGAAACTACAGGGACTGGGAACATCTGAAATGTGGAGCTTTTTCAAGGAGCAGCTACTGCGGAGTCCTTGATAAGTATGTCCCTGTCAGGCAAGGAGGAAATGGTCGAGTAAGGGAGCCAGGGTGTACTAAAAAAGTTAATTTGCTGGTTAAAAGGAAAAAGGAGGCTTATGTCAGGATGAGGCTTGAAGGCTCAGTTAGTGTACTGGATAGCTATAGATTAGCCAGGAGGGAGCTAAAGAGTGAGCTGAGAAGAGCTAAAAGGGGACACGAGAAGACTTTGGCTGATAGGATCAAGGAGAATCCTAAAGCTTTCTTTAGATATGTTAAGAATAGAAGATGGGTTAGGGCAAGATTAGGGCCAGTCAGAGACAGCAGTGGGAAGTTGTGCGTGGAGCCTGAAGAGATTGGAGAGGCACTGAATAAATATTTCTCTTCGGTATTCAAGCAGGGAGATGTAAATGTAGTTGTGGAGAACACTGGGATACAGGGTTGCAAACTGGAAAGTATTGAAGTAGATAAGGAGGATGTGCTAGATATTCTTGAGGGTTTGAAGTTAGATAAGTCCCCTGGGCCAGATGGGATTTACCCTAGGATTCTCTGGGAGGTGATTGCAGAGCCTCTGGCTCTGATCTTCAGGTCGTCACTGGTTACGGGTATAGTGTCGGAAGACTGGAGGATAGCGAATGTGGTCCCATTGTTCAAGAAGGGGAATAGAGACTTTCCTGGGAATTGTAGACCGGTGAGTCTTACTTCTGTTGTGGGCAAAGTATTGGAAAGAATTATTAGGGATAGGATTTATAGTTATTTAGAGAGAAACAAATTGATTGGGGATAGTCAGCATGGTTTTGTGAAGGGTAGGTCGTGCCTTACTAACCTTATTGAGTTTTTTTGAAAAAGTGACCAAAGAGGTGGATGGGGGTAAGGCGGTTGATGTGGTATATATGGACTTTAGTAAGGCGTTCGATAAGGTGTCCCATGGAAGGCTTCTGCAGAAACTGCAGATGTATGGGATAGAGGGTGATTTAGCTAATTGGATTAGGAATTGGCTAGCAGATAGAAGACAGAGGGTGGTGGTTGATGGGAGATATTCATCATGGAGTTTGGTGACAAGTGGTGTACCTCAGGGGTCTGTTTTGGGGCCCCTGCTGTTTGTAATTTTATAAATGATCTGGATGAGGGTATTGAAGGATGGATTAGTAAATTTGCAGATGACACTAAAGTCGGTGGAGTGGTAGATAGTGAAGAGGGGTGTTATGGTTTGCAGAGAGACTTGGACAAGTTGCAGAGCTGGACCGAGAGGTGGCAAATGGAGTTTAATGTGGAAAAGTGTGAGGTAATTCACTTTGGCAGGAATAACAAATGCGTAGAGTATAGGGCTAATGGTAGGACTCTTAATAGTGTTGATGAACAGAGGGATCTTGGTATATATGTGCATAGATCCCTGAAAGTTGGCAATCAAGTCGATAAGGTTGTTAAGAAGGCATATGGAGTCTTAGCTTTATTGGTAGGGGGATTGAATTTCGGAGCCGCAACGTCATGTTGCAACTGTACAAAACTCTAGTGCGGTCGCACTTGGAGTATTGTGTGCAGTTCTGGTCCCCACATTATAAGAAAGATGTGGAGGCATGGGAGAGGGTACAGAGGAGGTTTACCAGGATGTTGCCTGGTATGGAGGGCAGGTCTTATGAAGAGAGGCTGAGGGATTTGAGGTTGTTTTCGTTGGAAAGAAGGCGACTAAGAAGAGACCTTATTGAAACATATAAGATGATTAGAGGTTTAGATAGGGTGGACAGTGATAGCCTTTTTCCTAGGATGGAGAAAGCTAGCACGAGGTGACATATAGCTTTAAATTAAGGGGTGGTGGTTTTAGGACAGATGTCAGAGGTAGGTTCTTTACCCAGAGGGTGGTAAGGGTATGGAATGCCCTGCCTGCGTCAGTTGTAGATGCGCCAAGTTTGGTGGCGTTTAAGAGATTAGTAGATAAGTTTATGGATGAAAAGGGAATGGTTTAGGTTAGAGGGTCATTACTTTTTGTTAATTGGTCGGCGCAACATCGAAGGCCGACGGGCCTGTTCTGCGCTGTGATGTTCTATGTTCTATGTTCTAATTACAGGAAGGATATTAATATGGTTGAAAGAGTGCAGAGAAGGTTTACAAGGATGTTGCCGGGACTTGAGAAACTGAGTTACAGAGAAAAGTTGAATAAGTTAGGATTTTATTCCCTGGAGCATAGAAGAACGAGGGAGATTTGATAGAGGTGTATAAAATTATGATGGGTATAGATAGAGTGAATGCAAGCAGGCTTTTTCCACTGAGCTAAGGGAGAAAAAAAACTAGGGGACGTGAGTTAAGGGTAAAGGGGGAAAGGTTTGAAGGGAATATGGGGGCGGGAGACTTCTCCACAGAGTGGTGGGAGTGTGGAATGAGCTGCCAGGTGAAAGCAGGCTCACCTCCGAGTCACGACGAGCCTGGGGCCACAACCGGCCTCACACCTTCCACAGGCTAAGCCTCGATCAGTAGGACTTGGGCCCCTTGAGCGTCGTTAGAAAAACATGAACAGGTTCATGGATGAGAGGGATGTGGAGGATATGGTCCAGGTGCAGGTCAGTGGGACTGGACAGAAAAATGGTTCGGCACAATCAGAAGGGCCAAAAGGCCTGTTTCTGTGCTGTAATGTTCTATGGTTATATAAACGAAGCAACGGGTACACTGGATTGCCAGATGAGCCTAGGTAGGGAAAGATGAAACTGGGTATGTTGGTGATTTGATTGTTGTTCTTTCTTTCTTTGGTGTAGGTCTCTGTTGCAGATCATTGGAGAACCTCCTCCCTTTCAGTACTACACTGAGTTTGAGAATGTTATGAATGGTCCTGGAGAAGGAAGTTTCTCATTCCTATGCGCTGGGGGTAAGAGAATTGATTAGGACTGAGGGAGGTAGCAGCGTGTTTCCTCATCACATATTTATTATCTTTTATGTTACTTTTAATCTTGACAAGCGTCACATTCTTTCTTGCAGGTTGAGTGGGTTGTTGGGGAGGCTATGTTTCTTGCACATCCCTAGTTTGCCTGACAATATCTCTGTAGTTACTATTGGCTATGATGCTGTAAGACTCCTGCTCACATCCCCAGATTTTATTGCACGTTCTCAGACTTGAGTTAAAATATTTCTTTTTATTCATGCGTGGGACATGGGTGTCGCTGGGCTGGACCAGCATTTATTGCCCATTCCTAGTTGCCCAAGGGCAGTTGAGAGTCAACCACATTGGCTGTGGCTCTGGAGTCACATGTAGGCCAGACCAGGTAAGAACAGCAGATTTCCTTCCCTAAAGGACGTTACAGGTGCAATGATGCACCACATTAACTGTTACAGGTGCTGGTTACCTCACTACGTAAGGCTTCATGTACTGTAACTAATCGCTAATTTCATTGAATGCATTTTTCTCTGTTAGGAAGTTTGACTCATCGAATCCCTACAGTGTAGAAGGACGGCATTTGCCCTATCAAGCTTACACCGACAACAATCCCTCCCACGCCGTATCCCCGCAACCCCCACACATCCATCCCGCTGTTCCCCTGACACAAAGGGGCAGCACGGTGGTGCAGTGATGAACACTGCTGTGTTTCAACGCCAGAGACCCGGTTTAATTCCCGGCTTGGGTCATTCTCTGTGTGGAATTTGAACGTACTCTCCTCCCCCACCACCACCACCGTGTCTATATGGTTTTCCTCTGGGTGCTCCAGTTTCCTCCCATAGTCTGAAAGACTTGCTGGTTTATTGACCTGAACTGGTGCCAGACTGTGGCGACTAGAGGAACTTCAGTGTTAATATAGTCTTACTTGTGACTAATAAATAAATAAATTGAATAATTTTTCTTGAATAGAATGTTTGAGAATAGATTCCCTACAGTGCAGAAGGAGGCCATTTGGCCTATCAAACTTGCACTGACCACAGCTGCCAAGTAAAGTGGTGGAGGCAGGCACTCTGGAGTTACTTAAGAGATATTTAGATGGGCACATGAACAGAATGGGAATGGAGGGGTATAGAAAACTGATTTAAAATAGGCATCATGAGCCTTGGGTGTCCCTGGGAAGTGTGTAAATAGATGATGATATTGATGTACTTGTTTTTATCCTACAGGTGCTTTGGTCCACCTTGTTGTCTAACAAGGGACATACACGCGATGGGTCGTGAGAGGGCTGCTCTTGGATTTTTTTTCGAGAGTATCCTAGTGCTTCACGTCGTTAGTGTACGCTTGACCTGGACCATTTGATGGGAAACACGACAGCTCAGTGACTATCGCTGTGCTGTGCAGATACATGGATTTGGGCCTGTTTCTGTGGGAGTTTGCGCATTCTCCCCGTGCTTATGTGGGTTCACTCCGGGCGCTCCGGTTTCCTCCCACATCCCAAAGATGTGCTCTTAGGCTAATTGGCAAAACAAATTCTCCCGAAATTGTCTGAAATTTGGTTTTTAATCCATAGATCTATAAACATAGACAGGGATCACGGGTAGAGGTGGGAACGTCGGGGTGGCAGTGCGGGCTTGTTGGGACGAAGGGCCTGTTTCCCATGCTGTTTTGTTCTTCGTTCTTTGTCCTACCCAGGCCCTATCCCCTCAACCCCATGCATCCGTCCCACTGGTCTCCCTGACACGAAGGGGTCTAGTGGTTAGCACTGCTGTCTCTCAGCATTGATTCCAGGCCCTGGGTTACTGTCTGTGTGTGGACTCTGCACATTTCCCACACTCTCTCCCCCCCCCCCCCCCACCTTGTCTGCATGGGATTCCTCTGTGTACTCCAGAGGAGAACTGGTTTCCTCCCACAATCCAAAGATGTGCAGGTTAGGTGGATTGGTTGTGCTAAATTCCTACTTTAGCAGCAGGGAGATTAGCTAGGTATTAGAGTCAGGGTGGGATTGTGGTCGGTATGGGCTTGATGGGCCGAATGGCCTTCTCCTACACTGTGGAGATTCTATGATTCTTTGAACTCATTCGACTCAGATGCATTCTCATCCCATCAAAGTTGGCTTTCCCCCAGTTGGTTACCCCTGTACTAGATCGTTCCTTGTCCATTTCCACGGCCAATCTAAACCTTATGTTACAATGGTCACATCCTTTAAGTGCTCTATTCCATATGGGTCAACGTATTCCCCAGAACCAAGTCCAACAAATCCCTGTGAGGGAGCTGGTAGAATTTGAATTCGATAGAATAAAATCTGGAATTAAGAATCTACTGATAAATCCATTGTCGATTTTCAGAAAAACCCATATGGCTCACTAATGTTCTTTAGGGAAGAAAATCTGCCATCCTTACCCAGTCTGCCTGACATCCGACTCCAGAGTCATAGCAATTCTGAACTACCCTTGGGCAAAGTTGCAGTTTATTTATTAGTCACAAGTGAGACTTACATTAACACTGCAATGAAGTTACAGGAAATGTCGCCACACTCCGGCGCTGTTCAGGTAACACTGAGGGAGAATTTAACACAGCTAATGCATCCTAACCAGCACGTCTTTCGGACTGTGGGAGGAAACCGGAGCACCCAGAGGAAACCCACGTAGATATGAGGAGAATGTGCAGACTCCACACAGACAGTGACCCAAGCTGGGAATCAAACCTAGTTCCCTGGCACAGTGAGGCAGCAGTACTAATCATTATGCCATCATGAACGTCATTGGTTGTAAAGAGTATTGGGATTAAAAAAAAGTCTTTCTTTTATCACAAGTTACACTCTTGCAGACCCACATTTGAGGAGGCATAATTGTTATAGAATTCCTACAGTGCAGCAAGAGGCCATTCGTCCCATCAAGCTTGCACTGTCCATGCTGCCCGCCTGAACTAAAACTCCCTACCCTTCTGAGGACCATATCCCTCATTTCCAGCTTGTTCGTGTATTTGTCCAGATGCCCCTTAAAAGTCATTACCATATCCACTTCCAATACCTCCCCTGGCAGCGAGTTCCAGGCACCCACCACCCTCTGTGTAAAAAAAAAACACTTGTCCATTTCCTGCTGCAGAAGATGATCTCAAGCACTTGTTGTGCCTCAATGGGGAGGGGTCTGAGGAGGGCGCAAACTCTTGCAGTATTTGCGTACAGGAATGATAATTTGTGATCTGATATTCTTTGCAGGGGGTGGGGTGGTGGATTCAAGTATGCATTTTGAAGGATTTGCTAAGAAGTTGATTTGATTTTGATTTGATTTATTATTGTCACATGCATTGGGGTACAGTGAAAAGTATTGTTTCTTGCGCACGATAGAGACAAAGCATACCGTCATAGAGAAGGAAAGGGGCGAGTGCAGAATGTAGTGTTACAATCGTAGTTAGGGTGTAGAGAAAGACCAGCTTAATGTGAGGCAGTAACTAGGCACCAGGCCGTAGTGACTCAGCAGCCACAGTCATTGAGCTGGCAATTTCCAAAGATTCACAGCCCTCTGATTGGAGAAATCTCTACTCAGATACAAACGCTCCACACTGTCACGGCTTTCAATCTGAAAACATATTTTACTTTAAATTAAAAGAGGAAATCAGAATTTAAAAAAAGCTGGACTAGATCAGTCAGCTTGTAGGATAGACAGTTTATCTCTTTAATTATTTATTTATTAGTGTCATAAGTATGTTTACATTAACACTGCAATGGAGTTAGTGTGAAAATCGTCTAGTCACCACACTCCGGTGTCTGTTGGGGTAACACCGAGGGAGAATTTAGCATGGCCAATGCACCCTAACCAGCATGTCTTTTGGATTGTGGGAGGAAACGGATGAACCCAGAGCAGTGGTTAGCACTACTGCCTCACAGCACCACAGACTTGGGTTCAATTTCTGTTTGGGGTCACTGTCTGTATAGAGTCTGCACGTTCTCCTCCCTCCCAATCCGTGTCTGTGTGGGTTTCCTCTGGATGGCTCCGATTGTGTCATGTTTAACTATTGTTCAATTGTGAAAGGTTAAGCTAATTCATTTGCTATAATTAAACTGTGTTATTAAATAAAATTTGCTTAAAGTTTATTTATTAGCGTCACAACTAGACTTACATTAACTAGACATGTGAAAATCCTCTAATCACCACATTGAGGGAGAATTTAGCACGGCTAATGCATCCTAAGCAGCACATCTTTCAAACTATGGAAGGAAACCTGAGCACCGAATGTAGAAAAGTGAGAGATTATGCACTTTGGAAGAAAGAATGGAGGCATAAACTATTTTCTAAATGGGGAAATGGTTAGGAAATCAGAAACATAAAGAGGGTTGGGAGTTATTGTTCAAGAATCTCTTAAGGTTAAAGTGCAAGTTCCATCAGCAATTAGGAAGGCAACTGCAATGTTAGCATTCATGTCGAGAGGGCCAGAATACAAGAGAGGGATGTACTTCTGAAGCTGGAAAAGGCTCTAGTCAGACCCCATTTGGAGTATTGTGAGCATTTTTGGGTCTTATATCTAAGGAAGGATGTACTGGCCTTGGAAAGTGTTCAGAGGAGGTTCGCAAGAACGAGCCCATAATGAAGAGCTTGTTGTATGAGGAATGGCTGAGGACTCTGGGTCTGTACTTGTTGGAACTTAGAAGGATGAGTTGGTGGGGGGGGTCTTATTGAAACTTACAGGATACTGTGAGGCCTGGATAAAGTGGACATGGAGAGAATATTTCCTCTAGTAGGAAAAACTAGAACCAAAGGGCAAAACCTCAGGCTAAAAGTACGATCCTTTAACACAGAGATGAGGAGGAACTGCTTCAGCCAGACAGTGGTGAATCTGTGGAACCCTTTGCCGCAAAAGGCTGTGGAGGCCAGGTCACTGAGGGCCTTTAAGATAGAGGTAGATAGGGTTTTGATTCATAAAGGGATCGGGGATTATAGGGAAAAGGCAGGAGAATGGGGATGAGAAAAATATGATTAAGTGGCAGGACAGATATAGAAATGTAGAATAGATAATATAGAGATGGTGTCTGGAACAAGCTGCCAGAGGTTGTGGTAGAGGTGGGTACAATTTTATCTTTTAAAAAGCATTTAGACAGTTACATGGATAAGATGGGTAGAGAGGGATATGGGCCAAATGCGGGAAGTGGAATTTGCTTCAGGCTTTTTTTAAAAAAAAAAGGGCTGCGTGGACAAGTTGGCCAAGGGACATGTTTCCTTCCTGTAAACCTCTGAGACTCAGTGGGTTAAGTGGCCTAATTCTGTTCCTATAATTTATGGTCTTATTAAGGATATGGGCAAAGGCCAATGACATTAGGTTGCAGAAAACCAGGATCCCATTGAATGGTAGAACAGGTTCTGAGGGACGGAATGGCCTCCTCCTGCTCCGATAGGCTATATATTTTCTTTAGATGCTGAGGCCTGACAGACACACCGCATGTTGCCTAACGCGTTTCTAATCCTATACCCAAACGCTATGCAGAATCTGGATAACAATGCTTCCCTTTTTAACCAGGAGAATCCGGCCACACTGCACTGCCATCGAACAAAGATAAATCCTCTCCGTGTAGCAGCTTTGAAGAGGCAGGAACATCCAGTTCAGCAAATGCTTCCCAGTATAGAAAGGTTTGAATTTTATTTCTTTCCCTCCCATTTCAATGTTTCCAGCCCAGACAATGGGCTTTCAGAAAAAGGCCAAATATTGCGAATGCTAGAACCTGAAAGAAAAATCTGATTTGGATTCGATTTATTGTTGTCACGTATATTGCGATATAGTGAAACGTATTGTTTCTTGAGCGCCATACAGACAAAGCACACCGTTCATAGAGTGCGCAGGGCAGAAGGATTTGATTTACCATTGTCATATGTATTGGGATACAGTGAAAAGTACTGTTTCTTGCGCACTATACAAAGAAAGCATACCATTCATAGAGAAGTAAAGGAGAGAGAGTGCGGAATGTACTCATAGCTAAGGTTTAGAGAAAGATCAATTCAATGCAAGGTAGATCCATTCAAAAGTCTGACACTAGCAAGAAAAAAGCTCTCCTTAAGTCGGTTGATACATGACCTCAAACTTGTATGTTTTTCCTGATGGAAGAAAGTGGAAGAGAGAACATCCAGGTGTGTGAGGTCCTTGATTATGCTGCCTGCTTTTCCCGGGGCAGCGGGAAGTGTCGACAGAGTCAATGGATGGGAGGCTGGTTTGTATGATGAATTGGGCTACATTCACGACCTTTGCTAGTTCCTTGCGGTCTTGGGCAGAGCAGGAGCCCCATACCAAGCTGTGATACAACCAGAAAGAATGTTTTCTATGGTGCATCTGTAAATGTTGGTGAGAGCTATAGCTGACATGCCAAATTTCCTTAGCCTCCAGAGAAAGTAGAAACAGAAATCACTGGAAAATCTCAGCAGGTCTGCAGCATCTGTAGAAACAGAGTAGAGCCAATGTTTCGTCAGAATTCCAGAGTGTTTTTTTTGTGCCACATTCTTTTTCATGCCTCTCTAATTATCACTTTGTAATTAACCCCCAAAGCATATGAAGGTAGTTGGATGGTTGCTCCTGGCTCCCATTCTGGGAAGAATCCTGTGTCAGCCCAGTAATTTTTCCTTTGAGACTGGAAACTGATTGAAGAAAAGTCATAGACAAAACCCAGTGTAGTATGCAGTGCTTCATGGCAAAAAAACTCTGAACAAAGTTGGGGGGAGGCAATGGCCTAGTGGTATTACGGCTAGACTATTAATCCAGAAACTGTAATCTTCTGGGTCGAATCCTGCCATGGCAGATGGTGGGATTTAAATTCAATAAAAAATATCTGGAATTAAGAACCTACTGATGACCCATTGTTGGAAAAACCCTCCTGGTTCCCTCTAGGGAAGGAAATCTGCTGTCCTTACTCAGTCTGGCCTACATGTGACCCCAGAGCCACAGCCAATGTGGTTGACTTTCAAATTGCCCTCAGATGACTAAGGATGGGTGATTAACTGCTGGCCAGCCAGCGACGTGGTTAGCACTGCTGCTTCATGGTGCCAGGGACCTGGGTTCGATTCCTGGCCTCGGGCGACTGGAAACGTTACATCAAAGAATTCGAGCAAATTCATCAAACATGATTTATCTTTCATAAAACCATGTTGACTTATAAAGTTAAAGTTTATTTATTCGTCACAAGCAAGGCTTATATTAACGCTGCAATGAAGTTACTGTGAAATTTCCCTAGTTGCCACACGTTCAATCAATGCACCCTAACTAGCATGTCTTTCAGGCTGTGGAAGTAACTGGAACTCAAGGAGGAAACCCATTCAGACACAGGGAGACCATGCAAACTCCGCACAGTGACCCAAGGTGGGAATCAAAGCCAGGTCTGTGGTGCTATGAAGCAGCAGTGCTGGCACTGTGCCACTCCCACGTGTGCATGTTCTCCCCGTGTCTGCGTGGGTTTCCTCCGGGTGCTCTGGTTTCCTCTCGTTCCAAAGAAATGCGGATTAGGTTGATTGGCCATGGGAAATTGCCCCAGAGTGTCAGGGGGATTAGTTAGGGTAAATGTGTGGGGTTATGGGGATAGGGTCTGGATGGGACTGGAGTCAGTGCAGACTCGATGGGTCAAGTGGCCTCCTTCTCATTATAAGGATCTATGACATCCATGCCCCACAAATGAATTGAAAAAGGATGATGCTCCCAGATTTTGTCTTCATAGAGATTCGTTCCCATGCAGTGTGAGAGATCAGTGCTGGATCCCATCATTTAATTTTCCATGTCTGGCAGCTGAAGTATCATGAATAATCTTTTTTCCTGATGGTACAGATGCAACTGTATGCCTGGTAGGTGCAGCTGTTAAAATGCCAAGTTAGGGCTTTAATCTTTCCCATGCGTGACTGCACTGCCACCCAATTAGTCTTTGCAATAGGAGGCTTAAACTAACCAACCTTCCCAGAGCCAGACTTTGTGTTTGTTACCATGCGGAACTACACTGGAACTCCAGCCTTGATAGATGATGATATTGAAGCACCTGTAGATAAAAACAAGTACTTTGGTCCACCTTGTTGTCTAACAAGGGGCATACACACAATGGGTGGTGAGAGGGCTGCTCTTGGATTTTCACCCTAATGTCAAATTCAAAGGGAATAGTTAGGGTCGATGCAAACTTAACCAAATTACCTCCCACATCCCAAAGACGTGCTCCTAGGCTAATTGGCAAAACAAATTCTCCCTAATTGTCTCAAATTTGGTTTTTAATCCATAGATCTATAATCACGGACAGGGATCACGGGTAGAGGTGGGAACATCGGGGTGGCGGCGTGGGCTCGTTGGGCCGAAGGGCCTGTTTCCCGTGCTGTTTTGTTCTTTGTTCTTTGAGCAGTTCTGCAAAATAACCAGTTTTATCCAGGCTAACTCCGGAGAGAGACTCTCCAAAGACAACCCTCAATTGTCCTTGTGGAATGCACCCCAAAAAAGTAATCGGGGTGAGACCGCTACCCCTTCTTATCTGATATCCAGTTCATAAAATTCCTACGGTGCAGAAGAGGCTGTTCAGACCATCAAGCCTGCACCCATTCTCTGACATGGTATTTTGCCCAGGCCCTCTCTCCCATCCCATACAACTCCCATGGCTAATCTACCTAACCTACACATCTTTGGACACTAAGGGGAAATTTAGCATGGCCAATCCACCTAATTTGCATGTCTTTGAACACGAAAAGGCAGTTTAGCATGGCCAATCCACCTAACCTGCACATCTTTGGAGGAAGCCAGAGGAAACTTATGTAGACACGGGGAAAATTTGAAAACTCCACACAGACGGTCACCCGAGGCTAGAATTGAACCCAATTCCCTGGCGCTGTGAGGCTGCAGTGCTAACCATTGTGACGCACTTTGAATAATTGGGTGGTCTATCTGCAAACAGTCAATGCAATCCTACGCTGCATACTATTTTCTCAGTTCAGTTTTGTGTTAGACCTTGGTACTTACAAGTGTGTCTCTTTCTTGCTTTCAGGTGCAGGATTCAGGTGTGGTCACTCCATTCTCTAACAGAACTCTGTCACATCCCTCGTTCCACTCCTTTTATGCTGCGGTCTCCTCTCAGCAGTCACAGACTTTCCCCACTGAAGCTGATGACTCAAGATTCGAGGACCAAGATTCTCACTTCAAGGCTGGACCCATGGTGAAATCTGAAGCCAGCATCCTCCGCTCCCAGGACATTCACAGTAAGACCAAGTGATGAATTATACAATAATGTGATCAAACATGGCAATATCAGTTGTATCAGTCAGAGCTGCTGGTAGATAGATTTTATTATCTCGTATATGAGGTGGCTGAGTGAAATCCTATCTTCTGATTGGAGATTTCTAGTCTACGTCTTCTTGCTTTTTCTTTTCTTCTCAATCCTTCTTCACCAGAAAGGAGAAAAAGTATTCTTATTTTATAGAGATCTATAAAATAATGAGGGGCACAGATCAGCTCGATAGTCAGTATCTTTTCCCAAAGGTAGGGGAGTCTAAAACTAGAGGGCATAAGTTTGTGAGAGGGGAGAGATACAAAAGTGTCCAGGGGAGTAATGTACTTTCAGTAAGAAGTCTCACAACACCAGGTTAAAGTCCAAAAAGTTTTTGATAGGAAACGCCACTAGCTTTCAGAACGCTGCTCCCTGATCAGGTGAGTGGGGAGTTCTGATCACAAACAGGGGCATATAAAGGTACACACTCGGTATTCTGAAGGTGTACTTTTTTTTTTGCTGCACTCTGAAAGCTGGTGGCGTTTCCTACCAAATAAACCTATTGGACTTTAACCTGGAGTTGTGAGACTTTTTACTGTGTTTACCCCGGCATCTTCACATCAATTCTTTTTCACACAGAGGATGCTGTGTGTCTGGAACGAGTTGCCAGAGGCAGTAGTAGAAGCGGGTACAATTTTATCTTTTAAAAAGCATTTAGATAGTTACATGGGTAAGATGGGTATGAAGGGATATGGGCCAAATGTGTGCAATTGAGAGTAGCTTGGGGTTTAAAAAAGAGAAGGGCAGCATGGACAAGTTGGGCCGAAAGGCCTGTTCCCGTGCTGTAAACCTGTGACTCTATTCGCTTGGGGCTTTTCTATAAGGCATCCCCACCAAAGTTCAGAAACCACATGATTGCTTTTGAACTGATCTTTTCTCTTTTAAGTTTTGAAGTTTATTTATTAGTGCCACAGATAGGTTTACATTAACACTGCAACGAAGTTACTGCGGCACTAGAAGCACGTGTAGGCTCACCAGGCCCTTCAAGCCTGCCCCGCCATTCAATAAAGCATGGCTGACCTATGCCGGCCTCAACTCCTTTTCTGGGCCATTTTCCTCTCTATTTCTCGATCAATCAAATATTCATCCATCTCCACCTTAAATACTTCCAATAATCCAGCCTCCACCCCTCTTTGAGGTGGAGAATTCCGGAGATTCACTACTCTCTGCAAGAAGAATTTTCTACACACCTCAGGATTAAACGGTCAGCCCTTTATTTGTGGCTGTGTCCGCTTGTTGGAGACTCTCTCACTAGTGAAAACATCTCAGCCAGCTACCCTATCAACCAGCGCATGCATGCACATACACACCCCGCAACTCAGGATCTTTGATTAAGGGCACTCTTCACTCTTCTAATCTCCAAGGAATACAGACCCAGACTATTTAATCTCTCTTGATAAGACAATCCATTCATCCCAGGAATTAGCCTGGTGAATCATCTTTGGATTACTTCCAATGTTGTTAAAATTGTTGTTTAGGCAGGGGGAGCAAAACTGTATGCAGTATTCCCAGGTCAGGCCTCGCCAACGCCCTGTACAATTGCAACAAAACCTCCCCATTTTTGAACACCAATCCTTTCACAATCAAGGTCAAGTTGCCGATTGCCTCTTTACCACTCGTTGGACCTGCCTGTGAGCTTTTGTGATTGATGCACTAGAACATCCAGATCCCTCTGTACTTCACTCACCGGCAGTCTCTAGCTCTCCATTTAGATAATAATCTAATAATACCTGCATGCAAGTTTTCTCTCAAAATTCATTCTCTCCCTTCTTATCAACTTTGCTGATGGATCTTAAAATCCTCCCGGCCTTCTGGCCCACTGCTTTCTCTTGCCACTTTGTATATCCTGCTTTTGAGTATAACACGATCCTTAACCTCCGTAAATCACGGATTTTGCCACCTTTTTGTGGAATCCCTCTTTTTTGATGGGGATGAAGTCCTGCTGAATATTTTGGACCAGCTGTTGGACTATCTGCCACCGCTCATCCACTGAGCTGTATCTTAGCTTGTTCACAGCCCCTCCCTCATATCATTATAATTGGCCTGATTTAAGTTGAAGACACTGGTTATGGACACATGGCACTCACCCTCAACTGCATTTAGAATTCTATCATATTGTGGTCACAGAGGCATAGAGGTTTACAGCATGGAAACAGGCCCATCGGTTCAACTTGTCCACGCCATCCTTTTTTTTTAACCCCCTAAGCTAGTCCCAATTGCCCATGTTTGGCCCATATCCCTCTATACCCATCGTACCAATGTAACTATAAATGCTTTAAAAGACAAAACTGTACCTACCTCTACTACTGCCTCTGGCATCTTGTTCTCACCATCCTCTGTGTGAAAAAATTGCCCCTCTGGGCCCTGTTATATTTCCCTCCTCTCTCCTCTTTTTCTAACAACTAAGGATAGTCACTGTTACTGAGACTGATTTTCAATTCCAAATTTTATGAATTGGATTTAAGTTCCACTAGGTGCCATGGTGGGATTCGAACCCGCTGAAGGCCCCATTCAATGGAATTGTCACAACATCACCAACTAACCCTAAATATGAATATTGAGAAAAGACCGTAAGATAGAGGTACAGAATTAGGCCATTCGGCCCATCGAGTCTGGTCTGCCATTCAATCATGGCTGATATTTTTCTCATCCCCATTTTCCTCATAATCCCTGATCCCCTTATTAATCAAGAACCAATATATCACTGTCTTAAAGATACTCAGTGACCCGGCCTCCACAGCCTTCTGTGGCAGAGTTCCACAGATTCCCCACTCTCTGGCTGAAGAAATTCCTCCTCATCTCTGTTTTAAAGGATTGCCCCTTTAGCCTGAGGTTGTGCCCTCTGGTTCTGGTTTTTCCTATTAGTGGAAACATCCTCTCCACATCCACTGTTTCCGGGCCTCACACTATCCTGTAAGTTTCAATTAGATTCCCCCTCATCCGCCATCCTTCTAAACCCCATTGAGTACAGACACAGAATCCTCAACCGTTCCTCATACGACAAGCTCTTCATTCCCGGGATCATTCTTGTGAACCTCATCTGGACCCTTTCCAAGGCCGGCACATCCTTCCTTAGATACGGGACCCAAAACTGCTCACAATATTCCAAATGGGGGTTTGACCAGAGCCTTATACAGTTTCAGAAGTCCATCCCTGCTCTTGTATTCTAGCCCTCTCGACGTGAATGCTAACATTGCATTTGCCTTCCTAACTGCCCACTGAACCTGCACATTAACCTTAAGAGAATCTTGAACAAGGACTCCCTTTTTGTGGAAAAAAACTCCACATTTTGGGTTTTATTTGATTCTCTTTGAATCTTATCTGAAACAAATGATGTTTAAATGCAAAGTGCAGGCCAGCCCTAGACAATGAAAAAGTCTGAAGTCATCACCTATCCACTTTTCTGTTTCAGTGCCAGCCATCCATCAAAATGAGTTCTTCTATACGGACCCGGCGCTGCCATCTGGTTACCGCGTTTACAATCACCTTTCGCTTCCCACACGCCAGGTAATCAGCTAAAGGTTGGAAAATGTCAATGGCACAAATGTAGCCTATCTATCAAGTATCTTCACGGGTCCCCAATTGGCACAGTCCTGCCATCTTTATCATGCTCAAGAATCAATTCAATTCCCTTTTGAAAATTCCAAATCAATCTGCTTCTGCCACCCTGTCAGGCAAAATCGCAATTCATAGAATCCTTACAATGCAGGAGGAGGCCATTCAGCCCATCAGGTCTGCACCAATGACTTAACTAGTCCAATCCCATGCCCTATCCCTGTAACCCCATGCATTTTATTCCACGAATTCCCTAATCTACACACTAAGAAGCAGTTTAGCACGGTCAATCCACCTAACCTGCACATCCTTGGACACCAAGGGGCAACTCAGCATGGCCAATCCACCTAACCTGCTCATCTTTGGGCGCTGAGGGACAATTTACTAATGCTTGGGGCAAATGGGATCAAAGGTTATGGGGAGAAAGCAGGCTATTGAGTTATAAGAGTGGGATAGTGACACAGTGGTTAGCACTGCTGCCTTACAACACCAGGGACCCGGGTTCAATTCCTGTCTTGGGTCACTGTCTATGTGGAATCTGCACGTTCTCCCACCGTGTCTGCGTAGGTTTCCTCTGGATGCTCCGGTTTTCTCCCACAGTCCAAAGATGTGCAGAATAGGTGCATTGGCCATACTAAATTGCCCCTTAGTGCCCTGGGATGTATAGGTTAGAGGGATTAGAGAGGTAAATTTGTGAGATTTGGGGACAGGGCCAGGGTGGGATTGTGATTGGTGCAGGCTCGAGGGACTGAATAGCCTCCTTCTGCGCTTATGCGTTCTATAATTTCTGTGAACAGTTGATGTCAGCTCACCGAGCACAGCTCGGGAAAGATGAATTTTATTAGTGTCATAAGTAGGCATACGTTAACACTGCAATGAAGTTACTGTGAAAATCCCCTAGTCGCCACACTCTGGCATCTGAGGGAGAATTTAGCATGGCCAATGCACCCTAACCAGCACGTCTTTCAGACTGTGGGAGGAAACCCACGCAGACATGGATAGAACATGCAAGTCTCCACACAGTGATCCAAGCAGGAAATCGAACCCGGGTCCATGGCACTGTGAGGCAGCAGTGTGCAACCCTGTCACCCCAACATGCTTCTGTCAACACTGCAGTAAAGTTACTGTGCAAATCCCCTACTGTCACACTCCGCTGCATGTTTGGGTAACACTGAGTGAGAATTTAGCATGGCCAATGCACCCTAACCGAGACAGAGTCTCCACAGTGCAGGAGGCCATTCGGTCCATCAACCCTGCACTGACCAGAATCCCACTCAGGTTCTAACCCCATGGCCCCACTTAAATACCTAACTAATACCTCTGACACTAAAGGAGCAATTTAGCATCTTTGACTGTGGGAGGAAACTGGAGCACCCGGAGAAACCCACACAGACACAGAGAGAACACGCAAACTCCTCACAGGCAGTGACCTGAGGCCGGGAATCGAACCCAGGTCTCTGGCGTCGCAACGCAGCAGCGCCAATCCACTGTGCCACCGTGTTGCCCTATGGCAACTTCTGCGGATGTGTGGTTTCGTTCTTTCAGCAGTTGTCACCTACTAAGGGGTGTGGATCTAAGCGGGGTTTGTCACCCAAGTGAAAGTTCTTTATAATTGGCTTTGATTTATCTTGGGTTATTTCATGGCTACTGGGTAAATCCATGTGACTAACAACCCTACTGATTCCGCAGGTGCTCCAAGGTTTAAGACTCAATACTCCTTCTCCCATCATGTCTGCATGCCTGGCTCCAAGTATTCAGCGAGAGAATCGTACTCCCTCCAGCCACGCTCCTCGCGCTTTGATTAGTTGCCAGGAGCAAAGCGATCATGTATCTAAAGCAGAGGGTGACGCCATCAGCGGCTTGCTGGACCTTAGCCAGTCGGACAGCAGAGGGGCAGAAACCCTGCAGCCCACGCACAGCAGCAGATGCCTACACCAGCTGTCAGGAGATCTCCAGGGAAGGAACGACATGAGTTTATCAGCTGGCTCGGGAGGCTGGAGTGCAAAGGACATCAATCCCTCGTCCGAGTCTCCTCCAAACACTGAGCTCTATAAAACCTGCCACAGGACCGAGCCCGAACATGAACACTCTGCTTGGCAGCACCACCCCACTCAAATATCCGCAACGTCGCCTGAAGATAGATCATCGAACACTCCCTCGGACTCCGAGATTCAGACGCACGACTCTGCGAGGCTGTGCGCTGGGGTAGAGTGTGTAGACCTTCTGGACATTGTGCCAGAGACTGAAGTCAGCAGTTACGGTTTTCCGACTTAATTTTGGATATTATGGGAAAGGTTTTGGAAGAAGAAATGAAACAGCGTAATTGTACCCGGAGCAGGGGAAGGGACGGGAGCAAGAGTCAACAGCCAAAGATTTCATCTGCTGTTTCAGAAATTCAACGTTGATCTCTTCCCATCTCAAGTTGTGTCCCTCAAAGCTGCCCTACCCCCACCTCCCAAGTGATTATTGGGGTGAAGTGGATCAGTTACGCTTAGAATTGACATAATACAGCTGAGAAACATCGAGGGTGCTCAGTTGTGACCCTTCTTTCTGAAAGGGGACTGAGACACACCAGAGCCCCACAATTAGGGAATCGGCTCGTAAATGTTGGTCGCAGCACTGAATCGAATTCTACCGGTTATGTTCTCCGAGAATTCACTCTCCAAGTCAGAAAGTTGATCAGTAAGTGACCAGATAGAAACGTTTCTACTTATGCATTCGCACGATAGAGGTCGGGGACTTTTCGTGCCAAGGTTTTAACATGTTGAAGAATTCAGATTAGTTCATAAATCACCTCTGAAATCAGGGACAGCGCAAACTGGGAAATATTTCCGAGGTTAATCTGATAACCGAGGAAGCATCAAAATATGTTTGAATTTGATACAATAACTTCTCCTCCTGCTTTGGGTGTCTCCAGTTGGTATGGTGTGGAGATGCCAGCATTGGATTGGGGAGGGCACAGTGAGAAGTCTCACAACGCATCAGGTTAAAGTCCAACAGTTTATTTAGTAGCACAAGCTTTTGGAGTGTCACTCCCTCATCAGGTGAGTGAGAAGCTGTGTTCACAAACAGGACATACATAAACACAAACTTAATTTACAAGATAATGGATTACCTGCAGTCAGGTCTTAAAGTTACAGACAATGTGAGTGGAGAGAGGATTAAGCACAGGTTAAAGAGATATGTATTATCTCCAGCCAAGACAGTTTGTGAGATTTTGGGCTTGCAAAATCTCACTAACTGTCTTGGCTGGAGACAATACCCACCTCTTTAACCTCATATAAACCCTGCAGTACACAAAAAGGCCATTCGGCCCATTGAGTCTGTACTGACCACAATCCCACCCAGGCCCTACTCCCATATCCCTACATACGTTTTACCCACTAATCTCTCTAACCTATGCATCACAGGACACTAAGGGGCAATTTTACATGGCCAGTCAACCGAACATGCACATCTTTGGACTGTGGAGGAAACGCATGCAGACACGAGGAGAACACGCAAACTCCACACAGACAGTGACACAAGCCGGGAATCGAACCTGGGTCCCTGGAGCTGTGAAGCAGCAGTGCTAACCACTGCTACAGTGCCACCCTGTGCTTAACCCTCTCTCCACTCACACTGTCTGTACCTTTTAAGACCTGATTACCTGTAAAGACTCGCATTCCAGCCACTATTTTGTAAATTGAGTCTGTCTCTATGTATGCCCTGTTTGTGAACAGAACCCCCACTCTCCTGAAGAAGGAGCGAGACTCCGAAAGCTTGTACTACCAAATAAACCTGTTGGACTTTAACCTGGTGTCGTGAGATTTCTCCCTGTGGAGATTATTGGCAGGAGAAACCATCTCCCTCCCCTCCTGGATGACAGCACTGAATCACGTCTTCTGTTTTAAAAAAAACTGGGACACGTTTCTCAAAATACCAGCTGCCCTGTGAAATCTCATTGGAGCTTATTCAGCTGTGGTAAAAACCAAATGGCATCACTATTGAGGCTTAATTTTTGTGATGAGCGCAAAAAAAAAAAGCACTTTTTATGCAGTTTACAGAAAGCACCGCACCCTTCAGACTGAAGTGAGGATGATGGAGGTGGTTCTTTTTTTGTTAAGGTTTGGGTTGAGCTTTTCATTCACGTCAGGCAGTTAAGTCCGCACTCGAATGATAGCACCATGAGATTCACTGCCTGACAATGTTTAGTTATGTTCAAAAGGAGAACTTATTTATTTTCTTGTTGAGTACAATGTTTACATTTGGTTAGAGATACGCAGGCCATCAACTCCCGATGGATTGCATAGCCAGCAATGAGAGGTGAAGGAAACCATCTCACCATGCCCAGTGCCATGATGGACTGCATTAAGCAGCTACCGACTCATGACCTGAAAATAAAAGGATATTTGACCACAAAGTTTATTTATTAGTCACAAGTTGTCTTATATTAACACTGCAGTGAAGTTACTGTGAAAATCCCCTAGTCGCCACACTCTTGGCGCCTGTTCAGATAACACAGAGGGAAAATTTAGCGTGGCCAGTGCACCCTAACCAGCACGTCTTTCGGACGGTGGGAGGAAACTGGAGCACCCAGAGGAAACCCTTGCAGACACGGAGAGAACGTGCAGACTCCACACAGCGACCCAAGCTGGTAATCGAACCTGGGTGCTAACCCACTGTGCTGTCCCCAAACTTTCTCTTTTGGCTTTTTTTCGCTATTACGTGGGACCAGCTCATAGATGGTCAATTTGATCTTCATATTGTCTATCATTTGTTGAATTTAGCTGGTGCTACCACAGCCCAACGTGCTTCCCTGCCACTAAAACCCACCATTTATCTAGGCTGGGGACTGGCACCAATACATACTAATGGGGTGGCACAGCGATTAGCACTACTGCCTCACACTGCCAAGGACCTGGGTTCGATTCCCAGCTTGGGGTCACTGTCTGTGCAGAGTTTGCATGTTCTCCCCATGTCTGCATGGATCTCCTCTAGTTTCCTCCCACATTCTGAAAGACATGTTTGCTAGCTGTATTGACTCGAACAAGTGCCAACGTATGGTGATGAGGGGATTTTCACAGTAACTTCATTGCAGTATTATTGTAACGATGTGGAGATGCTGGCGTTGGACTGGGGTAAACACGGAAAGAAATCTCACAACATCAGGTTAAAGTCCAGCAGTTTATTTGGTAGCAAAAGCCACTAGCTTTCGGACCTCTCACCTTCGTCAGGTAGTGGAGAGTTCTGATCACAAACAGGAGATGTAAAGACACGCACAGTTTATAAAATAGTGATTAGAATGCAAGTCTTTACAGCTAATCAAGTCTTAAAGATGCAGACAATGTGAGTGGAGATAACATTAAGCACAGGTTAAAGAGATGTGTACAGACAGGACAGTGAGGTTTTGCAAACCCAGGCAAGTCATGGGGTTACAGATAGTGTGACATGAACCCAAGATCCTGGTGGAGGCCGTCCTCATGCGCGCAGAACTTGGCTAGCAGTTTGTGATCAGAACTCTCCACTGACCTGATGAAGGGTCAGAGGCCCGAAAGCTAGTGGCTTTTGCCTCCAAATAAACCTGTTAGACTTTAACCTGATGTTGTGAGACTTCTTACTGTGTTAATGTAAGCCATACCTGTGACACTAATAAATAAACTTTTACTTTATTTTTTCTGTGTCCTGGAGTGGTACACATATCCATGGTCTTCCATCACATAGCCAGGAGCACAACTAACTGTGCAGTTCGAGCTTCCAGATATTGTACTTTACAAACAAAATTTGAATATATTTTATTAATTTCCAGCTCTTAAAATGAGAGATAAATCTCAACTCTCGTATCTGGCTATGCAAAACAGTTTATATCTTCAAGATAAACAGGTCAAATGAAAGTTGAGGCCCGGTGTCAACAAATAAACACATTTAAAGTTACTGTCAACTTTAATTTGTGTCTCTGATTCTTCTCAGCTGCACTGACTCATGCTAGATAAAGTTTTGGTCTCTTTGTGATTTTAGAATCCCTATGCTGCAGAAGGAGACCATTTGGCCCATCGAGCACCAACCAACCACAATTGCACCAACCACAATCCCAACCAGGCCCTTCCCGTACCTACACATTAACCCCGCTAATCCCTCTAACCTACAATGGTCTGAGGTCACGTATCAACCGACTTAAGAACAGCTTCTTCCCTGCTGCTGTCAGACTTTTAAATGGACCTACCTCGCATTAAGTTGATCTTTCTCTACACCCTAGCTATGACTATAACACTACATTCTGCACTCTCTCCTTTCCTTCTCTATGAGCGGTATGCTTTCTCTGTACAGCACACAAAAAACAATACTTTTCACTATATCCCAATACATGTGACAATAATAAGTCAAATCATCCTGGGACACTAAGAGGTAATTTATAAGGCCAATCCACCTAACCTGCATATCATTGGACTGTGGGAAGAAACCAGAGCACCTGGAGGGCACCTGTGCAGACATGGGGAGAATGTGCAGACTCCGCACAGTGACCCAAGCCAGGAACCGAAAGTGGATTCCCCGGCATTATGAGGCAGCAGTACTAACCACTGTGCCGCCCAATAGGGTAAATATGGGCATACAGGGATAGGGCCTGGGTGGGATTGTTGTCAATCAGACTCAAAGGGCTGAATGGCTGCCTTCTGCATCGTTGGGATTCTATCAGAATGTGCAAACTCCACACAGATAGTGACCCAAACTGGGAATCCTCTCACCGATTGAAAATAAGCTTACCCTCTCATTCTTCCCAACCCAAATGGATAAAGGCCCAACCTTTCATCAGAAGATAATGTCTTTATCCCAGAAGTCAGTTGAGTGGACCTTCCCTGCACTGCTAATATAATCATTTCGTAACGGCACAGTGGTTAGCACTGCTGTCTACTGAATTCAAATTCCACCATCTGCTGTGGCAGGATTCGAACTCAGGACATTAGTCGGCTCTTACGAAGGGTCAACTGAATTCGAAACGTCCAACCTTTTCTGTTTTTGTTTCTCAAAACATTAATTGAGTTTTTGGTTTAATAGTCTAGCAACAATATGACCAAACCATTGCCTTCTCTAATATTTTTAAGGCTAAGTTCGGTAGAATCTTGTCTGGTCAAGGGTGTTAGGGCTTTAGGGAAGAACATAAGAGCTAGGAGCAGAAGGCAGCCATGTGGTTCCTTGAGCCTGCTCCACCATTCAATAAGATCATGGCTGATCTTTTCATAGACTCAGCTCCACTTACCTGCCTGCTCCCCATAACCCTTAATTCCTTTACGGTTCAAAAATCTATCTATCCTCGCCTTAAAAACATCTAATGAGGTAGCCTCAAATGGATTGGGAATTCCACAGATTCACAACCGTTTGGCTGAAGCAATTCCTCCTCAGCTCAGTACTAAATCTGCTCCCTCTTATTTTTGATGCCATGCCTTCTAGTTCTAGTTTCACCCACCAGTGGAAACAACTTCCCTGCTTCTATCTATTTCCTTCATCATAATCTTACATGTTCCAATAAGATTTCCCCCAGTACAGACCACAATCAGACAAGCCATGAACTGACCATGGCAGCAGAGCAGGTTTGAGGGGCCAAATGGCCTGCCCCTGATTCTTACAAATGAGGCACAGTTCTACCGTCCAGGGCAACTTCCAGAATGTTAACTCTTCCTGTCCCGGCTAGCAAGTATATAATGAAAGTGACAAGTACAGTTCAGATCCAGTGAACACCTTATTGTGGAAATTCCTAGGCACTGGCAGTTCAAGGGCAGAGGCATTGACTCAGGGTCAGGTAAAACAAAGCAAGTATTCACAGGACACATTTCACAATGAGTCCAACAAGATAGGGGGAGACAAAATGACCAGAAAGAATCAATTTTGATTTCCTTGAAGAGTTTGGAATTCAATCGAAATGATGTCACAGTATCTTACAGTACAGAAGAGACCCTTCAGCCCATTGAATCTGCACTGACGCATGAAAGGCCCTGATCTGCTCACCTAATCCCACTTGCCAGCCTTGAATGTTATGACGTGCCAACCTGGCTACTTTTTAAAGGATCTGAGGCATCCTGCGTTCACCACCCTCCAAGGCAGCGCTTTCCAGACCATCACCACCCTCTGGGTAAAAATGTAGTTCCTCAAATTCCCCCCCAAACCTCCCACCCGCTCTCTTCTAACTTGTAACTTTTATTCGTAACTTTTACCTCGTAACTTTTATTCATTCATGAGATACGGGTGTCTCTAGCTAGGTCAGCACTTATTGCCCATCAGCAGTTACCCTTGGAGGACCTTGGCGGGCTTGTCCTCCATGCCCATCCTGAGTTACCCATGGACTCCCTACCAAAGACCAATAAAATGATATCTCTAGTTCCCCTGTGACTTCTCTCCAGTAATGTTAAACTAGAGAAGGCGCGATGGCACAATGAGTTAGTACTGCTGCTTCACAGCACCAGGGACTCGGGTTTGAATCTTGGCTTGTCTGTGTGGAGTCCGCACGTTCTTTCCCAGTGGGTTTCCTCTCACTGTCAGAAATACGTGCAGCTTAGGTGGATTGGCCAGGCTAAATTGCCCCTTTGTGTCCAAAGATGTGTAGGTTAGGGGGATTGGCCATGCTAAATTGCCCCTTTGTGTCCAAAGATGTGTAGGTTAGGGGGATTGGCCATGCTAAATTGCCCCTTTGTGTCCAAAGATGTGCAGGTTAGGGGGATTGGCCATGTTAAATTGCCCCTTTGTGTCCAAAGATGTGCAGGTTAGGGGGATTGGCCAGGCTAAATTGCCCCTTTGTGTCCAAAGATGTGTAGGTTAAGTGGATTAGCTATTGTAAATACGCAGAGTTTAGGGAATAGGATGGAGGGGAAGGCCTGGATAGAACGATCTTTCTGAGAGTCTCTTCACCCATGGTGATTCTGTATGGAATTATAGTGGGAGAAATAAGTGAGGTCAGTCTTAAGTTACTGACAGGTCCAAGTGACAATTCACAATAGAATATCTTTTCAAATAGAAGAATGTGCGCTATCCTGTGCTCCGATTGCATCTTTCCCGCTCAACAGACAGAACAATGAACACATTTTTAGATGTCCAAATCACCAAAACCATGCCGGCACTGTAGTTAAGAAAGCCCCACCAACTTTGTCAGAAGACTAAGGAAATTTGGCACGTCAGCTACGACTCTCACCAAATTTTACAGCTTGTGAACAAAACCCAGTCCATCACACAAATTAGCCTCCCGGCCATTGATTCACTTCCCGTTGCCTCGGGAAAAGCAGCCGGCATAATCAAGGATCCCGTACACCCTGGACATTCTCAGTTCCACCTTCTCCCATTGGGAAAAGCCGCAAAAGTCTGAGGTCACTTACCAACTGACTCAGGAACAGCTTCTTCCCTGCTGCTGTCAGACTTTTGAATGGATCTATCTCGCATTAAGTTTCTTCCTCTACGCCCTAGCTGTGACTGTTATACCACATTCTGCACTTTCTCGTTTCTTTCTCCATGAACGGTATGTTTTGTCTGTATAGTGCGCAAGTAACAATACTTCTCACTGTATTCCAATACATGTGACAATAATAAATCAAATCAAAGGAATGATCATGTTATAATAAACCTTGCCGTTGGTGTATATTTCACCAGTTCTTTGTTTTAATTCAAGCTTCGATTGTGTGATAAATAAATAACAATACAAGGGAGAGGCAGACAGACGGGGTGGGTGGTGGTTTTGGTCCACAATTACAGTGTGCTCTGTAGGGTGGTCGGCTCACACACCCTTCCACTGAGGGAGGCAGAAGTTATAGAATGAATTTTGGTCAAATAGGTCCAGTCTCTTCCAGGCCACCCAGCCTTGCCTCTGGGCGTGTTCCTTATCCAGCGTCTTGCCAGAATAGTGAGGATCCAGGACGAGGAGGTAGTGGTTCTCCAAGCCTGTGCACATGCCCAGGATGCCCTTGGAGGCACTGTCACTGTCACCCCCCATCATGGCGGGGGAGCCCAAGGTGTCAAAGTGCAGGTAAAGCTCCTCCACCTTCTGCAGTAGCTCCCCCCCGCGCCTCACGTGGACCAGCTTGCACGGCACGTCGTAGAACTTGTCCACGCACAGCGAGATCTCAAAGGAGCCGATCCAGGTCTTGGAGCCGACAAAGTTGGCGGGCTTGTCCTCCATGGCCACCAGCGCCTCCTGCACCTCGCGCAGGGTGGGCACTCGCCGCTGCTTTATATTGGTCTGCTGCAGGATGAGCCAGGAGCAGAGGGTCTGCAGGGTCCGGTAGCCGCAGCCCCAGCCACAGTCGTCCGTGCCGTCGCAGCCGTAATGGTAGTAGAGGTAGTCGCCCCGCACCAGCGACAGCCGGAGGATGTCTGACTCCGGTTCGGGCAGGGGAAGGCCAGAGTGCACGTTCTTCACCAGCTCCATGCCTGACTCCACCACCTGGAACAGAAAGCCAATTTATTACGCACGTTCTCCCTCAGTGTTACCCTGAGTACAGCGCCTGTTTAGGTAACACACTACAAACATCCAGGGGCATGCATGTGAGCATTACACAGCTTTGAGAATCAAATCCAGCTGGCACCAGAACTCCACACGCAACATCTCTCATCCTTTCTGCAAAGGATTCTGACTGACCTTCAACGTAACTTTGTAATAATCGTGGGGAAAAGGACGAGGCAGCGGGGATGGACAGTAGCAGAAGCAACAGGATCAGAGAGTAGTTTTTAAGCAGCGGTAGATTGGCAGAGTGGGTTAGCACTGCTGCCTCACACTGCCAAGGACCAGGTTCGATTCCCGCTGACACAGTGGTTAGCGCTGCCGCCTCACAGTGCCAGGGACCCAGGTTTGATTCCTGGCTTGGGCCACTGTCTGTGAGGAATTTGCACATTCTCCCTGTGTCTGTGTGGGTTTCCTCCCACAGTCTGAAAGACGTGCTGGTTAGGGTGGACTGGCCGTGCTAAATTCTCCCTCTGCGCCTAAACAGCAGGCAGATTGTAGAGATTGGGAGTGTTTTTTTTTACAGAAACTTCATTGCAGTGTTAACGTAAGCTATTTTGTGACTGATAAATAAACTTTAAACTTTTTCTTTTACTTTAAATTATTTATGGACAAGGGCACCAAAGGAAATGGGGCAGGTTTATCCTGAGGGAAATCAACTAAGAGGGTTGGAGACTCAAAGTGACTATAGGGCAGTATGAGGATTGGGAGGGTGGCGAAAGTTGCAGGAGAGGGATTGAACGCAGAGGGAGAGTGCACACCAGTGTGTGCTAGAAAGACTGAACGTGCTGAGTGAGTGAGAGGAGAGCTCCCCTTTCAGAAAGGAATGATCCAATTTCCTTTTTGAAGGGTACCGCCAAATCCAGTGCTGTCGGGAGCAACCCTGTGCCAAATTATCTTCCTGCTCGCACTCCCCAGATCATCCATTCCCAGCTCAGCTTCACCTACCTAGCACTGAACCCATTACACGGAACAGGAAGAGCAAGCACCCTCCTGATCGTGGGTCCCCACCACTAACTGTCCTCTATCACTGTGCCATGATAACCCGCTCGACGGCAGTGTGGAGCGAGGTCGCGGGCGTGCACCGTGCTAACATCCACAGCGCTGGACCCAAGCTGCTGTAACGGAAGATTTCAGACTCTCCATCATCTTATCCCTCCCTCTCTTCATCGTCACTCAACTCTGACAAACAACGCGATACGTTTACTCACATCTACGTGTCAATCGGATGCTAGTGGCTGCAGCACTCGTTCTAGATTCCTTTGCCGGGAGCCATGGGGACAGGTCTCGTTTCTGCTGATGCCCAGGATGAACGCACTGTTAAAGGTAGAGTATACACACACACACACCACATCATTAATGATGAAGCATGCCCACTTCAGATTACAAGATATCCACGGCAGTCAATATTTAATATCCCGGCATCAATCTGACCAAGGGACAGTGACGTGGCTTCTTAAGCCGCTGAGGTTATGCAGCAAATCAAGGGTCCCAAATATCATCCGCACCCTCTGCGATTGGTAAACCAAGGAGCACTGACAGATGTTGCCTTTGCCTTCTTAGTGCTTATTGGTGAAAGGCAGAGAGAATGAGAGAGGGAGGAAGATTTTATTTCGCGAGGGCTCTACTTTCTCGGGGTGGCACAGTGGTTAAGCACTGCTGCCTTACAATGTCAGAGATCTGGGTTCGATTCCCAGCTTTGGGTCTGTGTATGGAGTTTGCACGTTCTCCCCCGTATCTGAGTGGGTTTCTTTCTGGAAAAATCGTTTAGAGTTTCTGACTGGGTCCTGAACACAGGATGAATAACAACAGCTCCTTCACCCTGACCGTTGGAAAGGGTGTTTGTTCTCTCAGGCCATGTGGGCGGTGAGGGTACTTCTCAACCCCATATCACATACACGCACACGCAAACACCCTCTCGCCAACTCCTACAGTTGTACCATAGAAAGCATTCTTTCTGGTTGTATCACAGCTTGGTATGGGGCTCCTGCTCTGCCCAAGACTGCAAGGAACTACAAAAGGTCGTGAATGTAGCCCAATCCATCACACAAACCAGCCTCCCATCCATTGATTCTTCCCGCTGCCTCGGGAAAAGCATCCAGCATAATCAAGGATCCCATGCAACCTGGACATTCTCTCTTGCACCTTTTTTCCCATCAGGAAAAAGATACAAAAGTCTGAGGTCATACCAACCAATTTGAGAACAACTTCTTCCCTGCTGCTGTCAGACTTTTGAATGGACCTACCTCGCATTAAGTTGATCTTTCTCTACACCCTAGCTATGACTGTAATATTGCATTCTGCACCCTCTCCATTCCTTCTCTATGAACAGCGTACTGCGTAAAGCACACAAGAAACAATACTTTTTACTGTATCCCAATACACGTGACAATAATAAATCAAATCAAATATGCACCCTCTGTCTCTCAACGTGTGCCAGTCCAAGGATGTGCCGGTTTCGGTGGATTGGTCATGCTAGATTGCCCCTTAGTGTCGGGGGAATGAGCAGTATAAATATGTGAAGTTAAGGGGATGGGGCCTGGGTAGGATTGTTGCCTGTGTCGACTTGATGAGCCGAATGGCCTCCTTCTGCACTGTAGGGATCCTATGAACAGACACACACTCACGCACACACTCCAAGCTACCAGTCTTTTGCTCTCAAGGTTGCCAATCTCTCACAGCTCCAGTTTAATACCCAATGCATTTCTCCCTCCTGCCTCCCTTCAGTTCTAACGAAGAATCAACTGAGTGGCACAGTGGGTTAGCACTGCTGCCTCACAGCGCCAGGGACCCGCGTCCAATTCCTAGCTTGGATCCACTGTCTGTGCGGAATTTGCACATTCTCCCTGTCTCTGCATGGGTTTCCTCCAGGTGCTCCAGTTTCCTCCCACAGCGTGAAAGACGTGCTGGTTAGGGTGCACTGGCCGTGCTAAATTCTCCCTCAGTGTTACCCGAACAGATAACAGAGTGTGGCAACTGAGAGATTTTTTACGGCAACTTCATTGCAGTGTTAACGTAAGCCAACTTGTGACAAACTTTAAACTGGAAACGTTAACTCTCCCTCTCCCCCATCAGATGCTGCCAGGCCCTCAAGAATTATCCCAGTATCCTCTAATCTCCCTATCAGTAGTTTGCGTTTGTTTCCAAACCATTGTTTAAACAGAGATTATTGAACTGAAAAAGACGGTAGATTGGTGTAAATAAACAAGCGAGAGACAGAGAAGAGGACTGCTGCAAAGAATGGATGTTAAAAAGGAAATCCCAGCAGGAAGACTAAGTTAATTTAGTTCAATGTAAACACAAACACCATCCCACTGACAGATTTTTAAAAAATAAGGCACTAAGTTAGAAACAAGGAAGAAAAATCCCAAACACGTTCAATTCCATGGTTTTATTTAACCAACTAAAGCATTCGAGAATCGACTGGAGCTTCCCCTGGTCCCCAGCTCGGAGCTCTCTCCCTCTCTCTCTCTGCCCCATGTCCCCAGCTCGGAGCTCTCTCTCTCTCCTGCCCCATGCCCCCAGCTCGGAGCTCCTCTCTCTCTGCCCCCCCCAGCTCGGAGGCCCCACTGAGCTCGGAGCTCGCTCTCTCTGCCCCATGCCCCAGCTCGGAGCTCGCTCTCTCTGCCCCATGCCCCCAGCTCGGAGCTCTCCTGCTCTCTCTCTGCCCCATGCCCCCAGCTCGGAGCTCGCTCTCTCAGCCCCATGCCCCCAGCTCGGATCTCTCTCTCTCTCTGACCCATGCCCCAGCTCGGAGCTCTCTCTGCCCCCAGCTCGGAGCTCTCTCTTCTGCCCCATGCCCCAGCTCGGAGCTCGCTCTCTCTCTGCCCCATTGCCCCAGCTCGGAGCTCTCTCTCTCTCTGCCCCATGCCCAGCTCGGAGCTCTCTCTCTCTCTGCCCCATCTCGGACTCTCTCTCTCTCTCTCTGGCCCCATGCCCCCAGCTCGGAGCTCTTCTCTCTCTCTCTGCCAGCTCTCTCTCTCTCTCTGCCCCATGCCCCCAGCTGGGAGCTCTCTTTCTCTCATTGTGCTCCATGCCCCCAGCTCAGAGCTCTCTCTCCACCATGCCCCAGCTCAGAGCTCTCTCTCTCTGCCCATGCCCCCAGCTCGGAGCTGCCCCATGCCCCCAGCTCGGAGCTCTCTCTCTCTCTTGCCATGCCCTCAGCTCAGCGCTCTCTCTCTCTTCTTGCCCCATGCCACCAGCTGGAGCTCTCTCTCTGCCCAATGCTGCCAGCTGGAGCTCTCTCTCTCTGCCCCCAGCTCGGAGCTCTCTCTCTTCTCATTGTGCTCCATGCCCCCAGCTCAGAGGTCTCTCTCCCCCATGCTCGGAGCTCTCTCTCTCTGCCCCATGACCTCGGAGCTCTCTTTCTCTCTCTCTCCCCCATGTCCTCAGCTCGGAGCTCTCTGTCTCCTCTTTCTCCCCTGGTCCCCAGCTCGGAGCTCTTCCCCCCCACCCGACTCACCATTTCTCTCACTCTCCCTCCCCCCGTGCCCATCTGTCTCTCCCTCACCAGGACCCCATCTCTCTCTCTTTCTCTCTGGTCCCCAGCTCGGAGCTCTCTCTCTCTCTCTCTCTGCCCCATGCCCCCAGCTTGAAGCTCTCTCTCTCTGCCCCATGACCCCAGCTCAGAGCTCTCTCTCTCTCATGCCCCCAGCTCGGAGTGCTCTCTCTCTCTCCCCCATGCCCCCTCGGAGCCCCTTCCTCCCCATCTCGTCGGGCTTTTCTGCCCCATGCCCCAGCTCGGAGCTCTCTCTCTCTTTTGAGCTCGGAGCTCTCTCTCTCTCTCTTGCCCCATGCCCCAGCTCGGAGCTCTCTCACTCTCTCTCTCTCTGCCCCAGCTCGGAGCTCTCTCTTTCTCTCTGCCCCATGCCCCCAGCTCGGAGCTCTCTCTATCTCTCTGCCCTATGCCCCCCTCGGAGCTCTCTCTGCCCTATGAGCTCGGAGCTCTCTCTCTCTCTGCCCCATGCCCTCAGCTCGGAGCTCTCTCTCTCATCTCTCTCTGCCACATGCCCTCAGCTCCGAGCCTCTCTCTCTCTGCCCCATGCCCCAGCTCAGAGCTCTCTCACTCTCTTGCCCCATGCCCCCAGCTCGGAGCTCTCTCTCTCTCTGCATGCCCAGCTCAGAGCTCTCTCTCTCATGCATGCCCCTGCCCCAGCTCGGACGCTCTCTCTCTCTCTGTCTCTGCCCCCCAGCTCCGAGCTCTCTCTCTCTCTCTCTCTCTGCCCCATGCCCTCAGCTCGAGCTCTCTCTCTGTTGGTCTCTGCCCCATGCCCCAGCTCGAGCTCTCTCTCTTCTGCTCCCAGCTCTGCTCTCTCTCTCTCTCTCTCTGCCCCATGAGCTCGGGCTCTCTCTCTTCTCTGCCCCATGCCCCCAGCTCGTTTTTTTTGTGGGGAGCTCTCTCTCTCTCTTTTTTGTGGTTTTTGCCCCATGCCCCCAGCTCGGAGCTCTCTCTCTCTCTCTGCCATGCCCCCCCCAGCTCGAGCTCTCTCTCTCTCTCTGCTGAGCTCGGAGCTCTCTCTCTCTCTCTCTCTCTGCCCCCAGCTCGGAGCTCTCTCTTCTCTCTGCCCCCAGCTCGACTCTCTGCTCGAGCTCTCTCTCTCTCTCTCTCTGCCCCATGCCCCAGCTCGGAGCTCTCTCTCTCTCTGCCCCATGCCCCCAGCTGGAGCTCTCTCACTCTCTCCTCTGCCCCATGCCCCCAGCTCGGAGCTCTCTCTCTCTCTCTGCCCCATGCCCCAGCTCGGAGCTCTCTCTCTCTCTCTGCCCCTGCCCCAGCTCGGAGCTCTCTCTCTCTCTCTGCCCTCCCAGCTCGAGCTCTCTCACTCTCTCGCCCCATGCCCCAGCCGGAGTCTCTCTCTCTCTCCTGCTTGCCAGCTCTGGCTCTCCTCTCTTCCCCCTCTCTCTCTCTCTCTCTCTGCCCATGCCCCCAGCTCGGAGCTCTCTCTCTCTCTCTGCCCCATGCCCCATCTCTCTCTCTCTCTCTCTCTGCCCCATTGCCCCCAGCTCGGAGCTCTCTCTCTCTCTCTCTGCCCCATGCCCCCAGCTCGGAGCTCTCTCACTCTCTCTCTGCCCCATCCCCCAGCTCGAGCTCTTCCTCTCTCTCTCTGCCCCATGCCCCAGCTCGGAGCTCTCTTCTCTCTCTCTGCCCATGCCCCAGCTCGGAGCTCTCTCTCTCTCTCTCTGCCCCATGCCCCCAGCTCATCCCCCAGCTCTCTCTCTCTCTTGGTGGGTTTTCTCTGCCCCATGCCCCCAGCTCGGAGCTCTCTCTCTCTCTCTTCTGCCCCATGCCCCCAGCTCGGAGCTCTCTCTCTCTCTCTCTTCTGCCCCATGCCCCAGCTCGGAGCTCTCTCTCTCTCTCTCTGATGCCCCAGCTCGGATCTCTCTCTCTGCCCATGCCCCCAGCTCGGCTCTCTCTCTCTCTCTCTCTCTCTCTCTGCCCCATGCCCCAGCTCGGAGCTCTCTCTCTCCTCTCCCTGCCCCCAGCTCGAGTCTCTGTGTGGGCTCTCTCTCTCTATTTCTGGATTTTTACCTCTTTCCGTCCGGTCTCTAAAATGGCGGCCACTGTCAGCCACGTCACCCTTTCCCGCCTCTCCTGACGTCACCCCAGTCTCTCACCCTGACCCGCCCATTTACCCACACCCTGGCCCCGCCTCTCCTACTTCCGCCTCTCCTTACGGGCCCCGCCTCCGATCAATTCTCCTCACCCCTCCGCCCCATTCTCCGATCAACACCCTGGCCCGCCCATTCTCCGATCCATTTGGGCCCGATTCTCCGCCCTCCGCCCCATTCTCCGATCACCCGGCCCCGCCCCATTCTCCGATCCATCTCTCCGATCCATCTCCCGGCCCCGCCCCATTCTCCGATCCCCGCCCCATTCTCCGATCCATTCCCCGCCCGCCCATTCCCCATCTCCCCCGGATCCGCCCCATTCTCCTTCCAATCTCCCTGGCCCGCCATTCTCGATCCATCTCCCGGTCCGCCCATTCTCGACACCCTATCACCCCGTCCGCTCCGCCCCATTCTCCGATCCATCTCCCCCGGCTCCGCCCATTCTCCGATCATCTCCGGCCCCGCCCCTTTCTCCTTGATCATCTCCCCGGCTCCGCCCCATTTCCGATACATCTCCCCGGCCCCGCCCCATTCTCCGATCCATCTCCCCGGCTCGCCCCATTCTCCGATCAATACCGGTCCCGCCGCCCATCCCCTCCCATTCTCCGATCATCCCCTGGGCCGCCCATTCTCCGATCCATCTCCTCCGCCCCATTCTCCGATCAATCTCCCTGCCCCGCCCCATTCTCCGATCAATCTCCCTCCGCCCCATTCTCCGATCCATCTCCCGTCCGGCTCCGCCCCATTCTCCGATCCATCCCCCGGCCCGCCCCATTCCCGATCCATCTCCCCGGCCCCGCCCCATTCGCTTTCGATCCATCCCCGCTCCGCCCCATCTCCGATCCACTCCCCGGCCCCATTTCTGATCCATCCCCAGGCCCGCCCCATTCTCCGATCCTCATTCTCCGATCCGCCCCGGGCCCGCCCATTCTCCAATCCCCTGCCCGCCCCCGATCCACCCTCGCCACATCTCGCCCCGCCCCATTCTCCGATCAATCACCCTGGCTCCGCCCATTCTCCGATCCATTCCCCCGGCCCGCCCCATTCCTATCCATCTTCCCTGGCCCCCCCTTCTCCGATCAATCACCGCCCCATTCTCGATCCACGCTCTTCCGATCACCCTGGCCCCGCCCCATTCTCTCACCTGGCCCACCATTCTCCGATCATCACCTCATTCTCCGATCAATCACCCTGGCCCGCCCCCCCGATCCATCCTCCCGCCCCATTCTCCGATCCCCGGCCCCGCCCCATTCTCCTCTGATCACCCTGCCCCGCCCCATTCTCCGATCAATCACCCTGGCCCCCCCATTCTCCGATCACCCTGGCTCCGCCCCCCTTCTCCGATCAATCACCCTGGCCCGCCCCATTCTCGATCAATCACCCTGGCCCGCCCCATTCCGATCATCACCCTGGCCCCGCCATTCTCCGATCAATCACCTGGCTCCGCTCCTTTAAGACGTCACCGCCCTCTGACCTCGCCCCCTTACCGGACTCTCTCACCGCCCACCTAACTACCCCCTCACTACCGTCCCTCCCACTTACCCACCCCCCGTCTCCAGCCCATTCCTCACCATCCTTACACTCACCTCCCCCCCCCAATCACCCCTCCTAACCCCACTCCTACCGCCCACCCCACAGCCCCTCCACACCCCTTCCTCACCACCTCCACTCAATACCCCCCTCCTCACCGCTTCCCCGCATCGACCCCTCTCGCCCATCTCACTATTCCACCTCAGTGACCACCCCCCCCACAACCCCCTCACCGCCTCACTCAATGCTCCCTCTGAAACCCCCTCACCATGTCCCCTCCCAATCCCCTCACCGCCATCCTATCTCCCCCTCACCGTCCTCCACTGACCCCCTCACCATCGACCCTCACTGCCCCACCACTGCCCCTACCCTCACCAATGACCCTCATTGCCCCCCCACTACCCTCCTCACCAATGACCCTCATTGCCCCCCCACTGCCCCCTACCTCATCAACGTTCTCACTGTCCCCCCCACCACCTGCCCCCTCCACACACCCCCTCACCTCTCCCCACTACCTCCCTTCTACCCCTCACCATTGACTTTCATTTTTTCATGACATCCCCCCCCACTACCTCCTCATGCTCACCCTCGCCGCCCCACCCCCACCGCCTTCCCTTACCGAACTCTCCTGACTTCCCCCCCTCACTGTACCACCGCTTTCACTCACTGTCTGCCCCTCACCAGCCCTCTCACCAACACTCCTCACCCGCCTCATGGAACTCTCCTCGTTGCTCCATGTCAATGACCCCCTTCACTGAGCTCTCCTCACTCCCCCCTCACCAACTCCCTCACTGCTTCCCCCACTGCCCCCTCTCACCACCTCTTACACCAACCCCTCATCAACCTCCTTTCACCACCCCCATCTCAGTGCACCCCCTCATCGCACCCTCTCACCACATCCTCCCTTCACCGACCCGCATTACCTGTCACCACCCCTCCATAGTTCCCTTTACCACGTCCCTTGTTCACCCTCACTACCCCTCCCTCACAGGCCCCCCCTCATCAACCTGCTCACCGCCCTCCCCACTCCCTTCACTGACTCCCTCACCGCCCCTGTCACTGCCTCCCCTCACCACCATCTCTTACTGACATTCCCTCACCATCCCACTTCACTGCCCCTCCTCACCATCACTACCCTCACCACTTCATCGCACCCCCCCCCCACACTAATGAATAAATGTTAACTATAAGTCAGACATCTGGCCACGGAAGCCATGACTGAATCTACAATCAAGTTGGAATGGTAAACTTTACACTGATTGGATGTTAGATCTGTACTCATTGCAATTGGTTTTTAACATTTGTATCCTATGCATGACGTAAACCTAATCAATAGTTGTGAGTGGACATAGATAGCTCTGATGCTGATGCACATCCTCTGATTGGTATCTAATAATTTCTTGTAATCCAATCCGGAAATATATCTGTTTGTGCAAGTCTGTGCTGGCGGATCTGGCTCACCACTTCATATTATTCATTTGTGGGACATTGCTGGCTGAGCAAGAATTCATTGCCCATCCCTTGAGGGGCAGTTGAGAGACAACCACATTGCTGTCGTGCTGGAGTCACCAGTTCAACAGCAAATGCCGCAACTTGGAAACCAAGATGGAGTCTATGTTCTCAACTTGTGCTCAGGCCACAGACCAGCTAAGGAATGCTGCCATGTGGGTGAGACAATGGAACTATGCTATCTACGTGCACACCAAGAACAGGAGACTTGAGAAACTTGGCATCACAACCAGCAGCAACCAAGCCTCCCCTGGTACCACAGTAGAAAACAGTACCACTGTTTTCAACTTGTCAGACTACACACTTCAACCAGAAGAAATCAAAGTTCTCAGCCGAGGGCTCAATTTCTGCCCACCACTAAAATGGACCCCATCAGTTTCACAGCAGACATAGAGAAGGCATCTCCACATTATGGTCACATGTAGGCCAGAGCAGGGTAAGGATGGCAGATTTCCTTCCCTAAAGGAATCAGATGAGTTTTTCTGACAATGAATCATCAGTAGATTCTTAATTCCAAATTTTTTTTTATATTGAATTCAAATTCCACCATCTGCCATTGTGGGATTCGAACCCGGGTCCCCCAGAAAATGAGCAGAGTTTCTGGATCAATAGTCTAACAATGATACCATAAGGCCATTGTCTCACCTGACATACTAGGGTCCCTGCTCTAGTGAGTAATAAACAGCTGATTTAAAACTCCAAAACTGGGTCTGTTTACTTGAAGGAACAAATTCTAAAACAAGTTAAAATGCGAACACACACAGCCCCCATAACTCTATCCTCATCTCTAACTTCCTCTCTGTCTGCTGTGTAATCCATCTCCAACTCTGATGGAAATATGGACACTAACAGATGGAAACACTCCCAATATCTGGATTGTTCTGGTATCTGTAGATTCCTTTCCTAATCTCAGGAATACTCCCAGTTCAACACATGACTAAACAGCTGGTGTAGAAGGGAGGCTCTCAGATATCTGGACCATTGGGATTTCTTACGGGGCAGGCGGGACGTACAAGGAGAAAGGGTTGCATCTAAAGTGGAAGGGCATAAATATTCTGGTCGGGAGCTTTGCTATTGTCATGTGGGAGGATTTAAACAAGTTTGGCTGGAGGGGGGTTTTGGAGGAGAGGTTCAGAAAACCATAAGACCATAACACACAGGAGCAGAATTAGACCACTTCACCCATCAAGTCTGCTATTCAATCATGGATGATATTTTTCTTATCCCCATTTTCTTGCCTTTTCCCCATAACTCCAATCCCCTTATTAATCAAGAAACTATCTACCTCTGTCTTAAAGATAATCGATGACCCGGCCTCCACAGCCTTCTGCGGCAAAGTGTTCCACAGATTCACCATCCTCTAGCTGAAGAAATCCCTCTTCATCTCTGTTTTAAAGGATCATCCCTTTAGCCTGAGGTTGTGTCTTCTGGTTCTAGTTTTTCCTACTAGTGGAAACATTCTCTGCACTTCCACTCTATCCAGGGCCTCAGATTATCCTGTAAGTTTCCATAAAATCCCCCCCATCCTTCTAAACTCCAGCGAGTATAGACCCAGAGTCCTCAACCATTCCTCATACGACAAGCTCTTCATTCCAGAGATCATTCTTGTGAACTTCCTCTGGACCCTTTCCGAGGCCGGCACATCCTTCCTCGGATACGGGGCCCAAAACTGCTCACAATATTCCAAATGGGGGTCTGACCAGAGCCTTATACGGCCTCAGAAGTCCATCCCTGCTCTTGTATTCCAGCCCTCTCGATGTGAATGCTAACATTGCATTTGCCTTCCTAACTGCCCACTGAACCTGCACGTTAACCTTAAGAGAATATCGAGCAAGGACTGTCAAATCTGATGTCCAAAGAATTTCCTCATTTAGAAAATAGTCTATGCTTCCGTTCCTCCTTCCGAAGTGCAGAACCTCACATTTTTCCCCATTGTATTCCATCTGCCATTTCTTTGCCCACTCTCCTAACTTGTCCAAGTCCCTCTGCAGCCCCCTACCGCTTCCTGTATATTAGCTGAACCTCTACTAAAGCAAAGGTGAATTAACTAAATGGGAACTAGAGAGTAGGACTGTTAAGACTCAGAGCTGGGGTGGGGTTACTAATCAAAGAGGATTTGATGGACTGAAGTACATTTGTTTCAATGTGAGAAGTGTAACAGGTAAGGCAGATAAACTTAGAGCTTAGATTAGTACTTGGAACTGTGGTTGTAGCTATTATTGAGACTTGGTTGAAAGATGGGCAGGATTGGCAGCTTAGCATTCCAGGATACAGATATTTCAGGCAGGATAGAGGGGGATGTAAAAGGGGCAGGGGATTTGGTTAAGGAGAATATCACAGCTGTACTTGGGTGGACACCTCGGAGGGTTCGTACAGCGAGGCAATATGGGTAGAGTTCAGGCATAGGAAGGGTGTAGTCACAGTGTTGGGGTTTAACTATAGACCTCTCAACAGCCAGCGGGAGAGAGAGGAATAGGTATGTCGACAGATTTTCACAAGATGTAAAAGTAACAGGGTTGTCGTGGTGGGAGATTTTAACTTCTCCTATATTCACTTAGTGCTAAGGGCATGGATGGGGCAGAGTTTGTAAACAGCATCCAGGAGGACTTCTTGAAACACTATGTAGATAGTCCGTCTAGGGAAGGGGCCATACTGGACTTGGGTATCGGAGAACAAGCCTGGCCAGGTGGTTGAAGTTTCAGTAGGAGAGCAGTTCAGGAACAGTGATCACAACTCAATAAGCTTTAAGATAATTGTAGTCCTCGAGTGAAGGTGCTAAATTGGGAGAGGGCTAATTTCAACAATATTAGGCAGGAACAGAAGAATGTAGATTGGGAGCAGATGTTTGAGGGCAAATCAACATCTGGCACGTGGAAGGCTTTGAAGTGTAAGTTGATAGGGATTCAGGACCAACACATTCCTGTAAGGATGAAGGATAAGTATGGCAAGTTTCGAGAGCTTTAGATAACAAGGGATATTGTGAGCCTAGTCAAAGAGAAAAAGGAAGCATTTGTCAAATCTAGGAGGCTGGGAACACATGAAACATGCATGGAATCCAAGGAAAATAGGAAGAAACTTAAGCAAGGAGTAAGAAGAGCTAAAAGGGGTCATGAAAAGTCATTGGCTAGTGGGGTTAAGGAAAATCCCGAAGCTTTTTTCACACATATAAAGAGCAAGAGGGTAGCCAGGGAGAGGGTTGGCCCCAGTCAAAAACAGGGGAGGGAATCTAAGCTTTGAGCCAGAGGAAATGGGCAAGGTATTAAATGAGTTCTTTGCGTCAGTATTCACCAAAGAGAAGGACTTGGTAGATGATGACTCTGGGGAAGGGTGTCTAGATAGTTTGAGTCACGTTGAGATTAAAAAAGGAAGAAGGTATTGGGGTTCTTGAAAAACATTAAGGTAGACAAGTTCCCAAGGCCTGATGGGATATACTCCAGAATACTGAGAGAGGCAAGGAGGAAATTTCTTGAGGGAAATCGTGATATCCTCATTAACTACAGGAGAGGTCCCAGAGGATTAGAGAGTAGCCAGTGTTGGTCCTTTGTTTAAGAAGAGTAGCAAGAATAATCCAGGTAATTACAGGCCGGTCAGCCTTACATCAGAGGTAGGGAAATTATTGGAGAGAATTCTTCGAGATAGGATTTACTCGCACTTGGAAATAAGTGGATATATTAGTGAGAGGCAACATGGTTTTGTGAAAGAGAGCTCGTGTCTCACTAACTTAATCAAATTTTTTGAGGAAGTGACGAAGATGATTGATGAGGACAGGGCAGTGGATGTTGTTTACATGGACTTCAGTAAGTCTTTGACAAGGTCCTTCATGGCAGACTGGTACAGAAAGTGAATGGGATCAGAGGTGAGCTGGCAAGATGGATACACAACAGACTCCATCATCAAAGACAGAGGGTAGTAGTGGAAGGGTGTGTTTCTGAATGGAGGGCTGTGACAAGTGATGTTCCTCAGGGATCAGTGCTGGGACCTTTACTGTTTGTAATATATATGAATGATTTGGAGGAAAATGTAACTGGTTTGATTAGTAAATTTGATTAGTAAGATTGGTGGATTTGCAGATAGCGATGAGACCATCAGAGGATACAACAAGATATAGATAAATTGGAGACTTGGGTAGAGAGATGGAAGAAGGAGTTTAATCTGGACAAATGTGAGGTAATTTTGGAAGGATTAATACAGATAGGAAATACATAGTGAATGGTAGAATCCTTAAGAGTATTGATAGGCACGTGTACAGGTACACAGGTCACTGAAAGTGGCAACGCAGGTGGAGAAGATAGTCAAGAAGGCATATGGCATACTTGTTGGCTGGGACATTGAGTTTAAAAGTTGGCAAGTCATGTTGCAGCTTTATAGAACCTTAGTTAATCCACGCTTGGAGTATAGTGTAGAATTCTGGTTGCCGCACTACCAGAAGGATGTGGGGGCTTTGGAGATGGTACAGAAAAGATTTACCAGGATATTGCCCTGGCATGGAGGGCATCAGTTCTGAGGAGAGGTTGGAGAAACTTGGTTTGTTCTCACTGGAACAATAGAGGTTGGGGGTCAGGGGTGACCTGATAGAAATCTACAAGATTATGAGAGATATTGGACAGAGTGGATAATCAGGAGCTTTTTCCCAGGATGGAAGAGTTAGTTATTAGGGGGCACAGGTTTAAGATGTGAGGAACAAATTATAAAGGAAGAGTACAAGTTTTGTTTTACACAGAGTCGTGGGTATCTGGAACTGGCTACTGGGGGAGGCAGTGGAAGCGGATACGATAGTGACTTTTAAGGAGCATGTGTAGGATGGGACTGGAGGGGTATTGTCCTCAGGAGGATAGGGATTTTAGTTCAGATTGGCAGCATGGTTGGTGCAGGCTTGGAGGGATCGAAGTACCTGTTGCTGTGCTGTATTGTTTTTGTTCTTTGTTCACACTGGGACAGCTCAGTGGTTAGTCCTGGTGTCTCATAGCGCCAGGGCCCTGGGTTCGTTTCCTGGCTTGAGGGTGGGGGTGGGGGGGTCACTGTCTGTGTGGAGTCTGCACATTGCCCCTCATGTCTGTGAGAGTTTCCTCCAGTGCTCTGGTTTCCTCCCATACTCTGATTTCCTCCCATACTCTGAAAGATGTGCTGGTTAGGGTACATTGGGCAGTGCTAAATTCTCCCTCGCTTTTACTGGAACAGGCACTAGAGGGTGACGACTAGGGGATTTTTGCAGTAACTTCGTTGCAGTGTTAATGTCAGCTGATTTGTGACACTCATTTAAAAAAAAACTAATCACAGCTGGTAATCCTAGATTCCCTGTAATTCTTCAACTAGTGATTTTAAGTCTCTATCTCCTGGTCACTAACCTCACTGCTAAGGGAAAGAGATTATTTTCATCCAGTCTCCCATCCATTGACTCTAACTTCCCGCTGCCTCAAGAAAAGCAGCCAGCATAATCAAGGACCCCACACACCACGGACATTCTCTCTTCCACCTTTTTCCATTGGAAAAAAGATACAAGTCTGAGGTCACATACCGACCGACTCAAGAACAGCTTCTTCCCTGCTGCTGTCAGACTTTTGAATGGACCTACCTCGCATTAAGTTGATCTTTCTCTACACCCTAGCTATGACTGTAACATTAATTCTGCACTCTCTCCTTTCCTTCTGTATGAATGGTATGCTTGTCTGTGTAGTGCACAAGAAACAATACTCTTCACTGTATCCCAATATATGTGATAATAATAAATCAAATCCTTCTCCCCATGTAATCTATGAATGGTATGCTTTGGCTGTATAGCACACAAGAAGCAATATTTTTCACTGTATCCCAATACACGTGACAATAATAAATCAAATCAGATATATTAAGTTGATCTTTCTCTACACCCGAGCTATGACTGTAACATTACATTCTGCACTCTTCTCTATGAATCGTATGCTTTGGATAGTGTGCAAGAAACAATACTTTTCATTGTATCCCATACATGTGACAATAATAAATCAAATTCTTCTCACCAATGTACTCTATGAACAGTATGCTTTGTCTGTATAGTGCGCAAGAAACAATACTTTTCGCTGTATCCCAATACATGTGACAATAATAAATCAAATCAGAATTTTAGATTTCCACATTTTTAAATCCAGTACTTAATTATTCAGTAGAAAATTAAACAGATGTCCATTTTCTTTCATGTTTGCTATATCATAATCATTTTTCATATTTAAATATAATTTTTATTAATTGGTCAGGATTTTGTATATCTTAGGTATGCAAAACGAGCTCAAAATCAGAATGACAGGTCCAACTTAGAGGCAGCTACCATTTCTATTAATCGCGTCTGGAAACTCTGAGGTTGTAGGTGGTTGTGATTGACGCTACGAACACGATGTTGTTGTACTTTTCTTGTATAAAAATCTACTTTCCACTTATTGCATTTTGCACTGAGCTGGCAGCACAGTGGATAGCACTGCTGCCTACAGTGGCAGGGAACAAGGTTCAATTTTGGCTTGGGTCACTGTCTGTGCAGAGTCTGCATGTTCTCCCCATGTCTGCACGGATTTCCTCCGGTGCTGCGGTTTCCTCCCACAACGTGAAAGACACGTTGGTTAGGGTGCATTGGCTGTGTTAAATTCTCCCTGTTATCCAAACAGGTGCTGGAGTCTAGGGGTGGCGACTAGGGGATTTTTGCAGTAACTTCATTGCAATGTTAATCTTACTTGTGACTAAAAATAAACTTGACTTTTGCTGCAGAACTCTCCCTGCATTTATCAGGAGACTTTGCTGTGGTTTTATTTATTGGTGTCTTTTAAACAGATTCTGTAGACAAGGGGAAAAACTAACCACTTCCCCTTCAAAATTCAATGATGTAACCACTGCTGAATCCCACACCATCAACATCTTGATGCAGGTGGGGGGAGAAGGGGTAGTCATATTCAACCAGAAACCTAACTGGATTAGCCATATAGCAGCACGGTGGCACATTGGGTTAGCACTATTGCCTCACAGCACCAAGAAGCTGAGTTCAATTCCCAGCTTGGGTCACTGTCTGTGCAAACTTTGCACATTCTCCCTGTGTCTGCATGGGTTTCCTCCAGTTTCCTCCCACAGTCCAAAAATGTACAGTTGAGGTGGATTAGATTAGTGTCCAAAGAAGTGTAGGTTAGGTGGATTGGTCATGCTAAATTACCCCTTAGTGTCCAAAGTTGTGCAGGTTAGGTCGATTGGCCATGCTAAATTGCCCCCTTAGTGTCCAAAGTTGTGCAGGTTAGGTGGTTTGGCCATGCTAAATTGTCCCTTAGTGTCCAAAGATGTGTGGGTTAGGTGGATTGGCCATAGTAAATTACCCCTTCATATCCAATGATGTGAAAGTTAGATTAATTGGCCACACAAAATTGCTCCTTAATATCCCAAGCTGTGCAGGTTAAGAGGATTAGCAGGGTAAATGCTGGGATGGGAGATGGGATGGTTCTGATCCAAGATGCGCTGTTGAAACAGGCCTGATGGGCCAAATGGCCTCTGTTTTCACTGCAGGGATTCTGTGATTCAATTGAGGAATGCAGTGGCACAGTGGGCTAGCACTACTGCCTCACAGTGCCAGAGACCTGTGTACGATTCCCGGCTTGGGTCACCGTCTGTGAGGAATCTGCACTGTCTGTCTGTGTTTCCTCCATGGGCTTCTGTTTTCCTCCCACATTCCAAAAATGTGCAGGTTAGGTGGATTGACCATGCTAAATTGCCCCTTAGTGTCCAAACATGCAGGTTAGGTGGATTGACCATGCTAAATTCTTCATTAGTGTCAGGGGTACTAGTAAATGAGGGTCATGAGAATAGGGTCTGGATGGGATTGGGTCACTAGAGACTCGATAGGCTGAATGGCCTCTTTCTGCTTTGCAGGATACTATGAAGACGGTAGATTACCTTCCCTAAAGGAAACCAGATGGGTTTTTCTGACAATGGGTCATCAGTAGGTTCTTAATTCCAGATTTTTAAAATTTAATTCAAACCCCACCATCTGTTAACATCAACCTACCTGTGACGCAAATAAATAATTATTAAATTTGATATGGCCAGAGAAGCAGGTCAAAGGCTGGGAAGAGTAACTGTGGGAACAGAGTAACTATGGGAAGATGGTGGATTCGTTGTAATGTTACTGGACTCATCATCCAGAGGCCCCAGTTAATTCTGTGGAGAAGTGAGTTCGAATCCCACCAATAGGTGGAATTTAAATGCAATTAATACATCTGGAATTATAAATCTAGTCTCAAACAATTGACTGTCATTAAAAGCCCGCTTGGTTTCACTAGTGGCCCCTTTGGAGATACAAACCAGCCTCCCATCCGTTGACTCCATCTGCATTCTTGCTGTCTTGGGAAAAGCAGCCAAGGCACCCCTCTTCCATCGGGAGAAAGATACAAAAGTCTGAGGTCACATATCAAACCACTCAAGAACAGCTTCTTCCGTGCTGCCATCAGACTTTTAAACGGGCCTACCCTGCACAAAGAAGAACTGTGGCCCTCCCTCATTCTTGACTCCCCCATGAGGGGTGGGGAAGCATTCTCTGGGTATCGAACCTGCCAAACACCTCTTGGGATCCTGCGCACTTCCAGAACAATAAATAATGCTCTCACAAAGAACTGGCACACTCATGATGGGCCAACAATGTTCTGTTATGGGGTTTGGCCATGCTAAATTGCCCCTTAGTGTCCAAAGATGTGAAGGTTAGATGGATTGGCCATGCTAAATTGCCCCTTAGTGTCCAAAGATGTGAAGGTTAGATGGATTGGCCATGCTAAATTGCCCCTTAGTGTCCAAAGATGTGAAGGTTAGATGGATTGGCCATGCTAAATTGCCCCTTAGTGTCCAAAGATGTGCAGGTTATGTGGACTGGCCATGTTAAATTGTCCCTTACTGTGTAAAGATATGCAGTTAGATGGATTGGCCATGCCAAATTGCCTCTTAGTGTCCAAGAATGTGCAGGCTAGGCGGTAAATACAGGGTATTACGGGGATACAGCCTGGGTGAGACACTGTCGAGAGTGTGTGCGGATCCGAGGGGCCGAATGGCCTCCTTCTGCATCTTTGGCGTTCTGTTAGATGTGGAGAATTAGGGACCCTGTTGCAGTGCTCTGGAGGGAACGGTGCCACCATGTGGATGGAGTAAGAACGGCAGGCCACTATAACAACAACTTACACCTCACCAGCATCTTTGAAGAGAAATCTAAAACAATCTCGGGGGTCAAAGGGATCTGGTGGCAAGTGGGGGAGGGGGAGGTGTGGGGAGATCATAATATTGAATTTGATGGTTAGCCATGATCAAAATGAATGGTGTAGCAGGCTGGAAGGACTGAATGGCCCAGCCCTGCTTCTTTGAAGGGAGGGGTGGGTGCTGCAGAGGAGGAAGGGGGAAGGAAGGTGGTAGTATCCAATCTGGAAGAGGTAACAGACGTGGGGTTTAAATTGAGCAGTGCTGAAGAGCGAAGGTATCCAAAGGGTGAGCTATATGTTAATCACAAGATGGTTTGTCTCTGGCTTTTTGCCAGTTGCTCGTGCCAAAGAGAGGGCGCACTGATGTTGAGGCAAGGCTAGGCAGATTCCAGCCTCCGGTAATCTTGGCATTCACCCCCACCACCGCACCCCTCCCAACTTCAGTTCTTCTTGGCCCCTTCGTTCTGCAGCAGGGTGATGTTCCGAGAGGGGTCCTGATCCTTCACTGAGTACCCAGGGTGGAAGTCCTCTTCACACAACTCTCAACTGCTGCCTTGAGCTGCCAAAGGAAAAGAAGGCAGGTGACAAAGTGCCACGTCCACTGATACATGGCGCTTTAAAACACTGGAGCACAATACTGGTGGGGATGGGTCTGTTGCTGTATAACACTGGGGTACAGTACTGGTGGGGACGGGTCTGTCGCTGTATAACACTGGGGTACAGTACTGGTGGGGACGGGTCTGTCGCTGTATAACACTGGGGTACAGTACTGGTGGGGATGGGTCTGTCACTGTATAACACTGGGGTACAGTACTGGTGGGGACGGGTCTGTCACTGTATAACACTGGGGTACAGTACTGGTGGGGACGGGTCTGTCGCTGTATAACACTGGGGTACAGTACTGGTGGGGACGGGTCTGTCGCTGTATAACACTGGGGTACAGTACTGGTGGGGACGGGTCTGTCACTGTATAACACTGGGGTACAGTACTGGTGGGGACGGGTCTGTCGCTGTATAACACTGGGGTACAGTACTGGTGGGGACGGGTCTGTCGCTGTATAACACTGGGTACAGTACTGGTGGGGACGGGTCTGTCCTGTATAACACTGGGGTACAGTACTGGTGGGGACGGGTCTGTCACTGTATAACACTGGGGTACAGTACTGGTGGGGACGGGTCTGTCCTGTATAACACTGGGGTACAGTACTGGTGGGGACGGGTCTGTCACTGTATACACTGGGGTACAGTACTGGTGGGGACGGGTCTGTCCGTATAACATGGGGTACAGTACTGGTGGGGACGGGTCTGTCCTGTATACACTGGGGTACAGTACTGTGGGGCGGGTCTGTCGCTGTATAACACTGGGGTACAGTACTGGTGGGGACGGGTCTGTCACTGTATACCACTGGGGTACAGTACTGGTGGGGACGGGTCTGTCACTGTATAACACTGGGGTACAGTACTGGTGGGGACGGGTCTGTCGCTGTATAACACTGGGGTACAGTACTGGTGGGGACGGGTCTGTCGCTGTATAACACTGGGGTACAGTACTGGTGGGGACGGGTCTGTCGCTGTATAACACTGGGGTACAGTACTGGTGGGGACGGGTCTGTCGCTGTATAACACTGGGGTACAGTACTGGTGGGGACGGGTCTGTCGCTGTATAACACTGGGGTACAGTACTGGTGGGGACGGGTCTGTCGCTGTATAACACTGGGGTACAGTACTGGTGGGGACGGGTCTGTCGCTGTATAACACTGGGGTACAGTACTGGTGGGGACGGGTCTGTCGCTGTATAACACTGGGGTACAGTACTGGTGGGGACGGGTCGTCGTTAGGTCTCTGTAGGTTTTGTTCGGTAGTCTGTGGGGCTGTCGCTGTATAACACTGGGGTACAGTACTGGTGGGGACGGGTTGTCACTGTATAACACTGGGTACAGTACTGGTGGGGACGGGTCGTCCTGTATAACACTGGGGTACAGTACTGGTGGGGACGGGTCTGTCACTGTATAACACTGGGGTACAGTACTGGTGGGGACGGGTCTGTCACTGTATAACACTGGGGTACAGTACTGGTGGGGACGGGTCTGTCACTGTATAACACTGGGGTACAGTACTGGTGGGGACGGGTCTGTCACTGTATAACACTGGGGTACAGTACTGGTGGGGACGGGTCTGTCACTGTATAACACTGGGGTACAGTACTGGTGGGGACGGGTCTGTCACTGTATAACACTGGGGTACAGTACTGGTGCTGGTGGGGAGGGTCTGTCCTGTATAACACTGGGTACAGTACTGGTGGGGACGGGTCTGTCCTGTATAACACTGGGGTACAGTACTGGTGGGGACGGGTCTGTCGCTGTATAACACTGGGGTACAGTACTGGTGGGGACGGGTCTGTCGCTGTATAACACTGGGGTACAGTACTGGTGGGGACGGGTCTGTCACTGTATAACACTGGGGTACAGTACTGGTGGGGACGGGTCTGTCACTGTATAACACTGGGGTACAGTACTGGTGGGGACGGGTCTGTCGCTGTATAACACTGGGGTACAGTACTGGTGGGGACGGGTCTGTCTCTGTATAACACTGGGGTACAGTACTGGTGGGGACGGGTCTGTCGCTGTATAACACTGGGGTACAGTACTGGTGGGGACGGGTCTGTCACTGTATAACACTGGGGTACAGTACTGGTGGGGACGGGTCTGTCACTGTATAACACTGGGGTACAGTACGGTGGGGACGGGTCTGTCGCTGTATAACACTGGGGTACAGTACTGGTGGGGACGGGTCTGTCGCTGTATAACACTGGGGTACAGTACTGGTGGGGACGGGTCTGTCGCTGTATAACACTGGGGTACAGTACTGTGGGACGGGTCTGTCACTGTATAACACTGGGGTACAGTACTGGTGGGGACGGGTCTGTCACTGTATAACACTGGGGTACAGTACTGGTGGGGATGGGTCTGTCACTGTATAACACTGGGGTACAGTACTGGTGGGGATGGGTCTGTCACTGTATAACACTGGGGTACAGTACTGGTGGGGACGGGTCTGTCACTGTATAACACTGGGGTACAGTACTGGTGGGGACAGGTCTGTCACTGTATAACACTGGGGTACAGTACTGGTGGGGATGGGTCTGTCGCTGTATAACACTGGGGTACAGTACTGGTGGGGACGGGTCTGTCACTGTATAACACTGGGGTACAGTACTGGTGGGGACGGGTCTGTCGCTGTATAACACTGGGGTACAGTACTGGTGGGGACGGGTCTGTCACTGTATAACATGGGTCTGGGGTACAGTACTGGTGGGACGGGTCTGTCGCTGTATAACACTGGGGTACAGTACTGGTGGGGACGGGTCTGTCGCTGTATAACACTGGGGTACAGTACTGGTGGGGACGGGTCTGTCGTGTATAACACTGGGGTACAGTACTGGTGGGGAGGGTCTGTCACTGTATAACACTGTGTTGTGGGGGTTGTCCTGTAAACTGGGGTACAGTACTGGGGACGGGTCTGTCCTGTATAACACTGGGGTACAGTATGGTGGACGGGTCTGTACTGTTATAACACTAGGGTACAGTACTGGTGGGGACGGGTCTGTCACTGTATAACACTGGGGTACAGTACAGGTGGGGACGGGCGTGTCGCTGTATAACACTGGGGTACAGTACTGGTGGGGACGGGTCTGTCGCTGTATAACACTGGGGTACAGTACTGGTGGGGACGGGTCTGTCACTGTATAACACTGGGGTACAGTACTGGTGGGGACGGGTTTGTCGCTGTATAACACTGGGGTACAGTACTGGTGGGGACGGGTTTGTCGCTGTATAACACTGGGGTACGTACTGGTGGGGACGGGTCTGTCACTGTATAACACTGGGGTACAGTACTGGTGGGGACGGGTTTGTCGCTGTATAACACTGGGGTACAGTATTGGTGGGGAGGTCTGTCACTGTATAACACTGGGGTACAGTACAGGTGGGGACGGGCGTGTCGCTGTATAACACTGGGGTACAGTACTGGTGGGGACGGGTTTGTCGCTGTATTACACTGGGGTACAGTACTGTTGGGGACGGTTCTTTCGCTGTATAACACTGATGTACAGGCTTTCTGGCTCTTTAACCCATATGGCTCAAACAGGCCCCCTGTGAGAGTTACAGGCTGGCAAGGGATACAAAAGGTGGACTCTACATACCTCTTTCAGTGCGACCACACCAACCAATCTTCCAGTGGAGGTCACATAGGCAAATCGCAGTCCCAGGAGATTGAAGAGGTCATAACACTGGAATGAAAGAAGTCCTCTTATATTTACTTATTCTGTTTTTAAAAATAGTTTGGACTATTCAGAATCTGTTTGTGACATAAATTGAGTCTTATAGACTATCTCTGGGACTATTCCAAAAAGTACTTGGCTAGTTTCCCATCTATAACCCAACACATCAGTCTGTCTCATCCAGGTCTGTTACCTAGTCTACCCTACCGATCCATCACCCCTTTACTGACCCCGCCACCCTCCCCTCATCTCCTGATCTGAGAGCATTCTCATACTTGCTTCCAAATCCCTCCTTGGCCTGTTCCTGCTCCTAATCTCTGTAACCTTCTCAACCCCATCTCTGCAACTATATCCTGAACTTCCAAATCCACAGACCACAGTCAGTACAGATAGGCAACAACATCTCCTCCATAATCATCCTCAGCACGTTATGATGTCCATTAAGGCTGTGCAGCCTCTTACTACACTCCTTGTACACCTACGACTGTGTGGCCAAATTCCCTTCCAGCTCAAGTTTGCTGATGACACCAATGGGTCGGATCTCAAACAATGACGAGACAGAGTACAGGAACGAGAGAGAATCTGGTGAACTGGTGCAACAACAATAATCTCTCCCTCAATGTCAATATAATGAAGGAGATTGTTCTCGATTTCGGGAGGCGTAGAGGAGCACATGCCCCTGTCTACATCAATGGGGGTGAAGTGGTCGAGAGTATTTAGGTGTCCAGATCACCAACAACCTGTCCTGATCTCCCCATGCTGACACTATCGTTAAGAAAGCCCACCAACGCCTCTCCAGACAAAGGAAATTTGGCATGTCAGCTTCAACTGTCACTAACTTTTACAGATGCACCATAGAAAGCATTCTTTCTGTATCACAGCTTGATATGGGGCTCCTGCTCTGACCAAGACCAAAAGGAACTACAAAAGGTTGTGAATGTAGCCCAATCCATCACACAAACCATATCCCGTCCATTGACTCTGTCTACTCTTCCCCTGAATCGACAAAGCAGCCAACATAATCAAGGACCCCCATGTACCCCGTACATTCTCTTCCATCTTCTTCCGTTGGGAAAAGGTACATAAGTGTGAGGTTACGTATCAACCGACTCACAAACAGCTTCTTCCCTGCTGCTCAGGAACGGACCTACCTTGCATTAAGTTGATTTTTCTCTACACACTAGCTATAACCGTAACACTACATTCTCTACACCCTAGCTATGATCGTAACACTGCACCCAATCCTTTCTTTCTCTACAAACAGTATGCTTTCTTTGTATAGCCCGCAAGAAACAATACTTTTCACTGTATCCCAATACATGTGACAATAATAAATCCAATTAAAAGAAAAAAGGTCAGGTCAGTGAAACTCAGCAGAGAGGGGAGAATATCAGACTGCTCAGATCCTGAAAGCAGTGTACAGTTGATGTACCCTGAGCAAGCTCTCTGCTGCATCGCTGGACATATTGGTTTGGTTAAAGGTGACCAGCAGATACTGAAGTTAACCCGGTCTCTTGAAATGCAAAAGCATTAAAAGAAAGCTCCACTCTTCCGGGTGCTCTGAGTTCCTCCCACAGTCCAAATCCCTCCAAGTTAGGGTGCATTGGCCCTGCTAACTTCTCTCTCAGTGCTACCCCCAACAGGCGCTGGAGTGTGGCAACTGGGGTATTTTCACAGTAACTTCATTGCAGTGTTAATGTAATGCAATGAATAAATAAAACTTAACATTAACTTTCTTTTCCCAAGATAGGGGAGTCTAAAACCAGAGGGCATAGGTTTAAGGACAGAGAGACAGAGGACAGAGATACAAAATTGTCCAGAGATGCAATTTTTTCACACAGAGGATGGTGAGTATTTGGAACAAGCTGCCAGAAGTAGTAGTAGAGGCAGGAACAATATTGTCTTTTAAAAAGTGTTTAGATAGTTACAATGGTTCAGAGCGTCTACAGCGCAGAAGCAGGGCATTTGACCCATCAGGCCTGCACCAACTGTCCAACAGAGAACCCCACCCAGACCCTCTTCAATGTAACCCCATGTATTTACCCCACTAATCCCTCTAACCAACACATCTTTGGACACTAAGGGGAAATTTAGCACAGCCAATCCACCAAACCAGCACGTCTTTCAGACTGTGGGAAGAAACTGGAGCACCCAGAAGAAACCCACGCAGATACAGGGGGAGAATGTGCAGACTCCACCAGACAGAGACCCAAGCCAAGTATCAAACCTGGGTTCCTGGCGCTGAGGGACAGTTTTATTTATTCATCACATTACATTAACACTGCAATGAAGTTACTGTGAAAATCCCCTATTGCCACACTGGTGCACCTGTTCGGGTAACACTGAGGGAGAATTTAGCACAACTAATGCACCCTAACCAGCATGTCTTTGGAGTGTGGGAGGAAACTGGAGCACCTGGAGGAAAACCACGTAGATGTGGGTAAAGAATGTGCAGATCCTCATAGAAATAGGAAATCGATCCCTGGTCCCTGGCACTGTGAGGCAGCAGTGCAAACCACTGTGCCGAACAGAACAGGTAAGATGGGTATAGATGGATAGGAGCTAAATGCAGACAATTGGGACTAACTTAGTGATTAAGAGAAAAGGGGTGGCATGGACAAGTTAGACTGAGGGGTCTGTTTCCACGCTGTAAACCTCTATGACTGCATGAGACCAACACCACCATCTGCATCCTTTCACCGACCCAGAGTAAAGTGTGACATTGGGAAGAGAGGCAGATGGTTCATTGCCACCCAGCTGGAACAAGACCAACATGTTACCTGGTGCAGCGTTTCCTTCTCCACTAGTCTGTAGGGAGCTGGGTTAATCACACACCTATCCAGGTTAATCACCTCTTGGAGCTGGATGTACTCCCAATTAGCCACCTACAGCCAAAGAAACAATAAAAGCAATAAACACAGCCTTATTTCAGTCTCAGGACAAAGGCAATCACAGAGGCTGCAGTCTCCATTCTGCACTCGATAGACAGGGTGATCACGCATCAGTTACAGCGACCTTCAGTAAAACATTTTCATCTGAATTTTATTCCCAAGCTGAAGCTTACAACAGTTCCCATTTTACACAACACACAGTTTAGATAGAGATCCATCAAACACTTCCAGGGCTGTTACAGCACAGGATTAGATACAGAGTAAACTTCCCTCTGCACTGTCCACATCAAACACTCCCAGGACAGGTACAGCACAGGGTTAGATACAGAGTAAAGCTCCCTCTACACTGTCCCCCCATCAAACACTCCCAGGACAGGTACAGCACGGGGTTAGATACAGAGTAAAGCTCTCTCTACACTGTCCCCACATCAAACACTCCCAGGACAGGTACAGCACGGGGTTAGATACAGAGTAAAGCTCCCTCTACACTGTCCCCACATCAAACACTCCCAGGATAGGGACAGCATGGGATTAGATACAGAGTAAAGCTCCCTCTGCACTGTCCCCCATCAAACACTCCCAGGACAGGTACAGCACAGTGTTAGATACAGAGTAAAGCTCCCTCTACACTGTCCCCATCAAACACTCCCAGGACAGGTACAGCACGGGGTTAGATACAGAGTAAAGCTCCCTCTACACTGTCCCCATCAAACACTCCCAGGACAGGTACAGCACAGGGTTAGATAAAGAGTAAAGCTCCCTCTACACTGTCCCCCATCAAACACTCCCAGGACAGGTACAGCACGGGGTTAGATACAGAGTAAAGCTCCCTCTACACTGTACCCCCATCAAACACTCCCAGGACAGGTACAGCACGGGGTTAGATACAGAGTAAAGCTCCCTCTACACTGTCCCCCAATCAAACACTCCCAGGACAGGTACAGCACGGGGTTAGATACAGAGTAAAGCTCCCTCTACACTGTCCCCCCATCAAACACTCCCGGGACAGGTACAGCACGGGGTTAGATACAGAGTAAAGCTCCCTCTACACTGTCCACCCATCAAACACTCCCAGGACAGGTACAACACGGGGTTAGATACAGAGTAAAGCTCCCTCTACACTGTCCACCCATCAAACACTCCCAGGACAGGTACAACACGGGGTTAGATACAGAGTAAAGCTCCCTCTACACTGTCCCCCCATCAAACACTCCCAAGACAGGTACAGCACAGGGTTAGATACGGAGTAAAGCTCCCTCTACACTGTCCCCATCAAACACTCCCAGGACAGGTACAACACGGGGTTAGATACAGAGTTAAGCTCCCTCTATAAAAGCAGTTGGGACAGGACAAAACATAATTAAAAAGGTCACTGGAATCTTAGCTTTTATCTCCTGTAGGTTGGAATACCAAGGGGTAAAAGCGATATTTGGTTTCTATTAAAGCTTCGGACAGACCTTATCTGGATAAATGGGCTGCTTTCGGAAAACTATACAACAGGAAGAACAAATAGGCCTTAAATGAAGTAGGGAAGGTGGGGGGGATACTGCCGCGCACATTCATCAGAATTACCCTGCATTATTAGGGCCACGTTACGAGGCTGGGTTCATCATACAATCCCTACAGCGCAGGGGGAGGCCATTCGGCCTATTGAGCCTGCACTGACAACAATGTCCCATTTCCATAACCCCACATATTTTCAGTGCATTATAGAATCCCTGAATGTAGGAGGTTGTATTCCCTGTGTGGAGAACATTAAAGGGCAAGCACAGATCGCTGTGGGGTTTAATGGGATTAAAGGATTTCATTTAGTGATTTTTGATGTTGATAGATTCATTGACAAGATATGGGCATTGCTAGCTAGGGCCAGCATTATTTGCCCATCCCTAGAGGGGTGGTACAGTGGCACAATGATTAACACTGCTGCCTCACAGCACCAGGGACCCAAGTTTGATTCCCGGCCCTGGGTCATTGTCTGTGTGGAATCTGCACGCTTTCCCCCGTGTCTGCGTGGGTTTCCTCTGGGTGCTCCAGTTTTCTCCCACAGTCCAAAGATGTGCAGGTTAGGTGGATTGGCCGTGCTAAATTACCCCTTAGTGTCAGGAGGCTAGCTAGGGGTTAAGGAGATAGTGGGATTGTGGTGGGTGTAGACTTGATGGAATGAATGGCCTCCTTCTGCACTGTAAAGACTCTATGATTCTATAATTCTAATTGCCCCGTTGAGAAAAAGTTAATTTATCAGTCACAAGTTGGTTTACATTAAACTGCAATGAAGTTACTGTGAAAATCCCCTAGTCACCACATTCCGGTGCCTAGTTGGGTAACACAGGGAGAATTTCGCACAGCCAATGCACCCTAACCAGTACATCTTTCGGACTGTAGGAGGAAACTGGAGCACCTGGAGGAAACCCATAGACATGGGGAAAGATGTGCGGGTTAGGTTGATTGGCCATGCTAAGTTGCCCCTTAGTGTCAGGTGGTTTAGCAGGTTAAATGTATAGAGTCATAGATTGCCCACAATGCAGAATAAAGGCCATTCAGCCATCGAGTCTGTACCGACCACAATACTACCAGGCCCTACTTCCTTAAACCACATATTTACCGTGTGTTAACCACCTAACATTAGGGTCAATTTACCATGGCCAATCAACCTAACCTGCACATCTTTGGAGCGAGGGAGGAAACCGGCACACACGGAGGAAACCCTTGCAGACACAGAGAGAACAGGGAAGCCTGTACTTTCTCAGAAGACTAAGGAAATTTGGCATGTCCGCTATGACTCTCACCAACATTTACAGATGCATCACACAAAGCATCCTTTCTGGGTTGTATCACAGCTTGGTTTGGGGCTCCTGCTCTGCCCAAGACCGCAAGGAACTATAAAAGGTCATGAATGTAGCCCAGTCCATCACGCAAACCAGCTTCCCATCCATTGACCTTGCCTTCACTTGCTACTGCCTCGGGAAAAGCAGCCAGCGTAATCAAGGATCCCACGCATCCCGGACATTCTCTTTTCCACCTTCTTCCATCGGAAAAAAGATACAGAAGTCTGAGGTCACGCACCAACGGATTCAAGAACAGCTTCTTCCCTGCTGCTGTCAGACTTTTGAATGGACTTGCCTTGCATTAAGTTGATCATTCTCTACACCCTAGCTTTGACTACATTCTGCATTCTCTCCTTTCCTTCTCTACAAATGGTATGCTTTGTCTGTATAGCGCGCAATAAACAATATTTTTCACTGTATCCCAAAACATGTGACAATAATAAATCAAAACCTTCTCTCCTGTGTACTCTATGAACAGTATGCTTTGTCTGTATAGCACGCAAGTAACAATATTTTCACTGTATCCCATACATGTGACAATAATAAAATAAAATCCCTCTTCCCTATGTACTCCATGAACAGTATGCTTCGTCTGTATAGCGTGTAAGAAACAATACTTGTGACAATAATAAATCAAATCAAATCCTTCTCTCCTATGTACTGTATGAGTGGTATGCTTTGTCTGTATAGAGCGGAAGAAATAATCCTTTTCACTGTATCCCAATGCATGTGACAATAATAAATCCAATCAAATCAAAAACAAGCAAATTCCACACAGACATTGACTTCAGATCAGAATTGAACCTGGTCCCTGGCAATGTGAGGCAGCAGTGCTAACCACGTTTATTGCACTGCTAAATAGGTGGGATTACAGGAAAGGCCGTGGTGAGATTGTAATTGGCACTGGTTTGATGGGCTGAATGGTTTTCTTCTGAATCGTAGGCATTCTAGGAATTGGAGGAAGAGTAGGGGAGTTTGTCTTGTCCTCCCTCTTTTGGCCAATATTTCTTCCTCAACCCAAGAGACAAACAGTTATTGTGGGATCTTTACTGTGCACAACTTAGGTGTCAAAGTAACCCCCATGACAAAAAATGAGTAGGTTGTGAAGTGCTGAGGATACACAAAGCCACAAAATGCCACTTTGTTCTTTTGCGATAATACTGTTGTATTTTGATATTTTTTGTGTTTGAGATGGGGTTGCTCTAAGTGCTGGTGTTTTGTTATAAGAGTTCCACCAGCAGAAGCTAAGGATGCAGGCAAATTTTAGGTAAGGTATATGTAACCTTATAGAATTCATGAAAATTTTGTTTATTTAGGTTCTCCTGTGATCTTAGACTAGGTTGATTGACAGAGTCATATAGTTAATGGGAGAAGCTAAATTTGCAGGAAAGAAAGAGTTTAATTTTCATTTTAAATTACCAGAAGTTGCTGCCTGAAGAAAGCAGTATCTCTCTCCAGCTGTGTTTTGAAAGCTCCAAGACTGATAATCTAAGTCAAAGTGAGTATGCCTGTGTTTTTCTAACTAATTTTAAAGAGAAGTTTGAGCCTATAAGAATATTGCTTGATTGGAATTCAACATAGATTAGCAGTTAAGAATTAGGTCATGTTTAGCTACTGTTCAATTGTGAAAGGTTAAGCTAATTGTTATAATTAAACTGTGTTGTTGAATAAAATTTGCCTTAAGTTTATTTATCAGTGTCACATTTTCTTTGAGAAGGTGACCAAAGAGGTGGATGAGGGTAAAATAGTTGGTGTGGTGTATATAGATTTCAGTGAAGTGTTTAATAACGTTCCTCATGGTAAGCTACTGCTGAAAATACAGATGCATGGGATTGATGGTAATTTAGCGGTTTGGATCAGGAATTGGCTAGCTGAAAGAAGACAGAGGGAAAGGTTACTAATGCTGTTTTGGGGCCACTGCTATTTGTCATTTTTATAAATGATCTAGATGAAGGTGTAGAAGGATGGGTTAGTAAATTTGCGGATGACACTAAAGTCGGAGGAGTTGTAGACAGTGTGGATGAATGTAACAATTTGCAGAGGGACATACATAAGCTGCAGAGCTGGGCTGAGAGGTGGCAAATGGAGTTTAATGAGTATGAAGTGATTCACTTTGGTAAGAGTAACAGAAATACAGTGTATTGGGCTAACGGAAAGACTCTTGGTAGTGTCGACGAGCAGAGAGATCTCGGTGTACACATATATAGATCCCTGAAAGTTGGCACCCAGGTTGATAGGGTTGTTAAGAAGGCATACGGTGTGTTAGCTTTTATTGGTAGAGGGATTGAATTTTGGAACCATGAGATCATGTTGCAGCTGTACACAACTCTGGTGCAGCCACACCTGGAGTATTACGTACAGTTCCGGTCGCCGCATTATAAGAAAGATGTAGAAGCACTGGAAAAGGTGCAGAGGAGGTTTACCAGGATGTTGCCTGATATGGTGGGAAGGTCTAATGAGGAAAGGCTGAGGGACTTGAGATTGTTTCCATAAGAGAGAAGGTTAAGAGGTGACTTAATTGAGGTATACAAGATGATCAGAGGATTAGATAGGGATGACAGTAAGAGCCTTTTTCCTCAGATGATGGCTAACATGAGGGGACATAGCTTTAAATTGGAGCGTGATAAATATAGGGCAGATATCAGAGGTAGGTTCTTTACTCAGAGGATAGTAAAGACATGGAATGCCCTGCCTGCAGCCATAGTGGACTCGCTAACTTTAAGGGCATTTAAACAGATATTGGATAGACATATGGATAATATTGGAATAGTTTAGATTAGAGGTTCCACTGGTCGGCACAACATCAAGGGCCAAAGAGCCTGTACTGTGCTGTAATGTTCTATGTTCTGTGACATTAACACTGCAAGGAAAATCTCTTAGTTGCCACACTCTGGTGCCTGTTCAGGTAACACTGAGGGAGAATTTAACATGGCCAATCCACCCTAACCAACACGTCTTTCAGGAGGAAACCAGAGCAGCCAGAGGAAACCCAACACAGACACGGGGAGAATGTGCAGACTTGGCATAGACAATGATCCCTGGGGCCGGAAACTGGAATTGAACCTGGGTTCCTGGCACTGTGAGGCAGCAATGCCAACCACTGTGCTGCCTTTAAAAGCTAAAGCTTTTTAAAAAAGTTTATTTACTGGTTTCACAAGTAGCTTACATTAATACCGCAATGGAGTTATTGTGACAAAGTTAGAAGTTAAAGTTTATTTATTAGTCACAAGTAAGACTTACATTAACACTGCAGTGGAGTTACTGTGAAATTGCCCTAGTCACCACACTTGCTTAGGTCAATGCATCCTAACCAGCACGTCTTTCACACTGTGGGAGGAAACCGGAGCATCTGGAGGAAACCCATGCACACATGGGGAGAACGTGCAGACTCTGCACAGACAGTGACCCCAAGTCGGGAATCAAATGCTGGTCCCTGGCCCTGTGAGACAGCAGTGCTAACCATTGTACCACTCTGCCACCCGTGTTAGTCAAATCACACAAAGAGTGGAACATCTTGTTCCCACACCAGTGTCATAACAGAAATATAGTTGAGGTCAGGCCTGCCTTTGTAATAATACTCTGAAGCTTCTGACCCTGTATTTTAACGCTTTACAATTGATTAAAAAAAAACACCATTACCTCCCATGCAGTCATCGTGTCAAAGACTTCCTCTCCATCCTGTAACATAAGTCAAATGAAGAGTATTTACTGAGACTATCAGTATCATTTAGTTTGAGACTGGGACTCTATCTTGATGTTCCCACTTCTACCCGTGATCCCTGTCATTCCTGTCTATGTTTATAGATCTATGCATTAGAAGCAAATTTGAGACAATTTAGAGAGAATTTGTTTTGCCAATCAGCCTAAGAGCACATCTTTGGGATGTGGGAGAAAACCGGAGCACCCGGACAAAACCCACACAAGCACGGGGAGAATGCGTAAACTCCCACAAACACAGGCCCAAATCCATGTATCTGCACAGCACAGCGATAGTCACTGAGCTGTCGTGTTGCCCATCAAATGGTCCAGGTCAAGCGTACGCTAACGACGTGAAGCACTAGGATACTCTCGAAAAAATCCAAGAGCAGCCCTCTCACGACCCATTGCGTGTATGCCCCTTGTTAGACAACAAGGTGGACCAAAGCACCTGTAGGATAAAAACAAGTACATCAATATCATCGTCTATTTACACACTTCCCAGGGACTCCCAAGGCTCATGATCCCTATTTTAAATCAGTTTTCTATACCTCTCCATTCCCATTCTGTTCATGTGCCCATCTAAGTATTTCTTAAATAAGTCCAGAGTACCTGCCTCCACCACTTTACTTGGCAGTGCATTCCACACCCCCACCACCCTCTGTGTGAAAAAACTCCCTCTAGCATCCAAATTATACCTTACCCCCTTCACCCTAAGCCCGTGACCCCTCGTGCTATTTGAGTCCATCCTAGGAAAAAGCTTAACCCTGTTTACTTTATCTATACCCCTCATAATCTTGTACACCTCTATCAGATCTCCTCTAAGTCTACGTTTTTCTAAGGAAAACAGTCCCAATTTGCCTAACCTCTCCTCGTAACTCAGACCTTCCATACCAGGCAGCATCCTGGTAAACCTCCTCTGCACTCTCTCCAGAGTCTCCACGTCCTTCCGGTAGTAAGGTGACCAGAACTGGACGCAGTATTCCAAATGAGGTCTAACCAACGTTTTGTACAACTGCAACATTAAAGGCCAGCTCTTGTACTCTATGCCCCTTCCTATAAAGGCTGGCATACCATATGCTTTCTTCACAACCTTCTCCACTTGCTCTGCCACTTTCAGAGACTTGTTCACCTGCACCCCCAGGTCTCTCTGCGTTTCTATACTCTTAATAGGTCTACCCTTTATCATATACCTCCCCCCTGCATTTTTTCTCCCGAAATGCATCACCTTGCATTTATCAGGATTGAATTCCATCTGCCATCTATCTGCCTAAGCTACCAGCCTACCCATGTCCTGTTGCATCGCCTGACACTGCTCCTCACTATCCGCAAGTCCAGCCATCTTTGTATCGTCTGCAAACTTGCTGATCACTCCACTTACTCCCTCTTCCAAGTCATTTATATATATTTTAAATAGAAGTCGTCCCAGTACCGAACTCTGTGACACATCACTAGTGACCGACCTCCAGCTAGAAAAACACCCTTCCACTATTACTCTCTGTCTCCTATTACCAAGCCAGTTACTTATCCATCTAGCTACCTGTCCTTGTATCCCATGAGCCTTAACCTTTTCAACTAACCTCCCAAGAGGAACTTTGTCAAACACCTTACTGAAGTTCATATAGACAACATCAACGGCTCGCCCTATGTCGACCATTTTTGTCATCTCCTCAAAAATAGTGATTGCCCACTCTTAACAGCTCCTTGAGAAGGCAGTGGTGAGCTGCCTTTTTGAGCATTAAGACCTTAAGACATAGGAGCAGAATTAGGCTACTCAGCCTGTCTAGTCTGCTCTGCCATTCAATCATGACTGATATTTTTCTCATGCCCATTCTCCAGGCCAGAAATCAAACCCTGGCAGTGCTAACTGCTGTGCCACCGTGTCACCAACAACAAACAGACGGTGGTGGGTGAGCCGCTTTCTTGAACCCGCTGCCATCGTTCTTATGTAGGTACACCCACAGTGCTGTTAGGAAAGGTGTTCCAGGGTTTTGACCCAGCCACAATGAAGGAACAGCTGATATGTTTCCAAATCAGGATGGTGAGTGGCTTGGAGAGGAATTTGCAGATGGTGGCGTGCCCAGGTATCTGCTGCCCTTGTCCTTCTAGGTGGTAGAGGTGGTGGGTTGGAAGGTGCTGTCTAAGGAGCCTTGGTGAGTCGCTGCAGTGCATCTTGTAGATGGTACACACGGCTGCGAGGGTAGTGGAGGGGGTGAGTGTTTGTGGATGGATTGCCAATCAAGCAGAGCTGCTTTGTCCTGAATGATATCGAGCTTGAGTTGGGAACCACACCCATCCCAGCAAGTGGGGAGTATTCCATCACACTCCTGACTTGTGGACAGGCTTTGAGGAGTCAGGAGGTGAGTTACTCACTGCAGAACTCCAGCCTGTGACCTGTTCTTCTTGCCACAGTTATTTATATGGCTATATTAGCGTCACAAGTTGCTTTATATTAACACTGCAATGGGTTACTGAGGACTAGGGTGGGGATAGCAAGAAGTCTCACAACACCATGTTAAAGTCCACCGGGTTTATTTGGTAGTATGAACTTTCAGAGCACCGCTCCTTCCTCAGGTGAGTGATGAAGCAAAGCATTCCTAAAGATCGTGCTACCAAATTAACCTTTGGACTTTAATCTGGTATCGTGAGAGTTCTTACTGTGAAGTTATTGTGAGAATCCCCTAGTCGCCACACTCTGGCGCCTGTTTGGGTAAGGGAGAATTTACCACGGTCAATCCAACTAACCAGTGCATCTTTTGGACTGTGGAGGAAACCAGAGCACCCAGAGGAAACCCACAGGGGAGAATGTGCAGTATCTTCTAACCGTATGTATTTATCCTGCTAATCCCCCCGACACTAAGAGGAAATTTAGCATGGCCAATTCACCTAACCTACACATCTTTGGATTGTGGGAGGAAACTGGAGAACCCAGAGGAAACCCACGCAGACGTGAGGAGAACATGGAAACTCCACACAGACAGTGACCCAAGCCGGGAATTGAACCCAGATCTCTGGCGCTGTGAGGCAGTAGTGCTAACCACTGTGCCACCGTATTACCCAATGGTAATCCGCAGGGTGGGGTATCCACTTGATAGAGGGAGAATAAATAATGTTGAAGTTTTGAATGTTAGACTCTCTCTTTGTTGGAGGTAGTCTTTGCTTGGCATGTATGTGATGGCAGCAAATCTTGTCCCAGGTCCCAATCTGCTCAAACCTGGCTAGTTACAATCTAGGTGTTGATGGTCCTGCGCTGATGGTGTACCCCATGTCCATAACCCTGTGAGCTGTATTCCATCCCAAACCTCACTGTCTTATCTAAAAGGAACCATCCTATCAGGCAGAAGTTAAAGCTTCCTGAACTGTGGAAAGGCAAAGACGAGGTTAGCATTCATGTCGAGAGGGTTAGAATACAAGGAAAGGAATGTACTTCTGAGGCTGTATAAGGCTCTGGTCAGACCCCATTTGGAGTATTGTGAGCAGTTTTGGGCCCCGTATCTCAGGAAGGACGTGCTGGCCTTGGAAGGGGTCCAGAGGAGGTTCACAAGAATGATCTCTGGAACAAACCCCCTGTTAATAGACACTAACACACTATAAATCTTCTTCACGGCTCTATCCACTTGAGTGGCAACCTTCAGAGGTCTGTGGATATGAACCTCCACGTTCCTCAGAACCCTGCCGTTGACCCTGTAACCCACATTCAAGTTTGTCCTACCAAAATGAATCATCTCGCACTAATCAGGGTTAAACTGACACTTTTCAGCCCAGGTCTGCATCCCATCGATGACTCTTTGCACTGTATGAGGAACGGTTGAGGACTCTGGGTCTGTATTTGTTGGAGTTTAAAAGGATGAGGGAGGGACCTTATTGAAACTTACAGGATACTACAAAGCCTGGATAGAGTGGATGTGGAAAAGATGTTTCCACGAGTGGGAAAAACTAGAACCAGAGGGTACAACCTCAGGCTAAAGGGACGATCCTTTAAAACAGAGGAGGAATTTCTTCCAGAGAGCGGGGAATCCGTGGAACTCTTTGCTGCAGAAGGCTGTGGAGTGTCTTTAAGACAGATAATAAGACTAATAAGAGGATCAGGGATTATGGGGAAAAGGCAGGAGAATGGTGATGAGAAAAATATCAGTCGTGGTTGAATGGCAGAGCAGACTTGATTGACTGAGTGGCCTAATTCTGCTCCTATTGGCCTTATATAATCAGAGAGTCAGGTTTAATGAACAACGGGCCCTCCTTACTAGCGTATAATGCTGAAATAGCTTCTGCTTGCTGGATTTGGATGAGCGACTTTCGTGAACCATCTTGGCCTGTTAGGGAGAAAAAACACACGTGAGAACATTTTTCTTTCATAGAAACATAGAAGAGGAGCAGGAGGCAGCCATTTGGCCCTTTCAGCCTGTTCTGTCATTCATCACGATCATAGCTAATCATCCAATTCAATAGCCTAATCCTGCTTTCTCTCCATAACCTTTTATCTCGTTTGCCCCCAAGTGCTATATGCCTCTGGAATACATTCAATATTTTGCTATCAACTACTTCCTGTGGTAATGAATTCCACAGGCTTGCTGGGTAAAGAAATGTCTTCTCATCTCCATCCGAAATGGACTACCCTGAATCCTCAGACTGTGACCCTCCCAGCTTCTGGTCTCCCCCCACCATGGGAACTTCCTCCCTGCATCTACCCTGTCTAGTCCTGTTAGAATTTTATAAGTCACTGACTCTCCCCCCTCTCATTCATCTGAGCTCCAGCGTAAACAATCCTAACCTAGTCAATCTCTCCTCATAGATCAGTCCCTCTATCCCCGGAATCAGTCTGGTAAATCTTCACTGCACTCCCTCCAGGGCAAGGGCATCCTTCCTCAGAAAAGGAGACTAAAACTGCGCGCAATACTGTAGGTGTGGCCTCACCAAGGCCCTGTTTAATTGCAATAACACATCCCGGCTCCTGTAACTGAAAGCTTGTGTAGTGAAGGCCAACATACCATTTGCCTTCTTTACCGCCTGCTGCACCTGCATGCTTATCTTTAGTGACTGGTGCTTAAGGATACCCTTGCATACTCCCCTCTCCCAATTCATAGCCATTCAGGTAGTAATCTGCCCCCTTGTTTTTGCTTCCAAAATAATAAGTGAATTTTTTCCCTATCCCTTATATTTTTTTGGCCTCTTTTGTTCCTTTTTATGTCTCGTGAGATGATCCAGTCCAGAGGGGGATTAGGCAAGCTAGTTCCATCCAGGAGTGAGGTGTGAGCAGCCTTCTCTCAGCAGCAACCGGTCCTCCATGTTCCTTCCCTCCTCACTATGGGATGCAAACGCAGGCAATTGGGACTAGCTCGGGAGGGCATTAGGGTCAGCATGGATCACTTGGGAATCTGCTAACCTTACCTGGTCCAGCCTATATGTGACTCCAGACCCAAAACAATATGGTTGACTCTTAACTGCTCTAACAAGGCAATTAGGAATGGGCAACAAATGTTGGCCTTACCAGCAATGAAAGAGTAAAACAAATCCAATTACTTTTTAATGTTTATTCATATCTGTATGGTTTCATTTACTCTAAGTCTATTGTATATTTTCTGAAAATGAATTGAATTTTTGAATTTCAGGTTGGGGAAACCAAAGTTCGATGTTTCAGATTCACCATAACACATGGCTGCACTTCCCTGGTCACAGCTTTTGCTGGATTCTGACATTTATACGTCTTTGTCCTCGTCTGTGAAATCGCAGGAATGGTTTCAGATCGGTATGGTTTGGATTTACTAATGTTTAAATTCTTGAAATATTTGCAGTTGGAAAATTGAAAATGTGATCCAAGCATAGAACATTATTTTGAGTACACTGATCTCTCAGAGTTAGTGAAAGGAAATTTTAAATGCCCAAATTTCTGCTTTGCTAATCTTAGCATAAGAGTTTACACAAGAATGTTAAGTGATAGCACTTTGGTAGGATATGTGAATGGACAAATCACCTGTATTTATTGAGTGTCTTGAGTGAGGTTAATGAGCTGGAACACTTCTAAGCAGTGTCTACACGTTGTATGGGAGATGTCATAGGTTAGCAAGCACGATTGATGTACCCATTTGCATGTACCTGATACTGGAACTGAAAACACAAGGTATATGGAGGAGTATAGAGGAAGGAGGTGGTGATGTATTGGCTGAAGTTTAGACAATATCTGGACACCACGCAAACCCCGTTAACACCCTCCATCTACTAAAGAGGTGTAGCCGGGATGAGTTAGCGATAAACTCCATGCTTTCAGCAAACGCGGGAGATTCAGCTAAGGCCCTACCTCTTCGTTCTTGAAGCTGACTTGGTCTTCTTGACAGAATTGTTGGTTTTCAGGAGAATGAGAGTCTGCAATGAAATCCCAATGAGATGGAAGGGGGTGAGTGCGATTTGCAATCATTTCCTGTGTTACATTTCAGTCACCAACACAGAAGGGAACATTTGAGCCTCAAAAGCAGGCCCCAGAATAACACTGGGATGAAAAGGGTTAAACTAAATTAAAACAAAGGCTCGTGTGACTTCGAGTGTACAAGATTCTTAACGGGCTTGACAGGGTAAAAATTAAGTGGATGTTTCCCTTCAGAGGAGATCAAGGACCAGGGGACATAGTTTTTCATTAGTGTCCTTTTATTCTGAGACTATGAAGAGGAATTTCTTTCATAGAATCTTAGAATCCCTACAGTGCAAAAGGAGGCCATTTGGCCCATCAATGACAACAATGCCACCTAGGCCCTAGCCCCTTAATCCCATGTATTCACCCTGCAATTCCGTCTGGCACAAAGAGGCAATTTAGCATGGCCAATCCCTCTAACCCACACATCTTTTTAAATGTCCGTCTGATCAAGACCTTCCATGCCTACTGGGCACCGCAGGGACCAGGATGTTTTAAGTTTAAGCTTATTTATGATGTCACAAGTAAGGCTTACCTTAACACTGCAATGAAGTACCAACAGCATTGACACACACGATGTTGGTTCGGAAATGTAGTGGGGTTCGTGGTGGCTCCTTGAAGAGGCCCCTTTGATAAGTTGATCCCCTCCACCCTGTCCCCTCAGCTGGCATCACCTCATCCATGATGAGTCCGTAACAGAAGCCCTCGAGGCCTTCTTCATGACTGATGCGGGGTGGGAGTGGGGGGAGGGGTTGGATCTAACTGGCCTTTGCAGCACTCACCCGCATCCCACCTCTTCCCCAAGTAACCAGCATCCCCGCTGATGCCAGATTCTGACCGAAGATGAGATATGCTCGCCCCCATCCCCCATTTCCACCCCCATTCCCCCCCCACCCCCCATTCCACCATTCCCCCACCCCCACCCACCCCCCCCCCCCCCCCCCCCCCCCCCCCCCCACCCCCTCCCCACACACAACTGAGCGGGGAGTTTGTGTGTCATTGGCTGGGCTCAGGCAGTTAAAAAAGATTGCAGCATAGGAACAGGCCCTTGGGCCCAAGACCAAATCTGCACACAACACACCAGCTGTGGCCTTCCCTACGTCCCGTAATATTGCAGCAAAACACCCCTATCTCAATAATAAATCAGATCAAATCTGTGGGCACAACTACACACGTGTGTGGGCACACGGAATGGATTCCCACGTATGCATGTATGTACGCACAAACACACATGGTACTTACCATAACAGGCAACCTTGTCGACGAATTGGCTACTCTGGATTAAATAAAACATGAACATAAATTAATACAACTCTTTGGAGCGACACACATCCTCTTCCGGAACCCACAGGATGCCCTTTTACTTCTGAGACCTCCAGTTGCTTACGAACAATAAGCTAAACTTTGCATTTCACCAAACTGACAGTTTTGTCCCACACCACCTCCCCCCCCCAACTCCCAATTCATGCAAAAAAACTTTTTAGAGTTACTTTCGAGAGTTGCAGCTGCATTGGACAAGTAGTGTCTTTTAAAATTTATTTAAATCGGTGTCACAAGTAAGGCTCACAGTAATGAAGTTATTGTGAAATTTCCCTAGTCGCCACACTCCGGTGGCTGTTCGGGTCAGTGAGGCATCTTGCTTCCACCACCCTCTCAAACAGTGCATTCCAGACCCTCACCACTCTCAGGGTAAAAAAATGTTTTCCCCAAATCCCCTTCCCCTAACTTTTAACTTGTGTCCTCTCGTAACGTTAAAGTAAAAGGTTTTAAAGCTCATTCATTAGTCACAAGTAAGGCTTACATTAACACCACAATGAAGTTTCTGTGAAATTCCCCTAGTTGCCACACTCCAGCACTTGTTCAGGTCAATGCACCCTAACTGGCATTTCTTTCAGAACATGGGAGGAAACCAGAGCACCCAGAGGAAACCCACGCAGAGACAGGGAGAATGCGCAAACTCCACGCAGTGACACAAGCCGGGAATCGAACCCAGATCCCTGGCACTGTGAGATAGCAGTGCTAATCACTGTGCCATCGTGCCGCCCACTGACCCTTCAACTAAAGGGAACTGATGTTCCCTATCCACGCCTCTCAATCTTGTGCACCTCAATCAGTTCGCCCCCTCAGTCTTCTCTGCTCCAATCAGTCAGTCAGCCAGTATCTCCATAGAAAACAACCCAAGCCTACCCAACAGCTCTTTTTCAATTCAGTTTGGGGAAAAACCCCTCCTCTGCCCCATCCCTTCTCCTGGACCCACCTGCTGATGGGATAACACTTCCGCAGGTTGTTCGATAGCGTGCTTCAGCCTCCTCTGTGGACTCAGCTGTTCCGCAAGGAGATTGGCAAGGTTCTTGCGCTCGATGGAACCCAGCAGAACCTTGGACTCTGGAACAAAACCAAAGAAAGTTTTTACTTTAGGCCCACAACGGCCGTCTGTTCATTGTAACTGTCCACTCCCTAGTGGTTGTTTTGTAAGAAATTTGCTTGGGGTTTTAAGTTACATTCTCTTCCTTTCCACATGCTTCACTCTTGAAAACATCAGTCCCCTGTTGGGGCTGTATTCCAAGGGCAAGCAAGGTAGATGAACAGCTCCCTTGCAACGTACAGAGCTGCCTAAGGGATATGGGCCATCACAAAGGATTACATCAATAGCCAATGCCCCTATCTATGTGAAGGGAACAAAGTGGAAATGGTCTAAAGCTTAGGTTTCGAGGTGTCCAGATCACCAGCAACCTGTCCTGGTTTACCCCCCCCCCACAATGCCGACACTATAATTAAGAAAGCCCACCAACGCCTTTACTTTCTTAGAAGATGAAGGCAATCTGGGATGTCCTCTACGATTCTCATCAACTTTTACAGATGCACCATAGAAGTCTTCTTTCTGGTTGCATCACAGCTTGGTATGGGGCTCCTGCTCTGTCCAAGACCACAAGGAACTACAAACGGTTGTGAATGCAGCCCAATCCATCACGCAAACCAGCCTCCCATCTATTGACTCTGTCTACACTTCCCGCTGCCTTGGCAAGGTAGCCAGCATAATTAAAAGTTAATTTATATGTCACAAGGCTTACATTAACACTGTAATGAAGTTACTGTGAAATTCCCATAGTTGCAGCAGTCCAGTGCATGTTGAAATCAATGCACCCTAACTATCACTTCTTTGGGCTGTGGGAGGTAACCGGAGTACCTGGAGGAAATCAGCACAGACATGAGGAGAACGTGCAAACTCTACACAGACAGTGACCCAAGTCGAGAATCAAACCCAGGACCCTGACACAGTGAGGCAACAGTGTTAACCACTGTGCCCAACACCCCACGCAGACCAGATATTCTGTCTTCCACCTTCTTCCATTAGGAAGATACAAAATTCTAAGGTCACGTACCAACCGACTCTCAAACAACTTCTTCCCTACCGCTGTCAGACTTTTGAACAGACCTACTTTGCATTGATTTGATCTTTTTCTACATCATAGCAATGACCGTAACATTACATTCTGCACTCTCCCCTCTCCTCCTCTATGAACGGTATGCTTTGACTGTATAGCGCGCAAGAAACAATACTTTTCACTGTGTCTCCATACATGTGACATTAATAAAGAAGCTGTGGTTTGGGAAATAAATTTGACTACAACATTTTCTGAGTTTCTTCACAAGGGGTTTCCAGTACTCAACCCAGGAGGTTGGATTCCTGTATCTAGTGGGTTTTAACCTATGCTGTATTGTGCTTATTTGGAAGGTTTGTGTTTTGAATGTTGGCTTTGGTAGAGAAACTTCCTTCAGAAATTACCCATTATTGTGGTTGTTGTGTCTCTTGTTTGTATTTGTTGAAAGTTCTTGCTAAGTGTCTTACTACACATGTCAACAATATTCTTAATTAATTTTTCTTTGGATAAAAGCTCCTCATGAATCAAGTAATCACACTTGGAGTGTAATCTCTCATGGTCATCCTCGCCAAATTCAATCTAAAACACTACACATCAGGCAAGCTGCATAAGACATCTTGAAGTATCTGACTTGACTTGTAACAGATTGATGTCCATTCTGTACCGAGTGGACCATAAGATCTTGGAGCAGAATTAGGCCACTCAGCCCATCGAGTCTGTTCTGCCATTTAATCATAGCTCATATTTTTCTCATTCCCATTCACCTACCTTTTCCCCATAACCCCTGATCCTCTTATTGATCAAGAATCGATCTACCACTGTCTTAAAGACACTCAGTGACCCGGTCTCCACAGCCTTCTGTGGCAAAGAGTTCCACAGATTCACCACTCTCTGGCTGAAGAAATTCCTCCCCATCTCTCTTTTAAAGGAGTGTCCCTTTAGCCTGAGGTTGTGCCCTCAGCTTCTAGTTTTTCTTCCTAGTGGAAACATCCTCTCTACTTCCACTCTATCCAGGCCTTGCAGTATGCTGTAAGTTTCAATAGGGTTCCCCCTCATCCTTCCAAACTCCAACGAATATAGACCCAGAGTCCTCAATCATTCCTTCATTATGACAAGCCCTTCATTCCAGGGATCATTTTTATGAACCTCCTTTGGACCCTTTCTAAGACCAGCACATCCTTCTTAGACATGGGGCCCAATCTATTCACATTAGTATTGTTGATCTAACTATTCAGGGCAAGTACAATTCCAGCGTCCCATTTTCAATCATGCCTGCTGGGTCCATCATTCTGTACTTCGAGGCTTCCCAATGAAGGCCTCCGCTCTTTTTCTTCCCTTGATACATCTCATCGCAAGCACTACTGACGCTCAGGTAACAAGAAATGGGAACAGGAGTGAACCATTTGGATGCTCAGGCCTTCTCCACCATTCTGTGCTCTCAAGGCCTACCTTGGCCATCGACTCCACTTCCCCAACCAATCCCCACGTCCCCCAATTCCCCGAATCTGTCTATGACAGCTTTAAACATCTCCGGGCTCATCAGTCAACGTTCCTTCCTCACAGGAAAGAAGACACAGGCAGCTCAGAATGGCAGGAAGATGCTCTGTTTCTGAATCCGCAATCAAATTCTGACGGATTTGTATCATAACTTCATTTACCCACCCACCTTGATTGCGTGACAGCCTTGACAAAACCCAGCAGCCTCGAGTTTGAAATTTTCAGACTGTCATTGAGGGAACCAGACTTTGTCACAGTTCATCCTGTCATCTATGGGAGTACCTGCTTAATGTGCTAGTGTGCATGCATGTGCGAGTGTGTAAGTGCGAGTGAAATCGTGCGAGCGAGCGCAGGCGACAGTGTGTGTGCGCGAGTGCAAATGAGAGCGAGTGAGTGTGAGTGCAAGTGAGTGCGTGTGTGTGTCTATAACTATTCTATGCAGAAAGCCTTGTTTTACAGGCAGCATTTCACAGAGTTACCTGTTGAGTCAACCAGGGGGAACTGTTTCAGCTCAGGATTCTGCAGTAGATTGCGGATATCCTTATATTTCAAATTTTTTGCCACATATCTCAAGTCTGTCACCATAAAGTCCTCTACGTGGATATCATGGGCTCTGTAATGAGAAACCTGGCATTCAGCAGGGAAATGGGGACATTCACAAACAAAAGTTGTTAAAGTTTATTGACTAGTGTGACAAGTCAGCTTGCAATTACACTGCAATGAAATTACTGTGGCAATCCCCTATTGCCACACTCCTGTTTGGGTACCACTGAGGGAGAATTTAGCCTGGCCGATGCACCCTAACCATCATGTCTTTCAGATTGTGGGAAGAAACTGGAGCACCCAGAGAAAACCCATGCAGAGACAGGGAGAACGTGCAGACTCCGCACAGTGACCCAAGCCAGAAATCGAACCCAGGACCCCGGCACTGTGAGGCAGCAGTGCTAACCACTGTGCCGCAAATAGGAACCTGTTCCTTTTGTCTGTTCCACTCCTGAAGCACTGTCTCTCAGGGCGTTACAGACTCGTCTCCAATACAGCGGAAGAATGATCACCAGAACTTTGACAGACCGATGTGGTCTGATCGGAAGGTGCCTCACAGCCAAGTCTGAGAATGTCCTCACCGACCTCTACGGGCAATTTTAGACAACATTGTATGCACAGGCGCATGCACGCTCACTCTTCCACTCGTGCACACGGGTTTGATTCCTGGCTTGCGTGACTGTGGTGGGGTTTGCATGTTTCCCTCCTTCCCCCACCCTGTGCCTGCATGGGTTTCCTCTCACAGTTCAAAAGATGTGCTGGTTAGGGTGCATTGGCCGTGCTAAATTCTCTCTCAGTGTTACCCGAACAGGTGCCGGAATGTGGCGACTGGGGGATTTTCACAGTAACTTGATTGCAGTGTGAATGTAAGCCTATTTAGAAGAACAAAGAACAAAACAGCACGGGAAACAGGCCCTTCGGCCCAACGAGCCCGTGCCACCACCCTGATGCTCCCACCTCTACTTGTGATCCCTGTCTATGTTTATGGATCCATGGATTAAAAAACCAAATTTGAGACAATTTATGGAGAAATTGTTTTGTCAATTAGCCCAAGAGCACATCTTTGGGATGTGGGAGGAAACCGGAGCACCTGGAGAAAACCCACGCAAGCACGGGGAGAATGTGCAAACTCCCACAGACACAGGCCCAAATTCATGTATCTGCACAGCACAGCGATAGTCACTGAGCTGTCGTGTTGCCCATCAAATGTTCCAGGTCAAGCGTACACTAACGATGTGAAGCACTAGGATACTCTCAAAAGAAAATCCAAGAGCAGCCCTCTCTCAACCCATTGCGTGTATGCCCCTTTTAGATAACAAGGTGGACCAAAGCACCTGTCGGATAAAAACAAGTACATCAATATCATCATCTATTTACACACTTCCCAGGGACACCCAAGGCTCATGATCCCTATTTTAAATCAGTTTTCTATACCCCTCCATTCCCATTCTGTTCATGTGCCCAGCTAAGTATTTCTTAAATAACTCCAGAGTACCTGCCCCCACCACTTTAATTGGCAGCGCATTCCATACCCCCGCCACCCTCTGTGTGAAAAAACATCCCTCTAGCATCCAAATTATACCTTACCCCCCTCACCCTAAGCCCATGACCCCTTGTGCTATTCGAGTCCATCCTAGGAAAAAGCTTAACCCTGTTTACTTTATCTATACCCCTCATAATCTTGTACGCCTCTGTTAGATCTCCTCTAAGTCTACGTTTTTCTAAGGAAAACAGCCCCAATTTGCCTAACCTCTCCTCGTAACTCAGACCTTGCATACCAGGCAGCATCCTGGTAAACCTCCTTCTGCACTCTCTCCAGAGTCTCCACGTCCTTCATGACAAGTAAATAAATTAATTAAATCTGCTTCCCTCCCACCCTTATTTTGAGGCTATGCTCTCTATTTCTAATTTCACCTGCAGCGGAAACAAAGAACAAAACAGCATAGGAAACAGGCCCTTCAGCCCAACGAGCCCACGCTGCCATCCCGATGTTCCCACCTCTACCTGTGATCCCTATCTATGGATTAAAAACCAAATTTGAGACAATTCCTAAGACAACCTCCCTTCTTCTATCTTATCTATTCGCTTCATAATGTTATATGTTTCTATAAGATCTCCCTTCATTCTTCTGAATTCTAATGAATATAGGTCCAGTCTTCTCAGTCTCTCTTCATAAGCTCCGGAACCAACCTAGTGAATCTCCTCTGCACCCCCTCCAGTGCCAGTACATCCTTTCTCAGTAAGGAAACCAAAACTGTACACAGTACCCCAGGTGTGGCCTCACCAGCACCTTATACAGCTGCAACAAAACCTCACTGTCCTTAAACTCCATCCCTCTAGCAATGAAGGACAAAATTTCATTTGCTTTCTTAATTACCGCTGCACCTACAAACCAACTCCTTGAGATTCCTGCACAAGGCCGCCCAAATCCCTCTACACAGCAGCATGCTGCAATTTTTTAACCATTTCAATAATAGTCTATTTTGCTGTTATTTCTACCAAAATGGGTGACCTCACATTTACCAACATTGTACTCCATCTGCCCCACCTTCGCCCACTCACTTAGACTATCTATATTCCTTTGCAGACTTTCACCGTCCTCTTCACACTTTGCTCTACCACTCATCTTAGTTTCATCTGCGAATTTTGACACAGTACACTCAGTCCCCAACTCCAAATCATCCTTGTAAATCGTACGAGGGGAGATGATGGCATAGTGGTATTGTCATTGGACTATTAATCCAGAGTTCCAGTGTAATGTTCTGGGGACCCAGGTTCGAATCCTACAATGGCTGATGGTGAAATTTGAATTCAATAAAAATCTGGAATGAAGAATCTACTGATGACTACAAAACCATTGTTGATTGTTGGAAAAACCCCATCTGGTTCATTAATGTCCTTTAGGGAAGGAAATCTGCTATCCTTACCTGGTCTGGCCTACACGTGACTCCAGACTCCAGACAGGGGTATTAGAGACAAGTCTGCAACGAGGTTGACTCTTAAATTCTCTCAGGGATGGGCAATAAATGCTGGCCTGGCCAGCAATGCCCACATCACACGAATGAAGAAACAACTGATTCTAACATTGATGCCTGAAGCATATCACCAGTCACTGATTGCCAACCAGAAAGATGCCTATTTAGCCCCACCAATGCTTTTACTTTCTCAGAAGACTAAGGAAATTTGGCACGTTGGCTACAACTCTCACTAACTTTTAAAGATTGGACCACTTGTACCCAGTAGCACAGTGGTTAGCACTGTTGCTACACAGCTCCAGGGACCTGGATTCAATTCCTGGCTTGGGTCACTGTCCATGTTGAGTTTGCACTTTCTCCTTGTGTTTGCACGGGTGTCCTCCGGGTGTTCCGGTTTCCTCCCACAGTCCAAGGTCGTGCTGGTTAGGTTGATTGGCTGTGCTAAAATAGCTCCTTAATGTTCTGAGATGCATATGTTAAAGGGATTAGCAGGTAAATATGTAGGTATATGGGATTAGGGCCTGGGAGGTATTGTGGTCAGTGCAAACTCGATGGGCCAAATGGCGTCTTTCTGCACTGTAGGGTTTCTACGATTCTACCACAGAAAGCATGTTTTCCAGATGTATCACAGCTTGGTACGGCTCCTGCTCTGCCCAAAATTGCAAGGAGCTACAAAACGTCATGAATCCGTCACACAAACCAGTTTCCCATCCATTGACTCTGTCTACACTTCCCGCTGCCTTGGGAAAAGCAGTCAACTTAATTAAGGACACCACGCATCCCAGACATTCTCTCTTCCATCAGGAAAATGATACAAAAGTTTGAGATCACATACGAACCGACTCAAGAACAGCTCCTTCCCTGCTGCTGTCAGACTATTGAATTTCACAATAAGTTGACCTTTCTCTAGACCCTGGCTATGACTGTAACACTACATTCTGCTCAATCCCATTTTGTTCTCTATGAATGGTATGCTTTGCCTGTATAGCACGCAACAATACTTTTCACTGTATCCCAGCACACGTGACAATAATGAATCGTCACTCAAACTCGGTCGGGTAACTCCCCTATGTACTCTATGAACAGTATGCTTTCCTTTACCCACTCTTGCCCACTGTCAGTTTGGGCAGATATGGCAGCTTCTTCACAATGACGATACCATCATAGAAGGATGGCTGGGACCTCTGGCTGATCACGTTGGCGAGCAGCACGGCAATAAGGACTGGCAGGATGTGGGACATCTGCCCTGTCAGCTCAAACACCAGCACGGCGGTGGAAATGCTATGGGTGACTGCCCCGGAGTAGGCCGCAGCCCCTACACAGAGAGAGAGAGAGAGAAAAAAGGAGAGAAAACAAAGAAAATTACAGCATGGCCTTTCTGCACCGACTACACTGCCCGACTGAACTAAAACCCCCAACCCTTCCGGCGACCATATCTCTCCATTCCCATCCGACTCATGTATTTGTCCACATGTCTCTTCAAACTCACTATCATATCTGCTTTCCTTGCAGCGAGTTCCAGGCACCCACCACCCTCTGTGTAAAAAACTTGCCTAAAGTACATCTCCTTTAAACTTTGCCCCTCGCACCTTAAACCTGTTCCCCCAAGTAATTGACTCTTCCACCATGCGGAAAAAACTTTTGACTATCCACTCTTGTCCATGCTCCACATAATCTTGTAGACCTCTAATAAGGTCACCCCCTCAACCTCCATCATTATAGTGATAACAAACCAAGTTTCTCCAACCTCTCCTCAGAGCCAATGCCCCCTCATACCAGGCAACATCCTGATAAATCTTCTGTGTACCCTCTAAAAGCCTCTACATCTTTTTGTGAGCATGCGAGGGAGGGGGCGCGCGCACGTGGGCGACAAACAGAGGGAGATAGAGAGCAGCAGGGAGAGGGGGAGGAATAGAATTAGTGCTCCTGATTGAGTCATCATTTGTTAGCCCAGGGTGAAGTGCCCCATACAGCTCGACAGAATAGAATACAATATAAAACCTGGCCAGTCACCTGCCAACGCGTATCCTGAAGGAGTAATTTTGATGCGAATTCCTTCTGAAATGATTCCCTCCGGGAAGATCTTCGCCATGATCTCCCCGTATAACCGGCCAAGTCCAGCACCTGTGGAAAGAGGGAGAGCTTCTCAAACTTCGCTGATGAACTCAAAACTTGAGACGATCCAGCACTCATAGAATCCTACAGTGCAGGAGGAGGCCATTTGGCTCATTGAGTCCGCACCATCCCATCCTGTTCCTATCACCAAAACCCCACATAGTTATCTTTGTAATCACCCTGACAACCCTTAATACTAAGGAGCAATTTATCATGACCAATCAACCTAAACAGCATGTGTGTCTGCGGGAGAAACTGGATCACCCAGAGGAAACCCACGCAGACAAGGGAGAATGTGCAAACTCCATTTCGACAGTGACCCAAGCTAGGAACTGAACCCGAGTCCCTGGCGCTGTGAGGCAGCAGTGCTACCGACTGTGCCACCCATCCACTCCCATGACAAATACAGTACAGCGTTATATACAGAGTAAAGCTCCCTCTACACTGTCCCCCCATCAAATACTCCCAGGACAGGCACAGCACGGGGTTAGATACAGAGTAAAGCGCCCTCTACACTGTCCCCCACCAAACACTCCCAGGACGCTACACCACAGGGTTAGATACAGAGTAAAGCTCCCTCTACACTGTCCCCCCATCAAACACTCCCAGGACAGGTACAGCACAGGATTAGATACAGAGTAAAGCTCCCTCTACACTGTTTGCCCATCAAACACTCCCAGGACAGCTACAGCACGGGGTTAGATACAGAGTAAAGCTCCCTCTACACTTTCCTCCATCCCAGGACAGGTACAGCACGTGGTTAGATACAGAGTAAAGCTCCCTCTACACTGTCCCCCATCAAACACTCCCAGGACAGGTACAGCACGGGGTTAGATACAGAGTAAAGCTCCCTCTACACTGTCTCCCCATCAAACACTCCCAGGACAGGTACAGCACGGGGTTAGATACAGAGTAAAGCTCTCTCTACACTGTCCCCATCAAACACTTCCAGGACAGGTACAGCACGGGGTTAGATACAGAGTAAAGCTCCCTCTACACTGTCCCCCCTCAAACACTCCCAGGACAGGTACAGCACGGGGTTAGATACAGAGTAAAGCTCCCTCTACACTGTCCCCACATCAACCACTCCCAGGACAGGTACAGCACGGGGTTAGATACAGAGTAAAGCTCCCTCTACACTGTCCCCCATCAAACACTCCCAGGACAGGTACAGCACGGGGTTAGATACAGAGTAAAGCTCCCTCTACACTGTCCCCCCATCAAACACTCCCAGGACAGGTACAGCACGGGGTTAAATACAGAGTAAAGCTCCCTCTACACTGTCCCCCCATCAAACACTCCCAGGACAGGTACAGCACGGGGTTAGATACAGAGTAAAGCTCCCTCTGCACTGTCCCCCCCATCAAACACTCCCAGGACAGGTACAGCACGGGGTTAGATACAGAGTAAAGCTCCCTCTACACTGTCCCCTCCATCAAACACTCCCAGGACAGGTACAGCACGGGGTTAGATACAGAGTAAAGCTCCCTCTACACTATCCCCATCAAACACTCCCAGGACAGGTACAGCACGGGGTTAGATACAGAGTAAAGCTCCCTCTACACTGTCCCCCATCAAACACTCCCAGGACAGGTACAGCACGGGGTTAGATACAGAGTAAAGCTCCCTCTACACTGTCCCCCCATCAAACACTCCCAGGACAGGTACAGCACGGGGTTAGATACAGAGTAAAGCTCCCTCTACACTGTCCCCATCAAACACTCCCAGGACAGGTACAGCACGGGGTTAGATACAGAGTAAAGCTCCCTCTACACTGTCCCCCATCAAACACTCCCAGGACAGGTACAGCACAGGGTTAGATACAGAGTAAAGCTCCCTCTACACTGTCCCCATCAAACACTCCCAGGACAGGTACAGCACGGGGTTAGATACAGAGTAAAGCTCCCTCTACACTGTCCCCCATCAAACACTCCCAGGACAGGTACAGCACGGGGTTAGATACAGAGTAAAGCTCCCTCTACACTGTCCCCCCATCAAACACTCCCAGGACAGGTACAGCACGGGGTTAGATACAGAGTAAAGCTCCCTCTACACTGTCCCCCCATCCAACACTCCCAGGACAGGTACAGCACGGGGTTAGATACAGAGTAAAGCTCCCTCTACACTGTCCCCCCATCAAACACTCCCGGGACAGGTACAGCACGGGGTTAGATACAGAGTAAAGCTCCCTCTACACTGTCCCGCCATCAAACACTCCCAGGACAGGTACAACACGGGGTTAGATACAGAGTAAAGCTCCCTCTACACTGTCCCCCATCAGTCACGTGCAGCCACCTACCAGGGCAGTTCTGATTGGAGGAGCAGGAAGAGGGAGCCAGGGGGCGGAGCATCGGGCTGCAGAACCACCCCGTCCACCAATGGGTGCGCGCGAGGTAGAAGCGAGGCTCTGACTGGAGGAGAAGGCAGGTCGAGGAAAGCGATATCTTTCCTCGCCGTTCAAACAAAGAACGAACAGCGCAAGCGCACGACATCTACTCGGAGGGGAGGCGGGGGGGCGGAGCGGGGCTCTCAAAGCGACGCTGAACGTCACAGAGGCTATGCTCTTTCCCTTCACGGCGCACGCGGTGGCTCCTCCACCAATCAGGGCGCCGCTTTCCTTTGCCGCCCGAGCCGGGCCGCACGTGCTTTGGCCGTTAACGGTTTGTCTTTTTGAAGCTGAGCGCGAGCTGGCTGCTTTCATTCCCCCTGTCCGCCGCCGGGTCTGCACCATGGGAGCCTGCCCTCCTCAACATTGACCTCAAGCATCTTTTCCGCTCAGAGAAATGAGAGGGGTGCATATGCAGCAGCCAGTTGTGGAGAGGGATGGGTGGCAGGGAATTTCCCCCCCCCCCCACACACACACACTTGAGCCCCCCCCCCCCCCCCATCAAGTGAAAGGAAGCAAAATACAGAAAACGAAAGAAAAGGTTGAGAGGAAAATTTTGGGAATCTCCCATCGGGAGACCAAATCTCGACACAACTTGCAGTGAAGAGAACCCAATTCTTGCTCCCCAGACCACCTGCGATAAGAAGCGGGGTGCCTCAGTAATGGGGTGACAGTCACTGGTGGCCAACGTGGCAAATTCCACCATCCAGAAGTCTCTTTGAAAGTGGAACCACAGGTGGACAGAGTGGTGAAGAAGGCATTCGGCATGCTTGGTTTCATCGGTTAGAACATTGAATACAGGAGTTGGGACGTCTTGTTGAAGTTGTACAAGACATTGGTAAGGTCACACTTGGAATACTGTGTGCTGTTCTGGTCACTCTATTAAAGAAAGGATATGATTAAACAGAAAAGATTTACTCCGATGCTTCCGGGACTTGATGGTTTGAGTTATAAGGAAAGGATAGATAGACTGGGACTTTTTTCTCTGGAGCGTAGGAGGCTGAAGGCTGACCTTAAAGAGGTCTATAAAATAACGAGGGGCACAGATGAGCTAGAGAGTCAATACCTTTTACCAGGAGTTTAAAACTACAGGGCATAGGTCTAAGGTGAGAGGGGAGAGATATGAAAGTATCCAGAGAAGCAATTTTTTCTCTCTCCCCATAGCCCTGTATCAATCCCCAAACTAATCCCACTGCCCCGCTCTCTCCCCATAGCCCTGTATCAATCCCAAAACTAATGCCACTGCCCCACTCTCTCTCCCCATAGCCCTGTATCAATCCCCAAACTAATCCCACTGCCCCACTCTCTCTCCCCATAGCCCTGTATCAATCCCCAAACTAATCCCACTGCCCCGCTCTCTCCCCATAGCTCTGTATCAATTGCCAAACTAATCCCTCTGCCCTGCTCTCTCCCCATAGCGCTGTATCAATCCCCAAACTAATCCCACTACCCCGCTCTCTCCCCATAGCGCTGTTTCAATCCCATAATTTTATAAAATATTTCAGTGCAGGAGGAGGCCATTCAGCCATTGAGTCTGCACTAACCACAATCACACTCAGACCCTATCCAGATAATGCAATCATTTAATCCCAGCTAGTCTCCCTGACACTAAGGGGCAATTTAGCATGGCCAGTGCACCTCACCTGCACATCTCTCACAATGTGGGAAGAAACCGGAGCGCCCGGAGGAAACCCACGCAGACATGGGGAGAATGTGCAAACCCCACATAGACAGTGACCCCCCTAAGGTGGGAATCGAACCAGGTCCTTGGTGCTGTGAGGCAGCAGCATTAACCCATTGCACCACCATGCCCTGGAGTGATTGGCTCAAAGGTGGGGGAGTTGAAAACTACAGGGCATAGGTTTAAGGTGAGATGGGAGAGATACAGAAGTGTCCGTGGGGCAATTTTTTCACACAGAGGGTGGTGAGTGTCTGGAAGAAGCTGCAGGAGGTAGTAGTAGAGGCGGGTACAATTTTGTCTTTTAGATAATTACATGGGTATGATGGGTATAAAGGGATATGGGCCAAATGTGGGCAATTGGGATTAGCTTGGGGGTTTTCAAAAAGAAAGGGCAGCACGGACAAGTTAGATCGAAGGGCCCGTTTCCATGCCGTAAACCTCTGTGACTATGATAATGTCTGCGGAGCAGGCTCGAGGGTCCAGAAGGCCTTGTCCTGCTCCGAGTTCTTTACTAAATAATCTAATAAGCTCTAGTAAATCCAGTTGGTAATTTGTGGCAATGTGACGCCAGGTTGGAGTCAGGTTATGGTGCACTCAACCCCAGTGAGTAATTTTTGGCGATCACAGCTAATGGTTTAAGTGGCAGGGATCAGAAAGTATAGAGACTCGTCAAGTCTGAGGTAGTCTGCACCTATAATACTGTACTGAAATAGAACATAGAACATTACAGCACAGTACAAGCCCTTCGGCCCTTAATGTTGTGCTGAGCTATGTCCAATCCCAAGATCAAGCTATCCCACTCCCTCTCATTCTGGACTGCTCCATTTGCTTATCCAATAACCGCTTGAAAGTTCCTAAAGTGTCCGACTCCACTATCACAGCACGCAGTCTATTCCATACCCCAACCACTGTCTGGGTGACATCCAGGACAACTAGGACAGGATAGCTCGGACATCCCTCCGATATCTCCTACCATGAACCTTATAGTTCTGCTTCCTAGTAACAACTACATCCACCCGAGGAAATAGTCTCTGCACGTCCACGCTATCAATCCCTCGCATCATCTTATAAACCTCTATTAAGTCGCTTCTCAGCGTCCTCCACTCCAAAGAGAAAAGCCCCACCTCCTCATAAGATCCAAACCAGGCAGCATCCTGTTAACTCTCCTCTGCACTCTCTCCAATGCTTCCACATCCTTTTAGTAATGAGGTGACCAGAACTGAACACAATATTCCAAATGTGGCCTCACCAATGTTTGGTATAGTTGCAGCATAACCCATGGCTCTTAAACTCAAACCCCCTGTTAATAAAGTCTAACATACAGTAAGCCTTCTTCACGGCTCTATCCACTTGAGTGGCTACCTTCAGAGATCTGTGGATATGAACCTTAAGACCTCTCTGTTCCTTCATATTACTTAGAACTCTGCCATTGACCCTACCAAAATGAATCACCTCACACTTATCAGGGTGAAACCCCATCTGCCGCTTTTCAGCCCAGCTCTGCATCCTATCAAATGTCTCTTTGCAGCCTGCAAGAGTCCTTCACCTCAACCACTACTCCACCAATCTTGGTATCGTCAGCAAATTTACTAACCCACCCTTTAGCCCCTTCTTCCAATTCATTGATAAAAATCACAAATAACAAGGACCCACCACTGATCCTTGTGGTACACTGCTGGTAACTGGCCTCCAGATACTAGGTAGCTGGACATTTCACAACAGATAACTCTAAAGCTTATTTATTAGTGTCACAAGTAGGCTTACATTAACATTGCAATTAAGTTACTGTGAAAACCCCCTAATCACCACACTCTGGCATGTCTAGGGAGGATTTAGCATTTAGAATTTAAAGACAATAACTCTATATCTAATCCTGTGCTATATCTGTCCTGGGAGTGTTTGTTGGGGGACAGTGTAGAGGGAACTTTATGCTGTATCTAACCCCGTGCTGTACCTGTCTTGGAAGTATTTGATGGGGACAATGTAGAGGGAGCTTTACTCTGTATCTAACCCTGTGCTGTACTTCATCCTGGGAGTATTTGATGGGGACAGTGTAGAGGGAGCTTTTGCTCTATATCTAATGCCGTGCAGTATCTGTCCTGGTAGTATTTGTTGGAGACAGTGTAGAGGGAGCTTTACTTTGTATCTAACACCATGCTGTTCTTGTCCTGGGAGTGTTAGATGGGGGTGACAGTGTAGGGGGAGCTTTTTCTGTATCTAAGCCCATGCTGTACCTGTCTCAAGAGTGTGGTTTACAACCACTTTCCCAATCGTTGTTATCTTTTTATTACTGTCACAAGTAAGGCTTACATTAACATTGCAATGAAGTTACTTTGACTATCCCCTAGTCATCACAATCCGTCTGTTCAGGTAACACTGAGGGAAAATTTAGCACAGCCAATGCACCTAAGCAGTGCGTGGCATGGTGGCACAGTGGTTAGCACACAGCGCCAGGGACTCGGATTCGATTCCTGGCCTGGGTTGCCATCTATGTGGAGTTTGCACTTTCTCCTATGTGTCTATTTGGATTTCCTCCGGGTGCTCCAGTTTCCTCCAACAGTCCTAAAGACATGCTGGTTAGTTTTTTTAAGTTTATTGATCAGCGTCACAAGGAGGTTTACATTAACACTGCAATGAAGTTACTATGTAAATTCCCCTAGTCATCACATTCCGGCACCTGTTCGGGTTCGGGTAACACTGAGGGAAAATTTAGCACCGGTCAATGTACCCTAACCAGCACACCTTTCGGACTGTGGGAAGAAACCCACGCAGACTCGGGGACAGAAGGTGCAGACTCACAGACAGTGACCTCAAGCGGAAATTGAACCTGGGACTCTGACGCCGTGAGGCAGCAGTGCTAACCACTAGGCCACTATCTGCACACAACTAAGGCTGGAATCAAACCAGAATCCCTTGCACTGTGAGGCAGCAGTGCTAACCACTCTGCCACCTATATGCCAAGCTCAATAGGAACCAACTACCGGGCATCAAAGCTCAGAAACTTGCCAGACGCAGGGCAGTTAGGGATGGTCAACCAATTCTGGCCTTGCCCAGCCACGCCTATGTCTGACTTAGGACAAAATTTCATTCTTTAAGTGTTCAATTCTTGAGTACTTACCATAAACAAAAACTGGGAGGAAGTATCCTGCAGGAAGAATCATTGTCGTGGCCAATAGCAGCATGAAGAACTATCGGGGAGAAACAGACAAGGATAATAATGAGACAAATTTTCCTTACCTTTCCCATGAGGTGTTGGTTTCTGGCTTCCTCACCTCTGAGTTAGAAAGTTGTGGGCTCATTGCAGACCCATTGGCTGGCAGACCCATTGGGAAGTCTAAAACATGGGGTGGTGGGCATGGCCTCAGGAATAGAGGGGCAGTCCTTTCTTGGATTGAGATGAGGAGAAACTAATTCACCTCAAAGAGTTTGTGAATCTTTGCAACTCTCCACCACAGAAGGCTGTGGATGCGCCAAAGGAATCATAGCGTATAGTGCAGGAGGAGCCCATTTGGCCCATCGAGTCTGCACCGTCCATAATCTCAACCAGGCCCTATCCCCACAACCCCATGTATTTGCCCTGCTATTCCCACTTACCTACGCATTCTGGGACACAAGGGGCAATCCACACAAATCTATACATTTTTGGACACTAAGGGGCAATTTAGCATGGCCAATCCAACTAACCTGTTCATCCTTGAACACTAACATATTATTAAACTAGAAAGAGTGCAGAAGGGATTTACGAGGATGCTAGCGGGACTTGATGATTTGAGTTATAAGGAGAGGTTGGATAGACTGGGTCTTTCTCTGGAGCGTAGGAGGCTTGGAGGTGATCTTATAGGGAGATCTATAAAATAATGAGGGGCACAGATCAACTAAATAGTCAATATATTTTCCCAAAGATAAGGAAGTCCAAAACTAGTGGGCAAAGGTTTAAGGTGAGAGGGGAGAGATGGAAAAGTGTCCAGAAGGGCAATTATTTTACACAGAGGGTGGTGAGTATCTGGAACGAGCTGCCAGAGGTAACAGTAGGGGCAGGTACAATTTTATCTTTTCAAAAACATTTAGTTACATGGGTAAGATTGATGTAGAGAGATGTGGGCCACATGTGGGCAATTGGGACTAGCTTAGGGGTTTAAAAACGTGTGGCATGGATAAGTTGGGTGAAGGCCTGTTTCATGTTGTAAACCTCTATGACTACATGATTTGATAAGGTCAAAGAGATGATCCTTTAAAACAGATGAGGAGAAATTTCTTCAGCCAGGAAGTGGTGAATCTGGAACTTCTTGCCACAGAAGGCTGTGGAGGCCAAGTCATTCAGTATCTTTAAGACAGAGATAAAAAAGCTTTTTGATATATAAGAGGATCAGGGGTTATTGGGGAAAAGACAAGAGAACAGGGATGAGAAAAATATCAGCCATGATTAAATGGTGGAGCAGACTTGATGGGTCGAGTAACCTAATTCTGCTCCAATGTCTTATGGTCTTTGGACCATGATCTTTGGACACTAAGGGGCAATTTAGCACAGCCAATCTACCTAACCTGTACATCTTTGAACACTAAGAGGCAATTTAGCATGGTCAATCCCCCCCTAACCTGCGCATCTTTGGACACTCAGGGGCAATTTAGCATGGCCAATCCACGTAACCTGCACATCTTTGGACACTAAGGGGCAATTTAGCACTGCCAATTCTCTGTAACCTGTGCATCTTTGGATACTAATGAGCAATTTAGCATGGTCACTCCAAAAAACATGCACGATGTACTTGTTTTTATCCTACAGGTGCTTTGGTCCACCTTGTTGTCTAATGAGGGGCATACACGCGATGGGTCTTGAGAGGGCTGCTCTTGGATTTTTTTTCGAGAGTATCCCAGTGCTTCACGTCGTTAGTGTATACTTGACCTGGACTATTTGATGGGCAACACGACAGCTCAGTGACTATCGCTGTGCTGTGCAGATACATGGATTTGGGCCTGTTTCTGTGGGAGTTTGCGCATTCTCCCTGTGCTTGCGTGGGTTTTCTCCAGGTGCTCCGGTTTCCTCCCACATCCCAAAGATGTGCTCTTAGGCTAATTGGCAAAACAAATTCTCCCTAAATTGTCTCAAATTTGGTTTTTTAATCCACAGATCTATAAACATGGACAGGGATCGGGGTGGCAGCGTGGGCTCGTTGGGCATAAGGGCCTGTTTCCCGTGCTGTTTTGTTCTTTGTTCTTTGTATCTAAGGAGCAATTTAGCATGGCCAGTTGATCTCACCGCACATGTTTGGACACCAAGGGGCAATTTAGCATGGTCAATCCATCTAACCTGCACATCTTTGGACACTAAGGGGCAAATTAACATGGCCAATTCACCTAACCTGCAGACCTTTGGACACTAAGGGGCAGTTTAATCCATTTAATCTACACATCTTTGGATACTAAGGGGCAATTTAGCATGGTCAATTTACCTAACCCACTTATCTTTGGATTGTTCATTGAACATTTTTACATCTTGGGTTTTCGGACTCTCAGGGAATGAAGGGATAGAGGCAGAGGACTCAAGTCAGAAGGTCAACCAGGAAAGTATTAAATGGTGGAGCAGATGCGAGACACCGATTGGCCTCCTGCTGCTCCTATTTCTTATGTTTCTCAGCTCCAGTCGAATTCAATGGACGTTCTTTCCCAACCCGCAGTTTTCTAAAATAAGAAGTGATTACCTTTAGTATAATGAAGAAAGTCAGCATTTCCAATGAGGAAAGTCTAGCGTGGGTCCACTGGAGCCAGTTAGCATCGTAGGTGGGGGTAGGAGGCTGCCTGGTATTGTTCTCCAGCATCTGCTCATCTGTGCCCCAGGTACGGTTGTCGAAGAACGTCTCCAAGTGTTCCTTCATAGAGAGCTGCAGTGAAAGGATTTATAAAACAGAGAGGTTATTTTAGCCATACCCAGGATTAATTTGAACCTTGCTATATTAATATAGTAAAGGTCTACTCCCAATCAACATTTCCCCATTGTAAATTTGGATGCTAAGTGACAAATGAGCATGGCTATTCCCCCTAACCTGCGCCCCTTTGGACACTAAGGGGCAATTTACCATGGCCAATCCACCTAACCTACACATCTTTGGGCACTAAGGGGCAATTTAGCATGGCCAACCCACCTAACCTGCACATCTTTGGACATTAAAGGGCAATTTAGCATGGCTAATCTAGCTAACCTGCACATCTTTGGACACTAAGGGGCAATTTAGCATGGCCAATCCATATACCAGCATGCCTTTAGACACTAAGGAGCAATTTACCGTGGTCAATCAACCTAACCTGCACATCTTTAAGTCTGTGGGAGGAAAAGAATTCAGACACGGGAAGAACATATGGAATTTGTACAGTCACCTGATGATGGAATTGAACCTGGGTCCCTGGTGCTGTGAGGCAGCATTGGTAACAACTGTGCCACCCAGATACCCACAATGAAGTTACTGTGAAAATCCCTTGGTCGCTACATTCATTGCCTGTTGGGCAACACTGAGGGAGAATTTAGCACTGCCAATGCACCCCTAACCAACACGTCTTTCGGAGGAAACTGGAGCACCCAGAGGAAACTCACATAGACGAGGGGAGAATATGCAGATTCCACGCAGACAGTGAGCCAAACTGGGAATCAAACCCAGGTCCCTGGCGCTGTGAGGCAGCAATGCTAACCACCTTGAACTCCTGTCTTGACCTTGGTCTCTGATTTACTAGTCCAGTAACATCACCACAGCGCCATCATCTCCGATCAATCCTGTGCATGACTCGCATTGGCTCCCATACTGATGGGACTGAGAATTGATGGAGATTTAACCTTGTTCAGTGTTACTGCATCTAGATTGGATTAATGCATCTATCTGACACTAAGTACTGATACTACGTCATTGTCATTGCTGAAAGCATGTTCACTACTCACCCTGGAACCGATGTACTGGCCCGCCCCGTGAGGAAAGGTTATGCTTGCCAGGACAAGAGCTACGACTCCAGCGAACAGAATCTTACTGCAGAAGCAAAAACATTTTGTTTTCCAGTTAAATGTATTGAATGTTTCACATTTACCCGGACAGGCGGGCGAGAATTTAATTACAAATTCTCATCCGAGAGGTGACACGTGTGTGTAAGGGTCAATCATTTGGCCCTTCCGAGCTAGTCCAGAGGCCTTGTGGTATGATGTGGAGATGCCAGAGTTGGATTGGGGTAAACACAGTAAGAAGTCTCATAACACCAGGTTAGAGTCCAACAGATTTATTTGATAGCAAATGCCACGAGCTTACGGGGCTTTTCCCCTTTGTCAGGTGAGTGGGGAGCACAGCAAGGTTAGTGGCCCTGTCTCTGAACCCAGAAACTCCGGGTTTGAGTCCCTCCTCTGATCTTTAGATTGGATTTATTATTGTCACATGTATTGGGATACAGTGAAAAATATTGTTTCTTGCACGCTATACAGACAGAGCGTACCATTCATTGAATAAATAGGATAGAACGATTTGATTTGATTTATTATAGTCACATGTATTGGGATAGAGTGGAATATGTTGTTTCTTGTGTGCTATACAAACAAAGCACACTGTTCATAGAGAAGGAAAGGTGAGGGTGCAGAATGTAGTGTTACAGTCATAGCTAGGATGTAGAGAAAGATCAACTAAGTATTTGATTTGATTTATTATTGTCACATGTATTGGGATACAGTGAAAAGTATTGTTTCTTGCGCACTGTACAAAGCATACCATTCATAGAGTACTTGGGGAGAAGGATTTGATTTGATTTATTATTGTCACATGTATTAGGATACAGTGAAAAGTATTGTTTCTTGTATGCTGCACTGAAAGAGCATATCGTTCATAGGGAAGGAAAGGATAAGGTGCAGAATGTAGTGTTACAGTCATAGCTAGAGTGAAGATCTACCTAATGCAAGGTAGCTCCATTCAAAAGTCTGACAGCATCAGGGAAGAAGCTTTCTTGAGTCGGTTGGTACATGACCTCAGACTTTGTATCTTTTTCCCGCTTGAAGAAGTTGGAAGAGAGAATGTCTGGGGTGTGTGGGGTCCTTGATTATGCTGGCTGCTTTTTCCAAGGCAGTAGGAAGTATAGACAGAATCAGTGAATGGGAGGCTGGTTTGTGTGATGTACTGGGCTTCGTTATGACCTTTTGTACTTTCTTGTGGTCTTGGTCAGAGCAGGAGCAGTACCCAAGCTGACCTACGGCCAAACAAGATGCATTCATAACATAGTCAAACTGGTTAAATACATTGACCTGTAAAGCACTTCCAAATAAGTCAATGGCTGGTGGTAAGAGCAGAGAGACTCCTGGTTAGCCATGCTTGATGTGGTGGTTCCCCTTCAAGCTGTAAATCATTGGCAACAAGAATTACTAGCTATGGAAACAGACAAGGGTACACCAGTAGGTAAGGGAGTCAGAAACTAGAGGCCATAGGTTTAAAGTGAGAGGGGAGAGACACAAAAGTGTCCAAAGGGGCAATTGTTTTCACACAGAAGGTGGTGAATGTCTGGAATGAGCTGTCAGAGGTAGTAGTAGAGATGGGTACAATTTTGTCTTTTAAAAAGCATTTAGACAGTTACATGGGTAAGAAGGGTATAGAGAGACATACAAAACCAAAAGGCAAATCTCTCTATAAAGTCATAACATTTATTCAAATAGGCAATTGGGACTAGCTTAGGAATTTAAACAAAAAGAGCAAATGTGCAAGTTGGGCCGAAGGGCCTGTTTCCATGCTGTAAATCTCTCTGACTCTGTGACTAAGTGCGGAGAGAGAATTAGAATGCAAACTCTTCCACTACTAAATAAGATCACAACCGATCAGCCACCCTCACTTCACTTTGTTGTCTGCTTGCCACATCCTTTGTGTCAGAATCCCAAACTCCCGGGAGTGAGGAACCGGAGTGAGGGATTTGAGAGACCGGAGGAGGAAACAAAGGAAGGTTTACCAGAACGGTTCACAGGACGAGGAGACTTTAGCTCTGAGGTGAGGGCTGGAGAAGCTGGGGTTGTTCTCCTTGGAGAGAAGGAGATTAAGGAGAGGTTCAAGAGGGTTTACGAGGTAATGACAAGTTTATAGGAGGAAGAGAAAGAGGAACTATTCCTGTGGTTGATGGTATAATTTCATATGTGCTGTTTGTGAACTGAAATTCCGCTAACCTGATGACGGGGCAGTGCTCCGAAAGCTTGTGGCTTTTGCTACCAAATAAACTTTTAACCTGGTGTTGTAAGACTTCTTACTGATGGTACAAGGAGCAGGGAAATTTCAATGTAAGGTCTTGAGAAACAGATGCAGAGTGGTGGGAGGGAGTGATATACGGAAGCAACTGTCCTCAAGGAGGGTGGAAGCAGACAAGGATTAATTTCCAAAGAATATTGGATGGACAGTTAAGAGAATTGAGCTTGGAAGAATTATTCTGCCGTTTAACCAAATGTGCCTGTGGCCTGAGAATGAGATTGTCTACTTATTCACATACAGGGATTAAGGATTAGGGGCAGGAGTAAGGCCACTCGGCACCTCCCAACCTGCTGCCTCATTCAATATGATCGTGGCTGATCTGATTGTAACCTTAAACCCACATTTCCTCTGACCCCTGGTAATATTTAATTCATGGTAATTTTAACCCCTTAATAACCTTTCACCCCAGATAACCTTTCACCCCAGATAACCTTTCACCCCAGATAACCTTTCACCATGATAATCTTTCACCCCTATAAACTTTCACTCCGATAGCCTTTCATCCCCGATAGCCTTTCGCTGTATACTTGTTCACCCCTGAATATTTTTCATCTCCCTTCCCCCCTTGTTAATCAAGAATCCATCTTGCTCTACATCTGAAAAATTGTATATGATATTGGCTTCTCTACTTAAGGAAAGGTGTGAATGCATGGGAAGCAGTTCAAAGAAGGTTGACTCAACGACTACCAGGAACGGGCAGGTTGTCACGTGAGAACTGGTTGGAAAGGTTAGGCTCTATACGCAGAATTGAAGGAATGATATTCTCTGGGGTGACGTGACAGAAATGAGATTGTCCTTTTCCCATAACACCTACTTGTTTGCCATAAATTTGGAAATTTTCTCCTGGTTGGTCAAAAACATCATGAGATTCCTGTGGCAAAACAGGTAAACACAACACAGGCATCCACACAGGACCCTGGAGAGAGGTAGAGAAGAGGCCATTACTCGCATTGTGGACATTTGAACTTAATGTCTTACTTAAGCTAACTTTCATCACCAAATCCCTTCTTGTACACAGCATGAAGATGTCAAGTCCACCTGTGCAAGGGGACAATACAACAAGATCCACTCTCGTGACCTTGGCCCCTTGTGTCGGCTGGCTGTTTAATTGTGGTGGTATCACAATTTTAGTTTTATAGTTTTGTTATTAGTGTCGCAAGTCAGCATACATTAATGCAATGAAGCTGGTGTGAAAACTACCCATATTCCTGTTTGGGTAAAATACTGAGAGAGAATTTTGTACCTAGCCAGCAGGACTTTCGGACTGTGGGAGGAAACTGGAGCATCTGGGGGAAACCCACGCAGACACAGGGAGAATGCATAGACAGTGACCGGAACCAGGAATCAAATCTGGGTCCCTGAAGCTGTAAGGCAACAGTGCTAATCACTGTGCCACCATGCCTCTCCAATGCACTAGAGGAATCAATGAGTCCCCAAGGTTTACTCATCGACCTTCACTGTTTGAGCCTTCTGACTGGGGTGGAGGGTGGCATCACAATTCAGCCCAATCTTGCCCTCACTTGACTTCCGCTCCAGCCCTTGGGTGGCACGGTGGTTAGCACTGCTGCCCCACAGCACCAAGGATCCTGGGTTCGATTCCTGGCTTGGGACACTGTCTGTGTGGAGTCTGCATGTTCTCCCCATATCTGCGTGGGTTTCCATTGGGTGCTCTAGTTTCCTCCCAAAGACAAGCCGGTAAGGATGCATTGGCTGTGCTGAATTCTCCCTTAATATTACCCAAACAGGAGTGTAGCGACGGGGGGATTTTCACAATAACTTCATTGCACTGTTAAGGCTATTGCAAGGCTACTTGTGATACTAAAAACTAAACTTCAGACTTTCTGGGTTTGAGCCCCACTCCTGCGATTTTGATGTGTTATTTACCACCGGCCAGTGCTGAGGGAGTGCTAACCAGCACGTTTTTTGGACTGTAGGAGGAAGCTGGAGCACCCAGAGGAAATTCACGCAGACACGGGGAGAACGTGCCTTTCAGATGAACGATTACACCAATAGACCCTCACTGTTGGGCACAAAAGATCCTGTAACATCCTCCGAAGAAGAGAAGGCAGCTCTCTCCGACAATAAGTAGAGAAAATGTGATCATTGTTGTTAGTGGAATCTTGCTGTGCACAAAATGGCTGCCAGCTTTCTTCATACAATGATTCTATTGGCTCTGAAAAGCTTTGGGGTCTCCTGAAGTTGTGGAAACTGCTGTACAAATGATAGAATCCCTATGAAGGAGACCATTTGACTCTTTGAGTTCGCACCGCAAGACAACAATCCCATGCAGGCCCAATCCCCAGTATATTTGCCCCACTAACCCTCTAATCTAGACACCCTGTGACACCAGGAGACAATTTAGCATGGCCAATCAACCCGCATGTCTTTGGACTGCGGGAAGAAACCAGAGCATCCAGACGAAACCCAGATAGTCACGGGGAGAACGTGTAGACTCCGCGCAGACAGTAACCCAAGCCCGGGAATCGAACTCAGGCATTGCGAAGCCGCAGTGCTAATCCATTGTGCCACCATGTCGCCACCCCCAAGTGCTAATCCTTTATTTCCTTACAAAGAGCCATTACTCTTCTGACTTACCCGAGGATGGCAAAGGAAAGGAACTCTGGCAGGTCGAAGGGGAATTCCACCCTCCAGTTGGTGGTGAACAGGACAGCTACTGTTCCTGAGGGAGCAGCGAGAGAAGAGAATCAGCCTGAGAGTTCAACGCACTCAAGGCACTGCGCACTCAATGTTCCTATGGGTTACAGTCTCAGGATTCAGAGTAGAGACCATTTAGGATGGAGGAGAGGAGACATTTCTTCACCCAGTGAGCCTGTGGAATATTCCCACAGGAAGTAATTGAAGTCAAAACATTGAATGTATTTAAGAGGCAGGTGGATGTAGCACTTGGGACAAATGGGATCAAAGGGAGAAAATAGGATTAGGCTGTTAAGTTGGACAATCAGCTATGATCGTAGTGAAAGGCAGAGCAGGCTTGAAGGGCCAAATGGCCTCCTCTTCCTCCTCTTGCCTTCTATTTTTCTATACTGGGTATTGCTTGTACCAACACTGAGCAAGTTCTGAAGGATAACACATTGAGGTTCAGCCAAGCTAAGCAACTCAGAACCCTATCTGACTTCTGAGTATGGCTCACCAGAAGCTGCGTTGCTCATAAGCAGGGCTGCCAAACTCTGTTGGTCCGTACCTGTGTAATGTTTTATCCAAGGGGTATTACTGAAGAGAGGGCATATGAAGCACACATTGACAGCTAGAACCACAAAACAAAGAACAGAACAGTACAGGTAACAAGCCCTTCAGCCCTCCAAGCCTGCGCTGATCATGTTGTCCTATTTAGACCAACTGGCTGTATTCCTCTATTAGAATAAAACAGAATCCCAACAGTGCAGAAGGAGGCCATCAGTCCATCAGGTCTACTCTGAGAACAATCCCTAGGTCCTATCTCTGTAATACCTGCATTTACCTTAGCTAGTTCCCATTATACTAGGGGGTAATTTAGCATGGCCAATCCACCTAACCTGCACGTCTTTGGACATTAAGGAACAATTTAGCATGGTCAGTCCACCTAACCTGCACATCTTTGGACACAAAGAGCAATTTAGCATGGCCAATCCACCTAACCCCCACATCTTTGGACTGTGGAAGTACACTGGAGCACCTGGTGGAAACCCAGGCAGACAGGGGAAGAACATGCAAACTCCACACAGACAGTGACCCAAGTCAGGAGTCGAACCTGGATCCCTGGTGCTGTGAAGCAGCAATGCTAAACACTGTGCCGCGCCTATCTGTTCATGTAATAAGTCTTATATGTGGCTAATATATCTGCCTCAATTACCTCCCTTGGCAGTGCATTCCAAACCCCCACCTCCCTCTATGTAATAGGAATTTCCCCTGCACATTTTCATTGAACCTTCCTCCCCATCTTGAACTTGTGCCCCCTTGCGGGTGCTCCATCTGTTGAAGTTTAATACTTTTATTTATTAGCATCGCAAGTAGGCTTACATTAACACTGCAATGAAGTTACTGTGGAAATCCCTTAGGCGCCACACTCTGGCGCCTGTTCGGATAGCACTGAGGGAAAATTTAGCATGGCCAATGCATCCTAACTAGCATGTCTTTTGGACTGTGGGAGGAAACCGGAGCACCGGCAGAAACCCACGCAGACACAGGGAGAACTCCACGCGGACATTGACCCAAGCCAGGGAATCGAACCCTGATCCAGTGCTAACCACTGTGCCACTCAGCAAGTTCTAGGAACACAAGTTAGCGTTGAGTCACAGGTCAGAATTTTACTGGGCCACCCTACAGGAATCAGGGCAGGCGAAGAGTGGGATCTTACAATTTCAGGATGAATAAGATCATAAAATCCCACCCACAGAGTTTTATAACATGGAAAAAGGCCATTCAGCGCATCAAGCCTGTGCTGGCCATCGAGCCCTATCCTAATCCCATTTTCCAGCCCTTGATTCTTAGCCTTGTGTGCTAGGGTGTTTCAAGTGCTCATCTAGAAGCCTCTTCAATGTTGCGGGGGGGTCCCAACCTTTCAGGCAGTGAGTCCCAGATTCCCACCACCCACTGGGTGAAAAACTTTCTCCTCAAGTCCCCCCAAGATCTCCTGCCCTGTTAAACAGTCTTTGTTACAACAATAGTGAACGTGGATGGGTGTGCTTTTTAATGCTACTTGTGATTTTTATCATAGAATCTCTGCAGCACAGAAGGAGGCCACTCCACCATCAAGTCTGCACCGACCAAAATCCCACCCAGGCCCTATCCCCGTAACCCTACATATTAATCCTACTGAACCCACTTGACAATAAGGATCAATTTAGCATGGCCAATCCACTTAACCTGCACATCTTTGGACACTAAGGGGCAATTTATCATGGCCAATCCACCTAATCTATACATCTTTGGAATCTAAGGAGCAACTTAACATGGCCAATCCTCCTAACCTACACATCTTTGGACACTAAGGAGCAATTTAACATGCCCAATCCTCCGAACCTACACAACTTTGGACACTAAGGGGCAATTTAGCATGGCCAATCTAGCTAATTTATGGACTGTGGGAGGAAACTGGAGCACCAGGAGGAAATCTACACAAACATGTGCAAACTCCACACAGACAGTGACTCAAACTGAAATTGAACCTGGCTCCATGGCGCTGTGAGACAGCAGTGCTAATCACTGTGTCACTGTGCCAACATAAGGAAGTAGACAAAAATATTTCATTTGTTTTTACCATTACAACTGGATGACAGTTAATATTGAAATGGTTCAGTATTTTTAATAACTCATTATGGAATATTCAGCCTGTAGTAAAGGTAATTTAATTTAATTTACGGGGTCACGTTGAGGGAACAAGACCGATTTTGATCTAGCGATGCAATGAGATGAAGGAGGGCCCCTCGTGCAGCCTAGTCATAGGCCTCGGTCACCCAGCATTGCCCTGGACTAAGTTCTGCACCACCCAGAGAAACAAGGGCAGCAAGCAGATGGCCACACCACTGCATATAAGATTCCCAGCAAGTTTCCTCATCCACACAGCCCAATAATATGGGAATTTCCTGTCTTAGTAACACGGCAGTTCCCTGACTCCCACACTAACATGCTGCATTCTTCCTGGTTTTATTCATGGATGTGCGCAGTGGGGAGGGCAGGGGATGGGAGGGTGTGCCCAGAGACATTAATGCAATACCATGTTCATTATTCACCACCGCCAACACCCGGAACATCAGAGCAGCGCAAGTGGCCGCGAAAAACCCTCGCCAGTAATTCCGCACGGCAAAGTGTGTGGCTGTTGTCTCCACGCTGAACAGGACGCCTAGAAACGAGAGGGCAGGTAGAGAAAGGCAATTAGATGGATCTCACATGGGAATAGTTACGAACATTTCGCCACACTACGCAGTGCATGTCTTGCTTGGACTCTTATGGGACTGGTGCAGCACACATGGAGGCCCTTTGGCCCATTCTGTCATGCTGAGTCTTAGTAAGAACTAGTCTCATACCTTTCGCCACAGATCTGTTTTTTTACTGGCTTCCCCTCAAGTGTATTTTGTTATTCATGGGCGTTGCTGGCTGGTCAGCATTTATAGAACATTACAGCGCAATGTAGGCCGTTCAGCCCTCAATGTTGTGCAGACCTGTGAAACAAATCTAAAGCCCATCTAACCTACACTATTCCAATATCATCCATATGTTTATCCAATGACCATTTAAATGTCCTTAATGTTGGCAAGTCCACTACTGTTGGAGACAGGGCATTCCATACCCTTACTATGCTCTGAGTCAAGAATTTATTGCTCATTCTCAGTTGCCCTTAGAGGGCAGTTGAAAGTCAACCACATTGGCTGTGGCTGTGGAGTCACATGTAAATTAGACCAGGTAAGGACAGCAGATTTCCTTCCCTAAAGGAGACATGAGTGAACCAGTTGGATTCTCCCAGCATTTATTGCCCAATCTTAATTGCCCGGAAGGGGCAATTGAGAGTCAATCTGTGGCTCTGAAGTCACATTTGATTTGATTGGATTTATTATTGTCACATGTTTTGGGATACAGTGAAAAGTATTGTTTCTTGTGCACTATACAGACAAAGCATACCGTTCATGGAGTACACATGGGAAAAAGATTTGATTTGATTTATTATTGTCTGATGTATTGGGATACAATGAGAAGTATTGTTTCTTGCGCACTATATTAGACAAAGCATACTGTTCAGAGTATATAGGGGAGAAGGGTTTGATTTATTATTGTCACGTGTATTGGGATACAGCGAGAAGTGTTGTTTCTTGTGCACGATACAGACAAAGCATACTGTTCATAGAGTAGGAAAGAGCATGCAGAATGTAGTGTTACAGTCATAGCTAGGGTGTAGAGAAACATCAACTTAATGCAAGGCAGGTTCATTCAAATGTCTGATGACAGCAGGGAAGAAGCTGTTTTTTGAGTCATAGAATCGTAAAACCCTACAGTGCAGAAAGAGGCCCTTCGGTCCATCAAGTCTGCACCAAAGACAGTCCTGCCCATGTCCTACCCCCATATCCCTACACACTATACCCATTAATCCCTCTAACCTACGCATCCCTGGACACTAAGAGGCAATTTCTTAGCAACCTAACCCACACATATTTGGACTGTGGGAGGAAACTGGAGTATCCGAAGGAAACACAAAGGGTCGTGAGAGGACTGCTCTTGGATCTTTTTCGAGAGTATCCTACTGCTTCACATTGTTCGTGTACGCTTGACCTGGACCTTCTGATGGGCAACACGACAGCTCAGTGACTATCGCTGTGCTGTGCAGATACATGGATTTGGGCCTGTGTCTGTGGGAGTTTGCGCATTCTCCCCGTGCTTGCGTGGGTTTTCTCCGGGTGCTCCGGTTTCCTCCCACATCCCAAAGATGTGCTCTTAGGCTAATTGGCAAAACAAATTCTCCCTAAATTGTCTCAAATTTGGTTTTAAATCCACTGATCTATAAACATGGACAGGGATCGCGGGTAGAGATGGGAACATCGGGGTAGCGGCGCGGGCTCGTTGGGCCGAAGGGCCTGTTTCCCGTGCTGTTTTGTTCTTTGTTCTTTGAAACCCATGCAGACACGAGGAGAACGTGCAAACACAACACAGACAGTGACCCGAGCTGGGAATCGAACCCAGGATCCTGGAGATGTGGAGCAGCAGTGCTAACCACTGTGCTACCATACTGCCGCAAGTCAGTTGGTATGTGACCTCAGACTTTTGTACCTTTTGCTTGATGAAAGATTCATAGAATCTCTGTTGTTTGTCCATTGTTATCGATGAGGACCTCGACAGCATTAGTCATATTGAGGCTGGTTGAGGTATGTCTGAAGATGACTGATCAGGCCAATTCAGGCATGGAATGTCCTGGTATATATTGGACAGAACTTGTGTAGACATTATAGTTGTTGCACTGGTAGCTCTGGACTTGTGCAGCTTATGCTTAAGTTGTGCTTCAGCAATACACTTCGCTTTGTGAGCTTGATAGCCTTTGTGGATGAGACAGTGCCAGATAGGACGCTTTTGTACCAGGATTTCTCAGGTAGTCGTGTCAATGTCAAGCAACTTCAGGGAGGCCTTGAGCATGTCTTTGAAATGTTTTTTCTGATCCCCAATGCAAGCGGTCTTCTAGCAGAGAGTTCCCCAAAAAGGAGCTTCTTGCGCATACATCTGACATACAGATGACATGACCTGCCCAGCGGCTCTGTGCTCTCATCAGCAGTGTGTGGACTGATGGTAGACTTGCTGTAGAGAGAACTTCAGTGTCTGGTACTTTGTCTTGCCAATGGATGCGAAGACAAGTCATGTGGAAATGATTGCGTTCTCTTGCATGGCTTCGATACAGAGTACATGTTTCACAGGCATAGAGGAGGGTAGTGAGTACCGCGGCACTGTAGATCTTCAATTTTGTTGCTAGGCTGATTCCTCGATGTTCCCATACAGTGGAGCGCAGTCTTCCGAAAGCAGAACTTGCCTTTGCTATTCTGCAGTAAACTTATGCCTCAATAGTCACTGTTTAGGAGAGGGTGCTGTCAAGATAAGTGAACTGGTCCACTGCCTGTAGTTTCTGCCCTTTGATTGTGATTATGGGTTCTGTGTACAGTGCATGAGGAGCAGGCTGGTGCATGACTTCGGTCTTTTTAATGTTGATAGTGAGTCCAAAGTTGTCACAAACCGTGGAAAATTTGTCCATATTGATTTTCATCTCTGACTTGAGCCAGCATACAGGGCACTATCATCAGCAAAGAGGAAATCTCTCAGAACGGTCTCTTTCACTTTGGTAACAACTTGAAGTCTCCTCAGGTTGAAGAACTTCCCATCCACTCTGTACTTGAGGTTGATTCCAGCAATACTGTCCTGGAAGGCATCATTCAGCATGGCAGTAAACATCTGGTGAACAGTGTGAGTGCAAGCACACAGTCCTGTTTGATGCCACTGGTGACTGGGGATACCTCAGAGGATTCTCTCCCATCAGTACTCTGGCCGTCATGCCATCATGGAACAGGCTTACCATGTGAAGGAATTTGGGAGGGCAGTTGAACTTTGACATGACCATCCACAGGCCTTGTCAGCTTACAATGTCAAAGGCTTTCGCGAGGTCAATAAAGGCTGTGTAGAGCTCGCGATTCTGCTCCTGACGCTTCTGAAGTTGGCGCGCAGCAAAAAATCATGTTAGTAGTCCAACGACCTTTGCAGAAGCCACACTGTGATACTGCAAGCAAGCCCAGCTCCAGATGAATGACCAGACAATCTAGCAGATTTCTTGTAAGGAGATGGAGAGTAGCGAGATTCCTCAGTGGTTGTCGCATACCTGCCAATTGCCTTTTCTCTTGTACGATGGAAGCATCTTTAAGTTCCTGAGGAATAGATCCTTTCTTCCAAAAGGACTAGAACAACTCGATGAGCTTCTTGATAAATGCAGGACCAGCAGCTTCATAGATCTCTGTGGGTATGGCATCTGCCCTGGGGCTTTGTCACTGGTTAGCTGGCTGACGGTTTTCGTGACTTCGGCTACTACTGGTGGATCATCCATGGCACTATTGATATCAACCTGGGGAATCCTGTCTATTGCCTCATTGTTAATAAATGTCAGTTGAGGATGGCTTCAAAGTGTTCAGCCCATCTCTGCAGGATCTGAGCCTTCTCTGTAATAAAGGTTGTACCATTTGTACTCAGGAGGGGAGAAGTCCTGAGAGATTGAGGTCTGTAGAGAGTGTAGAGGGCTTCATAGAACTATTTCAAGGTGTTTCTGTCAGCATATCTCTGTATTTCATCTGCCTTGGCACTCAGCCAGGCATCCTGCATTTTACGCAGTTTATTCTGGACTGTCCTGCAAGCATTGGTAAAAGCATTTTTCTTGGCAGCTGAAGATGAGTTGTTTTGATAGGCCCAATGAAGATGGTGCTTTTCAACAAATAGAGTGTAGAAGAGGCGTTTCAGCCCATCAAGTTTGCACTGACCACAATCCCACCTAGGCCCTATCCCTGTAACCACTGCACTTGCCCCAGCTAGTCCCCTGACACGAGAGTCAATTAAGCACGGCCAATCCACTTAACTGCACATCTCTGCCCTGTGGGAGGAAACCGATAATACATCAAATCAAATCTTTCTCCCCTGTGTATTCTATGAACGGTATGCTTTGTCTGTATAGCACGCAAGAAACAATACTTTTCACTGTATTCCAAAACATATGACAATAATAAATCAAATCAAATCCTTCTCCCCTGTGTACTCTATGAACAGTATGCTTTGTATAGCGCACAAGAAACAATGCTTTTCATTGTATAACGCACAAAAAACTTTTCTCTGTATCTCAATGCATGTGACAATAATAAATCAAATCAAATCCTTCTTTGAACAGTATGCTTTGTCTGTAGACCACGCAAGAAACAATACTTTTCACTGTATCCCAATACATGTGACAATAATAAATCAAATCCTTCTCCCCTATGTATTCTATGAATGGTGTGTTTTGTAGAGTGCACAAGAAACATGTATTCCAATACATGTAACAATAAATCAAAAGAGGGAGGGAGAAAGGATGATATAGAAGAAAGGTCCTTACCTCCAACAGGCGCCACAAAACAACATGCCACACCCACTGCGGCACCAGCGATCAGCATTTCATACTTGCGTCCTTTATTCTGCATGGAGGACAAAGAGAAAAATCGTGGGCACAACGTGAGGAACAGGAGGAGGCCATTCAGCCCTCCAAGCATGCTCTGCTTTTCGAGGCCCAGGATGATCTGTGCCCTAACTCATATGTCTGCCATTGCTCCTCATTCCCTCAATACCTCTGATTCAGGAAAGCAGAGATTGTTTTAAGTGTGCTATATTTGTATTGTTAAATGTTTAAAAGAAAGTATAGATTTAAGTGGGTTTAATTTAGTGTAAGAGAGGTAAAACTCCAGTTAGATTCACTCTAAATAAAGGTCTTTATATGTGTGGAGATGTGGCCCATTCAAACTGTTCTTCAATTGTGCTTAGATAGGGTTACAAAAACAAAATTTGTTGCTTAGCAACCAGGGGAATTTTCAGGTTAGTCTTTGAGTAGTCTGAAACAAATTCATAGCAGTGAGAGTAAGGAAGTGGGAAGTCAAACAGCTTGGAGTAGGAGAGATGTGGAATGCTGGCATTTGGCTGGAATGGGAACAATAAGAAGTCTCACAACACCAGGTTAAAGTCGAACAGATTTATTTGGTACCGTGAGCTTTTGGCGCACTGTTCCTTCATTAGGCTGGACTTGAATCTGGCGTGAGATTTCTTACTAGGAGGAAGAGAAGGAAGGCCAGATTATGCAGTGAGGTGCATGGAACAAGCTGATTGTCCCACTGATAGTGTGGCACTCTGGAAGTGTTAGCCTAGATTAGGTACTCTTGGGCATGGACCCATTGGCACAATGGGATGAATGGGAAATCGATTGGCATATGTGTCTGAGAAAAGATGGTCTTCTCCTCCACCCCACATCCCGTTCCCTATGAGGGGAGGTCTTGAATCCGCTTTGCCAGAACCCCTGCCACAGGACAAATTAGTCTCAGCACAACATTACCTCTTTGGTTCCCGCGAACTTCACCATGACTTTGCCCAGCAGGGTGGCAAGGATGGTTGCCATGTGGACGAAGGGTCCCTGCAAACATGAAGAACGAGACATAAAGTGCGGCATTTAGCAACCCCAAAGGATAAATTCAGCTTTTGCATGCTGAGAATGGTAGATGTCAGGGCAAGGGTGGTGGGGGAGAGGGCAGGGAATGGGGGCTGGAGATATCGATAGGAATACAACACTGTGAATGATTTGGCAACTTTGTGGCCCTTTCCCCCTCTGACCTCTGGGAATGGTTGCTCATTACAGAAAGGATGTGAAGGCCATAGAAGAGGTGCAGAGGAGATGTACAAGGATATTGCCTGGATTGTGTGGCATGCCTTATGAGGATAGGTGAGGGAGCTAGGTCTTTTCTCCTTGGAGAGATGAAGGATGAGGGGGTGACCTGATAGAGATATATGAGATGTTGAGAGATATTGACCGAGTGGAATCTCAGAGGCTTTTTTCCCAGAGCTGAAATGGCTTTCACAAGAGAACATAGGTTTAGGGTGCTGGCGAGTAGGTACAGAGGAGATGTCAGGGGTAAATTTTTCACTCAGAGGGTGGTGGTGGAGGCAGATTCAATGGGATCTTTAAGAGACTTTTGGATAAGTACATGGAACTTAGTAATAGGATTATAGGTAAGTAGTAGGTAGGGACATGTTTGGCACAACTTGTGGACCGAAGGGCCTGTCGTGCTGTAGTTTTTCTATGTTTCTATGTTTCTAATGGCTTTGTTCCGTGTTGTATTATTCTACTGTGGCTGGTACATTTCTGGAATGAGCTGCCAGAGGAAGTGGTTGAGGCAAGAACATTGACAATATTTTATTATAGAATCATAGAATCCTACAGTGCAGAAAGAGGCCATTTGTCCCATCAAAACTGAACAGACCATAATCCCACACAGGCCCTAACCCCATAACCCATGCATTAACCCTAACTAGCCGCTCAGCACTAAGGGGCAATTTAGCATGGCCAATCCAGTAACCTACACATCTTTGGACACTAAGGGGCAATTTAGCATAACTAATCCACTTAACCTGCATACCTTTGGACAGTAAGGGGCTATTTAGCATGGCCAATCCACCTAACCCATCCATCTTTGGACACTAAGAGGCAATTTAGCATGGCCAATCCATCTAATCTGCACATCTTTGGACATTAAAGAGCAACTTAGCATGGCCAATCCACCTAACCTGCACATCTTTGGACGTTAAGGGGCAATTTAGCATGGCCAATCCAGCAACCTGCACATCTTTGGAAACTAAGAGGCAATTTAGCATGGCCAATCCACCTAACCCATCCATCTTTGGACACTAAGAGGCAATTTAGCATAGCCAATCCATCTAATCTGCACATCTTTGGACACTAAAGAGCAACTTAGCATGGCCAATCCACCTAACCTGCAGATCTTTGGACATTAAGGGGCAATTTAGCATGGCCAATCCAGCAACCTGCACATCTTTGGAAACTAAGAGCCAATTTAGCATGGCCAATCCACCCAATCTGCACATCTTTGGACAGTAAGGGGCAATTTAGCATGGCCAATCCACCTAACCTACCCCATCTTTAGACACTAGGAAGCAACTTAGCATGGCCAATCCACCTAATCTGCACATCTTTGGACACTAAGGGGCAATTTAACATGGCCAATCCAGCTAACCTGCACATCTTTGGACACACAGGGACAATTTACATGGCCAATCCAGCTAACCTCGACATCTTTGGAAACTAAGAGGCAATTTAGCATGGCCAATCCACCTAAGCTACACATCTTTGGACACTAAAGGGGCAATTTAGCATGGCCAATCCAGCTAACCTCCACACCTTGGAACACTAAGGGGCAATTTTGCGTGACCAATTCCCCCTAACCTGCAAATGTTTGGACACTCAGGGACAATTTAGCATGGCCAATCCAGCTAACCTGCACATCTTTGGACACTAAGGGACAATTTAGCATGGTCAATCCAGCTAACCTCGACATCTTTGGAAACTAAGAGGCAATTTAGCACAGCCAATCCACCTAACCCACACATCTTTGGATACTAAGGTGCAATTTAGTATAGCCAATTCACCTAACCTATACTTCTTGGGACACAAAGGAACAATTTTTGTATTTAGAAGTGTTTCCTAATTTCTCTCTTGAAATTTTTGACTTTAACTCATAATCCTAGCCTCCCCAACTCACAGAAATAATGTTTCCTCTACTGACCGTACTTCTGACACTAAACATTTTTTAAAAATTCCTAATTGCTCCCTTGAACTGAGTGGCAGGAATTTTACCACTTTGCCTGCCTAGGAATTGGGGCAGGTGAAGCTCGCAGAATGGAATTCTCCCTTGGCCTTGGGCGGGATGTTATGAGCCTTGCCCAATCAAGTCATAAAAATACCACCTAGTGTCTCACTTGGTCCTTGGTCCTTTCAGAGGGGGCAGTCATTAAGAATCAACCACATTGCTGTGGTCCTGGATGTAGGCTAGATAAGGATGGCAGATTTCCTTCCCTAAAGGAACCAGATGTTTTTCTTTCTAACAATAGTTTCAGATTAGTCCAATTCAGCTTCTGGTTGACAATAATCAAGATATTAAGATATGATGGGTGGGGAGAAGAACTGAACACAGTGATCTCAGGAAGAGTGGAAGAAACCCCACAAGAACAGAGATCACTCCCTCCAGCCATTGGCAGGACAACCTAGACTTCTGCTTCAATTCCAAGCCAATTAAGAAAGTATTACATTTATAATACTTCTCTTGATAATAGCTTTATTTACAGAATGCAGCATTACATATGGTTGTGTCCCAGCCACTACACCCTGCCGCAAGTCTCAGCAGAGGAGTAGTGGTATTGTCACTGAACCAGTAATCCAGCGACCCAAGATAACTTTCCCACCAGGCAAATGCTGAAATTTGAATTCAGTAAAAATCTGGACTTAAAGTGTCTAACGATGACTGTAAAACCATGGTCGATTGTCATTTAAAAACCCATCTGGTTCACTAACATCCCTTTTAGGGAAGGAAATCTGCCATCCTTACCCGGTCTGGACTACATGTGATTCCAGAGGCCCATAGCAATGTGATTGACTCCTAAATGACTTCTGAAATAAATAAAAAAAGATTTTTCAGATTTAGAATTGTGTCAGGGTTAAACAATAAGTTGCGGACTGAACTGGTCAATACGTTACTCTGCACCATTGGAACAATTGCTGATGATATTATAGCAAGGCTAGTAAAAGAAACATCTGACAAATTCCAAGAAGACTTTGATAATGATTTTAATTTGCAAAGTAACAAAATATTATAGAAGGCAATTGAAATGGACAACAAACTCTAGCCCAGCCAGTGAAGCCCATATCCCATCACCAAATTAATTTTTTTAAGTCTCTTTTTATAAGTGTTCTAGGTTCTTAATTAAATAATACCCTTTATCAATAATTCTTCAGAATCACAGAATACTACAGTGCAGAAGGGGCCCTTTGGCCCATCAAGTCTGTACCGATACATGAAATGCACTAATCATGGTGGCACAGTGGTTAACACTGCTGCCTCACAGCACTAGGGACCAGGGTTCGATTCCCAGCTTGGGTCAGTGTCTGTGTGGAGTCTGCACATTCTCCCTGTATCTACGTGGGTTTCCTCCCACAGTCTAAAAGACGTGCTGGTTAGGGTGCATTGCCGTTTTAAATTCTCCCCCTAGTGTTACCTGAACAGGCACTGGAGTGTGGCGACTACGGAATTTTCACAGTAATTTACTGTAAGCCTACTTGTGACACTAATAAATAATCGAATAAACTAAAACTAGTCCTATCTGCCAGCACTTGGCCCATGGCCCTGAATGTTACAGCATGGCAAGTTCTCATCTGAGTACTTTTTAAAGGATGTGAGGCCTCCCCTATCCTCTCAGGCAGCGCATCCCAGACCCTCACCACCCTCTGGGTAAAAAAAGTTTTTCTTAAAATCCCCCTAAGCTTCCCACCCCTCACTTTTAACTTGTGTCCCCTGTTACTGACCTTCAACTAAGGCTCTTTGTCCACGCTGTCCATGTGCCTCATAGTCTTGAACACCTCGATCAGATTGCCCCTCAGCCTTCTCTGCTCTAGAAAAAACAACTTAAGCCTATCCAACCTCTCTCCATATGTTCCATCCCAGGCAGCATCCTGGTGAGTCTCCTCCAGTACATTCACGTCATTTCTATAACATGGTGACCAGACTACACACAGTACTCCAGCTATGGCCTCACCAAAGTGCTACACAACTCCATCGTGACCTCTCTGCTTCTGCAGTGTGTACCCTAATGATAAAGGCGAGTGTGCCTTATGCCTTATTCGCCACCCTATTAACCTGCTTTTCCATCTTCAGAATGCGCCAAACATATAACTATAGACAGTCGGTGCCCACTTACCACTTTGCCCAGGAAGATTGTGCTTCCAGCTGCCAGGGTGCACATGACACCAATGAGTTTTGCAACAAAGGTTCGGAAGGTGAAGAACTCATCCAGCACCAGACCTCGCAGGGTGACTTTTAACTCAGGAATGCCAGACCCTTGAAAGGCAACAGGAGACAGTAAACCAAAAACAGAATCTAGTATTGCAGAACGGCAAGGCAACATTAATGCTGTGTACACAAAACAGTCTGTTATCTTGATAAGTATCAAGATAACAGTGGGGGAGAAAAATATATTCTTACATGGACCTGAATTGCAATTCTACTTGCTGCAACAAAAGACTACACATGATATGGGTGGCATGGTTGCGTGTGGTTAGCATTGCTGTCTCACAGCGCGAGGGACCCGGGTTTGATTCCCGGCTTGGATCACTGTCGATCTGGAGTTTGCACATTTGCATATTCTCTCCATGTATCTGCATGGATTTCCTCCATGTGCTCCAGTTTCTTCCCACAGTCCAAAGAAATGTAGATCAGTGGATTGGCCATGCTAAATTGCCCTTAATGTCCAAAGATGTGCAGAATAAGTGAATTGGCCATGCTAAATTGCCTCTTAGTGTCCAAAGACATGAGGGTTAAGTGATTGCTCATGCTAAATTGCCTCTTAGTGTCCAAAAATGTGCAGGTTAGGTGGATTGGCCAAGCTAAATAGCCCCTTAGTGTCCAAAGATGTGAAGATAAGTGAATTGGCCATGTTAAATTGCCCCTTAGTGTCCAAAAATGTGCAGGTAAGGAGGATTGGCCATGCTAAATTGCCTCAATGTCCAAAGATGTGCAGGTTCGATGGTTTGGCCATGCTGGATTGCTCCTTAGTGTCCAAAAATGTGCAGGTTAAGTGCACTGGCCATGCTAAATTGTTCCTTAGTGTTCAAAGATGAGCAGCTTAGATGGATTGGCCATGCTGAATTGTCCCTTAGTGTCCAAAGATTTTCAGGTTAGATGAATTAGCCATGCTAAAATGCTCCTTAGTGTCCAAAGATGCGTGGGTTAGATGGATTGGACATGCTAAATTGCCCCTTAGTGACCAAAGATGTGCAGGTTAGGTAGATTGGCTATGCTAAATTGCCCCTTAATGTCCAAAGATGTGCAGATTAGGTGGATTAGCCATGCTAAATTGCCACTTTGGACACTGAGGGGTAGCTTAGCATGGCCAATCCACTTAACCCGCACATCTTTAGACTTTAAAGGGCAATTTAGCATTGGCCAATCCACCTAACCTGTACATATTTGGACACTAAAGGGCAATTTGGCATGGCTAATCCCTCTAATCTAGGCAGCCCTGGGATACTAAGGAGCAGCTTAGCATGGCCAATGTATTTAACCCGCACACGTTTGGACTGTGGGAAGAAACTGGACCACCTGGAGGAAACACACACAGACACGCAGGAGGGAAATGTGCAAATTCCACACAAACAGTGACCCGAGCCGGGAATTGAACCCAGTTCCCTAGAGAAGTAATAACCACCATGCCACCATGGCGGCCCAACCAAAGGACTCAATTTTTAATATCACGTGAACATCAGTCTGTGCTGTGTTGACCCTGTGAAAAGGGTCTTTTGTCTATGGGATTGGTTTGATTAGGATATTGTAGATGTCTTTTTTGAGGGTTAGACATTATACGATTATTTTGTTTCTTTTTTGTAATAGATAAAAACTTTTGCTCATTTTCTTACTATGTATGTTGACTATATTCTTAAATAAACTTTGTTTGGTAAAAGCTCTTTCGTGGGTTGATTGAATTGTACCTGAAGCGGAACATATATTTATCCTATCCAAATTCAAAATGCTAAACTTATGATTCAGACAGGCTTTATAAAATACTTCTACTCTGTTCCTACCCTGAACCATAACAATTTAAACCACAATACAAAACGTTCACCTTTTCCTTTTAATAGAAACAAAAGCACTCTTCACAGATATACTTTACACTGTTCTTTAAGTGGACATTTAATTCTCTTGGACTAGTTCAAGGCTATCCTTATCACCTAAGCATTAACTTTAGTTGTTTTCTCAGCCTGGGAACTTTTAATCTCAGGACAATCTTTTGCAGTGAGATTATTTCCCAAGAAATTCTTCTGCTAGCACAAGTTTGGCGAGTCTTCCAGTCTCATCTATTCAATCTGAGTACATGTTGCTGCCTGTAGTTGCTCTCCCTCTACTGAATCACGCTAGTGTAATCTTGCCTGTGAATCTTCTTACACCTTTCCCTCTCAAAATCCACCTCCATGGCAATGTGAATCATCTGGACCTTGTATCCACGTCGAAATGCTGATTAGCAGTTCTTGAATTCCTAGCTCTCTTTTTATCTTGGAGGTTTTAGTCCCTGTGAAGGAGACTTAACATAACTTCATATACCACTGTGTGATTTTATGGGTTTGTGAGATTGATCCTTAGTCTATACTACACTGATTATGTTCAAACATTGGGTGTTACTTCCCAAGTGACAAAGTGCAAAATCTCCCATCAGTGGTTAGCATGCTGTCCCGCAGGGTCAGGGATGCGGGTTCGATTCCCAGCTTGGGTGACTGTCTGTGTGCAGTTTGCACATTCTCCCCGTGTGGGATTCCTCCCGTGCTCTGGTTTCAAAGGACAAAAAAAAGTATAGCACAGGAACAGGCCCTTCAGCCCTCCAAGCCTGCACTGATCATGTTGTCCTATCTAGACCAACTGCCTGTATTCCTCTATTCTCATGTGTCTATCCAGATAAGTCTTAAATGTCACTGTCATATCTACATCAACAACCTCACTTGACAGTGTGTTCCAGGCCTTCACCACTCTCTGTGTAAAAAACTTCCCCGCACATCTCCACTGAACTTTACCCCCATCTTATCTTGAACTTGTGTCCCCTTGTAATTGTCATTTCTGTCCTGAGGAAAGAACTTCCAACTGTTCACCATATCCATCCCTTTCATCATTTTATAAATCTCTATCAGGTCACCCCTTAGCCTCCATCTTTCTAGAGAGAACAATCCCAGTTTACTCAATCTCTCCACCTAGCTAATACCCTCCAATACCAGGCTACATTCTGGTAAACCTTCTCTGCATCTCTCCAAAGCCTCCACATCCCTTCTGGTAGTGTGATGACCAGAATTGGACACAGTATTCCAAATATGGCTGAACCAATGTTTTATACAACCATAATGTAATTTGCAAATTTTTATACTTGGCTTGAATTTTCCTCCCACATTCCCAAAGCTGTTTGGGTTAGGTGAATTGGCCATGCTAAATTGCCTCTTAGTGTCCAAAGATGTACAGGTTAGGTAAATTGGCCATGCTAAATTGTCCCTTAGTGTCCAAAGATCTGCAGGTTAGCTGGATTGGCCGTACTAAATTACCCCTTAGTGTCCAAAGATATGCAGGTTGGATGGATTGGCCATGCTAAATTGCCCCTTAGTGTCAGGGGTATAACGGGGGAAATAATTGGGGTTATAGATCTGTGTGGAATTGTGGTCTGCGTAGACTCCATTGGCCAAATGGCCTACTTCCGCATTATCGTTAATGTTGCTCTAGGCAGGTTGTGAGGAACTGCAAAAGCTCAGCTGCGGGTAAGACGGAGAAACAGACAAAGCTGGAAAATCTCAGCAGATCTGACAGCATCCATGGAGAGAGAAGGGAGCCAACATATCAAGTCTGGACCTCCTCGTCAACCTGGGCCTGGCTAAATTGCTAACAATCAGTCCCGTCAGTTGTCTGACCCAAAAGTCTGCCCTTCTACCCGGACAAAGAAGATAGGAACTGGATGAGACCATTCGACCCCTCGAGCCTGCTCCTCATTCACCATGATCATGGCTGATTGTCCAGCTCAATAGCCTAATTCTGTTTCCCCGCTCCCCATAACCTTTGATTCCCCAAGTGCTATATCAGCCACTTCTTGAACACATTCAATGTTTTGTCAGCATGGCTCTTCATCTGAGCTGAAGGCTAGGACTACAAAGGTGAGAGAGGGGAAAGGGGAATCTCTGTAATGGGGGGCTGCATTCTAGCCTTTATTCTCCCTGTTCACATTTCCTTTGTCCTTCTGTCTATGGCAGCACTAGCCATTGCACCCCTCCAATCCCCTACCATTCTCCCTTCCTCTCCAGGGACAACTGGCCACGTACATAGCCCCAAGAAGAGAAGCAGACTGTTGGGTGGGATGTCTGCCAGGACTTGTTGATAGCAAATTTAGCCAGTCCCACAAGGAGTCAGTTCACAAGGAGGTCCACCTCCCCCCATTCCACCATCCGTACCCCACCTTTTGCACCGGGTGATGGTAGACCTGTCCAGGTATTGAACCTTCTAACAAATTAGATCCATTCTAAGAAGAAAACACTTCGATGAATTCTAACTTTCCGTCACCTCTCCCCACTCCAAGCTCCCATCGAGGCACTGATAACAATCCCGCAGACACTCAGACAATGGTGGGGGGGGGGGGAGTCTTTGCCATACCTGCCGCCTGTGGCGAGATGTATTTGGCCACTCCAGCTGACACCATGGTGAGAATGACGTGATAAACGACCCACGAGAAGTACTGCAGATACCGGTAGTTTTCCAGCACATCGTAGACCCACAGGTTGGCTGGCGCAGAGAGAAGGGAAATGAACTCATGAACATACATGGCTATTTTATACAAACTAATCTCTGCTTCGAGTTAGAGGTTTCCCCAACCTTCCCCACTTAGAGAGATACTTATCTCCTCTGCCCTTTTGCATTTTATTTGATTTATTATTGTCACATGTACTGGGATACAGTGAAAAGTATTGTTTCTTACATGCTATACAGCCAAAGCATACCATTCTTAGAATACATAGGGGAGAAGGATTTGGTTTAATTTATTATTGTTACATATAGTGGGATACAGTGTGAAGTATTGTGTCTTGTGTGTTATACACACAAAGCATACTGTTCATAGATTACATGGGGAGAAGGATTTGATTTATTATTGTCTCGTGTTGGGATATAGTGAAAAGTATTTTTTCTTGTGCGCTGTGCAGACAAAGCATACTGTTCATAGAGTGCATGAGGAGAAGGATTGATTTGATTTATTATACATGTATTGAGATGCAGTGAACAGTACTGTTTCTTGTACATTATACAGACAAAGCACACTGTTCATAGAATACATAAGGGAGAAGGATTTGATTTGATTTATTATTGCCACATTTACTGGGATATAGTGAAAAGTATTGTTTCTTGTGCGCTATACAGACAAAGCCTACTTTTCATAGAGTACATAGGGGAGAAGGATTTTATTTGATTTATTATTGTCACATGTATTGGGATACAGTGAAAAGCATTATTTCTTGTGTGCTATACAGACAAAGCATACCATTCAAAGAGAAGGAAAGGAGACAGTGCAGAATGTAGTGTTACAATTATACCTAGGGTGTACAGAAAGATCAACTTAATGTGAGGTAGGACCATTCAAAAGTCTGACAGCAGCAGGGAAGAAGCTGTTCTTGAGTCGGTTGATATGTGACCTCAGACTTCTGTATCTTTTTCCTGATGGAAGAAGGTGGAAGAGAGAATATCCGGGATTTGTGGGTTCCTTGATTATGCTGGCTACTTTTCCGTGAAGTGTAGACAGAGTCAATGAATGGGAGACTGGGTTACATGATGGATTGGGCTACTTTCTTGACCCTTTGTAGTCCCTTGCGGTCTTGGTAGAGCAGGAGCCATACCAAGCTGTGATACAACCAGAAAGGATACTTCCTATTGTGCATCTATAAAAGTTGATGAGAGTCATACTGACATGCTTAATTTCCTTAGTCTTTTGAGAAGGTAGAGATATGGGTGGGCTTTCTTAACAATAGTGTCGGATATTCTAATCGATTGCTGCTTAGATAAATCCAGTTCCCACTTATTAACAAACAATGAAAAAGAATTTCTAGTCACTCTCAAAAGATAATCAGCTTTTATCTTCCAGAATCTTCTGTCTTTTTCACTGACTTCTTCTGTCTTCACTGTCTTTTGTTGGTACCTTAGTGATTCAGATGACGCTTTCTTTTAGGACATAAATGTGACTGTTAGACTGGCAAAGTCAGCTCCTCACTCTCTCTCTCTCCCTCTGTCTGTCTCGCTGTGAGCTGTGGCAGAGGCAGCTGCTGTCTGGCTCTCTGGAGCTGGGAGACTTTTATACCTCTGATGATGTACCAAAGATCCCCACGGTAGAATTGATTTACCCGTTGGCAAAACATCAAATTCAAATCTGATAGGCTGCTGTTATTGAAATGAGTGGTTGATTGGTTAAAATTCAAAAAACACCAGGTTGTCCCAGCAGCACCACTGCCTACATTTGTGATAAAATGGTTCACTCTGAGTTCTCTAGGTACAGCATTCACGCCTGCATCGCTTTTAACTCTCCAGACATGGCAAAAAAATTATCTTTTTTTTAACAAGCCATGCAATTTTACAATTCTTCGCATTTTAGAAGTATTTTGAATACATAACTTTATTAACACTAACATCACAACACCAATATAACCAACATTCCCAGAGCTTCAAAGGCATCACTCCACCTCAAGCGTAGCTGACCAGGAGTCTCCCCTGCTTACACTGCCAGATCTTGGTCAGTTTTGATGGTTTTACAGATTTGACATTCACCCTGTTTGGCCGCATGATCTGGGGTGGGACTCCAACCTGAAGCTTTTGGCTCAGAAGCAGGATACCACCTGCTTCACCATCAGACCCATTAGTGTTCATTTATCTCAATACTCTCCTCAGCAATTGGCTGACTGAATCATACAGCATGTTTCTGCGGGTGAGAGTTATAGACCGAGGACAGAACATACTCAACCAGGATGCACCCTCAATGCCCCGAAGCAAGACAAAGAAGAAAGAAAATTACAGCACAGAAACAGGCCCTTCGGCCCTCCAAGCCTGCACCGACCATGCTGCCCAACTGAACTAAAACCCCTAATCTTCCAGAGACCATATCCCTCTGTTCCCATCCTATTCATGTATTTGTCAGGATGCCCTGTAAAAGTCACTATCATACCTGCTTCCACTAGATCCCCCCCGCAGCAAGTTCCAGGCACCCACCACCCTCTGTGCAAAAAAACTTGCCTCATACATCTCTTTTAAACCTTCCTCCTCACACCTTAAACCTATGCTCATAGTAATTGACTCTTCCAACCTGGGAAACATTGACTATTACATGTAATCCCTCAGTTGGGCAGCACCTGCTGAACAATCCTGAGTATACTAATAGCTATACTAACAACCAATTTAAGAAAATCAGTCAAACTCACATTGTGGCTTACTTATTCTTGATAAAAGTCATATATTTATAAACATAGGGAAAGTTTTTAATTTAAAGTTTATTGAGTAATATCACAATCTTACATTAGCATTGCAATAAAGTTACCATGAAAATCCCTAGTCGACACATTCTGATGCCTCTTTGGGTAACACTGAGGGAGAATTTAGCATGGCCAGTGCACCCTAACCTGCATAAAAGCAAATTCCTGCAGATGCTGGAATCTTAAACCTGCTGGCAAATCTCAGCAGGTCTGGCAGCATCTGTAAGGAGAGAAAAGAGCTGATGTTTCGAGTCGGGACAATCTTTGTCAAAGTGAAAAGGCAGAGAAAGTAGGAGATATTTATACTGCAGAGGGAGGGAATGAAAAATGAGTTATAGCCACAGAACCAGGGGAAAGGCTGCTAACGGCAGTCTGAGAGAGAATAAGAGGTGCGAATGGCCAATGGCAGAGAGGGTAAGTTGTGACAAATGAAGATGTTGGGGGGGAGACAGAGGTGAAATTTGGAAAAGGGAAAGCAAAGAGGCAGAAAAGGTAAGGGAAGGGGGATGGAGTAGGGGGAAAGAGTTGGGGGGGGAAGAAAAATGGAGAAAGACAATAAAAGAAATAAAAGATAGAGAACAGTAAAAAAATTAAACAAAATAGAATAAAATCAAGGGGTCGAGGTGAGGTAGAACAAATCATCTAAAGTTATTAAATTTGATGTTGAGACTGGAAGGCTATGAAGCACTGAGCTGGAAGATGAGATAGTGTTCCTCCAGTTTGAGCTTCACTGCAACATTGCAGCAAGCCAAGGACAGACATGTGGGCATGAGAACACTTAACCAGCACATCTTTTGGAGCACCCGGAGGAGACCCACACAAACACTGGGAGAACATGCAAACTCCATACAAACAGTGACCCAAGCCGGGAATCAAATTGGAGTCCCTGGTGCCGTGGGGCAACAGTGCTAACCACTGTGCCATCATGCTGCTGAGAATTGAACCCAGGTCTCCGGTGCCACCGTGAAGCAGCGGTGCTAACCACAGTGCAACTATGCCGCCATCTGCAAATTTTCTCTGAAAACAAAAGGAATGTGTCCAAGCCTCAAGTCTTTTCTGAATTACTCAGGAGGTTGAAGAGGCTGTAGTTCCCTGTTGCTTTCTTCATGGCAACAGCTCAGGCAATCAGAGTCCATGTACCAACCAATAATCACCTATTTCTCCTGTGATTGTTTGCTGTTTCACATTCTTGCGTTTGTCCTGATGAGTGCAAGATGAAAAACTTTGACAGCATGCCTTTTTTTTCCTTTTGTTACAAAAATTCCAATGGAACACATTTCTTAAGTTTTCCCAATGTCACGCCAGCTTTAAGGCCACAGACCTTAACAATATAAGCGGACTGCACAATAACACACCTAACTGAAAGTCTAGGGCATCGAATCCCTGAGATAGATGCCTGGATTAATTAATGGGTCAGGGGAATGCTTTTCAAACAAAGGAAATAGCATTTCACAAGTGGTAAAATTAGTTTCAGGATACCCGTAACACAGGTTGTCAACCTATAGTCTGATGGCCACATGTGGCCCATCTAAGTAGGCCCAACAGAAATTTTTATTGACAGTTGCCCATGCACTGGGTTGCCACATTTTGCTGATTCCTGTCTTGTAGTTGTTTCTTTCAAGCCAGTCTGGCTGAAGTGATTTGTAGGTAAACAAGGTTTGATTTGATTTGATTTATTATTTCACATATATTGGGATACAGTGAAAAGTATTGTTTCTTGCGTGCTATACAAAGCATACCGTTCACAGAGTACATGGGGAAAATGATTTGATTTGATTTATTGTTGTCACATATATTGGAATACAGTGAAAAGTATTGTTTCTTGTGCGCTATACAGACAAAACATACCATTCATAGAGTACATGGGGAAAATGATTTGATTTGATTTATTGTTGTCACATATATTGGAATACAGTGAAAAGTATTGTATCTTGTGCACTATACAGACAAAATATACTGTTCATAGAATACCCAGGGGGGAAGGATTTGGTTTGGTTTATTATTGTCACATGTGGGAAGTATTGTTTCTTGCGCTATAAAGATAAAGCATAGCATTCATAGAGAAGGAAAGAAGAGGGTGCAGAATGTAGTGTTACAATCATAGCTAGGGTGTCGAGAAAGATCAACTTAATGCAAGGTAGGTCCATTCAAAAATCTGACAACAGGGAAGAAGCTATTCATGAGTCGGTTGTACGTGACTTCAGACTTTTGTATCTTTTTCTTGATGGAACAAGGTGGAAGAGAGAATGTCCGGAGCGCATGGGGTCCTTGATTTTGCTGGCTGCTTTTTTCTAAGACAGTGGTAAGTGTAGACAGAATCAATGGAAGGGAGGCTAGTTTGCGCAATGGATATTTAACCATAAAACCTATATTATAATCGAATGTCAAATTGAAGGGTTAACTAAAAATAAAGGCATTCTTGATGTCTTTTAAGAGGCAATTTAGCACCATTCTAATTTTGATTCTTTCTGTCATGTACCATGGGAAATCAAAGAACAAAATCCCACAGGAACAGGATCTTCAGGCCACTAAGCTGATGCCAATAGGTCGTTTCTATCCCTTGATCTGCATTTCCTTCAGAGTTGATCAAGATTCATTTTGAATAGAAGGATATGGGCCAATTTGGACAAGTTTAGTAGTTGAAAAAACGGATGGCATGGACATCTTGAACCGAAGGTTCTGTTTCCATGTTGTAAACCTGTATGACTTTGACATTGCTTAATGTGTCTGCTTCCACTGCCAGTGCGATCCAGGCATCCACCACCTTCTGTATGAAAAACTTTCCCCTGAAGTCTCCCTTAAATGTACCACCTGGTTGGCATGGTGGTTAGCACTGCTGCCTCACAGCACCAGGGATCCGGGTTCTATTCCCGGCTTGCGCCATGTCTGCATGGAGCTGCACGTTTTCCTCCGTGTTTGCACGGTTTTCCTCTGGGTGCTCCAGTTTCCTCCCAACCCTCCTGAGGAAGAATTTAGCACCTAACCAATACATCTTTGGAGTGTGGGAGGAAACCAGAGCACCAGGATGAAATTCACACAGACAGGGGAAAAGTAGCAGACTCCACAGAGACGTAACCCATAGGGAATTGAACCTGGGTCCCTGCCGCTAATCTCCCTGATACTAACGGGCAACTTAGCATAGCCAATCTACCTGACCTGAAATCTTTGGACACTAAGGGCCAATGTAGCCTGGCCAATCTATCTAACCTGCACACCTTTGGACACTGAAGGGCAATCCACTTAACCTGCACATCTTTGGACACTAAGGGGCAATTTAGCATGGACAATCCTTCTAACCAGCACATTCTTTCAGACTGTGGGAGGAAACCGGAACACCTGGAGGAAAGCCACGCAGACACAGAGGGCAGAAGGTACGAACTCTGCACAGGCAGTGACTCACAGCTGGGAACTGAATCCGCGTCCTTGACGCTTGTGAGACAGGAGCGCTAACAACTGTGCCACCCTCATTGAAGATGCTAACACAGGGGAGATAGGTCGAATGACTGCACGTGATTCAAAATTAGAGTGAGTTTTGAGTTTACAGCTATCGCAATACATGACAATGAGATGAAGAGCACTGTTTTTATTTGGCAGAAAGCATTTTGTTACCTCTTTGAAACTTTGAAGTGATGACATCCAAGGTGAAACTAATGATGGCCATGAATATACCCAGCAGAAACAGGAAGATCCAATCCTCTCCGACCTTCAGGATCTGGTGTCGCACATACAGTGTGAATGCTGAAATTAAACAAAGATATCAGGCTGAACCCCCTGGACTGTGGCCAACCTCCCAGTCAATTTAAATGTAAAGTTTATTTATTAATGTCATAAGTGAGCCTTACATTAATGCTACAGTGAAGTTAGTGTGAAAATCCCGAGTCGCCACGTCTGTTTGGGGAGAATTTAGCAGGGCCGATCCATCTAACCCACATGTCTTTCGGACTGTGCAAGGAAACAGAGCACCCCAAGGAAACCCACGCAGACATGGGGAGAACATGCAGACCTCACACAGACAGTGATCTGAGCTGGGAATCGAACCCAGGTCCCTGGCAGCAGTGTCCAAAGGTGTGCAGGGTAGAATCCATACAATCCCAACATGCAGAAGGAGGCCAATTGGCCCATTGAGTCTGCACTGACCACAATACCACTCAGGACCTATCCACATAAACTAATCGTTTAATCCTAGCTAGTCCCCCTGACACTAAGGGCGAATTTACCACGGGCGATCAACCTAACCTACATGTCTTTGGACACTAAGGGGCAATTTAGCATGGTCAATCCACCTAAGCTACACATCTTTGGACACTAAGGGCCAATTTAGCATGGTCAATCCACCTAACCTGCACATATTTGGATACGTTTGGCTTGGCCAATCACTTGACTTGCACATCTTTGGATACAAAGGGGCAATTTAGCATGGTCAATCCACCTAACTTATACACCTTTGGACACTAAGGGGCAATTTTACATGGCCAATCCAACTAACCTACACATTTTTAGACACTAAGGGGCAACTTAGCATGGCCAATCCACCTAATCTATACATCTTTGGACACTAAGGGGCAATTTAGCATGGCCAATCCTACTAACCTGCATATCTTTGGACACTGAGGGGCAATTTAGAATGGCCAATCCACCTAACTTTCGACCGTGGGAGGAAACCAGAGCACTGGAGGAAATCCATGCAGACACGGGGAAAGCGTGCAAACTCCACATGGACAGTGACCCAAGCCAGCAAACAATTGCAATAGATCTCTCTCTCTCTTCAACAAATGAGTTTAATTTAAGCAGCTTAAATCAAAGTAATCATAAATGCCTTCAGATTGGGGACCAGCTATCAGGACATAATCTAATTGTAAAATAGCCAAATTCCTTGCAAAGATCAAACTGAGATTAAGGCAAGTAAGCTTTAACAGGCTGATTCCATCATGCAGAATGATAAGGAACAGCAGCGCAGTGTGAGTATTTTAGGTTTCGATATGGGATAGGCGTAGAGCAGTGGGATCAGTCTGAGGATTGATACAAGCTATGGGGAAAGAGCAGGGCAGTGGGATTAATTTGGGGATTGATACAGGGCTATGGGGAGAAAGGAGGACAGTGGGATTAGTTTGGGAATTGATACAGGACTATGGGGAGAGAGTGGGGCAGTGGGATTAGTTTGGGGATTGATACAGGGCTATGGGGAGTGAGTGGGGCAGTGGGATTAGTTTGGGGATTGATACAGGGCTATGGGGAGAGAGCAGGGCAGTGAGATTAATTTGGGGAGTGATATAGGGCTATGGAAAGGGAGTGGGGCAGTGGGATTTGTTTGGGATTGATACAGGGCTATGGGGCGAGAGCAGGAGAGTGGAATTAGTTCTTGATGCATTAAGCATTGACACAATGGGCTAAATGGCCTCTCTGTGCTGTGGAACTCCAATCCATTAATCCCATTCGCCAAGCATTCCACTTACGCTTAAAGATCTTGAGCATCCTCTGTGCTCTCTTCCAGCCAGTGCTTTGGCTTTCCTCTGTCACAAAGTATCGCTTGTACAGCTCATGTCCCTCCTCGATGCCTAGCTGCTCCAACTTCCTGCCCTCCATCTCTGTCTCCGTCTCGCTGACCTGCAAGGGGCTGCCGACTGCCTCGCCTTCCGTCCTGGCTGCCTCCTCTTCCTCCTTGTCCAGGTCATTCTTCTCGGAGTAGGGAGGCATCTCCAAGCCGGAGCCCAGGATCTGGGAGTCAGCTGCTCGCTGTGACTGGCTTGGGTCCTGGATTTCCACTCGTTGCTTCCTCTGGAGTCCGTCTTTTATATAAGGCAGGCTCGATCTTCAAACTCTGGATTAATCCAGCCTGGCCTGCCTATTATGACCTGCACATCTTGAGTGATATGTTGTCATAATGACTGTGTGTGTGTGTGTGTGTGTGTGTGTGTGTGTGAGATGTATCCTAATTACAAAATATCCAGTAAAGAAGTTAACAGCAAATCAGGAGTCTCTGCTGATTAAGTGGCTCGAGTGGGTAGGGAGGGGATGGTGGGTGGGGGGGGGGGTGTGAGGGGAGTTAAGTCAAGTACGTTGCTGAGCTATTTTGATTTTTTTTAATTTCGACTGGGTTTATTAAAGGGCCCTCCACCGTGATAATCCGAACCAGCAACGGCTGCCAACGCAACAGCAATAGAGAACAGGCTGACCCCAATGAGAGAAGGCACTGGAAAATATCAGCAGGTCCGGCAGTGTCCAGAAGAAAAGAAAAAAAGAGCTGATGTGTCAAATCCAGATGACCATTTGTCAAATCTCAGACAAAGCATACTGTTCATAGAGTGCACAGAGGAGAAGGAAAGTAGAGGACACAGAAAATAATGTTATATTTATAGCTAGGATATAGAGAAAGATCAATTTAATATTTGATTTATTACTGTCACATGTATTGGGATACAGTGAAAAGTATTGTTTCTTGCGCGCTATATAAAATGACAACATGTGCCATTCATAGAGTACATAGGGGAGAAGGATTTGGTTTGATTTATTATTGTCACATGTATTGGGATACAGTGAAAAGTATTGTTTCTAGCGCGCTGTATTGAAATATAATGAAAAGTATGTTTCTTGCACGCTATATGGACAAAGCGTACCGTTTATAAAGTACATAGGGGAGAAGGATTTGATTTGATTTATTATTATCACATGTATTGGGATACAGTGAAATGCATTGTTTCTTGCGCACTATACCGACAGACAAAGCATACCTTTCATAAAGTACATAGGGGAGAAAGATTTGATTTGATTTGATTTATTATTGTCATATACCGAAGCCTAAGGGGGGGGAAACCTGACCCTTACAGGTGGATTACTGTCAGGAAGGGGAAAAAGGAGGGGAGACAGTCCAAAGACTTCCCCAGTGGCAGCCCCCCAAAATATCAAGGGCGTAGGGTTAAAAAAGGCAAGGCACGAGGACCAGAGTACCTCAAACGGGAGGAAAGGGGCTAAAAGGGAGATAGTGGTGGGGGATGGGAGGGTTAGAGGAATAGATAGGCGCTTCTGTGGTCAAAGGCGGGACTCCAGGATGGTAGTGTGCCTCCCTGGAGCAGGGGTGCAAGATGTGTCTGACAGGGTAGAGGGCATTTTGAAGGGTGAGGGGGCCCAGGCGGATGTGATTATTCACGTAGGAGAGAAGGATGTAGGAAGGAAGAGCAGGGAGGATATACAAAGGCAGTTCAGGGAGTTGGGGGGTAGACTGAAGAGCAGGGCCTCCAGGGTGGCGATCTCAGGGCTGCTTCCAGGGCCGGGTAATAGCGGAGCCAGGAGAAATGAGATCCTACAGCTGAATGTGTGGCTGAAGGACTGGTGTAGAGCAGAGGGTTTCGTATTTGTGGGCAACAGGGAAGTCTTTGTGAAAGAAGGGCAACTGTATAGAAGGGATGGGGAACACTTAAATGGGAAGGGTGTGAATATTTTAGCTGGGAGGTTAGCTGGAGTGTTTTGGCAGGATTTAAACTAATATGGAGGGGGGGGAGGGGCTGAAACCGATAGCTCGGTAGAGAGCGAGATGGGAGATAAAGTAAGCTTGCATGAGAAGAAATACACCAGGGAGAAGGAGGTTCCGAATGGGCTTGGAGGTCTGGAGCGTGTCTTTTTCAATGCGAGGAGTGTAATGGGAAAAAGGAATGAACTTAGGGCCTTAATGTTTGCGAGGAACTTGGATGTGGTTGCGGTGACGGAGACGTGGTTAAAGGAAGGGGAGCAGTGGCAACTGAATATTCCTGGGTATCAGTGTTTCAGGCGTGACAGAGGAGGGTCCAGAAGAGGTGGAGGAGTGGCATTGTTAGTTAAGGAGAGCATCACGGCGGTGCAGAGGGAGGACAATACAGAGGAGTTAGGAGCGGAGTTGCTGTGGGAGTTGAGGAATAGAAAGGGGGCGATTACTATGCTAGGGGTGTATTATAGGCCACCCAACAGCCTGCAGGTAGTTGAAGAAGGCATATGTAAAGACATTTTGGATAGGTGCAGAAAGAACAGAGTCATTATAGTGGGAGATTTTCATCTCCCTAGAGTGGATTGGAAAGTATCTAGAGCTGGGGGTTTGGACGGGCAGGAATTTGTAAAATGTGTACTGGAAGGATTGTTGGAGCATATGTGGGTAGCCCAACTAGAGATGGGGCTATATTGGATTTAGTTCTGAGTAATGAGCCAGGGAGGTGCTTGATGTTGTAATAGGGGAACATGTGGCTAACAGTGACCACAATTCTGTCTACTTTAGGATACAGATGGAAAAGGATACGTGTTGCCCTAGGGCCAGGGTGCTGAATTGGGGGAAGGCTAACTATGGTCGGATTAGGTAGGAACTTATGGAAACTGATTGGGAACGGTTGTTCGAGGCTAAGTCCACACTAGGAATGTGGGACTCTTTCATGGGAATACTGAAAATGTTGTAAGATAAATATATAGAACATAGAACATTACAGCACAGAACAGGCCCTTCGACCTTTGATGTTGCGCCGACCAATATAAAAAGCAATGACCCTCCAAACTAAACCATTCCCTTCTCTTCCATATACTTATCAACTAACCTCTTAAACGCCACCAAACTTGGCGCATCTACAACTGCCGCAGGCAGGGCATTCCACTCCCTAACCATCCTTTGGGTAAAGAACCTACCTCTGATATCCGTCCTATAACTATCACCCCTTGATTTAAAGCTGTGTCCCCTCATGCTAGCTTTCTCCATCCTAGGAAAAAGGCTATCACTGTCCACCCTATCTAAACCTCTAATCATCTTATATGTTTCGATAAGGTCCCCTCTTAGCTGCCTCCTTTCTAACGAAAACAACCTCAAATCCCTCAGCCTCTCTTCATAAGACCTGCCCTCCATACCAGGCAACATCCTGGTAAACCTCCTCTGTACCCTCTCCAATGCCTCCACATCTTTCTTATAATGTGGGGACCAGAACTGCACACAATACTCCAAGTGCGGCCGCACTAGAGTTTTGTACAGTTGCAACATGATGTTGCAGCTCCGAAATTCAATCCCCCTACCAATAAAAGCTAAGACTTCATATGCCTTCTTAACAAATATGTGCCGGCCAAGAGCAAAGATGGGAAAGGCAGGATTAGAGAACCGTGGATTACTAGGGATATTGAGGACTTGGTTAGGAAGAAAAGAGAGGCGTATCTTAGATTGAAGCAGCTGGGAACAGAGACAGCATTGGAGGAATATAGAGAGAGTAAGAGGGAGCTCAAACGGGGAGTTAAAGGGCAAAAAGGGGGCATGAAATGATTTTGGCGGATAGGATTAAGGAAAATGCAAAGGCTTTTTACTCCTATGTTAGGAATAAAAAGGTGGTTAGAGGAAAAATCGGACATCTTAGGGACAGAGGAGGGGAACTGTGCTTAGAGCTGGAGGGAATGGCGGAGATTCTGAATGAATACTTTGCGTCGGTATTCACGAAGGAGAGGGGCTTGTTGACAGCTCCTGTCTCTGGACAGCCTGGGAGCTGTGGACCAGTTGAGGGAAATATCCATACCAAGGGAGGAAGTGTTAGAGCTTCTAGGTAGCATTAAAACTGATAAATGTCTGGGGCCTGATGGCATTTATCCCAGGCTGCTTAGGGAGGTGCGAGGTGTAATTGCTGGGCCTCTGATGCAAATCTTTGTCTCTTCTTTGGATACAGGTGAGGTCCCAGAGGACTGGAGAATAGCTAATCTTGTACCGTTGTTTAAAAAGGGTAGTAGGGATAACCCTGGGAATTATAGGCTGGTGAGTTTGACGTTAGTGGTAGGGAAACTGTTGGAGGGAATTCTTAGAGATAGGATGTATAGGCACTTAGAGCATTGCGATCTGATTAGGGATACTCAGCATGGATTTGTTAAGGGGAGGTCGTGCCTTACAAATCTGGTCGAATTTTTTGAAGAGGTGACGAAAGCGGTGGACGAAGGGCGAGCCGTTGATGTCATTTATATGGATTTCAGTAAGGCGTTTGACAAAGTTCCTTATGGGAGGTTAATTGAGAAGGTCAAGACTAATGAGATATAAGGACAGGTAGCTAGATGGATAAGTAACTGGCTTGGTAATAGGAGACAGAGACTAATAGTGGAAGGGTGTTTTTCTAGCTGGAGGTCGGTCACTAGTGGTGTGCCGCAGGGCTTGGTACTGGGACCTCTTCTATTTGTAATATATATAAATGACTTGGAAGAGGGAGTAAGTGGAGTGATCAGCAAGTTTGCAGACGATACAAAGATGGCTGGACTTGCGGATAGTGAGGAACATTGTCAGGCGATGCAGCAGGACATAGATAGGCTGGTAGCTTGGGCAGACAGATGGCAGATGGAATTTAATCCTGATAAATGTGAGGTGATGCATTTCGGGAGAAAGAATGTAAGGGGGAGGTATATGATAAAGGGTAGACCTATTAAGAGTATAGAAACACAGAGAGACCTGGGGGTGCAGGTAAACAAGTCTCTGAAGGTAGCAGAGCAAGTGGAGAAGGTTGTGAAGAAAGCATATAGTATGTTAGCCTTTATAGGAAGCGGTATAGAGTACAAGAGCTGGCCTTTAATGTTGCAGTTGTATAAAACATTGGTTAGACCTCATTTGGAATACTGCGTCCAGTTCTGGTCGCCCTACTACCGGAAGGACATGGAGACTCTGGAGAGAGTGCAGAGGAGGTTTACCAGGATGCTGCCTGGTATGGAAGGTCTGAGTTACGAGGAGACGTTAGGCAAATTGGGACTGTTTTCCTTAGAAAGATGTAGATTTAGAGGAGATCTAATAGAGGTGTACAGGATTATGAGGAGTATAGATAGAGTAAACAGGGTTAAGCTTTTTCCTAGGATGGACTCGAATAGTACGAGGGGTCACGGGCTTAGGGTGAGGGGGGTAAGGTATAATTTGGATGCTAGAGGGAGTTTTTTCACACAGAGGGTGGTGGGGGTATGGAATGCGCTGCCAAGTAAAGTGGTGGAGGCAGGTACTCTGGAGTTATTTAAGAAATACTTAGATGGGCACATGAACAGAATGGGAATGGAGGGGTATAGAAAACTGATTTAAAATAGGGATCATGAGCCTTGGGAGTCCCTGGGAAGTGTGTAAATAGATGATGATATTGATGTACTTGGTTTTTATCCTACAGGTGCTTTGGTCCACCTTGTTGTCTAACAAGGGGCATACACGCAATGGGTCGTGAGACGGCTGCTCTTGGATTTTTTTTTCGAGAGTATCTGAGTGCTTCACATCATTAGTGTACGCTTGACCTGGACCATTTGATGGGCAACACGACAGTTCAGTGACTATCGCTGTGCTGTGCAGATGCATGGATTTGGGCCTGTGTCTGTGGGAGTTTGCGCATTCTCCCTGTGCTTGCGTGGGTTTTCTCCGGGTGCTCCGGTTTCCTCCCACATCCCAAAGATGTGCTCTTAGGCTAATTGGCAAAACAAATTCTCCCTAAATTGTCTCAAATTTGGTTTTTAATCCATAGATCTATAAACATGGACAGGGATCATGGGTAGAGGTGGGAACATTGGGATGGCAGCATGGGCTCGTTGGGCCGAAGGGCCTGTTTCCCGTGCTGTTTTGTTCTTTGTTCTTTATTGGGATATGTATTATTTCTTGCATGCTGTTCAGATAGAGAATATTGTTCATACAGAAGAAAGGAGAGAGTGTAGAGTGTAATGTTACAGTCATAGCTAAGATGTATGTTTTCTGCCTTTTAGCTTTGACAAAAGGACATCTCGACTCAAAATGTCAGCTCTTTTCTCTCGTTATAGATGCTGCCAGACCTGCTGAAATTTTCCAGCGTTTTCTCTTTCGGTTTCAGATTTCCGCATCCGCAGTAATTTGCTTTTATCTTTTTGCTCCCAGTGAGGTTGGTGATAGCATCATAGAATCCTACAGGGCAGAAAGATCTCCACTTGTCCACAATCCCTCCCAGGCCTGATTCTGTAACCTCACATATTTACACTGGCGTATCCCCATGACCTTAAGGGACAATTTAGCACAGCCACCTCTACCCACGATCCCTGTCCATGTTTTTAGATCTATGGATTAAAAACCAAATTTGAGACAATTTAGAGAGAATTTGTTTTGCCAATTAACCTAAGAGCACATCTTTGGGATGTGGGAGGAAACCGGAGCACCCAGAGAAAACCCAAGCAAGCACGGGGAGAATGCGCAAACTCCCACAGACACAGGCCCAAATCCATGTATCTGCACAGCACAGCGATAGTCACTGAACTGTCGTGTTGCCCATCAAATGGTCCAGGTCAAGCGTACACTAACGACGTGAAGCACTAGGATACTCTCGAAAAAAAAATCCAAGAGCAGCCCTCTCACGACCCATCGCGTGTATGCCCCTTGTTAGACAACAACGTGGACCAAAGCACCTGTAGGATAAAAACCAAGTACATCAATATCATCATCTATTTACACACTTCCCAGGGACTCCCAAGGCTCATGATCCCTATTTTAAATCAGTTTTCTATACCCCTCCATTCCCATTCTGTTCATGTGCCCATCTAAGTATTTCTTAAATAATTCCAGAGTACCTGCCTCCACCACTTTACTTGGCAGAGCATTCCATACCCCCACCACCCTCTGTGTGAAAAAACTCCCTCTAGCATCCAAATTATACCTTACCCCCTGCTCACCCTAAGCCTGTGACCCCTCGTACTATTCGAGTCCATCCTAGGAAAAAGCTTAACCCTGTTTACTCTATCTATACCCCTCATAATCTTGTACACCTCTATTAGATCTCCTCTAAGTCTACGTCTTTCTAAGGAAAACAGTCCCAATTTGCCACTAACCCGCACATCTTTGGACACTAAGGGGCAATTTAGCATGGCCAGTCCACCTGACCTTACATCTTTGGACACTAAGGCACAACTTAGTATGGCCAATCCACCTAACCTGCACATCTTTGATCTGAGAGAGGAAATTGGAGCACCCGGAGGAAACACCCACAGACACGGGGAGAATATGCAGCTCCCCACATAAACAGTGACTGAAGCCGGGAATCAAACCCAGGTCCCTGGCACTGTGAGGTAGCAGTGCTAACCATGCCACCCACTGAGTATCCCAAGTTGGGCTGAATGGCCTCCTTTACTGTACTGAAGGGATTCTATGATTCCCTAGTCACCACATTCTGGGCACCTGTTCAGGTAACACTGAGGGGGAATTTAGAATGTCTTTCGAACTGTGGGAGGAAACTGGAGCACCTGGAGGAAACATGAGGAGAACATGCAAACTCACACACAGGAGTCTTCAAGTTGCATTGGGCAGCAATATTATTGTACCTTAAATGGACACTTCTTTATTTGCTTAACACATTTCCACTCCTTTTTGCATTTCAGCCAGAGAAACTTTTGTCATTCCATCGCTCCTGCTGTAATCCAACATAATCACAGACCAGATAATTTGCCCATCATGTCCCTGCAGTCCTACACTGGGTCATTGCAGTTGTGTATTCCTTTAAGGGACAGAGGGGGGTGTTGAATTTACTAGGCCACATGTTCGGAGAGGATGTTGTGGACCATCCTGGTGGAAAGCTGAGCCAAAGGTACCACGGGTCAAGGGTGGACTTGTAATTGGAATTGTGCAGAGCAATTCCAGTGTCTTTGAGTCTGACCTTATTTGGCAATTAAGCATTTTGTTGATACGAGCCACACCAAGTCTCTCTTGCTCTATCGCAGTCATTAACCCAAAGCTTTAACTTTGCTCCTCTCCATGGAAGCTGTTTGAACTGCTGAGTATTTGATGAAGTCCCTGATTATCTTCTGTCTTACAATCCCACACACACACACACACACGCACACACAAACACATGCTCACACTTTCACACACACATAGACAATGTATTTTCACACACACTCTCATACACTCACTTATACATGCATTACTCACACACACATACACGTGTACAGTTTCACACACACACACTCACTCACATACACTCGCACAAACACACACACACACACACACCACACACACACACACACACACACACACACACACACACACACACACACACACACACACACACACAGCCTTGTCCCTAGCTGATTTGTTGTCTCTCTGCCTAGAACCATCTCAGTGTGCCTCAGTATCCCTCGGAGGGAAGGGGTGGGGGGCGGAGGGAATGAGCAATGGAAAAAAGCTCTTTAAAAGCAATTTAGAAGGCAGTGGATTTTGTGGGGAGTTTTGACAGGGGTTCATTGTCTGCCAAGAAAAAGCATTTTAATTCTCAATTTATTGCAGTTAAGAAAATGGAAAGCAGGATTAAGGCCTGTTCGAGTTTCAGCGAATGAATTCCAGTCGTTTAACCTTTGCAGGTACAGAATGGCCAGGAATTCAGAGTGACCTTTCCCTTTGATGTGCTGGGGTCCCTGTTGCTTTCTCTCTCTCCTTCCAATGGTTTTAACACTTCCCCCAGGCTACTGGTCCATGACTGCCACTTGCTAGCTTGCCCAAGACTCAGTCCCAGCCTTGGTAATTGAGCGTTAGGGCTGTTGGAGAAAGGAACGGTCCATGCAACCCAACCATTGAGATGAACAATGGGTGATATGGTGGTTAGAACCACCGCCTCACAGCACCAAGGACCTGGATTCGATTCTTGGTTTGGGTCACTGTGTGGAGTCTGCACATTTTTTCCCATGTCTGTGGATGTTTCCTTGGTGCTCCAGTTTCCTACCATACTCCAAAAGTTTGTAGGTTAGGTGGATTGGCCATGCTAAATTGCTCTTTAGTGTCCAAAGATATGTACATGAGAAGAATAGGCCATGCTAAATTGCTCCTGTAGTGTCCAAACTTGGGCAGGTTAGGTGAACTGGCCATGCTAAACTGACCCTTAATTTTAGGGCAATTAGCTTGGTAAATTATAGGGTTATGGGAATAGGACCTATGTGGGATTGTGGTGGGTACAGATTGATGGGCCGAATAGCCTCCTTCTGCACTGTGGGGATTCTAGAGAAAAATATTGGCCATGATCAAATGGCAGAGCAGACTCAATGGGGTGAGTGGCCTAATTCTGCTCTTACATCTTATGGTCTTATAATAAATCAAATTAACCTTTCGCATTCACAGTCTTTTGCGGCAGAGAATTGTAAATTTCCTCTATCCACCTGGACTTGAACTTTAAAATATGTTTGTAAGATTTTTTTCCCTAAAAGTAGACCTCAAAACTCACTTTGGATCTCAGTTGCTATGGAAAGAGACTAGACCGTTCTGGCTTTGAGGTCACACTGCTGGCCATGTCCCAAATAACACAGAGTGCTTTAAGGAGTTAAAGAGAAATGGTTCCCATTAGGCCGATGAATTGCCACAGGGAGAGCTGCTTAAATTCTTTCGGAGTGGCTAAGATCCTGCGTTCAGAGCAAGATATAGCGCAATGCATTCATTCCACTAACACAAGGGATTAAAATATTAATTTCTCCATAGAGCAGCTTATCTCCTGGGTGCTGGCTCTCTCTCTCACCTGTCCTGTTGCCACCAGTAATACCACTGCCACTGCTTGCTTCACAGATCTACCTCATTCAGGTGAGTCCAAGTAGGGTAGATTGACCATCCAGGTCCTTGCATAAGGTGGAAGAGAAAAAAGACGGCGTGGACAAGTTGGGCCAAAGGGCTTGTTTCATGCTGTAAACCTCTATGACTCTATGACAATAATCTCTCCCTCAACGTCAACAAAATTAAGAAGATAGGGAGGAAGCGTAAATGAGAACATGCCCCTGTCTACATCAATGAAGTAGAAGAACTTCAAGGACTTCAAGTTTTTAGGTGTCCAGGTACCAACAACCTTCCTGGTGCCCCTATGCTGACATTATAGTTAAGAAAGCCCACCAATGCCTATACTTTGTCAGAAGACGAAAGAAATTTGTCATGTCAGCTATGGCTCTCACCAACTTTTACAGATACACGACAAAAAGCATTCTTTCTGTTTGTATCACAGCTTGCTATGGCTCTGCCCAAGTCCACAAGGAACTACAAAAGGTCATGAATGTAGCCAATCCATCACGCAAACCAGCTTCTCATCCATTGACTCGGCCTACACTTGCCGCTGCCTCAGCAAAGCAGCCAGCATAATCAAGGTTGCTATGCATCCCAGACATTCTCTCTTTAACTTCTTCCTTTGGGAAAAAGATACAAAACTCTGAGGTCACGTACCAACTGACCAAAAACAGCTTCTTCCCTGCCGCCATCAGACTTTTGAATGGACCTACCTTGCATTAAGTTGATCTTTCTCTACACCCTAGCTATGACTGTAACACTACGTTCTGCACTCTCTCCTTTCCTTCTCTATGAACTGTATGCTTTTTCTGTATAGCACCTAATAAGCAATACTTTTCATTGTATCCCAATAACGTGACAATGATAAATCAAATCAAATCTCTCTCCCCTATGTACTCTATGAACGATATGCTTTGTCTGTATAGTGCGCAAGAAATGATACATTTCACTGTATCCCAATACAAAGAACAAAACAGCACGGGAAACAGGCCCTTCGGCCCAACAAGCCCGCACCGCCACCTCAATGTTTCCACCTCTACCCGTGACCTGTGTCTATGTTTATAGATCTATGGATTAAAAACCAAATTTGAGACAATTTAGGGAGAATTTGTTTTGCCAATTAGCCTAAGAGCACATCTTTGGGATGTGGGAGGAAACCGGAGCACCCGGAGAAAACCCACGCAAGCACGGGGAGAATGCGCAAACTCCCACAGACACAGGCCCAGATGCATGTATCTGCACAGCACAGTGATAGTCACTGAGCTGCCGTGTTGCCCATCAAATGGTCCAGGTCAAGTGTATACTAACGACGTGAAGCACTAGGATACTCTCGAAAAAATCCAAGAGCAGCCCTCTCTCGACCCATCGCGTGTATGCCCCTTGTTAGACAACAAGGTGGCCAAAGCACCTGTAGGATAAAAACAAGTACATCAATATCATCATCTATTTACACACTTCCCAGGAACTCCCAAGGCTCATGATCCCTGTTTTAAATCAGTTTTCTATACCCCTCCATTCCCATTCTGTTCATGTGCCCATCTAAGTATTTCTTAAATAACTGCAGAGCACTTGCCTCCACCACTTCACTTGGCAGTGCATTCCATACCCCCACCACACTCTGTGTGAAAAAACTCCCTCTAGCATCCAAATTATACCTTACCCCTCTCACCCTAAGCCCATGAACCCTCATGCTATTTGAGTCCATCCTAGGAAAAAGCTTAACTCTGTTTACTCTATCTATACCCCTCATAATCTTGTACAACTCTATTAGATGTCCTCTAAGTCTACGTCTTTCTAAGGAAAACAGTCCCAATTTGCCTAACCTCTCCTCGTAACTCAGACCTTCCATACCAGGCAGCATCCTGGTAAGCCTCCTCTGCACTCTCTCCAGAGTCTCCACTTCCTTCCGATAGTAAGGCGACCAGAACTGGATGCAGTATTCCAAATGAGGTCTAACCAACGTTTTATACAACTGCAACATTAAAGGCCAGCTTTTGTACTCTGTACCCCTTCCTATAAAGGCTAGCATACCATATGCTTTCTTCACAACCTTCTCCACTTGCTCTGCCACCTTCAGAGACTTGTTCACCTGCACTCCCAGGTCCCTCTGCGTTTCTATACTCTTAATAGGTCTACCCTTTATCATATACCTCCCCCTTACATTCTTTCTCCCGAAATGCATCACCTCACATTTATCAGGATTGAATTCCATCTGCCATCTATCTGCCCAAGCTACCAGCCTATCTATGTCCTGCTGCATCGCCTGACAATGCTCCTCACTATCCGCAAGTCCAGCCATCTTTGTATCGTCTGCAAACTTGCTGATCACTCCACTTACTCCCTCTTCCAAGTCGTTTATATATATTACAAATAGAAGAGGTCCCAGTACCAAGCCCTGTGGCACGCCACTAGTGACCGATCTCCAGCTAGAGAAACACCCTTCCACTATTACTCTCTGTCTCCTATTACTAAGCCAGTTACTTATCCATCTAGCTACCTGTCCTTGTATCCTATGAGCCCTGACCTTCTCAACTAACCTCACATAAGGGACTTTGTCAAACGCCTTGCTGAAATTCATATAGACAACATCAACGGCTTGCCCTTCGTCGACTGTTTTCGTCACCTCTTCAAAAAAGTCTACTAGATTTGTAAGGCACGACCTCCCCTTAACAAATCCATGCTGCGTATCCCTAATCAGATCGCAACGCTCTAAGTGCTTATACATCCTATCTCTAAGAATCCCCTCCAACAGTTTCCCTAGCACTAATGTCAAACTCACCAGCCTATAATTTCCAGGGTTATCCCTACTACCCTTTTTAAACAACGGTACAACATTAGCAATTCTCCAGTCCTCTGGGACCTCACCTGTGTCCAAAGAAGAGACAAAGATTTGCTTCAGAGGCCCAGCAATTTCACCTCGTACCTCCCTAAGCAGCCTGGGATAAATGCCATCAGGCTCCGGAGATTTATCAGTTTTAATGCTACCTAGAAGCTCTAACACTTCCTCCCTCGGTATGGATATTTCCCTCAACTGGTCCACAGCTCCCTCAGAGACAGGATCTGTCAACAAGCCCCTCTCCTTCGTGAATACTGACGCAAAGTATTCATTCAGAATCTCCGCCATTCCCTCAGGCTCTAAGCACAGTTCCCCTCCTCTGTCCCTAAGAGGTCTGATTTTTCCTCTTACCACCCTTTTATTCCTAACATAGGAGTAAAAAATGTTTGCATTTTCCTTAATCCTATCCACCAAGATCATTTCATGCCCCCTTTTTGCCCTTTAACTGCCCATTTGAGCTCCCTTCTACTCTCTCTATATTCCTCCAATGCTGTCTCCGTTCCCAGCTGCTTCGACCTCTCTTTTCTTCCTAACCAAGTCCTCAATATCCCTAGTAATCCACAGTTCTCTAATCCTACCTTTCCCATCTTTCCTCTTGGCCGGCACATATTTATCTTGCAACATTTTCAGTATTCCCTTGAAAGAGTCCCACATGCCTAGTGTGGACTTAGCCTCGAACAACCATTCCCAATCAGTTTCTATAAGTTCCTGCCTAATCCGACCATAGTTAGCCTTCCCCCAATTCAGCACCCTGGCCCTAGGGCAACACGTATCCTTTTCCATCTGTATCCTAAAGTAGACAGAATTGTGGTCACTGTTAGCCACATGTTCCCCTACTACAACATCAAGCACCTGCCCTGGCTCATTAGAACATAGAACATAAAACAATACAGCACAAACAGGCCCTTCGGCCCATGCATTGCGCCGATCACATCTATATCTACCAATCCACAGACTTATCTATAACCCCCTATCCCATTCATTTCCATATACTCATCCAGAAGTCTTTTAAAAGACCCCAGCGCGTTTGCCTCAACCACCTCCGACGGCAGCCGATTCTATTCACTCACCACTCTCTGAGTGAAAAACTTACCCCTAACATCCCCTCTGTATTTGCTTCCCTGCACCTTAAATCTGTGTCCTCTCATAGTGACCATTTCAGCTTGGGGAAATAGTCTCTGAGAGTCCACCCTATCTGTTCCTCTCAACATTTTATAAACCTTTATCGGGTCGCCTCTCAACCTACGTCACTCCAGTGAGAAGAGTCCCAGCTCCCTCACCCTGTCTTCATAAGGCCTGCCTCCCAATCCAGGCAGCATCCTTGTTAATCTCCCCTGCACTCTTTCAATAGCCTCTACATCCTTCCTATAGTGAGGCAACCAGAACTGCGCACAATACTCCAAGTGGGGTCTGACAAGGGTTACTCAGAACTAAATCCAATATAGCCCCTTCTCTAGTCGGGTTAGCCACATACTGCTCCAACAATCCTTCCAATACACGTTTTACAAATTCCTGCCCATCCAAACTCCCAGCTCTAGGTACTTTCCAATCCACCCTAGGGAGATTAAAATCTCCCACTATGATGACTCTGTTCTTTCTGCACCTATCCAAAATGTCGTTACATATGCCTTCTTCAACTACCCGCGGGCTGTGGGGTGGCCTATAATACACCCCTAGCATAGTAATCGCCCCCTTTCTATTCCTCAACTCCACCCACAGCAACTCTGCTCCTAACTCCTCTGTATTGTCCTCCCTCTGCACCGCTGTGATGCTCTCTTTAACTAACAATGCCACTCCTCCACCTCTTCTGGACCCTCCTCTGTCTCGCCTGAAACACTTATACCCAGGAATGTTCAGTTGCCACTGCTCCCCTTCCTTTAACCACGTCCCCGTCACCGCAACCACATCCAAGTTCCTCGCAAACATTAAGGTCCTAAGTTCATCCGTTTTTCCCATTATGCTCCTTGCATTGAAACAGACACACTCCAAACCTCCAAGCCCACTCGGAACCTCCTTGACCCTGGTGTATTTCTTCTTATCCAAGTTTAATCTATCTCCCATCATGCTCTCTACCGAGCTATCGGTCTCAGCCCCTCCCACCCTTCATATTAGTTTAAATCCTGCCGAAACACTCCAGCTAACCTCCCAGCTAAGATATTCACACCCTTCTCATTTAAGTGTTCCCCATCCCTTCTATATAGGTGCCCTTCTTTCACAAAGACTTCCCAGTTATCCACAAATATAATAAATCAAATCAAATCCTTCTCCCTATGTACTCTATGTACGGTATGCAAGAAACAATATCTTTCCCTTTATCCCAATAAATGTGACAATAATAAATCAAATCCTTCTCCCCTATGTACTCTATGAACAGTATGCTTTGTATAGTGCGCAAGAAATAATACTTTTCACTGCATCCCGATACATGTGACAATAATAAATCAAATCCTTCTCCCCTGTGTACTCTATGAACGGTAAGCTTTGGCTGTATAGTACGCAAGAAACAATACTTTTCACTGCATCCAATACATGTGACAATAATAAATCAAATGCTTCTCGCTTATGTACTGTATAAACGGTATGCTTTGTATAGTGCGCAAGGAACAATACTTTTCATTGCATCCCAATACATGTGACAATATTAAATCAAATCAGATCAAAATCAAATTTGTTCATATACCTACAAGATAAGTCTCAAATGTCGCTAATGTAACTACCTCAACCCCTTCACTTAGCAGTGCATTATAGGGCCCCTACCACCCACTTTGTAAGAAAAACCTTCTTCCGCACATCTCCACTGAACCTTTCCCCCTTACCTTGAACTTGCACTCCTGTTGTAATTGTCATTCCTGTCCTGGGAAAAAGCTTTCAACTGTTCACCCTATTCATACCCCTCATAATTTTATAAACCTCTATCACGTCACCCCTCAGCCTCCATCTTTTCAGGGAGAATAATCCCAGTTTCTTCAACCTCTCCTTATAACTAACACCCTCCAAAACCAGGCAGTATCCTGTTCACCACCTTTTCCACCTGTGCTGCCACATTCCTTCAGTCAGTGGATCAGAATTCTGGAAGTCTCTCACTAAAAACACGATGGGTATATCTACACCAGGAAGAAACCCACGCAGACACAGGGAGAATGTACAAACTCCATTGCATTATGTTTCTCCCCAGGCAGCAGGAAGTGTAGACTGAGTCAATGGATGGGAGGCTGATTCATGTGATGGGACTGGGCTACGTTCAAGATTGAGATCAATGTCAAACCTTAGGGTCTGCACCGGCTCAGGAAGGCAACTCACCCACCGCCTTCTTGAGGGCAACTGGAGGTTAGCCATAAACATAGGTCAAGCCACGGATGCTCACATCCCAGGCACAAATAATCTGTCTGCTCCAGAGCCTCAGGATGGTGTCATCAAGGTGCCAACCAAGCAATCAAGACACCTGCATCTTTGGGTTGTCAATATCTCAATATGATCTCCAGGGATTGAAGATTAACTGACAAAGTACAGACAAAGGTATACAGGCTCACATCCATCTTCTGCAATCTAAGGGAGTATCAAGCCTTGCAACTTTTTTGAGTTACCCAGGAATTATCCTTTTATTTCCTACAAGACACAGTGGCTGGCACGGCAGTTAGCACTGCTGCCTCACAGAGCCAGGGACCCAGATTCAATTCCGGCCTTGGGTGACTGTTTATGTGGAGTCTGCATGTTTTCCCCATGTGTCTGTGTGGGTTTCTTCCAGGCGCTCTGGTTTCTTCCCACAGTCCAAAGATTTGTAGGTTAGGTGGAATGGCCATGTTAAATTGCCCCTTAGTGCACAAAGATGTGCAGGTTAGGTGAATTGGCTGAAACAAATTGCCCTTTAGTGTCCAAAGATGTGCAGGTTGGGTGGATTGGCCATGCTAAATTGCCCCTTAGTGTCCAAACATGTGTAGTTAGATGGATAGGCCATGCTAAATTGCCCCTTAGTGTCCAAAGATATGCAGGTTGGGTGGACTGGCCATGCTAAATTGCACCTTAGTGTCCAAAGATGTGTAAGTTGGATGGATTGGCCATATTAAATTGCCTTTTAGTGCCCAAAGATGTGTAGGTTGGTTGGATAGGCATGCTGAATTGCCCCTTAGTGTCCAAATATGTGTGGGTTGGGTTGATTGGTCGTGCTAAATTGCCACTTAGTGTCCAATGATGAGCGGGTTAGGTGGATTGGCTATGCTAAATTGTCCCCTTGTGTCAGGGGAATTTGCAGGGTAAATACATAGGGTTATGAGACTAGGGCCTGGGTGTAACTGTTATTGGTGGAGTCTCGAATTTAGAATTTAACATGCTCAATCCACTGAACCAGCATGCCTTTGGACTGTGGCAGAAAACTGGAGCACTCAGGGAAAACCCACACAGCCATGGGGATAAGGTGCAGACTCTGCACAGACAGTGACCCAAGCCAGAAATCAAACCTGGCTCCCTGGGAGGCAGCAGTGCTAACCACAGTGCCACCATGCCACCCCTGGTATTCACCCCTTCATCTATGGCTGTGACAAAACAGACACAACGTTGTCTGGAGTACGGCGACTCGGGTTTTTCACAGTAACTTCATTGCAGTGCGAGTGTTAATAAATAAACTTTTTAAAAAACCTTGTGAATCCAGATCCAATGCAATCTTAAATTCTCTCTTTTATGGCCGAGTGAGCCACTCAGTTCAGGAGGCTATTCAGGATGGGCAGCCTTCATTCCATGATTTGATGTGATTTATTATTGTCACATTTATTGGGATACAGTGAAAACCATTGTTTCTTGTGTGCTGTACAGTAAAGCATACTGTTCATAGAGTTCATAGGGGAGAAGGATTTGATTTGATTTATTATTGTCACGTATAGGGACTCAGTGAAAAGTATTGTTTCTTATGCACTATACAGAAAAAGCATACCATAGAGCATTCCATTCATAGAGAAGGAAAGGAGAGAGTGCAGAATGTAGTGTTACAGTCACAGCTAGGGTGCAGGGAAGGATCAACTTAATGCGAGGTAGGTCCATTCAAAAGTCTGACGGCAGCAGGGAAGAAGCTGTTCTTGAGTCGGTTGGTACGCGACCTCAGACTTTTGTATCTTTTTTCCGCAGGAAGAAGATTAAAGAGAGAATGTCCAGAGTGTGTGGGGTCCTTGATTGTGCTGGCTGCTTTTCCTGAGGCAGCAGGAAATGTAGATGCAGTCAATGGAGGAGGCTGGTTTGCGTCATGGATTGGGCTGCATTCATGACCCAATGTAGTTCATTGCGGTCTTGGGCAGAGCAGGAGCCATACCAAGATGTGATACAACCAGAAAGAATGCATTCTGTGAGGGAATAAAGAGAATTGCTGAATCAGGTAATAAACAGAGTGTTCAATATCAGAGATTGCAAAGAGATTGTTCGAGTCAATGTGAATGTGGAGATGGGATGGTTGGGTGTGGGAATGTCACTTCTGAGAACATGTCCCAGCAACACTCACAGCCTAGCTTTCCTCCAAATCCTAAGCAGCATTGTGGTTAAACAGATTAAACAGCATTCCGAATCCAGGCTGCAGCAAGCAGTCGGAACTTGCTCAGTCTCTCCTACATTGCCACTGAACAGTAGGTGTTATTCACAGTTACTGTATACAGTACACATTGCCTGACATGCACTTTGCAGAGGATAAATTTTACACTCACTTACCTCAGCACTGAACTTAAGTGCACAATCCTGTTGGAAATCGGATAGAACTCAAAAGGTCACCAATCTGCAATGTTAATTTGACATTGTAGAACTTTACTCTGTATCTAATCCCGTGCTGTACCTGTCCTGGAAGTGTTTGATGGGGGATAGTGTAGAGGGAGCTTTACTCTGTATCTAACCCCGAGCTGTACCTATCCTTGGGGTATTTGATGGGGACTGTGTGGAGGGATCTTTACTCTGTACCTAACCTTGCACTGCACCTGTCCTGGGAATGTTTGATGGTTACAGTTTAGAGAAGCTTTACTCTGTATCTAACCCAGTGCTGTATCTGTTCTGGGAGTGTTTGTTGGGGACAATGTAGAGGGAGATTTACTCTGTATCTAATCCCATGCTGTACCTGTCCTGCGAGCATTTGAAGGGGACAGTGTAGAGGGAGCTTTATTCTGTATGTAACCCTGTGCTGAATCTGCCCTGGGAGTACTTGATGGGGAACAGTGTAGAGGGAGCTTTACTCTGTATCTAACCCTGTGCTGTACCTGTCCTGGGACTGCTTGATAGGGGACAATGTAGAGGGAGTTTTACCCTATATCTAACCCCGTGTTATACCTGTCCTAGGAGTATTTGATGGAGGGACAGTGTAGAGGGAACTTTACTCCTCATCTGACCCCATGCTGTACCTGTCCTGGGACTGTTTAATGAGGACAACAGGTTTATTTGATAGCACCAGCTTTCAGAGCAGTCTCTTTCATCAGGTGAGTGGAGAGTTGGATTCACAAACATGGTATATGAAGACACAGACTCAATTACAAGGTAGTGGTTGGAATTTGAGTCTTAACAGGTAATCAAATCTTTATAGGTACAGAGAATGTGAGTGGAGAGAGGGTGAAGCACAGATTAAAGAGATGTGTATATTGTCTCCAGACAAGACAGTTAGTGAGATGTTGAAAGTACAGGCAAGTCATGGGGGTTACAGATAGTGTGACATGAACCCACGATCCCAGTTGAGGCCATCCTCATAGTGTGGAACTTGGCTATCAATCTCTGCTCAACAACTCTGCACTGTTGTGTGTCATGAAGGCTTTGGAGAACACTTACCTGAAGATCAGAGACTGAATGCCCGTGACTGCGGAAGGGAACACTCCTGCCTGGTGATTGTCGAGTGTGTTCATTCATCTGTTGTTGTAGCGTCTGCATGGTCTTGCCAATGTACCATGCCTTGGGACATCCCTTCCTGCAGTGTATCAGGTAGACAACATTGGCCGAGTCACAAGAGTATGTACCGTGTACCTGATGGCAAGAGTGGGGATTTGGGGGTGGCCTTGTCTTCAAACAAACATGCAATTTCAATCAGACCATTGTTCGCAGCAAACTACCCACTGAAGAAAGTTATTCCCAATTGTAATGGGATCTTGATCAATTGGGCCAGTGGCTAACAAATGGCAGATGGGGTTCAATTTAGACAAATGCGAGATGATGCATTTTGGTAGATTGAACCAGGGCAGAACTTACTTAGTTAATGGTAGGGCATTGTGGAGAGTTATAAAACAAAGAAATCTCGGGGTACAGGTTCATAGCTACTTGAAAGTGGAGTATCAGGTGGACAGAGCAGTGAAAAAGGCATTAGGCATGCTTGGTTTCATCGATCAGAACATTGAATACAGGAGTTGGGGCATCTTGTTGAAGCTGTACAAGACATTGGAATATTGTGTGCAGTTCTGGTCATCCTATTATAGAAAGGATATTATTAAATTAGAAAGAGCGCAGAAAAGATTTACTGGGATGTTACGGGACTTGATGATTTGAGTTATGAGGAAAGGCCAGATAGACTGGGACTTTCTTCCCCTGGAGCTGAGAGGTGATCTTATAGAGGTCTATAAAATAATGAGCAGCACAGATCAGCTAGATAGTCAATATATTTTCCCAAAGCTAGAGAGTTTAAAACTGGAGGGCATAGGTTTACGGTGAGAAGGGAGAGATAAAAAAAGGTCCAGAGGACAATTTTTTCACATAGAGGGTGATGAGTGTCTGGAATAAGCTCCTAGATGTAATATTAGAGGCAGGTACAATTTTGTCTTTTAGAAAGCATTTAGATAGTTACATGGGTAAAAGTGTATAGAGGGATATGGGCCAAATGTGGGCAATTGGGATTAGCTTAAAGGTTTAAAAAAAAGGATGCTATGGACAAGTTGGGCCGAAGGGCTTGTTTCCATGCTGTAAACCTCTACACTCTATGACTATGACATCACACAGTCCTCTTACAACAACCTCAGCAAGATATGCTGGATCATCGACAAGGATGCCATCATCTCACACGAGAACACCATTCACCGGTACACGGTACATACTCTTGCAACTTGGTCAACGTTGTCTACCTGATACGCTGCAGGAAAGAATGTCCCAAGGCACTTACATTGGGGAGACCATGTAGACGCTATGATAATGAATGAATGGATACTGCTCGACAATCACTAGGCAGGAATATTCCCTTTCTGTTGGCGAACACTTCAGCAGTCACAGGCATTCAGCCTCTGATCTTAGGGTAAACGTTTTCCAGGGCACTAGTGATTAGTGCGGTAGATAGAGGGGAAACGGTGGATGTGGTGTTTTTGGATTTCCAAAAAGTATTTGATAATCTTTTGCCTCACAAAAGATTGCTGCAGAAGATTAAGGTGCAGGGAGTCGGGGGTAGGGTGTTAGACTGGATAGAGGATTGGTTGTCTAATAGGAAGCAGAGGGTAGGTATTAATGGGTGCTATTCTGATTGGCAGCTGGTGACTAGTGGAGTGCCCCAAGGTTCAGTGCTGGGGCCTCAACTATTTACCATTTACATGGATGATCTGGAGGAAAGGGCTGAGTGCAGGATGACGAAATTTGCTGATGACATGAAGGTGAGTGGAAAAGCAAATTGCGTGGAAGGAGTGGAAAGCCTACAGAGGGATCTGGATAGGTTGAGCGAGTGGGTGAGGACGTGGCAGATGGAGTATAATGTTAGCAAGTGTGAGGTTATTCACTTTGGTAAGAATAATGGTAGGAAGGATTACTATTTAAATGGCGAAAAGCTTCAGCATGCGACGGTGCAGAGGGACCTGGGAGTCCTTGTGCACGAATCGCAAAAACACAGAATGGAGGTGCAGCAGGTGATTCAGAAGGCAAATGCAATGTTGACCTTTATAGCTAAGGGGATAGATTATAAAAGTAGGGAGATTCTGTTGCAGCTGTACAGGGTGCTGGTGAGGCCGCAGCTGGAGTACTGTGTGCAGTTTTGGTCACTGCATTTGAAGAAGGATATATTGGCGTTGGACGGGGTGCAGAGAAAGTTTACTAGGCTGATACTGGAGATGAGGGCGTTGGATTATAAGGAGAGACTGAATAGGCTAGGTTTGTACTCTTTGGAGTTTAGAAGGCTGAGAGGGGACCTTATAGAAACACATGAGATAATGAAGGGGATGAATAGGATAGAGGTTGAGAGACTCTTCCCACTTAGCAAAGATAGCAGGACTAGAGGGCACAACCTCAAGATTGGGGGGGGGTGGTTCAGATCGGAGTTGCAGAGGGGTTTCTTCACGCAAAGGGTAGTGAATCTTTGGAATTCTCTGCCTGATGAGGTGGTGGAAACTTTCTCACTGAATATGTTCAAGTCAAGAGTGGATAGGTTTTTAATTGACAAGGGAATTAAGGGTTACGGGGAGAAAGGAGGAAAGTGGTACTGAACCACTGCAGATCAGCCATGATCTTTTTGAATGGTGGGGCCGGCTCAAGGGGCTGTATGGCCTACTCCTGCTCCTATTTCTTATGTTATGTTTTTATAGGGTGGCATTCACGACAGCACAGAATCACTGAACAGAAACTGATAGCTAAGTTCCGCACGAGGACAGCCTCAACCAGGATCTTGGGTTCATGTAATATCTGTAATACCCATAACTTGTCTGGGCTTGCAAAATCTCATAACCGTCCTATCTGGAGACAATATACATCTCTTTAACCTATGTTTAACCCTCTCTCCATCACATTGTCTGTATCTTTAAGACCTGATTACCAGTTAAGATTTGCATTCCAACCGTTATCTTGTAATTATGTCTCGGTCTATATATGTCCCGTTTGTGAACCCAACTCTCTGCTCACCTGATGAAGGAGCAGCACTCTGAAAGCTTGTGCTACCAAATAAATCTGTTGGACTTTAACCTGATATTGAGAGACTTCTTACTGTGCCCACCAAGTCCAATGCCAGCATCTCCACATCATGTTTGTTGAGATACAGTGTGGAGGGTGCTTTACTCAGTATCTCACGCTGTGCTGCCCTGTTCTGAGAGTACTTGATGGGGGGACAGTGCACAGGGAGCTTTATTCAAAATCTCACCTTGTGCTGTACCTGTCCTGTGAGTGTTTCAGTGTAGAGGGAGCGCTATTGTGTATTTAACCCTGTATTGTACCTATCCTGGAATTGTTTGATGGGGATAGTGTAGAGCGAGCTTTACTCTGTATCTAATCCTGTGCTGTGCCTGTCCTGGGAGTGTTTGATGGGGGAGACAGTGTAGAAGGAGCTTTACTCTGTATCTAACCCTGTGCTGTACCTGTCCTGCAAGTGTTTGATGGGGTAAACACAGTAAGAAGTCTCACAACACCAGGTTTAAGTCCAACCGATTCATTTAATAGTAAATTCGCAAGCTTTCGTGGTTTACCCCTTCGTCTGGTGAGTTCTGGCCTCAGACAGAGCATATAACAGCACAGACAGTTTACAGATTACTGATTAGAATGCGAATCTTTACACCTAATCTGTTATTCAAGTCTTAAAGTGGCCAACAGTGTGAGTGGAAGGAGCATTAAGCTCAGGTTAAAGAGATGTATATTGTCTCCAGACAGTACAGTAAGTGAGGTTTAGCAAACCCAGGCAAGTCATGGGGGTTACAGATAGTGCGACATGAACCCAAGATCCCTGTTGAGACCGTCCTCATGTGTGCAGAACTTGGCTATCAGTCTCTGCTCAACGACTCTGTGCTGTTTTTCTTGTAAAGGCCGCTTTGGAGAATGCTGACCCGAAGGTCAGAGGCCGAATGCCCGTGACCACTGAAGTGTTCGCTAACAGGAAGGGAACAGTCTCGCCTGGTGATTGTTGAGCGATGTTCATTCATCCATTGTTATAGCATCTTCATGGTTTCCCCAATGTACCATGCTATAGGACATCCTTTCCTGCAGAGTATTAGGTAGACAACATTGGCCGAGTTGCAAGTGTATGTACCATGTACCTGATGGATGGTATTCTCACATGTGATAATGTCATCCATGTCGATGATCTGGCATGTCTTGCAGAGGTTGCTGTGGCAGCATTGTGTGGTATTGTGTTCACTGTTCTCCTGAATGCTGGGTAGTTTGCCGCAAACAATGGTCTGTTTGAGGTTGTGCAATTGCCTGAAAGCAAGAAGTGGGGATGGCCCTAGTGAGATGTTCGTCTTCACCAACGAAATGTTGAAGACTCCAGAAGAGATGTTGTAGCTTCTACGTTCCGGGGAAGTACTGGATGACGAAGGGTACTCTGTCCACCGTATCGCATGTTTGTCTTCTGAGGATGTCGGTGCGGTTTTTCGCTATGGCGCATCGAAACTGACGATCGATGAGTCAAGCGCCATATTCTGTTCTTATGAGGGCATCTTTCAGCATTGGGAGGTGTCTGTCACGATCCTCCTCATCTGAGCAGATCCTGTGCATTCAGAGGGCTTATCCATAGGGGATGGCTCTTTAACATGTTTAGGGTGAAAGCTGGAGAAGTGGAGCATTGTGAGGTTGTCTATGGGCTTGTGGTACAGTGAGATGCTGAGGTGACTGTACTTGATGGAGATGCGTCTGTCCAAGAGTGCAACCAATTTTGGAGAATAGTCCGTGCTGAGTCTGATGATGGGTTGGAACTTGTTGATATCATCATATAGTTGTTCCAGTGATTGTTCCCATGAGTCTAAAGGAAGAAAATGTCATCAATATATCTAGCGTATAGCATCAATTCAAGGTCCTGCGTGGTGAAGAAGTCTTGTTCGAACCTGTGCATGAAGATGTTGGCATATTGAGGTGCAAATTTGGTCCCCGTGGCTGTTGTGTGTATCTGGATGAAAAACTGGTTGTTAAAGGTGAAGACATTGTGGTCCAGGATAAAGCAGATGAATTGTAAAATTGTATCTGGAAACTGGCAGTTGGCAGCGTTGAGTACTGAGGCAATTGCAGCAGTGTTTGATGGGGACAGTGTAGAGGGAGCTTTACTTTGTATCTAACACCATGCTGTACCTGTCCTGGGAGTGTTTGATGCGGGACAGTGTACAGGGAGCTTTACTCTGTATCTTACCCTATGCTATACCTGTGCTGGGAGCGTTTAACAGGGGGCAGTATAGAGGGAGCTTTACTCTGTATCTAACACCATGCTGTACCTGTCCTGGGAATGTTTGATGGGGACAACGTAGAGGGAGTTTTATTCTGTATCTAACCTCGTGCTATACCTGGCCTGGGAGTGTTTGATGGGGACAGTGTAGAGGGAGCTTTATTCTGTATCTAACCCCGTGCTGTACCTGTCCTGGGAGTGTTTGATGGGGGGACAGTGTAGAGGGAGCTTTACTCTGTATCTAACCCCGTGCTGTACTTGTCCTGGGATGGGGGACAGTGTAGAGGGAGCTTTACTCTGTATCTAACCCCGTGCTGTACCTGTCCTGGGAGTGTTTGAGGGGGATAGTGTAGAGGGAGCTTTACTCTGTATCTAACCCCATGCTGTACCTGTCCTGGGAGTGTTTGATGGGGGACAGTGTAGAGGGAGCTTTACTCTGTATCTAACCCTATGCTGTACCTGTCCTGGCAATGTTTGGCAGTGACAGTGTAGAGGGAGATGTCTTCAGGGATTCCCTCAGGATCTGTGAATGTTGGGAGAGCTGTACAGGAACATGTGAAGATACCCTTTTCAGCGATGGGCTAGGGCAGTGAGAGGTGGAAGAACGTCAGCCAGTGTCCAGGAACAGGGCATCAATTCAGTGAGACAATGGGAGGTGCAAACCTTGATAATATGCGAAAACCATATTCGTGGTAAGTCAGTGATCCCAGCAAGGACTATGCTCCTAATCTCTCCTGCAGAATGTATAGAATAGGGATAACATAGGGAAACTGTAATAAAGTCAAAATATGTAGTCATATGCATCACATTCTCAGGTCATTGATTAAATATTCCTTGGTCTCCATTTTGGTGACTCAATTGCAAGATATATCATTTTTGGAACTAGGAGGTCATAGTTTCAGGATAAAATACAAACAACATTACAGCACAGGACCAGGCCCTTAGGCTGTCCAAGCTTGCACCGACCAGGCTCCTGACTGAACTAAACCCTCCCACCTTCCAGGTACCATATTCCTCTATTTCCCATCTTATTCATGTATTTGTCAAGACGCCCTTAAATGTCTCCGAGGGGGAAAATCCTTTAGGATGGAAGTGAGGAGAAATTTCTTCACCCAGTGGGTGGTGAATGTATGGAATTCACTTCCTCAGAAAGAAGTTGAAGCCAAAACGTTGTGTGATTTCAAGAAGGAATTACATATCACTGAAAGGATTGCTATGGAGGAGGATCAGGATATTAAATTTGAATGGCCTCCTCCTGCTTCTGGATGCTGTGCCAATGTGAATTGTCACTGGGATACGACAGTGATACCTTCAGACAGAGGAGATGCAGGGGGAAGAGGGGATTGAGAGAGTTGGCTTACTCTTTTTACATCAGTTAGTTATTGAGTAGACAAGGCAAATGCAACAGCAGCATGGTGGACACAGAGGTTAGCACTGCTGCCTCACAGTACTAGGGACACAGTTCATTTCCTGGCTTGGGTCACTATCTGTGTGGAGCCTGCATGTTCTCCCTGTGTTTGTGTGGTTTTCTCAGGGTGCTCCGATTTCCTCCCACAGTCCAAAAATGTGCAGGTTAAGGGGATTGGCCATGCTAAATTGCCCCTTAATGTCCAAAAGTGTAGGTTAGGTGAATTGGCTATGCTAAATTGCTCCTTAGTGCCAGGGGAATTAAAAGGAAAATATGTGACATTATGGGGATACGGCTGGGTAAGATTGTTGTTGGTACAGGATCAGGTGGGTCGAATAGCCTCCTTTCATATTCTAGATTCTAACAGACATCCAAACTCAGATTGTGTGCATCACAGTGAGGAGAGCTGCATTTATATAGCACCATTCACTGCATTGCAGCCAAGGAAGTACAGTTTGAAATCTGGTCCATGTTGTAATGTGGGAAGCCTGACAGATCGATTTTTGCACAGCAAAATTCCATAAGAATCACAGCGATAGTGAGTGGATAATGACGTTGGTTGATAGGTAATTATTAATTCAGGAGTTAGGCAGGAACTCACCTTCAAATATTGCCTCTGGATCTTGTATATCGTCAGCCAAAAACCCCTCCCCAACTCAGCTGCCAACACTATCAGCAGTGCAGCACTCCCCCTGTATCATCAAAGTGGGGTGTCAGCTTTCCTCCAGAACAGGATTAAACATGTAACCTTCAGAGCCAGAAGCATTGGTGCAACATGGTGGCACAGTGGTTAGCAATACTAACTTTCAGCATCAGGGATCTGGGTTCAATTCCTGGCTTGGGTTACTGTCTGTCTGCACATTCTCCCCATGTCTGCATAGGTTTCCTCCAAGTGTTCCGGTTTCCTCCCACAGTCCGAAAGACTTGCTCGTTAGGATGCATTGGTTATGCCAAATTCTCTCAGTGTTGCTCAAACAGGTTCCGGAGTGTGGCGACTAGGGGATTTTCACAGTATCTCCATTGCAGTGTTAATCTAAGCCTCCTTGTAACTAATAAATAAACTTCATCTTACGAACAGATGCAGAAACTAGGATCAGCTAACTCAATGTATACAGGCCAAGTTCTAACCACCTGAGAGTTGAGAAGTTGGTGGGAGGGGAGCCGAAGAAAGCGGGACACATTAGCAGCACACATTAGCAGCACTGTGGATGACACAGTGGCTTAGCACTGCTGCCTCACAGCGCCAGGGACCTGGGTTCAATTCCTGGACTTGAGTCACTGTCTGCGTGGAGTTCGCCCGAATCTGTGTGGATTTCCTCTGGGTGCTCCAATTTCTTCCCACAGTCTGAAAGATGTGCTGGTTAGGTGGATTGGCCATGTTAAATTGCCCATAATGTCCTAGGGTGTGAAGGTTAGAGGAATTAGTAGGGTAAATGTACAGTGTTGTGGGGATAGGGCTTGGGTGGGATTGTGGCTGATACAGACTTGATGGGCCGAATGGCCTCCTCCTGCACTGTAGGGATTCTGTGATTTTTAAGTTTCAGCAAATCAAAATGGCAGGGAGGGAGAGAGGGAGAAGAGAGAGCAGTGAAGTGAAGGGTCCAGTGGTATTATTACTAGACTACTAATCCAGAAACTCAGCTAACATTCTGGGGGGACTCGTGTTCAAATCCCACCACGGCAGATGGTGGAATTAGAATTCAATTTTTAAAAATCTGGATTTAATTGCAGACCCTGAAACCACTGTCGGAAAAAAAAATCTGGTTCAAATTAAAGTTTATTTATTAGTCACAAGTTAGGCTTACATTAACACTGCAATGAAGTTACTGTGAAATTCCCCGACTCATGTTTTTCCTAACCAGTGCGTCTTTTAGAGTGTGGGAGGAAACCAGAACACCTGGGGGAAACTCATGCAGACATGGGGAAATGTGGGACTCCCATGGACAGTGACCTGATCCGTGAATCGAACCCAGATCCCTGGCATTTGTGAAGCAGCAGTGCCAACTCTACACTCAGTTCGAGGGGCAATTAGGGATCAACAAACAGTGGCCCGGCAAGGCCAACAAACCATGTAAGATTTTTAGAAAGAACATACACTCATAACCCAGAATCACAGAGTCAATGCGGACTCATCGTGCCTTAAAACAGCTGTTGTCTCATAACCAAACAGCCAGTGTTTGAGGAAATCTCCCGTGTTTACCCCAGTCTGCCTCCAGAGCCACTGCAACGTGCTTGACTCTCAAAATGCCCCTCGGTTGCAACCCACAGCTTGTGGACTGCAGTGCATTCAAGAAGGCAGCTCACCACCACCTTCTCAAGGGGCAACTAGCGATGGGCAATAAATGTTGGCCCAGCCAGCGACGGCCGTGTCCCACAAATGAATAAGAGAAAAAAGATTAAAGTGAAATAAATGATGAAGTACAGAGTTAAAGAAACACTCAGGCGTAACATTCATTCCTTTGTAAGATTATGGTCTTGATATCTCTTTTAGACCTTATATAACAAAGCAGACAAAGCACAGCACATTTACTAAATTAATGGGAATTTACTTGAAGAAATAAATATTTTAGGCAAATATGCTGCAAAAGAAGCTGGCTCAGTCTCATGACTCAGCACCCCAGATCTGTAGCGAAGGGGAAAATGAAATCCAAGAGATTGTTCAGGAATGCTTTTTACCCACCCGTACGTCTGTTGCTATTTGGGGAGGGTGTGGAAGACCTTGATGTGGATAGCGGAGTTGTTCCTGGTGCGAGTGAGGGGCTCTCCCTCGTCCAGCTCCAAGTCGTCCACCAGCTCGACGGTGGATGTGTTGGCGGCGATCTGCAGCGCCCCAAAACTGCCGCCCTGAAGCTGGAGGGCGATGTTGATCGCTCGGTTAATGGCCAACCCTAGGCCATGGATGCAGATCTCGCTGAAGCAGCCACTGTCCAGCATCTTCTGGCAGCGGGCCAGCTGCGCCTTGAAGTCTGTCTTCATGTTGACATAGATGTCATTCTTGCGTTTCGGCAGCTTGCGTGGCAGCCTCTTCCGCAGGGTGTACTCAACCTGGTCCATGTCCAACACCCCCTCCGATGCTGGTACCAAGGGCTGATTCTCAGCCATGCTCACTGCAAGGACACATAATGGAAGGAGTCAGTGAGTGAACAAATGCCGAGAAAGGCCACAATCTTAGTGATATTATTGTGAGACTGTTAATCCAGAAACTCAGCTAATGTTCTGGGCGGCACAAATGCTTAGCACTGATGCCTTACAGCGCCAGGGACCCGGGTTCGATTCCCGCCATGGCAGGTGGTAGAATTTGAACTCAATCAAAAAAATATCTGGAATTAACAATCTACTCATGACCCACTTTTGAAAAAACCCATCTGGTTCACTAATGGGGCGGCACAGTGATGAGTACTGCTGCTTCACAGTGCCACTGACCCAGGTTCGATTCCCACCTTGGGTCATTATCTGTGTGGAGTTTGCACATTTTCCTGGTGTCTGCATGGGTTTCCTCCGGTGCTCTGGTTTCCTCCCACAGTCCAAAAGCACAGTTAGGTTGCATTCTCCCTCAGTATTACCCAAATAAGCACTGAAGTGTGGTGACTACGGGATTTTCACAGTAACTTCATTCCAGCGTTAATGTAAGCCAACTTGTGACACTGACCAATAAACTAAAAACTCTGAATCCCGCCAAGGCAGGTGGTGGAATTTGAATTCAAATAATAAATATCTGGAATTAAAAATCTAATGATGACCCATTGTTGGAAAAACCCATCTGGTTCACTAGGGGGCAGAACGGTGGTACAGTTGGTTAGCATTGATGTCTCACAGTGCCAAGAAACCAGGTTCGATTCCCAGCTTGGGTCACTGTCGCTGACACTTTCTCCCCATGTCTCCAAGGAGTTCCTCCGGGTGCTCTGGTTTCCTCCTACAGTCTGAAAGACATGCTGATTAGAGTACATTGACTGTGCTAAATTCTCCCTCAGTGTTACTTGAACAGGCACTGGAGTGTGGCGATGAGGGGACTTTCACAGTAACTTCATTGCGGCATTAATGTAAGCCAACTTGTGACACTAATAAATAGTCAAGAAGCTCTCTATCTGTTTTAAAGACACTCAATGACCTGGCCACCACAGCCTTCTGGGGCAAAGAATTCCACAGATTCACCACTCTCTGGCTAAAGAAATTCCTTTCATCTCTGTTTTAAAGGACCATCCCTTTAGTTTGAGGTTGTGCCTTGTGGTTCTCCCCAAAACCTATCCACTATCTGTAAAGTACAAGTCAGGAGTGCGATGGAATGCTTTCCAATTACGTCGAGACTGCAGTTCCAACAACACTCGAGGAGCTCAACACCATCCAGCACAAGGCAGCCCACTTAATTGGCATCCTATCCACTAACTCCCTCTACCACTGACGCACATTGGCAACAGTGTGTACCATTTTCAAAATGGACCACAGCAATTCACCAAGGCTCCTTCAATAGCATCTTCTAAACCAGCAACCTCTATCGTCTAGAAGGATGAGGGCAGGAGGCACATGGGAACACCACCACTTGCAACTGGCCCCCAAGCCATTCACCCATCCTGTATTGGAAATATATCAGCCGTTTCCTCACTGTCGCTGAATCAAAACCCTGGAATTCCCTCCCAAACAGTACTGTAGGTGTACCTACACGACATGGACTGCAATGGTTCAAGGCTGCAGCTCACCACCACCTCAAGTGGCAATTAGAGATGGTCAATGAATGCTGGCCAAGCCAACGAGGCCCACATCCCATTTTATGATAAAAACACAACTACACTGCTTTTTCCTGGATTTTTCACATTAAATGATTGTGTGGCAAAGTGATAACTGGGAATCCAGTTGGAATATGTTATGTATCAATAAAAATAGTTAGAACTTTCGATCAGGATGGAATATCAGATTCTGCAAGAAAGGGGAAATAAATCAGCCAGGGTTCACTTCAAATCGCCACGGGATTTGAATTCAAATAACAAAAATCTGGGATTAAGAATCTACTGATGACCCATTCTCGGAAAAACCCACTTGATTCCTTCAGGAAAGGAAATCTGCTGTCCTTACCCAATCTGGCCTACATGTGATTCCAGAGCCACAGCCAATGTGATTGACTTTTATCTCTACCTCTGAAGTAGCCAACACACAGTTCAAGAGGCAATTAGAGATAGACAAATGCTGACCCAACAAGGCAAACAATTTGTGAAAGATTAAAAACACACCAATTCATAACCCAGAACCAAAGAGTCAATGCAGACTCATCAAGCCTTGAACAGCAGATGGTGCATAACCAAATAGCCAGTGCTCTCTGCCCAGAAATCACTTTCATGGGACTGTTACAATCCCAAATGGCCAATGGTCACCAAACCAGAATAGCAAAGCCTCCAAGTGCTGAACAGCCAGTGCTCACAGTCCCAGAAGAATAACGCCTCCCAAGAGTTGAGTAGCTGGTGCTCACAGTCCAGGAATGATGATGCCTCCTGGGGTGGAATAGTCAGTGCTCAGTGCCCAGGAATAGTGATGACTCACAGAACTGAATAACCAATCGTAAGTCTCAGAAAAGTGATGCTTCCCAGGGCTGAAGAGGCAGTGCTCTCTACCCAGGAATGATGATGCTTTCCAGGGTGGAATAGCCAGTCCTAGAATGGTGATGCATCCCAGAGCTGAATAGCGAGTGCTCACTATCCAGGAATGGTGATGTCTTTCTAGGTAGAACAGCCAGTGCTTACTGCCCAGGAATGGTGATGCAGTGGTTCAGGGGCCGCACAACCCTGGGGCCTGCCTGCCGGCCGCCACCACAATTAGACGGAGGAGGGGAGGGTAGTGGTAGCGGGGAGAAGCACTAACCCGGATCTCACCGTCCGCCGAACCCCGGGCCTCGCCGCTTCGCAACGCGCATGGGCCGTGACCTCCACAAGATGGCAGCCTCTCGGCCCTGCTCCTTATTCACTGCCCGGCCCGCCAAAATGGAGGAGTGTCAAGAATGATACAAGAGTATACTGCGCCCGTCACTGTCTCGGACCTCCTACGTTCACACACACCCCGCCCCCTCTGCCCGGCTATGCCAGGGAACGCTGCGGAATGCGTTATAACAACAGCAAGCTATCTTTCTGTGGCGCCTTTGAAATAATTAAAAGACATTTCACAGGAATGTTGTGAAATAAAATGTGGCACAAAGTTACTGGTGTATTATTTATTAAAGTTTCATAGTCTTTCCTTGCGAGATCTTGATATATATATATATATACATATATATAGGCAAGGGCCAGGCTTTGTGTCTGCATGGGTTTCCTCCAGGTGCTCCAGACTCAGATAATTCCGAAAGTTGTGCACATTAGATGGATTGGCCGTGCTAAATTTGCCCCTTAGTGTCCAAAGATGTGCAGGTTAGGTGGATTTGCCATGCTAAATGACCCCTTCGTGTCTAAAAGATGTGTACATACTAAATTGCCTCTTCGTATCCAAAGATGTGCAGGTTAGGTAGCTTAGCCATGCTAAATTGCTCCTTAGTGTCCAAAGATGTGCAGATTAGCTGGATGGGCCATGCTACATTTAGCAGGCAACAAAAACAACCCAAGCCTATCCAACCTCTCTCTCCGTTACTTAAATGTTCCATCCCCGGCAGCATCCTGGTGGATCTCCTCTGCACCCCCTCCAGTGCGTTAACGGTCCTCCTATAATGTGGCAACCAAAACTGCGCACAGCTGTCACCAAAGTTCTATCCAACCAATTATCTCAATGATCAATTTTAAAAGTGCTATTCAAGTGCTTACAAGACAGGCAAATTACTGAAGAAATGGAATTCAAAAGCATGTTAAACTTGCCTAGAACCTATGGGCCACACTTTTATTTGATTTATTATTGTCACACGTATCGGGATATAATGAAAAGTATTATTTCTTACGCACTGTAGAGACAAAGCATTCCGTTCATAGAGTATATGGGGAGAAGGATTTTGTTTGATTTATTATCGACATATGTTGGGATACAGTGAAAAGTATTGTTTCTTGGGTGCTATACAGAGAAAACATACCATTCATAGAGTACATAGAGGAGAAGGATTTGATTTGATATATTATTGTCACATATATTGGGATACAGTGAAAAGTATTGTTTCTTGCACACTATACAGACAAAGCATACCATTCTTCGAGAAGGAAAGGAAAGGATGCAGAATGTAGTGTTACAGTCATAGCTAGAGTGTAGAGAAAGATCAACTTAATGTGAGTTAGGTCCATTCAAAAGTCTGACAGCAGCAGGGAAGAAACTGTTCTTGTGTCGGTTGGTACGTGACCTCAGAGTTTTGTATCTTTTCCGATTGGAAGAAGGTGGAAGAGATATGTGGGGTCTATAATTATGGGATGTTTTTCCCAAGGCAGCGGGAAGTGTAGCTGGAGTCAATGGATGGGAAACTGCTTTGCATAATGGTTGAGCTGCATTCATGACCTTTTGTAATTCCTTGCAGCCTTGGTCAGAGCAGGAGCCCATACCAAGCTGAGATACAACCAGAAAGAACGTTTTCTATAGTCCACCTGTAAAAGTTGGTAGAGTATTGGGGTACAGTGAAAAATAATGATTCTTGTGCATTATACAAACAAAGCATACTGTTCATAGAGTACATAAAGGAGAAGGATTTGATTTGATTTATTATTGTCACATATGTGTGGATACAGTGAGAAGTATTATTTCTTGCACCTGTACAGACAAAGCATACCATTCATAGAGAAGGAAAGGAGAGAGTGCAGAATGTAGTGTTACAATCGTAGTTAGGGTGTAGAGAAAGATCAACTTCATGCAAGGTACATCCAGTCAAAAGTCAGAAGCTGTTCTTGAGTGACCTCAGACTTTTCTATCCTTTTCCTGATGGGAGAAGGTGGAAGAGAGAATGTCCGGGTGCATAGGGTCCTTGATTATACTGGCTGCTTTTCCCGGGGTAGCGGTTATAGGGATGAGGTGAGGTGAAGAAGCGGGGTGAGGTGGGAGCAGAAGCCCCGATAAAGACAATGTTGTAAATGCCATGTGAATGGAAGTTCTTGTCTCACACACACACACAAGCAGCTTTCCCATTTGCATCCACTGCCACTGGTGTCCATGAGGGTGCACTGCAGATTCAGAATATAGGCAAACAGTGAGGTTACTCTGGCTCTCAAGTTACATACAACCTGAACAGCAAAGTCATGTATGAGAAGCTCAGAAACATTAGCAGTCTTATTTCTTCAGGTGGTTATCATCTCCCACTCCATGGAGTTGAGTTGACCCATACACTCGAGTTACAAGCCCAAAACAGGCCCAATTCCTTCAGGTTTTACCCATGAGAAAATGAGGTGCATTTACCCATCCACCACTGTGTCTTGTTCCCTTTTATTCATTCATGGGACACAGGCGTTGCTGGCTGGCTGGCATTTATTGCCCATCCCTAGTTGCCCTTGGAGTGGCATGGTGGCACAGCAATTAGCATTGCTGCTTGACAGTGCCACGGACCATGGTTCGATTCCCGGCTTGGGTCACTGTCTATGTGGCATCTGCATATTCCACCCGTGTCTGCATGGATTTCCTCCGGGTGCTCCAGTTTCCTCCCACAGTCTGAAAGGCTGGTTAGGTTGCATTGGCCATGCTAAATTCTCCCTGAATGTTACTGAACGGGCACCTGAGTGATGTGACCAGGGGATTTTCACAGTAATTTCATTGCACTGTGTAAACCAACTTGTGACATTAATAATAATAAACTTTAAAACAATTCTAGATGTTATTTCTTAGAATTCTACTGTGCAGAAGGAAGCCATTCAGCTCATCGAGTCAGCACTGACTCCAATCTCATCCAGGCCTTATTCCCATAACCTCATGCATTTATCCGAGCTAGACCCCCCGACACTAAGGGGCAATTTAGCATGTCCAATCTACCTAACCCACACGTCTTTGGACACTAAGGGGCAATTTATCACAGCCAACCCACCTAACCTGCATATCTTTGGACACTAAGGGCCAATTTAACAAGGCCAATCCCCCTAACTTACACATCTTTGGACAATAAGGGACAACTTAGCATGGCCAATCCACTTAACCTGCATGTTTTTGGAGTGTGGGAGGAAACCGGATCACCTGAAGGAAACCCACACAGACATGGACAGAACGTGCAGACTACACACAGATAGTGATCGGAGCATCAAACCCTGGACCCTGGTGCTGTGAGGCAGCAGCACTACCCACTGTGCCAATCTGTCCCTTATTATGTATGGAATCTAATTCCCACCAGCTTTGGCCCATCAAGTTTGCACTGACCACAATCCCACCCAGGCTCTGCTCCCATTTCGCTACATATTATTACCCACTAATCCCTCTAACCTAAGCATGGCCAATCACCTAACCCGCACATCTTTGGACGATTACATGTGACAATAATAGATCAAATCTTTCTCTCCTGTGTACTCTATGAACAGTATGCTTTGTCTGTATAGCACACAAGAAACAATACTTTTCACTGTATCCCAATACATGTGACAAATAATAAATCAAATCAAATCCTTCTCTCCTATGTACTCAATGAATTATATGCTTTGTCTGTATAGCATGCAAGGAACAGTACTTTTCACTGTATCCCAATAGACGTGAATAATAATATATATAAATCAATAACAAATCAAATCAAATCAAAAAGTAGGCTGCATTATCACTGCAGTGAAGTTACTGTGAAACTCCCTAGCCTCTTAGGTAAATGTGAAAAATGGGAGTTCCCCAAACCAAAGTCATACCCCCAACGGATGGAGTTGGCATGTGAGCAGTTTCCCTTTCTGGCCCTATTTCACTCTGATGTGAAGGGGCAAGAACTTCCAAGTGACCCTAGGCACGACAGAGTCACTGTCGCAGGGTCGTGGCAAACCTGGCATGGTGGCACAGTGGTTAGCACTGGTGCCTCGTGTAGAGACAGCAGGTTTCATTCCCCAAAGGGCATTAGTGAACCAGATAGGCTTTTTACAACAATCAGCGACAATTGCCTTGGTCACTGTCACTGAGGCTAGCTTTCTGGGGCGGTACGATGGTACATTGGTTAGTACTGCTGCCTCACAGCGCTAGGAACACGGGTTCAATTCCCTGCTTGGATCTCTGTCTGTGTGGAGTTCGCACGTTGGCCCCTGTCTGCGTGGGTTTCCTCAGGGTGCTCCGCTTTCCTCCCACAGTCCGAAAGATGAGCTGGTTAGGTGAATTTGTCATGCTAGATTGCCCCTTTGTCTCCTAAGATGTGCAGGCTAGGTGGATTGGCCATGCTATATTGCCCCTTAGTGTCCAAAGATATGCCGGTTAGGTGGATAGGCCATGCTAAATTGTCCCTTAGTGTCAGTGGGACTAGTTAGGGTAAATGCATGGGGTTTGGAATTAGGGACTAGGTGGGTTTGTGGTCAGTGCAGACTTGATGGGCCGAATGGCCTCCTACTGCACTGTTGGGATTCTAAAAGTAAGGTATATTTATTAGTCACAAGTCGGCTTACATTAACATTGTGATGACGTTACTGTCACCACAATCTGTTTGGAGTAACACTGAAGGAGAACTTAGCACAGCCAATGCACCCTAATCAGCATGTTCTTTCAGGCTGTGGGAGGAAACCGGAGCACCCGGAGGAAACCCACGCAGACACAAGGGCAGAATGTGCAGACTCCACACAGACGGTGACTCAAGGTGGGAATTAAACTCAGATCCCTGGCATGTGAGGTAGCCCTGCTAACCACTTTGCTATTATGAACATCAATGTGTGGGGCGAGGTAGGCCATCTGCAGTTAGAGAGGGAGGTAAGGAAGGGTGGGTCTCGGAACAAGTCCCGACAGAAAGCTCCAGAACTCCCCATGAGCACAATTCTTCTATAATCTGGAGCTGAACAGTTAGGAGCAATGAGTACATAAAGTAACACCTTCACAAAACATCCTTTAACAACAAATTTTCAAAGCTCTGAGACGTGTTGCATGTTTATTTTTAATAAGTGGACGTTCATAATTAAATGTTGGATGTTTCTGTCTGGTTGTTTTGTTTCTGCCCATAGTTACAAGAGCTTTCAAAATGCGGTCACATTGGGAAATTGTTTGGGAAGCACTGTTATAAGGGACACTGTGACACTATTTCAGAGAACAGCACAGGGTAGGAGTAGATCATTCGGCCCCTCAAGCCTGCTCCAGTGGCATGCTGCCTCACAGCATCAGTGCAATTCCAACTTCAAGTCACTTCCTGCGTAGAGTTTGCACATACTCCCGTGTCTGCACAAGTTTCTTCTGGGTGCTCCGGTTTCCTCCCACATGCCAAAAGACATGCTGGTCAGGATGCATTGACCTATGCTAAATTCTCCCTCCGTATTGTCCGAACATGGGCGACTATGGGGATTTCACAGCAGTAACTTGAGTGCATTGTTAATATAAGCCGACTTGTTCAATTCAGGCCTCGAATTACTGTCTGTGTGGAGTTTGCACATTCTCCCCATGTCTGCATGGATTTCCTCCAAGTGCTCCGGTTCCTCCCACAGTCCGGAAGACGTGCAGGTTAGAGTGCATTGGCCATGCTAAATTGCCCTTTAGTGTCCAAAGATGTGCAGGTTAGGTGGATTGGCCATGCTAATTTGCCCTTTAGTGTCCAAAGATGTGTGGGTTATGCTAAATGTGGCCATGCTAAATTGATCTTAGTGTTAGGTGGTTAGCAGGATAAATATGTGGGGCTATGAGGATAGGGCCTGAGTGGGATTATGTTCAATGCAGACTTGATGGGCCAAATGAACTCCTTCAGTCTAGTATGGATTTAATGATTCTGCTCAGTAATGGATAACTTAAAAACTTTATTTATTAGTGTCACAAGTTGGCTTACATTAACACTGCAGTGAAAGTTGCTATGAAAATGTCCTAGTCACCACACTCCGGCACCTGTTTGGGTAACACTGAAGGAGAATTTAGCACGGCCAATGCACCCTAACCAGCACGTCTTTCGGACTGTGGGAGGAAACCTGAGCACCCAGAGGAAATCCACACAGACACAGGGAGAATGTGCAGACTCCGGACAGATAGTGACTCGAGCCAGGAATCAAACCCGGTTCCCTGAAGCTGTGAGGCAGCAGCACCAACAACTGTGCTACAGGCGAGTGAGTGGGCCGCACAAGAGGGAATGAGTTGGCGAGAATATGGGATTGAGGTTAAACCATAATCTTATTGAACGGGGGAGGAGGCTGGGAGGGACCAAGTGGCCGACTCCTGCTCACGTTGTATCTCAGTATGTAACATCAGCCAGTGTACCTCGTTATCACCACTCACCAGTGATCCCTGCCAGAATATATTTGTACATCCCTCTTTAGCACTTTTCCTTCTCTCTGCTTTCACATCACACCTAAAATTGAACAAGTTTATTTGGTAGCACGGGCTTTCAGATGAATGGAGGGGTAGTTTTCACAAACAGGGCATATATAGACAGAGACACAACCACAAGCTTCACCCCTCTTTAACATATGATTATTTCTCTCTCTCTCCACTTGCACTGTGTAGACCTGTAAAGTCTTGATTGTAAAGACTTGCATTCCAACCATTATCTTGCAATTGTGTCTCTGTCTGTACATGCCCTGTTTGTGAATCCAACTTCTTCTCACCTGATGAAGAAGCAGCGCTCTGAAAGCTTGTGCTACCAAATAAACCTGTTGGACTTTAATCTGGCATTGTGAGACTTCTTACTGTGCTCACCCCAGTACAAAGCTGGCATCTCCATATCATCACCTAAAATTGCCTCTATGATGAGGTGACTTTGATTTTGCTGGCTGCTTTCCTTGAGGCAGCGGGAAGTGTAGACAGAGTCAATGGATGGGAGGCTGGTTTGAATGACGGACTGGGCTGTCTTCATGACCTTTTGTAGTCTTGGGCAGAGGAGGAGCCCATACCAAGCTGTGATACAACGAGAAAGGATGCTTACCATAGTACATCTGAAATGGTACTCCCACCTGTAATCTGTAATGAACTTCCACCCACCCGACGAAGGAACAGCCAGTTCTGAAAGCTCGTGACATTTGATACAAATGAACCTGTTGGACTTTAACCTGGTGTTATTAGACTTCTTACACAGTTAGTGAGAAGAGTTGTAGCTGACATGCCTAATTTCCTTAGTCTTCTGAGAAAGTAGGGCGTTGGTGGGCTTTCTTAACTGTAGTGTGGGCATGGGGGACCAGGATGGGTTATTGGTGACCTAAATCCTTGCAACTCTCAACCCAAAGTGCTGAGTTGCATGGGCCACCTCTAAGCATCTCTTTGTACCAAAGCTGAGAGCCGTATTTTTGCAGCATTGTGCTCCACTGGTCCTGAGCACTGTGGCTTACCTCAGTGCCATGCAGTCAAGCACATGTCCCTGACTGCAGCATCACCGTCACCCAGAGAGCAAGGATTCCAATGAGTCTGGTATGACACTTGATAAAATACTTTCCCTATCGGTTCAAGCTTGCTGTTTTTAAAAATTGTTGTCAAGTGGAAGCCTTTCTTTCAGCACCTCCAGAAGCCAGTCACCACAACAGAAAGTCACAACACAATCACCCTCTGCCAGGGGTTGTACACTGGGTAACAGCAGCAGTGACTGGGACAGCAAATTCTCCAGATTGCACTTGAGTCAGCCCTGCTATTGTTAGGACAACTAGCCTGCTCCACATATTTCATTTCAGCCACTCTGAGTTGTTTACACTGCGGCAGGCTGGATGGGGGAATCACAGCGCGGGGAGGGTGAGGTGTTCACTTACTTCCCCACTCTTTATAGAATCAGAGAATCTACAGTCCATTGAACCCGCACCGACCACAATCCCTTCCCAGGCCCGATCTCCATAAGCCCACATATTTACCCTCCTAGTCCCCCTAACACTAAGGGGCAATTTAGCATGGCCAAACCACCTAACCTACACATCTTTGGTCACTGAGGAGCAATTTAACATGGCTAATTCAGCTAACCTGTGCAACTTTGATCACTAAGGAGCAATTTAGCATGGCCAATCCACCTAACCTGCTCATCTTTGAACATTTAGGGGCAATTTAGCATAGCTAATTCTCCAAACCTGCATATCTTTGGACTCTAAGGGGTAATCTAGCATAACCAATCCACCTAACCTACACATCTTTGGACACTAAGGGGCAATTTAGCATGGTCAGTCCACCTAATCTGCACGTCTTTAGTCACTTAGGGCAATTTAGTATGGCCAATCCACCTAACCTGCACATCTTTGACTCTAAGGGGAAATTTAGTATGGCTAATCCACCTAACCCACGCATCTTTGGACACTAAGGGGCAATTTAGCATGGTTAGTCCACCTAATCTGCGAGTCTTTGGACAGTTAGGGCAATTTAGCATGGTCAATCGACCTAACCTGCATATCTTTGGACAGTAAAGGGCAATTTAGCATAGCTAATCCACCTAACCTGCACATCTTTGGACACTAAGGGACAACTTAGAATGGCCAATCCACCTAAACTGCACATCTTTGGACACTAAGGGGCAATTTAGCATGGCCAATCCACCTAACCTGCATCTTTGGATACTAAGGGGCAATTTAGCATGGCCAATCCATGTAACCTGCACATCTTTAGACACTCAAGTGCAATTTAGCATGGCCAATCCATCTAACCTGCAGATCTTTGGATACTTAGCGGCAACTTAGCATGACTAATCCACCTAGCCTCCACATCTTTGGACGCTAAGGGGCAATTTAGCATGGCCAATCCACCTAACCCGCACATCTTTAGACACAAAGGGGCAATTTAGCATGGCCAATCCGCCTAATCTGCACACCTTTGGCTCTAAGGGGAAATTTAGCATGGCCAATCCACATAACCTACACATCTTTGGTCACTAAGGAGCAATTTAGCACAGCTAATCCACCTAACCCACTCATCTTTGAACACTTAGGGGCAATTTAGCATAGCCAATTCGCCAAACCTGTACATTTTTGGATTCTAAGGGGTAATTTAGCCTGGCTAATCCTCCTAACCTGCGCATCTTTGGATACTTAGGGGCAATTTAGCATAGCCAATCCACCAAATCTACACATCTTTGCTCTCCAACAGGACATCACTGGAGCATCTGTACCTGTGCACTCAGGCTCTGGGGTGAGATTTGAACATAGATCCTTGTGAGTGAGAAGCAGAAGTTCTGTACACTGAGCCACAGCTGATACTAGATGTGCTATGTAATTAAACATAATATCCATGTTTGTTTTAAGGAGCCAATCTTTCTCCCAGGCCTTCACTGAGATCACTGATCTTCCAGAATTCCTGGTTTGCAAATTTGGAGGGCAGCAGCTGTGTGTGAGTTACAGCTCCTGCCTTCAGCTCTCTGGCCAGATTTGATTTGATTTATTATTGTCACATGTATTGGGATACAATGAAAAGTATTGTTTCTTGCACACTTTACAGACAAAGCATACTGTTCATACAGTACATTCGGAGAAGAATTTGCTTTATTATTGTCACATGTTTTGGGATACAGTGAAAAGTATTGTTTCTTGTGTGCTATACAGACAAAGCATACTGTTCACAGAGTACATGGGAGAGAAGGATTTGATTTGATTTATTGTTGTCACATGTATTGGGGTACAGTGAAAAGTATTGTTTATTAAGTGCTATACAAAAAAGCATACCATTTATAGAGAAGGGAAGCAGAAGGTGCAGAATGTAGTGTTACAGTCACAGCTAGAGTGTATGTCTGTGCATATATGTGTGAGTGTGTGCGAGTATGTGAGCATGTATGAGCGTGTGTGTGTGAGTATGTGTGTCCGCGCGCATGGGTGTGTGTGTAAGTGTGTGAATGTGTGTATGTGAACATGTGTATATGAGTGTGTGCGTACGTGTGCCTGTGTGTTTGCCCATGTGTGTGTGTGTGTATGTGAGTGAGTGTATGCGAGTGTGTGTGCGTGTGAATGTGTGCGTGTGAATGTGTGTGTGTGTGTGAATGTGTGTATGTGAGCATATGTGTGTGTGTGAATGTATGTGTGCATGTGTGTGTGTGTGTTTGTGTGTGTGTGTGTATGAGTGTGTATGTATGTGCGCCTGTGTGTTTGCATGCACGCACATATGTGTGTGTGTTTTGTGTGTGTGTGTGTCTGTGTGTGTGTGTGTGTGTGTGTGTGTGTGTGTGAGTGTATATGTGGGCATGTGTGTGACTGTGAGTGTGAGTGTGTCAGTCTGTGCACAGACACTGGGTGAACTACAGGATGGGGACATGGAGGAATTATGCACTCCCCAGTCCAACAGTCTTAAAACTGTTACTCTCATGGCTGACACATTTTGCAAGGGAAGCTGGCAGTGCGCGGTGGCAGTGCTATTGGCAACCATAATGTAACATCTTGTGACAGGAGAGGGTGAATTCACGAGAGGAGGGGAGAAAATCATAGAACCCCTATAGTGCAGAAGGAGGCCATTCGGTTCATAAAGTCTGCAATGATCCCAATCCCACCTAGATCCTATCCCCATAACCCCACATATGTACCCCAGTGAGTCCCCCTGACAGTAGGGTCATTTTAGTATGACCAATCCACCTAACCAGCACATCTTTCAGACTTTGTGAGGAAACTTGAGGAAACCCACGCATACATGTGGGGGGAGAACATGCAGACTTCCACACAGCCAGGATCCATGGAGCTGTGAGGCAGCAGTGCTAACCACTGTGCCACATCTTGCCCGAAAATGAGTTGGGGGGGAGGGGTGAGGATGTGGGAAATGCCCATCACAAATGAAGGGGAAAAGAAAAGACACCAAATCTTTGAGGAAAAGTGTGGAATAGGATGTGAAAGCTCTTTGAAAACAGCCACCTAATAATGATGGGCCGAATGGTCAGTGCTACATCATAGTTTTTATCAGGACAACCTTTCAGTTTTCCTGATCTCCTCTTCAAATGTTGAGCGCACAACTGTCAGCGACTGAATCAGTGTCAGAGAGACAAGTGTCCACAGCATCACACAATGCAGACCCTGCTATTTACAACTCGACTTCTCCACAATCTCTTTGTTTCCTCTCTGTCCCTTGTATCCTTAACTGATTGGACTAGTCCTGCAAGCCAGCACACGGGTTGGTCAGTTAGCGTCTGGATGTGACCGCTCTGACAGTCAGACATGTCCTACAGCACGTAGAGTACTCCCTTTGGCCTGCAGCCCGCTTTCTTTAAGAGGAGCTAACCTCAGCTTCCTGCCTTGGAGGATAAATAATCAAAAAAAGACACTGGAGGCCCTCGAAAGTGCGCTTTAAGACCTAGAGGTTTCCCGTGAGGGTACTGGCTCCACCAGATGTGTGTTCCCCCTTCAACGACTATACCAGATGACCTGGTGTTGAACTGACAGATTGACTTGTCAGGAGTTTTTTGATGAATCAGAGACAAAAGGCTGTCTGGAGCGCTTCCATCAGTGGATGTGGCGTCTCTCTGGGTGGTGGGACAGACAACAGTCACATCAAATTTGACCCAAGGCTACCTCATGACCCATGCTCCGTGGTTCAGGTTCTATTCAATATTATTTATAGTTGGGGCAGTGTGGCGTCAGGTTACTCTATGGACAAAGGTAACAAAAACACCAGCGAATATGTTTTTGTGTTTGACTCCGTGCTCTGGACCCTGGCATCGTTTTAAACAAACACACTGAGAGAGATCTGTGGTTGTCCTGATGCATGGCCTCGTGCTGAGGCGCAGTGTGTGTGTCGAGGCTGGAGGTCAGGGGTTCAAACTCCCACTCTGGAGACACCAGCATGATAATCCAGCCAGGGCTGAGCGAGTGCTGCGCTGCTGTAAGTGCTGTTGTACGGATGGGGCCTTAGATAGGGGCTGGGAGAGAACTGAGGAGATTGAGGGGTTTGAGGGGTGGAGTTTGCTGGAGGAAGGTGCAGGCAGGATACTGGATTTGAGGCCACAAAACGATCAGGCACTGTCTAAAAAAGTGGCAGAGCTGCCATGAGGGGTTAATTCCCACTTCTCAGTCCCACATGCTCAAACATTTTATTTATATATGAGTCACAAGCAAGGCTTATATTACCACTATAATGAAGACCATAAGACATAGGAGCAGAATTAGGCCCGACAGCCCATCATCTCTGCTCGCCATTCAATTACAGCTTTTTCTCATTCCCATTCTCTACCTTTTCCCTATAACCCAATCAAGCAGGGCTGGATAGTGCCAAGCTTCTTGAGTGTGATAAAGTTCAACACCTCCAGCACAGAACTCAGTAAACTTCCCCACATCCCCTCCGTGTTTGTCCAGTTCAGATTGCCCAGTCCATTTGTGCGTTGCGGGGAAGAGATACCTGGAGCTGAGTGAGATGCCATCAGGGCTCCCTCCCCCACACGCCACACCCTGGCCCCCACTCCCCCTCCTCCCTCTTCAGCCTCCTCCCTCTCCAGCCTCCTCTCTCCCTCATGACTGATCCAGACCTTTAGACATTTTAATTCTCCGCATTGGGCAGAGGCAGGAGTGGGGGGCGGGTGGAGGAGTAAACAAAAGCAGATTGGGTGACCACTCGGCACCTTTATTCACTAGGCAAAAAATGACCCCAAGCTTCTGATGGCTGGTTGTTTTAACCCTCCTCTCCAAGTCTGACCTCTCTCTGCTCGGCCTGCTGCACTGTTCCAGTGAAAGTTTTTCATTTTTTTGATTTATTATTGTCACATGTATTGGGATACAATGAAAAGTATTGTTTCTTGCGCGCTGTACAGACAAAGCATACCATTCATAGAGTACAAAGGGGAGAAGGATTGATTTGATTTATTATTGTCACATGTATTGGGATACAGTGAAAAGTATTGTTTTTTGCATGCTGTACAGACAAAGCATACCGTTCATAGAGAAGGGAACAAGAGAGTGCAGAGGGAAGAGAAAGATCAACTTAATGTGAGGTAGGGCCATTCAAAAGTCTGATAGCAGCAGGGAAGAAGCTGTTCTTGAGTCAGTTGGCGCATGACCTCAGACTTTTATGTCCTTTTCCTGACGGAAGAAGATGGAACAGAGAATGTCCGGGGTGTGTGGGGTCCTTAATATGCTGGCTGCTTTTCTCAAGGCAGCAGGAAGTGTAGACAGAGTCAGTGGCTGGGAGGCTGGTTTGTGAGATAGATTGGGCTACATTCATGACCTTCCTTGCAGTCTTAGGCAGAGCAGGAGCCATACCAAGTTGTGAAACAACCAGAAAGAATGCTTTCTGCGGTGCATCTGTAAAAGTTGGTGCGAGTCGTATCAGACATGCCAAATTTCCTTAGTGTTCTGAGAAAGTAGAGGCATTGATGGGCTTTCTTAATTGTAGCATCAGCATGGGGGGACCCCAGGACAGGTTGTTGGTGATCTGGACACCCAAAAGCTTGAAGCTCTCGACTCTTTCTACTTCGTCCCCGTTGGGGCATGTTCTCCTTTATGCTTCCCGAAGTCGATGACAATCTCCTTTGTTTTGTTGACATTGAGGGAGAGATTATGAACTCTAGCTCAAGTTTAACTCTAGTCCAAGGGATAGGGCCTTATCTTTCAATGAGGCATTTCACAGCATTCAGAAGTAATACTGAGTTCAACAGTTTCAGATTCTAATCTCTAGTCTCCATTTTGTTCCCTTCCTTTGCTCATGCTGCTTCCATTTCTCTGATATTTGTTTGCAGACAGCAGCGTACCTGCTCCAGGCACTTCTTGAGTTTCTTTTTCTCTCCTCTTGCCCTATCAGCAGTCTCTTTGTCCCTGGAAAACTGCCCCTGCCGTCCTTTAATCACCCAGTCATCCTCTAGTCGGCCACCTTAACACACACCTTCCTTTTGTCCTTTGCCCCCCTGCTCAAAATTTATGATACCTCCAACTTTTCCCTCTTCCGAAGTGTAAGAACTCCAGGAGGCAGCTGTGGGGTGCCACAGGGATCGATGCTAGGACCCCCAGCTATTCACAATAATGCTCTGAATGAGGGAACAAGACGTAACACCTCAAAGCTGGCAGACAACACTGAGTTGGGTGGGAGAGTGAACTGTGACAAGTGTGCAGAGATCCTTCAGAATGATTTGGACAAATTGAATGAGTGGGCTAACCAATGGCAGATGCAGTATAATTTGAATAAATGTGAGGCTATTCACTTTGGAAGCAAGAACTTGGGAGAGGGGAGAGTGCAGTAGGACCTGGGTGTCCTTCTGCACCAGTCACTGAAGGTAAGTATGAAGCAGGCAGTACAGAAGGCAAATGGTATGTTGGCCTTCATTGCAAGAGGTTTTGGAAACAGGAGCAGGGATGTGTTGTGAAACAGGGCCACACCTTGAGTGTTGTGCATAGTTTTGGTCTTCTTTTCTGAGGGAGGATGTTCTTGCTCTGGAGGGAGTGCAGCGAAGGTTTACCAGGCTGATTCCAAGGATAGTGGGACTGATGTATGAGGAGAGATTGATTAGGTTAGGATTGTTTTCGCTGGAGTTCAGACAAATGAAGGAGGAATCTCATAGGGACTTATAGAATTCTAACAGGACCAGACAGCGTAGATGCAGGGAGGATGATGGGGGAGTCCAGAACCAGGGGTCACAGTTGAGAATTCGGGATAGACCAATTTGGACAAAAGTGAGGAGACATTTCTTCACTCAGTGAGCCCGTGGAATCCATTACCACAGGAAGTAGTTGATGCCAAAACATTGAATGTATTCAAGAGGTGGCTGGATAAAGCACTTAGGGCTAATGGGGTCAAAGATTATGGGGAGAAAGCAGGGTTAGGCTATTGAGTTGGATGATTAGCCATGATCATAATGAATTCAGCTCGAAGGGCTGAATGGCCTTCTCCTGCTCCTATTTTCTATGTTTCTATGTTTATATGTACCATACTTTTAATGCATAAAATAAACAATAATCACAAGTCTGTGGTAAACACAACAGGTCCCAGCCTGGATTAAAAGATAATGAACTCACTCAGGGTCTTGCTTTATGCTATGCTTGATATTTGAGCTCCACCAGGCTGGTCAATTACCAGACTTCAGGAAACATGATACTTAATGAGCCCAACTGGGAGGGCAATAAGGGATTCCCCATGCAGATTATGGGAGTTTTCACATGAAGAAAGCACATTGGCCTGAAAGGGGATGAGCTTGACTTTTGCACAACTCTGAATTGAGCTGACGCTGCTTTGATTTTCCTGGTGACCCCTCACAAACCTCAGCCTCTTGGCACAGACTGAGTGCTGGCAAGGCAAAGTACTGCCAAGGTGGCTATCAGGGAAAAGTCACTGTGTAATGCCTTTCAACCTTGGCATGCTGAGGTGCTGGTAAGTGGGTAAAACCTCCTTGGGCTATGTGCTTAATCCTAAGTGGGCAAATGTACTTTAACAGCTCAGAGTGCAACCCTACGCATCCCGGACATCCTCTGTTCCACCTTTTGCCGTCAAAAAAAGATCCAAAAGTCTGTGGTCACATACCAATCAACTCAAGAACAGCTTCTTCCCTGCTGCTATCAGTCTTTTGAATGGACCTACCTCGCATTAAGTTGATCTTTCTCTACACCCTAGTGATAACTGTACCACTACATTCTGCACTCTCTCCTTTCCTTCTCTGTGAATGGTATGCTTTGTCTGTGTAGCGCACAAGAAACAATACTTTTCACTGTATCCCAATACGTGACAATAATAAATCAAATTAAATCCTTCTCTTCTATGTACTCCATGAATGATATGCTTTGTACAGCACACAAGAAACAATACTTTTCACTGTATCCAATATATATAACTGTAATAATAAATCAAATCAAATCCTTCTCCCTGTGTACTCTATGAACAATATGCTTTGCCGGTATAGCGTGCAAGAAACAATACTTTCCACTGCATCTCAATGTATCAAATAATAATCAATCAAATCAAATCCTTCTCCCCTATGTACGCTATGAATGGTATGCTTTGTAAAGCGCAAAAGAAACAATACTTTTCACTGTTTCCCAATACATGTGGCAATAATAAATCAAATTAAAATTAAATCAAATCAAGTAAGGAAGATGTGGAAGGCTGTGGTGCATGCAGTGGTATTGTCACTGGACTAGTAATCCAGAGACCCAGTTTAATCCTCTGGAGGACCTGGGTTCGAATTCTGCCACAGCAGATGATGAAATTTAAATTCAATAAAAAATATGGAATTAAAACATGAAACCATTGGTGATTGTCGCAAAAAGCCATCTGGTTTACTAATGTCCTTGAAGGAACCTGCTGCTTACACGTGAGTACATTGTGGTCTACATTTTCTAATCAAGTCAATGTGGTTGAAATCGCCTGCAAAGCCACTCAGCTCAAAGGCAATTAGGGATAGATAATAAATGTTTGCCCAGCCAGTGATGCCCACATCCCATGAACAAATGAAAAAAAGTTTTTTTTAAGGTTTAGTGTTGCATCTGGATTAAACAGCGAATCAGAGCTGAACAAATCAATACTTTATTGTACTCTATTAGAACAATTGCAGATGACTTTGTAGCAAGTCTAATTAATGAAACATCCAGTAAATTTGAAAAAGCCGTTAAAGACTTTGGTAGCCAATTTAATTTACAGAGTAACCACATATTAGAGAGGGTAAAGTTTAGTGCACAGTGTCACAGTGGGTTAGCACTGCTGCCTTACAGTGCCAGGGACCTGGATTCGATTCCCAGCTTGGGTCACTACCTGTCTGGAGTTTGCACATTCTCCTCCCCGTGTCTGCGGGGGTTTCCTCCGGGTGCTCAGGTTTCCTCCCACAGTTCGAAAGTTTGGGTGCAAACTTTCTCCTGTGCTAAATTCTCCCTCAGTGTTACTGAGGGATTTTCACAGTCACTTCACTGCAGTGTTAATGTAAGCCTACTTGTGATTAATAAATTAACTTTAACTTTTAACTTTAGAGGTCCAGAAACGAGGTGAAAACCCATTGTTGCCTTTATCAATTGCCTGTATTGATGGGCTGACATTTGTGAACATGGTTACCTTAAATCTAACCAATATGAGGCTGCAGCATAAATTGGAGTAATTAATTACACCATTTATGACGATGCCAAAGACTTAACTTCAGACAGAGCTGGACAGTTAGTGAGACGGTCAGAGCTATGTCACCAAAATAGAACCATACTGCGAGGAAAGGTAAGCCATCTTTCAGAAAACTCCCAATGATGGTACAGCTTATTAAACAAAAGAATGTCATAGAATCCTACTGTGCAAAACGAGGCCATTCTGCCCATCCTGTCTGCACTGCCAACAATCCTAGCCAGGCCCTACCCCCATAATCCCATGCATTTCCCTCAATTTGCTGCTTTGGGGAAAGCAGTCAGCACAATTAAGGACCCCATGCACCCAGACATTTTCTCTTCCACCTTCTTCCATTGGCAGAAAAAGATATAAGAGTCTGAGGTCTTGTACCAAGCATTCTTTCTGGTTGTATCACAGCTTGGTATGGCTCCTGCTCTGCCCAAAACCGCAAGGAACTACAAAATGTCATGAATGTAGCGTAATCCATCATGCAAACTAGCTTCTCATTCATTGACTCTGTCTATACTTCCCACTGCCTTGACAAAGCAGCCAGCATAATCAAGGCCCTGATGCACCCCAGACATTCTCTCTTCCATCTTCTTCCTTTGGAGGAAAAGATACAAAAGTCTGAGGTCACGTACCAATTGTCTCAAGAACAGCTTCTTCCCTGCTGCTGTCAGACTTTTGAATGGACTCATCTTGCATAACTTAATCTTTCTCTACATCCTAGTTATGACAGGAACCCTACATTCTGCATTCTCTTCTTTACTTCTCTATGAGTGGTATCTATCTGACAATAAGGGAGAATTTAATACGGCTAATCCACCTAACCCGTGCATCTTTCGGACTGTGGGAGGAAACTGACCACCCAGCGGAAATCCACGCAGACAAGGGGGAGAACCTGCAGACTCCACACAGGCAGTGACCCAAGTCGGGAATTGAACCCCGATCCCTGGCACTGTGTGGCAACCCTAAAGATACCCCAAGGAGAAAAAAACCTAATGGAATAAAAGATCAACACGCAATTAAACCGTGCCAGTGTTCTAGTGCCAAAAAAGCCCCACAGACGTGAACAGTGCCCTGCAAACATGGACGAATGCTTTCATTGAGTGGGACACTTTGTAAAGATGTGCAGAACTAAAATCTCTAGATATGCAGAGGATCGCGCATGAATTTTCACTAGAAGAGGAACAACAATGAATCCTAGACGTAATGAAATATCCAATATATATTTTCTGGAATGGTGACATTTGTGTCAATAGATCTTTTTCAAAAGGACACAGGAACAATCCATTTTAGTGAAGACCTCTATGGTTTTGGCAGACATCTAATGCTCCCTTTCCAGGAACGCCTAGCAGCAAACATAGGCACAGAAAGGGGAATATTATCAGGATGGAACAACCCCTCTGCTTGATTGTCCGATGCCTGGGTGTATTTGGGGTCAGCTTGGTGAGGCTCAGGATCAGACCTACAAAGTGATAGCCCTGATCTGTTGTCAAGAACTGAGAATATCAATCACAATAGAAGAGATGATTTCACAGTGTTTCAAGTTTCTAAGTGTCCAGATCACCAACAACCTATCTTGGTCCTCCATGCTAACACTATAGTTAAGAAAGCCCAGCAATGTCTCTACTTTCTCAGAAGACTAAGGAAATTTGGATGCCCACTATGAATCTCACCAACTTTTACAGATGCACCACAAAGCATTCTTTCTGGTTCTATCAAGCTTGCTATGGCTCCTACTCTGTTCAATACCACAAGGAACTACAAAACGTCATGAATGTAGCCTAATCCATCACACAAACCAGCCTCCCATCCATTGACCCTGTCTACACTTCTGCTGCCTTGGCAAAGCAGCCAACATAATCAAGGACCCCACACACCCTGGACATTCTCTCTTCTACCGTCTTCCATAAGGAAAAAGATACAAAACTCTGAGGTCACGTACCAACCGACTCACTGATAGCTTCTTCCCTGATGCCATCAGACTTTTGAATGGACCTCTCTTGCATTAAGCTGATCTCTCTCTACACTACATTCTGCACCCCCTCTTTTTTTTCTCTATGAACAGTTTGCTTTGTTTGTACAGTGCATAAGAAACAATAGTTTTCACTGTATATGTGACAATAATAAATCAAATCAAATCCTTCTCCCCTACGTACTCTATGAAAGGTATGCTTTATCTGTATAGCACACAAGAAACAATACTTTTCACTGCATTCCAATACATGTCACAATAATAAATCAAATCAAATCCTTCTCCCCTATGTACTCTATGAACAGTATGCTTTGTCTCTATAGTGCACAAGAAACAATACTTTTCACTGTATCCCACCCTATACATGTGACAATAATAAACCAAATCAAATCAAAATTAGTGCCAGGTCTGTACATGAATTAGGCCAAAGGGAGGCTCTTACCATCATTCAGTTCCCTATCAGACTGTGGGATTGGGAATAGATCTATTTACGTAGAGATGTAAATTCTTCCTTATGGACTACTTCCTTAGGAGACCAAAGCGAAAAGCTTCCACACTGTGTCACTGAATCAATCATTTCATGACATTTGGGACCAAATGGTGTCCAACACCAATCCACAATTTGCCATTTCACCATATGGCTGATGTCTACACTTCACCAGCTCTCCCAGGTATCGCCAATCCAATTCAACAGCAAGACAGAAAGGAGTGTCCACACTATTAAAGCCCTGTTAAAGAGGAATGAAACTTTTGCCAGTGACACTTTTCACATTCACTGCAATGTGGTTATCTGAACTGCTGATTGGCAGTAAGCCTCAAATGTGAGTTTCCATTCCTAGACAAGAAGTTAATCGCAGGGCCAGCAGTCCCGGACTATCAGAGGGTTTGGGAAAGGGAATAGTTCTTCAGAGAACAAGCTTTCATTCACAATAGGAAGTACTGTTCTGGAAACCTGCCTAGCTGAACAAGGTACAGATAAGAGACCTAGGCAGAGAAGGCATTGTCACCTAAAGAGATGATGATCAACAGTGTTCCTGCTTGATAAGCACCCTAGAGGTTACGGTAAGAAGGAGCAGGGGAAATCTTATCATAGAATCCCTACAGTGCAGAAGGAGGCCATTTGGCCTATTGAGCTTACATGGACAACAATACCACCCGAGTCCCCTTGACATTAACGGCAATTTAGCATAGCCAACCCACCTAACACGCATATCTTTGGACACAAAGGGGCAATTTAACATGGCCAATCCATTTAACCTATACATCTTTCGACTGTGAGAGGAAACCGGAGCATCTGGAGGAAACCTACACAGACAGGGGGGAGAACGTGGAGACTCCGCACTGACAGTGACCCAAACCAGGATCCGAACACGGGTTCCTGGCACTGTGAGGCAGCGGTGCTAACCACTATGCCACCATGCCATTCTTCAAGGAGAACATTCCACTATACATTTGAGAGAGCCAGTTTTTGAGTGTTGAATCAGTTGTTTTCTTAATTTATTTGTGGGACATATGCGTCACAGGCTGGCCAGCATTTGTTGACCATTACTTGGAGGACACTTGAGAGTCAGACCCATTGCTGTGACTCTGGAGTCACATGTTGGCCAGACTGTATAAGGACCATGGCTGCTGAAATAAACGTGGAAGTTAAAGCTAGTCTGAGTAATGATAAGGGCCATTTATTGTTGTGAAAGCTCATCTGGAAATATGCCAACCTTGTCTGGTCAATGTCTGACCATGTGTCTCCCAAGGTGACCAAGTCCTGGCAGAGCATCTAAGAGATACGTTGGATTGGTGTGGTGGCCCTTTGTGGGGTGTATCAAAGCTTTTTCTCGAGTCAAATTGGGTCTACAGCTGAAGGAATAGAATACAAAAGTAAGGGAGTATGGTTGGCAATTATACAAGGCATTGGTGAGGCTGCACTTTGAATATTGTGCACAGTTCTGGTCGCCTTATTTGAGGAAAAATATAGTGGCATTGGAGGCAGTTCAGAAAAGTTTCACTGGATTGATTCCAGAGATGAGGTCTTTGTCATATGTAGAGAGATTGAACAGTTTAGGCCTTGGGTGGCACGGTGGCACAGTGGTTAGCACTGCTGCCTCACAGCTCCAAGAATCTGGGTTTGATTCCTGGCTTGGGTCACTGTCTGCGTTGAGTTTGCACATTCTCTCTGTGTCTGTGTGGGTTTCCCCCAGGTACTCTAGATTCCTCCCACAGCCCAAAAATTTAAATTGGCCATGCCAAATTCTCCCTCAGTGTTACCCAAACAGGTTCTGGAGGGTGGTGACTAGGGGATTTTCATAGTAACTTCATTGCAGTGTTAACATGAGCCTATTTGTGACACTAATAAAAAAACTTTAATAGATGCTGGAGTATGGTGACTTTTCACAGTAACTTCATTGCAGTATTAATGTAAGCATGCTTGTGACTAATAAGTAGATTTTAGCTTTACACTCTCTGGAATTTAGAAGAATGAGAGGGAGATCAAATTGAGGGATACAAGATGATAAAAGGTCCGGATAAAGTAGACATGGAACGGATGCTTCCTCTGGTGGGACATTCTAGGATGACAGTCTTAGGATAAGGGGTAGCAAATTTAAAACAGAGTTGAGGAGAAACTACCTCTTCCATAGAGTTGTGAATCTGTGGAATTCGCTACACCAAAGTGTGCTGGATGCTGGGTCAGTGGGTACGTTTAAGGAGGAATTAGACAGATTTGGGAATAGGTTGAAGTGTTATGGGGAGAAGGCAGGAAAATGGGGATGAAGGGCACATCAACCACGATTGGATGGCAGAGTGGACTCAATGGGCCAAATGGCCTAATTCTGTCCCTAGATCTTTAGAACTTATGAATGAAGAGGGACTGAAAAGGAAAGCAGCTCGAACATTGCAAATATAAGGAGAACAATGCTCAGGCCAAAGGCATTTAGGGGTGGGCAATCAGTGATATGCAGGCTTCACCCTGTGGTCTGCTGGGCCTTTCCAGAATTTTTTCCTTTTTATTTCAGATTTCCTGCATGCGCAGCGCTCTGCCAGTCAATGACCGAGCCAAACGTGGTCAATCATCAACAATCCTTTCGAAAGGCTGCCGACCTGCTTGACTCACGTCCCCTGTTTACCAAGCCCGAGGATACCTGAGGAGAGATAACCCCTGTCTGCTAGTCTGGCCTACAGGTGACTCCAGTCCTCGAACAATCAGGTTGAATCTTTACTGACGCTTTGCGCTTCTACAGCAAGCCAATTATCATAGAGTCAAGAGGCGAGCAGCAGGAACGGGCAGGTGTTGGAGCTCGGCTTTTCCCAGTGATGCTCACATTTCAACAGTCAATAGAGGGAAAAGATATTTTTCAATAACGTGAGGATTTTTTTTTATTTAACCATGGTTCAGAATGGCTTGTTCTGCGAATGGATGTCAGTGGACTGATTTGAGATTGAAAGTTGCCATTCACGACCACTCACATTTTGGAGCACATTGGTTAGTATGCTGCCTCATGATGCCAGGGATCCAGGTCCGACTCCAGCCTCAGACCACTGCACATTCTCCCCATGTCCCTGTGGGTTTCCTCAGGATTTCCTCACACAATGTGCAGGACAAATAAAAAAAAATGTTGGATTGGCTTTGCTAAATTGTCTGTAGGATACAAAGATGTGCAGGTTAAGTGGCTTGGCTATGCTAAATTGACCCTTAGTGTCCAAAGATGCGCAGGTTAGATGAATTGGCTTGGTATAGATAGAATAAACAGGGTTAAGCTTTTTCCTAGGACGGACTCGAATAGCATGAGGGGTCACAGGCTTAGGGTGAGGGGAGTAAAGTATAATTTGATGCTAGAGGGAGTTTTTTCACACAGAGGGTGGTGGGGACATGGAATGCGCTGCCAAGCAAAGTGGTGGGGGCATGCACTCTGGATTTATTTAAGAAATATTTAGATGGGCACATGAACAGAATGGGAATGGAGGGGTATAGAAAACTGATTTAAAATAGGGATCATGAGCCTTGGGAGTCCGTGGGAAGTGTGTAAATAGATGATGATATTGATGTACTTGTTTTTATCCTACAGGTGCTTTGGTCCACCTTGTTGTCTAACAAGGGGCATACACGCGATAGGTCGTAAGACGGCTGCTCTTGGATTTTTTTCGAGAGTATCCTAGTGCTTCACGTTGTTAATGTATGCTTGACCTGGACCATTTGATGGGCAACACGACAGCTTAGTGACTATCGCTGTGCTGTGCAGATACATGGATTTGGGCCTGTGTCTGTGGGAGTTTGCACATTCTCCCCATGCTTGTGTGGGTTTTCTCTGGGAGCTCCGGTTTCCTCCCACATCCCAAAGATGTGCTCTTAGGCTAATTGGCAAAACAAATTCTCCCTAAATTGTCTCAAATTTGGTTTTTAATCTATAGATCTATAAACATAGACAGGGATCACGGGTAGAGATGGGAACATCGGGGTGGCGGCGTGGGCTCATTGGGCCGAAGGGAGGTTTGCACAGTGACTTCATTGCAGTCTTAATGTAAGCTGACTCGTGGCACTAATAAAAAATGGAAAATAAAATGACTTTTCTTTGATTTTCGTGAAAGAAGTTTTAAACTTTAAAAATTAGAAAGTACTTTCTAAAACATTGCCTATGCAATGAACCTCACTTCCCCTCTCCCTCCATCGCCCCTTCAGTTGATAAGCCTGTCGACACTCACTATCTATGGACAATGAAAAATGTTGCAATTACTTCAGGTACTGAACTGCCTTGGAAATTGACTGTGACAACCAGAAGTTGTGGTAGGGAGAGGGGTGGGGAGATAATTTGGAGGGGCTCAGTTTGGTGGTGGGGGGAGGGGAAGGTGGGTTGGGAAGCTTTGCAGAAGCCTCAGCACTCAGCAGGTTAACTATCTACAGGGAGATTTTGGGAGGTACGTCCCCTTTGTCACGCTCGGCTGGCTGACGTCCACGAGGTATCACACACACACGTACCGCAGCAGGAGCTCTGTTGTCAGTATCGTTGGGTAAACAAGAACTCTAATGGGATTAACCTTTCACCCCCCCGGGTGAGCCAAGCTATCTAAGAGTTGACAATCACAGGCGCCGTGCTGTGTTGACTGACGCCTGACTCAAACGCAACTGTGGAATGCTGAGCATTTGACCGCTGTGGGACTCTTTGACAATGGTTGCTACACGTGACGTCTGTCTTGCCTTCATTTTCCCCTCCCCCAGTAACCGCCCCCCCAAACACCCCCCCCCCCCCCCCACACACACACACACACACCCCAAACCCTCAGCCTTGGCTCAAAGTGGAAAAAACTTTTGAGAGATAAGAGACGCCCACGTCTGTCTTTCAAAACGTTCCAGTCGTTCAAAACATGAATGTTTCTGATATGCTTTGCTCTGCTTACTGTGTTTTAAAGGAAGGGGGTTGGGGTGAGGGGAAGGGTGGGGAGCAATACATAGTGGAACTTGTTATTTATCGGAAAAAGAAAACTGATATTTCAGAAATTTCAGAAAGGGGATTGGAACAGACTGAGAGAAGACTAAGGTGAGATGTCAGTTTATGGCATTTATCTGCAACCAAAACTTTCATCTATATAGCACCTTTGACATAATACAACAGGGTGGCACAGCGGTTAGCGCTTGCAGCCTCACATCACCGGAAAACCAGGTTTGAATCTAGCCTCGGTTCGCTGTCTGTGCAAGTCTGCGTGTTCCCCCCGTCTCTGTGTGGCCCTGCTTGGGTGCTCCAGTTCCCTCCCAATCTGAAAAATGTGTGGGTTAGGGGGATTGGCCACTCTAAATTTCCCTTTAGTGTCCAAAGATGTGCGGGTTAGGTGGATTGACCATGCTAAATTGCCCCTTAGTGTCCAAAGATGTATAGGTTAAGTGGAATGGCTGTGCTAAATTGCCCCTTCGTATTCAATGATGTGCAGCTTAGGTGGATTGGCCGTGCTAAATTGCCTCTTAGTGTCCAAAGGTGTGCGGGTTAGGTGGATTGGTTGTATTAAATTGCCCCTTAGTGTCCAAAAGATGTATAGGTTAGGTGGATTAGCCATGCTAAATTGCCCCTTAGTGTCCAAAGATGTGCAGATTAGGTAGATTGACCATGCTAAATTGCCTCTTAGTGTCCAAAGATGTGCTGGTTAGGTAGACTGACCATTCTAAATTGCCCCTTTGTGTCCAAAGATATGTAGGTTAGGGGGATTAGCCATCCTAAATTGTTCCTTAGTTTCAGGGAGATTAGCAACACTAATGTGTGGGGTTGGGGGGATAGGGTCTGGGTGGAATTGTTGTCGGTGTAAGTTCAATGGGCTAAAGGCCTTCTTCTGTACTGTAGGGATTCTACGATTACATGCACTGGACTTTCCAACATGCTTCAACTCACATTTGTCCAGATTAAACTCCATCTGCCATGTCTCCGCCGAAGTCTCCAACTGATCTATGTCCTGCTGTATCTCCTATGAACGCAACTCAGCAGTGGAATTTAACAACGCACTGTGTAAGGAAATATTAAGACCGGATGCTGGCCACCCAAAGATAGAATAATTAAAATTGGGGACGCGCAAGAGACCAGAATTGCTGATGTCAGAAGGTCATGGGACTGTAGGCCGAGGGGCAGCGAGCGAGGCATTAGAGGGGATTTGAAGAGACTGATAAGAAGTTTAGAAGTGATGTGCATTGTAACTAGGAGTCAGTGTTGGTTGGAGAGTGCAAGGGGATGGTGGTGGGGATAGAGCTGCTGACAAAGAATAAAGAAAATTACAGCACTATTTGGCCGTCCAAAGCTTGTACTGACCTGCTGCCCAACTGATCTAAAACCCTCTACCCTTCTGAGACCACATCCCACTATTTCCATCCTATTCATGTGTTTTTCAGATGTCCCTTAAAAGTCACTACCATATCTGCTTCCACTATTTCTCAAGTTCCAGGCACCCACCATCCTCTGTAAAAAAAAAACTTGTACATCTCATTTAAACCTTGCGCCTCGCACCTATGCCCCTAGTAATTGACCCCTAGGATAAAGCTCCTGACTATCTGCTCTGTCCATGCCTCTCATAATCTTGTAAACTTCTATCAGGTTACCCCTCATCCTCCGTCGTTCCAGTGAGAACAAACCAAACAAATCAAGTTTCTTCAACCTTTCCTCATAGCTAATGCCCTCCATACCAGGACAACACCTTGGTAAATCTTTTCTGTACTCTCTCCAAAACTACCACATCCTTCTGGTAGTATGGCGACCAGAATCGAACATTATATTTCAAAGTGGCCTAACTAAGGTGCTATAAATTTGCAACATAACTTGCCAATTATTAAACTCAATGTTCTGGCCAATGAAGGAAAGAATGCCGTATGCCATCTTGACTACCTTCTCCACCTGCATTGTCAATTTCAGTGATCTGTATACCTGTACACACAGATCTCTCTGCCTATGAATACTCTTAAGGGTTCTACCATTTACTATATTGAACTTTTCAAAATGCATTACCTCACATTTGTCCGGATTAAACTCCATCTGCCAAAGTCTTCAATCGATCTGTATTCTTTGATGGTCCTCATCACTACCTGCAAATCCACCAATCTTTGTGTGGTCCGCAAGCTTACTGACCAAACCAGGCTACATTAAAACACTGGAAATCGACAGCAGATCAGTGGAGAGAGAAGCGGAGTTAATGTTTTAGGTCAAGGACCTGTCTTAGAACTCACAGTCATCCCGCTGTCAAAATGCACAGTCATGTACTGATATTTACAGTTGCAAATAACTATGTCAACAATTTTTTTGTACCAATTGTCACAATGTGATTTCAGGCCTTTGACAGTAGGTGGATCTGCAGAGTAAATCTCCCAAATTTGCCACCCAGATTTGGATTGAAAAGAAAGTTATGTTCATCAACCTATTGACTAATTTATAAAGTTTATTAGGGTCAAAAATAAGCTTACATTAACACTGCAATTAAGTTACAATGAAGACCCCCTAATCGCCACACTCCTATTCGGTTAACACCGAGGGAGAATTTAGCAAGGCCAGTGCACCCTGACCGGCACAGTTTTTTGGACTGTGGGAAGAAACCAGAGCATCCGGAGGAAACCCATGTAGACACTGGGAGCACGTGCAGATTCCGTGCAGGCAGTGACCCAAAGCCGGAAATTGAACGTGGATGCTGTGAGGCAGCAGTGCTAACCACTGCGCGGCACGTCTACACAATACTGCAGATGTTATCTCTCCTAATTGACGACTGCCTATGCGAATTTGTCTAAACACCTCCCCTTTCCCTGCTGCTTGGATATTTTCATCTTAAAATTTTTCATCTTATGTTGAGGGAAAGTAATGTTTGTTAAAGAGTGTATCAGTGAAAAAGGATATCATCTTTCAGGAAAGCAGTACCTTTGAAGTGCATAATGTAGAAGACACAGCAATCAATCTACATACAGCAAGCTCAAGTAAGTATCAAAGTGATGGAGACCAAACAATCTGTTTAGTTTTCTGTTGAGTGAAGGTTGGAATTTTGACCGAGACATGAGAGAAGTCCAAAGATGTGCAGGTTGGATGGATTGGTCATACTAAATTGCCCCTTAGTGTCCAAAGATATGCAGATTAGGTGGATTGGCCATGCTAAATTGCCCTTTAGCACCGGTGGATCAGCAGGATAAATACGTGGGGTTATGGAGATAGGTCCTAGGGGGACTTGTGCTACCACTGCTGTTCTTCAAAACAGCATCTTCTATTTTATAAGACGGGGGCTTTGTTTCGATCTTTTGTCTGAAGAATGGTATCTCTGGCAGTGTAGCACTCCTTAAATCCTATAGTGGAAAGTTAGCCTAGATCTTTGTCAAACTCCTGGACTTCTAACTCAAGAGGGCAAGCGTGCGAGCCATTCATCCATGGCTGACAACGAGACAAACGTGACAAGAGTGACTGAACTTCAAAGAAGTTACCATGGAATTTGACAAATAGAGGCCATTCAGCCAATCGAGCTGCATGGACAATCCAATGATGTGGAGATGCTGGCATTGCACTGGGGTAAGCACAGTAAGAAGTTTCACAATACCAGGTTAAAGTCCCACAGGTTTATTTGGTAGCACAAGCCCACCTAGGACCTATCTTCATAACCCACATATTTATCCTGCTGATTCGCCAGTGCTAAGGGGCAATTTAGCATGGCCAATCCATCCAACCTGCACATCTTTGGACACTAAGAGATAATTCAACATTGCCAATCCATCTAATCTGCACATCTTTGGACACTAAGGGGCAATTTAGCATGGCCAATTCACCTAACCTGCACATCTTTGAACGCTAAGAGATAATTCAACATTGCCAATCCATCTAATCTGCACATCTTTGGACACTAAGGGGCAATTTAGCATGGCCAATTCACCTAACCTGCACATCTTTGAACACTAAGAGATAATTCAACATTGCCAATCCATCTAATCTGCACATCTTTGGACACTAAGGGGCAATTTAGCATGGCCAATTCACCTAACCTGCACATCTTTGGACACTAAGAGATAATTCAACATTGCCAATCCATCTAATCTGCACATCTTTGGACACTAAGGGGCAATTTAGCATGGCCAATTCACCTAACCTGCACATTTTTGAACACTAAGTGGCAATTTAGCATCCACCTAACACACACATCTTTAAGTGGGGGGAAACTGGAACACCTGGAGGAAATGCATGTGGACATGGGGAGAATGTGCAAACTGAGTCACCTGAGGCCAGAATTGAATCCTAAAGTTCCTGGAGTTGTGAGGTGGAAGTGCTACACACTGTGCCACCCCCTGTGCCACCTGCACAGTGGGCTTCATTAGTTGCAAAGGTATATGCCACATCCTGAAGTCACAAAAAAGGTACTATATAAACAGATGTCCTTCTTTAACAGGTTGTTCAAGTCTAATTCTCCTATGGCTGCTATTGGTGCCACATGCTGTCTTCACTTCCTGCAACATGTTCTCTGTTTCTGTCTCCCTGGTCACATTCCACTGATAACACCTCTGTCGTGACTGAGCAGAGACCTGCGTCAAACACTCCTGCACTTTTCTGGTCCTCACACTTTATATTTAACATAAATGCAAATTGACAATGCAGCCTGCGTATCAAACCACAGATTTAATTCCCCATCATTGTCGGATGGGATAGTAGCACAGTGGTTAGCACTGCTGCTTTGCAGCTCCAGGGACCTGGGTTCAATTCCTGACCTGGATCCCTGTCTGTGTGGAGTTTGCATTTTCTCTTTGTGTCTGTGTGTGTTTGCTCTGGTTTCCTCTCACAGTCCAAAGATGTGTGAGTTAGAGTGATTGGCCATGCTAAAATTGCCCTTTAGTTTCCTCAAATGTGTAGATTACAATATGTAGGGATTTGGGGGTAGGGGTTGTAGTCGGTGTGGACTTGATGGGTCAAATAGCCTCTTTCTGCACTTAGGGTTTCTATGATTCTAATTAGAAAAAAACTTAAGTTTTTCAGCATTTTCTCTTTTGGTTATCATTCCAAAGATGAGTGGGTTGGGTTGATTGCCCGTTAGTTTCCTGAAGTGCGTAGGTTCGAGGGATTAGTGGGGTACACGTATGGGGCAAGGGGGATAAGGCCGAGGTGAGATTGTTGTCAGTGCAGACCCATGTCAGTTCTGACTCTCATCAACTTTTATAGATGCACTATAGAAAGCATTCTTTCTTGTTGTATCACGGTTTGGTATGGCTTCTGCTCTGCCCAAGGCCGCAAGAAACTGCAAAAGGTCATGAAAGTAGCCCAACCCATCACACAAACCAGTCTCCCACCCACTGACTCTGTCTACACTTCCCACTGCCTCGGTTAAGCAGTCAGCACAATCAAGGACCCCATGCACTTCGGACATTCTCTCTTCTACCTTCTTCCTTCGGGGAAAAAGATAAAAAGTCTGAGGTCATGTACCAATTGACTCAAGAAGAGCTTCTTCCCTGCTGTTGTCAGACTTTTGGACCTACCTCGCATTAAGTTGATCTTTCTCTGCACCCTAGCTATGACTGTAACACTATATTCTGTACCCTTTCCTTTCCTTCTCTATGAATGGTATGCTTTGTCTGTATAGCGCACAAGAAACAATACTTTTCCCTGTATCCCATACATGTGACAATAATAAATCAAATCAAATCCTTCTCCCCATGTACTCTATGAATGGTATGCTTTGTATAACACTCAAGAAACAATACTTTTCCCTGTCTTCCAATACATGTAATAATAATAAATCAAATCAAATCCTTCTCTCCTATGTAATCTATAAACGGAATGCTTTGTATAGTGCGCAAGAAACATTACTTTTCACTGTATCCCCAATACATGTGACAATAATAAATCAAATCAAATCTCAATGGGCCGAATGGACCTTCTGCACTGGAGGAATTCTTTGCAGTGGAAATAGAATTTGTCTTAAGGTAACATGTTCCACTGTGAGGCGCTTCAGTCAACACACGTTCCCTCTTCGAAAAGTAATGCAAGTGGCCAGGGATTTCCCTGCCTAATAACTATCTCTGAGTAAGTCAGTCTGGTCTCTACTCTTGTTGCACCTAGCCCCTGCAGAAACAAGAGTGTGTGTACATATTGGGTGATCCCAGGAGTATGTGTGTAAATACTGGGTGACCCTAGGAACGTGTGTGTAAATACTGGGTGACCCTAGGAGCGTGTGTGTAAATATTGGGTGACACCGCCCCCCCAACCCCCTTCTATCAGACACATGCGCTCTTGTGTGTGAGTTGGGGGAGGCGGAGTGGAGTGGAAACGTGAGACAAGTTGCGTGGACTAGTGCTCGGATTTCCGAGAGAAAAGTCCTCTACCTTAATCCACCCCAACTGCGACTGAGAAAGCATTTCCCCGAGTGTGTGTGTTCTCTCTCTCACACACACACATACACACAGAGCAATGTGGTATAGTAAACGACCTGAGGAGTTCTCTGGACTGTCCCAGTTGTGACCTGCACCTTCTACTTCGTTTTATGTTGTGGGCTGGATTATTGGTGGGAGAATTTGACTCCCACCCCCCACTCCCCTGCCAAGCAGGGTTCATTTACCCAGGACAACGGGAAAGGAAGCTTTTTTACCCCCTCCCCTTTTGAAGACTCGCAGTTGGACTGGGACAAAAAAGAAGATAAGTTTTCGCAGCAAATTTTTCTGCATCTCTCGCCACCACGACGTGTGACCCTACCCAATGGGAAACAGATTCGTGCGTGGAAGAAGTATTACTGAAGAGGACTATGAAGTTTTGGAAATGAGAGTACCGGGTAAGTGGTGTTGAGGGATAGGTGGGGATAGAAAGAGTTTGGAAAGTGGGCTGTGCATCTTGGATGTAGTAAGAAGTCTCACAGTCCCAGGTTAAAGTCCAACAGATTTATTTGGTAGCAAAAGCCATGAGCTTTCGGAGAGCTGGCTGTTCCTTTGTCAGGTAAGTGGGAGTTCTGTTCACAAACAGAAGCATATAAAGACATAAACTCAATTTACAGAGTCATGGGTGGAATACGAGTCTTTACAGGTAATCAATTGGATGCACTAAAGGGTTAAGTAAACACACAGACACACGCTCGCATAAGACACACACTTACTCTCTCTTTTCCCCTCCCCCGACGTTTACTGTTAAAATGAGGTCTGGGAACAAGCAGTGAGAGTTCTGCTCACAAACAGAGGCATATAAAAATATAGTCTCAAATTACAAAATAATGGTTGGAATGTGAGTCTTTACAGATAATGCACTAAAGAGTTAAACACACTCTCTCTCTCTCTCCCCCCTCCTTCTCACTTTTACTGTTAAAGTGGGGTCTGAGAACAAGCAATGAGCGTTCTGTTCACAAACAGGGCATATAAAGGCACAAACTCAATTTACAAAATAGTAAGTCATCATGTTGTAAATTGAGTTTGTATCTTCATATGCCCTATTTGTGAATGGAACTCTCAGTCACCTGACAAAGGGGCAGTGAGTGCTCCAAAAGCTTGTGGCTTGTGCTACCAAATAAACCTGTTGGACTTTAACCTGCTGTTGTGAGACTTCTTACCATGCTTACCCTGTCCAATGCTAGCATCTCCACAACATGCTGTGAAGCTAAACCTTTGTAGAGAGGGTGGGATGGTGTCACCACTCTGCTGTGCCATTAGCTGTCCCGGCCAAATGCTCTGAAAGCAGGCAAGACAGAGAACTGTGACTTCAAGGGTGCCTTTCGTATCACCTCCCCATCCCTGGGGTGAGGAGAAGGAATGCTGCTTTGAGCGGGGGCATCCTGTTTTGGGTAGGCAATCTGGAGACAAAAGAGTTTCCAAGTTCCATTCAATTGCAACAGTAACAATTTATATTTAGACTGCCAGGTTCTTGTGGCCAAAGCGGGCGCTGGGTGCCAAAGCAGTAGGGAAAGTGGCAGAGAAATGATTGCGTCTTTTCATATGGCTGTCAAGGAGCTCCCAAAGGGGGCTTCACCAGCAATGGATTATTTTGTTTCAGGGAGGGTAATCAAGTTGCAATGACCAAGAATCATAGAACTTCCGTGCAGAAGAGACCATTTGGCCCATCAAGTCTGCACTGACTCTTGACAGAGTATCTTACTTAAACTCTCTCTCCCTGCAACTCCACACATTTCCCATGGCCAATCGACCTAACCTGCACATCTTTGGACATTAAGGAACAATTTAGCACAGCCAATCCACCTAACCTTCGCGTCTTTGGACATTAAGGGACAATTTAAGCACAGCCAATCCACCTAACCCACACAACTTTGGATATTAAGGGACAACTTAGCATGGCCAATCCCCCTAAATTGCACATTTTTGAACAGTAAGGAGACAGGCTGGATTGCTGAATGGATGGCATAGTGGTTAGCACTGCTGCCTCACTGCACCAGGGACCCAGGTTCAATTCTGGCCTGTTTATGCAAGTCTGCATGTTCTCCCCTTAGTGGATTTTCTCCAGATGCTCCGGATTCCCCCCTCAGTTCAAAAGACGTGTTGGTTATATTTGGTTTGATTTATTATTGTCACATGTACTGGGATACAGGGAAAAGTATTGTTTCTTGCGTGCTATACAGACAAAGCATACCATTCATAGAATACATAGAGAGAAAGATTTGATTTCACTGTATCCCAATACATGTGACAATAATAAATCAAAAGTATTGTTTTTTGTGTGCTATACAGACAAAGCATACTGTTCATAGAGTACATAGAGGAGAAGTATTTGATTTATAATTGTCATATGTATTGGGATGCAATGAAAAGTCTTGTTTCTTGCATGCTATACAAACAAAGCATGCCATTTATAGAGTAAATGGGGATTTATTATTATTACTTGAATTGGGATACAGTGCAAAGTATTGTTTCTTGCATGCTACATAGACAAAGCATACTGTTCAGAGTACACAGGGGAGAAGGATTTGATTTGATTTATTATTGTCACATGTACTGGGATACAGTGAAAAGTATTGTTTCTCGTGTGCTATGTGACAAAGCATACCATTCATAGAGTACATGGGAGAAGGATTTGATTTATTATTGTCACATATATTGGGATACAATGAAAAGTATTGTTTCTTGCGCACGTAGAGACAAAGCACACTTTCATAAAGAAGGATTAGTTGCGTCGACCATGCTAAATTCTCCCTCAGTGTTACCTGAACAGGTGCCGGTGTGTGGCGACTAGGGGATTTTCACAGTAACTCCATTGCAGTGTTAATGTAAGCCATCTTGTGACAAACTTTGCCCTTTTGCCTGTTTCTTACATTGGCTGAGACATGGGAGAAGAACATCCTTGGCCTTTTCTTCCCCAAATAGTGGCTGTGGGATTTTGTAAGTCCTCCATTCAAGGCAGGTGGAATACTCAGCAGGATGCAGTGATCTTCTGGGTGCTGGGGACTGATGGCACAACACACCCTGAGGATGCCTTTCGAAAAAAAGTGAGAGTACGGAGTGAGTTACTGGCAGGCTACCTAGGACAAGAATGTGTAGAAAAGCCTGAGAAGCTGATGTTCTCGTTAGGGCAGCAAAGTTATAAGTGGAATTTAAGATCATGAAGGACTTTAATAGAGTAAGTGAGGGGAAACTTTCCAAAAGAAACAAGAAGCGAAGATGAGGAAACTTGGCTTATGCAATGAGCTTTTTTAAAATTCTTTCATGGGATGTGAGTCTATTGCGCATCCCTAAGTGACATTAAGAAGTGGTGGTGTGCTGCCTTCTTGAACTGCTGCAGAGGAAACTCCTAGATCAATTCTGACCTTATTGAATGGTGTAGCAAGGCCAAAGTACCCCCACTGTGCTGTTAGGGAGGGAGTTTCAGGATTTTGATACACCCGCAGTGAAGGAACGACTGATATATTTCCAAGTAGGAACGGTGAGTGGCCCAAAGGAGAATCTCCAGATGGTGATGTTCTCCAGGTATCTGCTGCTGTTTGTCCTTCTAGATGGTAGAGATGGTAGTGTGGAAGGTGCTGCCTAAGGAGTTTTGGTGAGTCGCTGCTGTGCATCTTGTAGATGGTACAACAGGCATGGAGGGAGACTGTTGGAGATAGGATGGTATGTAGGGAATTGGCAATAATTAGATAGCTCTTCTATAGAGTCAGCACAGGCACGGTGGACTAAATACTCCTCCTGTGGTGCTGTGGAAAAGAGTGAGAGGCACAGGTTTAAGAAATAAGCATTAGTGTTCAATGGCAAAGGAATCAGTTACTGATGATAGGAGTGAAACTGATTTGAATTGAGATATTATTGTCTCATATATTGAAATACAGTGAAAAATGTTGTTTCTTGCGCAGTATACAGACAAAACACATTGTTCATAGAGAAGGAAACGAGAGAGTGCAAAATGTAGTGTTACAGTTATTTGTCGGGTGTAGAGAAAGAGCAACTTAATGCAAATTAGGTACATTCAAAAGTCTGATACCAGCAGGGAAGAATCGGCTAGTATGCGTCCTAAAACTTTTGTATCTCTTTCCCGATGGAATTGATTATGCTGGTTGCTTTTCCCCAGGCAATGTGAAGTATAGACTGAGTCAATGGTTGGGATGGGAGTTACACTCGTAGCCTTTGAAAGTTTCTTATGGTCTTGGGTAGAGCAGGAGCCATACCAAGCTGTGATATAACCAGGAAGGATGCTTTCTACGGTGCATCTGTAAAAGTTGGTCAGAATCATAGCTGACATGCCAAATTTCCTTGGTCTTCTAAGAAAGTAGAGATGTTGGCAGGCTTTCTTAACTGTAGCTTTGGCATGGGGGGAACAGGTTGTTGGTGATCTATTTATCTAAAAACTTGAAGCTCTGGAAGAGGGGGATAGATAGCACCCACCGCACTATGGTTGTTCCTGCAATGCATGGCCTGCAGCGGTTCAAGAAGGCAGCACGCCACTACCTTCTCAATGAGGGCCGGACAGTAAGTACTGGCCTCAGCCCACAATGCTCACAGCCCATGAACAAGCATTTAAAAAGGTATCAGTAAAGTTGGAAGGCTGGAGACAATTTAAGAGTTAGGAATATTGAGGTCACTGGGGGACTTACAGATGAGGACTTTGAATTGGTTACAGTTGACAAAGGTGAACTCTGGGAAGAATATGATTTGGATTGCGGCATTTGGAGGACAGTTCTTTCTTTCATTTTAAAAAATAACCTATATTGATGCCTTTCTCATGAACGGGGAGGCAAAATGGCACAGTGGTTAGCATTGCTGCCTCACAGTGCCAAGGACCTGGGTTCGATTCCCGGCTTGGATCACTGCCTGAGTGGAGTCTGCACGTTCTCCCTCTGTGTCTGTACGGGTTTCCTCTGGGTGCTCCGGTTTCCTCTGGGTGCTCCAGTTTCCTCTGACCATCCGAAAAATGTGCTAGTGAAGTGCATTGGCCGTGCTAAGTTCTCACACTGCTGTACTATCACACTGCCAGTGACAGTAGGAGTGTTGCACTGTTAGCAGTGCTATTTTTCGGATGCGATGTTAATCTGAGGCCTGTCATGAAAGATGCTCTGGCAGATCTTGTTACCTGAATGGGCGGCAGAGTGTGGCAATTAGGGGGTTTTCATAGTAACTTCAATGCAGTGTTAATGTGAGCCATAGCTGATATGCCAGATTTCTTTGGTCTTCTGAGAAAGTAGAGCATTGGTAGGCTTTCTTAACTATCGTGTCAGCATGAGGGAACCAGAATGAGTCGTTGGTTAAAAGTTTATTTATTAGCCACAAGTGAGACTTAACACTGTAATGAAGTCACCATGAAATTCCCCTAATTGCCACACTCTGGTGCCTGTTTGGGTGACACTGAGGGAGAATTTAGCACGGCCGATGCACCCTAACCAGCACAACTTTCAGACTGTGGGAGGAAAGTGGAGGAAACCCACACAGACACGGGGGTGAGGGGGATGTGCAAATTGCAGATAGCGGCTCAAGTTGGGAATCGAACTCTGGCGTGGGGAAATAGCAATTCTAACCACTGTGCCGCACCCCTCTCTCCCACTCCCCCCTGCCCCCTCCCCTGCCCCTGCCCCCAGTATTCTTGTGAGACTGATCAATAAACCTTAAAATGTGTCCAAGTGGGTTTCGCGAGCCGTCAGCGTGATGGAAAATTTCTTTGCCATCTCTCCCACACTCGAGTAAAGTGGCACTGTCATCACTCTTGGAGAAGCTGACTTGGGCTGTGCGTAAAACGCTTTTCGAGATGGATTCCTTTTCAGGAGGTTTGTGGGAATGCGGGTGGAGGAGGGGGAGGGCTGAGCCCCGTGGTCTGAAGCTGTCACATCTCTGCTTTACATCATGTCATTATCAGGGCAAGGCAGTCGGGCTCTACAGAATCTTCGATGAGCTGTTGCTTGGCTAGGATGATCTGCTGCTCCAGCTGTGCAGTCAGAGGTAGGTGTGCTTCAAGCAGGGCGGTTGGGGCGCGAGCGATGGCTTGGAATCCAGGAACAAAGGCTGTCACACTATGTGAGAGAGACTCGCGTTTGTATAATGCCTTGCATGATCTTCAGACATTCCAAGTGTTTTATAGCTCATGAAGCACTTCTTAAAAAGTGTAGTCATTGCCGTTAGGTCAGGTTTACAATGATTTGTTTGATAAACCCCAGAATATCTGGTGTATGTTGAGGATGAACTATTGGTCAGGAATAACTCCCCTGTCTTTCTCCAAAAGATCTGCCAGAGCGTCTTTCATGACAGGCCTCAGATTAACATCGCGTCTGAAAGACAGCATTGCTAACAGTGCAGCACTCCTACTGTGCTGTCACTGGCAGTGTGATAGTACAGCAGTGAGAGTCAATGTGCTTCAGAATTGCGCGCAAGAAGTTTCTGACTGAGAGGTGGGAGTGGTAGAGGCTAGGCGAGGTGCGTGAGTGAGTGACTGGAATGAATGAGTGGACTGTGGAGGAACTTGCATACCAGGGACAAAGCCTTGATCTACATGTGGCAGGTTGCATGGAGAGCTGGCATTTTTAAATTTGATTTGATTTATTATTGTCACATGTATTGGGATACAGTGAAAAGTATTATTTCTTGCGTCCTCTAAAGACAAAGCATACTGTTCATAGAGAAGGAAAGGAGTGCAGAATGTAGTATATAGCTAGGATGTGGAGAAAGATCAACTTAACGTGAGGTAGGTCCATTCAAAAGTCCGATGGCAGCAGGGAAGAAGCTTTTCTTGAGTCGGTTAGTGCATGGCCTCAGACTTTTGTATTTTTTTCCTGATGAAAATAGGTGCAAGAGAGAATGTCTGGGGTGCGTGCAGCCCTGAATTGTGCTGGCTGCTTTACTGAGGCAATGGGAACTGAAGACAGTCAATGGATGGGAGGCTGGTTTGCAAGATGGATTGGGCTTACATTCGTGACCTTTTAGTTCCTTGTGGTCTTGGGCAGAGCAGGAGCCCATACCAAGCTGTGATATAATCTGAAAGCTTGCTTTCTATGGTGCATCTGTAAAGGTTGGTGAGAGTTGTAGCTGACATGCCAAATTCCCTTAGCCTCCTAAGGAAATAAAGGTGTTAGTGGGCTTTCTTAAATATAGTATTGGCATGGGGGGAACCAGGAAAGGTTGTTGATGATCTGGACACCTAAAAACTTGAAGCTCTCAATCCTTTCTACTTCATCCCCATTGATGTAGATAGGGGCATGTTTTCGTTTATGCTTCCTGAAGTCGATGCGTTTCATCCCACAGCACCAGTTCTGCTTACCAAAAGTGGCCCACTAGACCACTTTTGTTTTGTTGACACTGAGGGAGAGATTATCGTTGCCGCACCAGTTCATCAAATTCTCTATCTCATTCCTGTACTCTACCTCGTCATTGTTTGATATCTGACCCAGTATGGTGATGTCGTTAACAAACTTGAAAATCGAGTTGGAGGGGAATTTGGCCGCAGTCATAGGTGTATAAGGAGTATAGTAGAGGGCTGAGAACACAGCCTTGTGGGGCACAGGTGTTGAGGATGATCGTGGAAGAGATGTTGTTGCCTATCCTTACTGATTGTGGCACTAAGAGGGTTGATTGACTTGTAAAAGGCACCTTGTTTGTGGATTCATTGGCAGAAAGAGAGGAAGCTGTGCACGACTTAGTGCCAGATGCTGTTGATTGCTTTAGGGAAGAGAAAAATGCATTTCTGGTCTTACACACCTCCAGAATGGCCATAAGTACTACTTAGCTAATGAATTCATTTCTTTTTGCAGTGCCTGCCAAGTTGTCTTTTATTAGATAACTATGGCAGCTCGTTAGTAAGAAGTCTCATAACACCCGGTTAGCCAGTTAGTACACAGAAAGATCCTATAAACAGTATCGGAAGAGTATTCTAATCTGTTTTTATGGAACGTCCACCTGTTTTTGCTTCTAAATTAGAGCCCGTTATCAGTTGTATCACAGAGCAGGAAGATAGCCATTCGGCCCATCGAGTCTGCATTGACCACAATGTCACACAAGGCCCTATTCCCTTTAACCCCATGCGTTTACCTTAGCTCATTTCCGTGACACTAAGGGGCAATTTGGCATGGCCAATTCACCTAACCTGTGCATCTTTGGACACTAACGGGCAATCTAGCATGACCAATCAACATAACCTACACATCTTTGGACACAAAAGGGGCAGTTTAGCATGGCCAATCCACTAAACCCGCAATCTTTGGACACTAAGGGGCAATTTAGCATAGCCAATCCACCTAATCTGCACATTTTTGGAGTGTGGGAGGAAACTGAAGCATGCAGACATGGGGAGAAGGTGCAGACTCCACACAGACAGTGACCCCAAGCTGGGAATCGAATCCGGGTCCCTGGTGCTGTGAAGCAGCAGTGCTGACCACTGTGCCACCGTGCCGCCCAAAATATCTACTGACTTTTCAAAATTAGACCCGAGTGTCATTTTGCCCATTCATCAGAGCCATCTGTTTCACCTCCCAGTCTCTCTGCCTCTTCCCATCAGCTAATTTTTACCCACAGGCTCCAGCTAGATTTGAACTCACGACCTCCCTGGCTTACAACAGCACTGCTGTAACCACTGAGCTATGGAGCCAACCAAGATTGTGTTTACATTATAGCTTTGAATATGTCTCATGTTACTCTCTGGGATGGTAATCAAGCAAACTGTGACACCACATCTCCTCTGGTGAGAGTCAAGGAGCAGAGGGCGTAATCTCAGAGTAAGAGGGTCACCCACTTAAGACAGAGGTGAGGAGGAACTTCTCTCTGAGGGTAATGAATGGAATTCCTTACCACAGAACCTGGGTTGTTAATCAAAAGTGAGATAGATTTTTAAATAGTGAGGGAATCGAGGGTTATGAGGATAAGGTGGGAAAGTACACAACGCTGGCTGTTCATAAGAGCAGATTTAGGCTATTCGGCCCATCAGCCATGGCGGAGTGGACTTGATATGCCCCTCATCCCATTTTCCTCCCTTCTCTCCATGACCTTCAACCCATTACCAATTAAAAATCTGTCTAACTCCCTCCTTAAATGTACTTACTGCCCCAGCATCCAACGTGCTTTGCGGGGAGTGAATTCCACAGATTCCCAACCCTTTGAAGGAAGTAGTTTCTCTTCAACTCTGCTTTAAATTTGCTACCCCTTATCCTAAGACCTCTCATCCTAGAGTGCCCCAACAGTGGAAGCATCCACTCCACATCTAGATGTGGTCTCATCAATGCCCTGTACAAGTGAAGCAAGAGCCTCCCCACTTTTGTGATCCATTTTCCTTCCAAAAAAGGATAATATGCTATTATTACCTTCCCTTGTTACTTGCTGTACCTGTATACCAAACTCATTACTCCTAAATAGTTCAGCAATCAATTTATATTCACAAGGGTGTTCAGTCTTTGTGTGTTAGCATTTCAAGTATTTTGCCCAAGAGTTTTGTATGCCTCAGTTTGTTCAGAGGAAAGCCTATCCAATCTCTCCGCACAGCTGCATGTTTTAAAAGCTCTGATACACTTCCTGCTCTCCTTTGTTCCTTTTTGAAAGAGGAATATTTCTGAAAAGTGGTACAGACATGAAGAAAGTAACTGGACAGCCGATTTTCAATTCAAATGCAAATGGGTCCAGCTGCAACAATACTGCAGGTTAGAAGTCAAGGACAGCACAGTGGATTAGCACTGCTATCTCAGAGCACCAGGGGCTCGGGTTCAATTCCTGACCTTGGGTCACTGTCTGTGTGGAATCTGCACATTCTCCCTGTATCTGTGTTGCTTTCCCTCAGGTGCTCTGGTTCCTCTGTGTGTATGTGTGTGTGTATATATTTGGGGTCTATATGAGTTGTGTGTAAGGGTGTTTGGGTGTAAGTATCTATCTGAGTGTGTATAATTGGGCCTATGTGAGTGTGTGTGTGTAAGCGAATGTGGATGTATTTTTGTATGTGTGTCTGTAGAATTGTGCATGGGTGGGCACAGTTGCTGGCGCTGCTGCCTCACAGCATCAGGTTTGATTCCTGGCTTGGATCATTGTGCAGAGTTTGCACAATATCCCCATGTCTGTATGGGTTCCTCTGGATGCTCTGGTTTCCTCCCCCAGTCCAAAGATGTGCAGGTTAGGTGAATTGGCCATGTTGAATTGCCCCTTAGTGTCCAAAGCTTTGTGGGTTAGGGAGATTGGCCATACTAAATTGCCTCTTAATGTCCAAAGATGTGCAGGTTAGGTGAATTCGCTATGTAAAATTGCCCCTTAATGTCAGGGAGATTAGCTAGTGTAAACATGTGGGATTATGGGGATAGGCCGTGGGTGGGATTGTTGTTGGTATAGGCTCAATGGCCTCCTTCTGCACTGTAGAGATTCTATGATTGGGGTTTAAAATAATATCTTTTGGGAATCAACTTTCAAACCCCTGTGATTTTTCAGAGGTCACCAACTACAGACAGGAACCTGGTTATTCTGGAAATGTTTACGGATTTGTAGATGTTTACAGCACAAAGTTTAAAGTTTACTTATCGGTGTCACAAGTTGGTGACTAGGCAATTCTCACAGTAACTTCATTGCTGTGTTAATGTAATATTAACACAGCAATGAAGTTGCTGTGAAAATCCCCTAGTCACCACACTCTGGCGGCTTTTGGATAACACTGAGGGAGAATTTAGCATGGCCAATGCAGCCCAAACAGGACGTATTTCGGATTATGGGAGGAAACCAGAGCACCTGGAGGAAACCCACGCAGACACGGGGAGAATGTGCAAACTCCACACAGACAGTAACCAAGCCTTGAATCAAATCTGGGTCCATGGTGCTGTGAGGCAGCAGAGCTAACCATTGTGCCAGCTACCAGACCCTAATATCCACCCAGAGGTTGACAGGAGTCTGGAACTCGAGGCCATTCGGCCCATTGTGTCCATGTGGGTCAGCAAAGACCTGACTACACTGATCCCATTTTCCAGTGCTGGGCCCATAGCCTTGGAATGGTTATGGCAGCACAAGTGAATATTTAAATACTTCTTCACTGTTTGACACTTTCTGACTCAACCAGCCTTCCAAGGAACAGATTCCAGACTCCCACTACCCTCTGGGGTGGATATTAGGGGACCATCTGAATGGAATTCCTGGTGACTGGGGCAGCACGGTAACACAATGGTTATGCTGCTGCTTCAAAGCTTAGGGATCCAAGTTCAATTCCCAACGTGGATCATTGTCTGTGTGAAGTTTGCATATTCTCCTCCTGTCTGCGTGGGTTTGCTCCGGGTGCTCTGGTTTCCTCCCACGGTCCAAAGATATGCAGGTTAGGTTGATTGACCATGCTAACATTGCCCTTTAGAAATGCGTAAGTTGGAGGGATGAGCAGGTAAATATGTAGGGATATGAGGGGTAGGGCCTGGGTGGGATTGTGGTCAGTGCAGACTTGATGATCGAATACATTGTAAGGTTTCTATAATTCTATGACTGCCTGATCCAGCTGAAGTTATGGAATCCTGGAATCCCTACACTGCAGAAAGAGGCCATTTGGCCCATCTATCCCACCAGGCCATATCCCCATAACCCCCACACATCTACTTTGCCAATCCTCTGATGCTAGGGTCAATTTAGCATGGCCAACCCACACATCTTTTGAGTGTGGGAGGAAACCGGAGCATTCAGAGGGAAACCCATGCAGAATCCTGGAAAACATGCACACTCCGCACAGACAGAGACCTGAGGCTGGAAATTGAACCCAGACCCCTGGCAATGTGAGGCAGCAGTGCTAACCCACTGTGCCACCCAATGAGATGGTTTAATCCTTGGGGATAGGCAGCAGTCAGCCTCTTAATTGTAGTCCATATGGGTAGCTTTTTGTAATGCGTGACAAGAGATTAAATGTGATCTGCTGAGTGTGAGGGGAAATGGGATGTTTGATGGTGTTTGATAAGGTCACCCTGAACTCAAAACAGAGAGGAAAGCTGGCAAAACAATGGAATGACCGTAAAAAGATGCACTGTCGAGGCTTGCCCTTTTATGGAGAATTGTACAGTATATGAGACTGCACGTTACCCACAGAGCCATAGAAAAGCAGAAAGAGACCACTCAGTCCGTTGTATGTGTGTCAGGTAAAAAGAAAGATGAAAGAAACTTTGAATCCTATTTTTCAGTACCTGGTGGCAGGTTACAGCACTTCAAGTGCAGATCCAGGTAGCTTTTGAATGAGTTGACAGGATGGCCTGAACCAGGATTTTGGATTCATGTCACAATATTTGTAACCGCACCACCCGCCCCCATCTCAACAATTTGCCTGGACTTGCAAAATCTCACTAACTGTCCAGTCTGGAGACCATACACATTTTAACCTGTGCTTAATGCTGTCTCCATTCACATTGTCTGTACCTTTAAGACTTGATTATCGGTACAGACACGCATTCCAACCATTATTTTGTAAATTGACTTTGTGCCTTTATGTGCCCTATTTGTGAATAGAACTCCTGTTCACTTGATAATGGGACAGCGCTCCGAAAGTTAGTGGCATTTGCTACCAATAAACCTGTTGGATTTTAACCTGGTGTTGAGACTTTTTATTGTGTTTACTCCCCAGTTCCAACGCTGCCATCTCCATATCAATCTCATCTTGGGCAGTGAGTTCCAGATGCCATAGAAATAGAATCCTTACAGTGCAGAAAGAGGCCATTCGGCCCATCGAGTCTACACCGACAACAATCCCATCCCAGACCCTATCCCCGTATCCCGACATATTTACCCGCTAATCCTTCTAACCTACGTATCCCGGGACACTATAAGGTGAATGGCCAAGATACACTGAGGAAGAATTTAGCATGGCCAATCCATCCGACCTGCACATGTTTGGACACTATGGGGTAATTTAGCACGGCCAATCCCCCTAACCTGCACATCTTTGGATAGTAGGGGACAATTTAGCATGGCCAATCCACCTAACTTGCACATCTTTGGACACTAAGGAATAATTTAGCATGGCCAATCCACCTACCCTGAACATCTTAGGACGCTAAGGGGCAATTTAGCATGACCAATCCACATAACTCACACATGTTTAGATGCTAAGGGGCAATTTAGCATGGCCAATCCACCTAACCTGCAGACCTTTGGAGTGTGGGAGGAAACTGGAGTACCCGGAGGAAACCCACGCAGCCACGGGGGAGAAATGCAGCCTCCACACAGACAGTGACTGAGGCCGGAATTGAACCTGGGTCCCCGTCGCTGTGAGGCAGCAGTGCTAACCATTGTGCTGCTCCAGGTGTGGCTGACTCTTGAATGTCAAGACAGGGGAAATCAGGGATGCGCAGCAAATGTTGGCCTGGCTAATGATGCTCGTATTCCAAGAAAAGAATTTTTAAACAAATGAAATACTAGTCTTGCAGATGACCTTGGGCTAGGCCTCCAAGGAGAGATGACTCCTCATCAAGTTTACATCGCATGTAATGAAGGACATGGTTTCTGTTTAATACCTTCTCAGAGCAAATTCCAACATAGTGCTTTGTAGCAAAAGTTTTCACCCCACATCCTGCCCTCCCAACAATTCCTGCCAGAGGTTTCCTTATATTAGTGCACAGGATTATGCCATAGCTTGGGTCACATATTAACTGATGGTTCTTTTTGCTTTCTTACTCCACCCATCACCTCCTCTCCTTCCCCATCTCCCCTCCAACCCAGGACTTTTTGCACTCCTAGTGATGTTACTCGGTTACATAAAGCCAACAAAGTCGACTCCACTCCGCCCAATATGTGACATCCGGGTGCTGGACAAGTACATTAGAGAGGCAAAGGACGCTGCAGATTCAACGGTACTGTATGCACGTGTGATCTGCTTATAGCCGTAATTTGCAATGTGTTTGAGTCAGACACTTGGTATGAATGTTAACTCAGAGCTCTGCTTCAGAACAGATTAGCGCATGTTTGTAGTTATCACTGCAATAATTTCTAGGGGTGTAGAAACTTAGATTTTTGGATTACTTTTTAATTGCCTCTCCAGCCTTGGGAGCAGCAATGACAGAGTTGGAGGGAAGTGCTTTGGGGTCAGGGGGAAGAAGTCATCCACAGCGCGGGAGGAGCCAATTGGCCCTGTCGAGTCTGCACCAACCCTCCAGAAGAGATCAGGCCCTACCCACCAGCCTATCCCCAAAATCTTGTGCAGTTACTGTGGCCAATCCACATCTTTGGATACTGAGGGGAAATTTAACATGGTCAATCCACCCAACCTGTACGTCTTTGTTCACTAAGGGGCAATTTAGAATGGCCAATCCACCTAACCTACACATCTTTGACACCAAAGAGTAAATTAACATGGCCAATCCACTGAATCTGTGCATCTTTGGATCCTAAGGGGCAATTTAGCATGGGCAATCCACCTAACCTATACACCTTTGTGCACTGAGAGGCCATTTAACGTAGCCAATCCACCTAACCTACACAACTTTGTGCACAATGGGGCAATTTAGCATGGCCAATCCACCTAACCTATACATCTTTGGATACTAAGGAGCAATTTAGCATGGGCAATCCACCTAACCAGACACTAGATTGCTTCCTGGGATATGGGGATGTCCTGTGGTGGGAGGCTGAGTAAATTGTGTCTGTACTATCTGGAGTTTAGAAGAATGAGAAGTGATCTCATTGATAGGTACAGGATTCATAAAAACATAGTATCCCTACAATGCAAAAGGAGGCCTTTTGATGCATGAAGTTTGCACTGACAATAATCTCATCCAAGCTCCATTCCCCTAACCACATTAACCTGCTAATCCACCTGATATTAGGATCAATTTAGCATGGTCACTCTACCCATCTTTCACATCTTTCGATTGTGGGAGGAAACCAGAGCATCTGGAGGAAACCCACACAGACATAGGGGGGATAATGTGCAATCTCCACACAGGCAGTGAACCAAGCCCAGAATCAAACCTGGATCTCTGTAGCTCATTCTGAAATATTTTGGCTCTTGTTAACAACCTGTTGAAGACTAGACCAATTTGTGGAAGGAAACTAGACCAAAATATTCTCATCTTCTGTGAGGACCTATGATGAAACTTTTATCTGGTCACATCAAAATTGGCACAGCTGAGAAAGTAAAGTTAAATGTGATGTTATTGAAAATAGCAATAATCTGGAGTTGTCTTCCCTGTAATTTAAAAGATTAAAGGATGATCCAATTGAGCTTGGGAAAAAGAGCCAAGATGTCCCAGGATGAGTGCCAAGGACCCAGGTTTGATTCCCGGCTTGGGTCACTGTGTGGAGTTTGCACATTCTCCCTGTGCCTGTGTGGGTTTCCTCCAGGTACTCAGGTTTCCTCCCACACTCTAAGAATGTGAAAGACGGTAGTTGGCCACGCTGAATCAACCCTTAGATGTGGATTAGTTGTGGTAGAGGTGCAAGGTTACAACAATAGAGCGGAGGGTAGAGTCTGAATGGGATGCTCTTTTGGAGAGTCAGTGCAGACTTAACAGACTGAATGGCCTCTTTCCACGCTGTAGGGATTCTGTGGATGGTATCTATTAGGGGGAGCAGATGCATCGAATTTGCACATCTTTGGACTGAGAGGAAACAATAAGAAACCACGCAGACACGGGAGAATATGTTGATTCCACACAGACAGTGACTCTAGCCAGGAATTGAACCTGCAATTCTGGCCTGTGAGACAGCAATCCTAACCACTGTGCCGCCCCAGAATAGGGCAGGGGAGAGGACCTGGGTAGGACGCTTTGTCAGAAAGTTGGTGCAGACTTGATGGGCTGAATGGCCGCCTCCTGCATTGCAAGGATTCTATAGATGAAGACAATGACAGAAATTTGGAACTCTTTTCTGCAAAAGGCAGATGATGCGAAATCAATTATTAATTTCAAAACTGGGAATGATAGATATTAATCTCATAAAAAAGGGATATGAACAACAGTAGAAGGTTGTTGGATAAACCATGATCTCACTGATTAATCACAAATAAGGCTTACATTAACACTGCAATGAAGTGACTGTGAAAATCCTCTAGTTGCCACATTCCTGTTAGGATAACATGACAAAGAATTTAGCATGGCCAGTGCACCCTAACCAGCGTGTCTTTTGGACTGCGGGAGGAAACCGGAGTACCCGGAGGAAACCCACGCAGACCCAGGGGGAGAACGTGCAAACTCGGCACAGACAGCGACCCAAGCTTGGAATCGAACACTGGCGCTGCGGGGCAGTAATGCTAACTAGGGGTGGGTAATGGGAAATATGTCCCCACACCATCATATCACGCCTGATTTTGGTGGCTATTTTAACACGTGCTGGCCATCCCATCTTACACATTTGGGAACTGCATAACATGAGATCAGCCATCTGTGATTGAACTCCCACGAGGATACAGAAGTTCTTAACAGATGATTGAATCAAATCCAGACTTTGTACTTTTTTGTTTGCTCTTCCCAGCAACTTGTGATATCCATGCACTGTCAAGGGATTACACAATGGTTAACACTCCTGAATATTTGTTCAAAGGAGCAGAGACAAGGCACATTTCCCTACCTCATAATTGGATGCAGCAAGTCACTGATTGATGTGGACCATAGAACACTATAGCACAGAAACAGGCCTTTTGGCCTTCACAGTTGTGCCGAATCATTTTCCTGCTTGGTCCTACTGATCTGCACCTGGACCATATCCCTCATACCCCTGTCATCCAGATACCTGTCCAAGTTTTTCTTAAATGTTAAAAGTGAGCCCGCTTTCACCACTTGATTTGGCAGCTCATTCCATACTCCCACTGTTCTCTGTGAGAAGAACATCTCTCCCCAATATTCCCTTTAAACTTTTCCCCCTTCACCTTTAACCCATGTCCTCTAGTTTTTTTTCTCCCCTAGCCTCAGTGGAAAAAGTCTGCTTGCATTCACTCTATCTGTACCCATCATAATTTTATACGCCTTTATCAAATCTCCCCTCATTCTGCCACACTCCAGGGAATAAAGTCCTAAACTATTCAACCTTTCTCTATAACTCAGTTTCTCAAGTCCCAGCAACATCCTTGTAAAACTTCTCTGCGCTCTTTCAACCTTACTAATATCTTTCCTGTAATTAGGTGACTAAAATTGCGCACAATACTCTAAATTCGGCCTCACCAATGTCTTATACGACCTCACCATAACATTCCAACTCTTACACTCAATACTTGGATTTATAAAAACCAATGTTCCAAAAGCACTTTTTACCTATCTACCTGTGACGCCTCTTTTAGAGAATTATGTATCTGTGTTCACAGATCTGGAAGATTCCAAAATTCATTTCTTGATCTGCTCTCTCCCTCTCTCTCTCTGAGCTACTTTGCCTTGGGGTTTGTTTCCGATGATCCTGAGGGAGGGAAGCCCACTTACCCAGTCTTGACGGACTTTCGGACTGCCCGGATGTGCGACTGGATTGGCTATGCTGCCCCCTTGGAACCACTTGGTTGCTGATGAGAGGCCTCTGCTAGGCCGAGCAAATCCAGACTGTTTTGAGCACAGGACTAGCACGATGAAGGGTAGGAGAATTTTGGGGCGGAACTTTGATCTTGTGTCCTTGAGGTATTGCGGTGAAAGGCATGTGTGTTCCCTGACTCCTTTCGCACATGGCAGTAAGACTGAATTCCCACTGAGACCTCAGTTGTTCTACCCAGTGTGGAGACTAAAATAGGCCTCAAAATCCCTATCCCAATCCATTTGAGCAGGAGAAGCATTTCCATTTAAACCATCCCCGCAGCAGCAGAGAACAAAACACAAGAGACGAAAACATTGTGTGATTTCAAGAATAAATTAGAGATAGCTCTTGGGGGCTAAAGGGATCAAGGTAGGTGACGCAAGATTAGCACTGCTGCCTCACAGCTCCAGGGACTGGGTTTGATTCCTATCTTGGATCACTGTCTGTGCAGAGTCTACACACTCTCCCCACCATATCTGCGTGGGTTTCTTCTGGATGCTCTGGTTTCCTCCCACACTCCAAAGATGTGCTGGTTAGATGTGCTAAAATACCCATTGGTGTCCCAGCATGTGAAAGATTAGAGGGATTAGCAGGGTAACTGAGCAGGGATAGGGCCTGAGGGTTGATTGTTGTCAGTGCAGACTCAATGGGCCAATTAATCTCCTGTACTGTAACGTCTCTATAATATTGGTTGCGGGGAGGGGAGGAAAAATCAGGATATTGATTTTGATCATGGCTGGTCATCAAATTCAATGTCGGAGCAGGCTCAAAGGGCCGAAAGGCCTACTCCTGCTTCTATTCTACGTTTCCTCTGGCCTCGGCAGATCTGCTTGCAGGGAGGACTTAGCCTCTTCCAGATTTACCCCCGCTCTCGGGGGAAAACAAGATCGGCTGCTCCCCATCACCAGGGCTGCTTGCTGCAGTCCCGTGGTTTGAGGACATGCCTGGAATGGCTGCAACGTCATGTTCCATTGGCTCAATGAGCTTTATCAGATCCCTACTTTGTGAAAGCAGTTAGTGGCTCTGCCAAACCAGCAGAGAGAGAGGAATGGCATATCAGTATGTTAAGCATTTGTATGATAACACTCCTGACAACTGATTGCAGGCATCTTGTGTTTACTGCAACAAATCTGCTAGGTGCTGACTAATCCTTTGGGCTAGTTTAATATGTTTAGCTAATGGGAGCTTCTTACTTCAATACAGAATCATAGCTGTACAGTACAGAAACAAGTTGTTCTGCACATTGATCCCACCCAGGGGTTATCCCCAAAACCCCACATATTTAATCTAGCTAATCCCCTGACACTAAGGGACAATTTAGCATGGCCAATCCATCGAACCCTGCACATCTTTGGATACTAGGGGGCAATTTAGCATGCCCAATTGACCTAATCTCCACATCTTTGGACACTAAGGGGCAATTTAGCATGGCCAATCCACCTAACCTGCACATCTTTGGACACAAAGAGGCAATTTAGACTGCAACTTTTTTCTCCAGAGTGTACAAGGCTGTGGGGAGATCTTATAAAAGTCTATAAAATAATGAGGGGCATAGATTAGCGAAATAGTCAATATCTTTTCCCAAATATAGGGGAGTCCAAAACTAAAGGGCATAGGTTTAAGGGGAGAGTTACAAAAGGGTCTAGAGGGGCAATTTTTTCACACAAACTGTCTGGAACAAGCTGCCAGAGGCAGTCGTAGAGGCGGGTATAATTTTGTCTTTTAAAAAGTGTTTAGACAGTCACGTGGGTGAAATGGGTATAGAGGAATATGGGCCAAATGGGGGCAATTGGGACTAGCTTAGGAGCTTTAAAAAAAAAGGGTAGCATGGACAAGTTGGGCCAAACCCCCTGTTTCCAAGCTGTAAATGTCTATGACTTTAATTTAGCACACCAATCCACCTAACCCGCACATATTTAGACACTAAGGGACAACTTAGCATGACCAATCCACTTAACCTGAACATCTTTCAGAATGTGGGAGGAAATCGAAGCACCCAAAGGAAACTCGTGCAAACACGGGGAGAATGTGCAGACTCCGCACAGATATGAACCAAGCCAGGAATTGAATCCGTGTCCCTGACGCTGTGAGACAGCAGTGCTGATCACCATGCCATCATGCTGCTCCTAATATAGATTGATATAGCTGTTCCAACCAATGCTCTTCTTGCTACTGGTGTAGATTGCAAAGTGGACGAAAGGATTTGGAGCTCTGCAACTCCCCCACATTCAATCTGTCACCCACCCCACCCTCAGTCCTCCTGTGCTACGTAGCGAAATTGCCTTGACAGTCTCTTTGTCAGTCTCTCCAATTTTAAAATTCACTAGCTCAGGTCAGTCAAAATGCCACAACTGTACCCTTAATCCTTGTTTCCCTTTCCCCCCTGCCGAGGCCCACATCACCACCAAATTTATCCTTGCATCCTCAGGAAGGGTGTTGTGATGTGAAAGATGGTAGTGCGGTGGTGAGACCACTGGAATAATAACCCAGAAGTCCCAAGTGTGTGCTCTGGCGACCATGTGTTCAATCCTGACTATAGAAACTAGAAGTTGGAGAAGGCCTTTCAGCCTGGTCCGCCAACCGTTACGATCATGGATGATCATCAAATCCAATATTGTAATCCCCCCTTCCCCACATCCCTTGATCCCTTTAGTTCCAAAAGCAATAATTAATTCCTTCTTGGAATCACACAACATTTTGGCCTCAACTACTTTCTGTGGTAGCGAATTCCACCACCCCTCTGGATGAACAAATTTCTCCTCACCTCAGTCCTAAAAAGGTTTAGTTTAATTTTTTTAAAATTCTAAAAGCTTATTTGTTAGTCGACCCATCTACTGTGGCAGCTGGTGGAACTCACCATATCAGTTATCATTGATTGCCGTAAAAACCCATCTGGTCCTCTAATGCCGTTGGAGATGGAAATCTGTTGCTTTCTACAGTGACTCCAGACCCACAGTACAGTGATTGACGCTTAACTGCCCCCTGAAAATGGCCTAGTGAGACACTCAGTTCAAGAGGCAATTAGAGATGGGCAACAAATGCTGGCCCACACACCACACACACACACACACACACACACACACACACACACACACACACACACACACACACACACACACGACTCCCCTCCTTCGGCTCAACTTGTCCATGCTGCCCTTATTATTTTTTTTAAAAAACCCTAAGCTAATTCCAATTGTCTGCATTTGGCCCATTTCCCTCTGTACCCATGTAACTATCTAAATGCTTTTTAAGAGATATAATTGTACCCGCTTCTACTACTATCACCCCTGACATCTTGTTCCAGATACTTACCACCCTCTGTGTGAAAAAAATTGCTCCGCTGGACCCTTTTGTATCTCCCTTCTCACCTTAAACCTATGCCCTCTAGTTTTAGACTCCCCTACTTGTGGGAAAAGATATTGACTATCTACCTTGTCTATGCCTCATTATTTTGTAGACAACTATAAGGTCACCCTCAGCCTCCTACGCTCCAGAGAAAACAGTCCCAATGTTTCCAGACTCTTCTTATAACTCATCCATCGAGTCCCAGTAGCATCCTAGTAAATCTTTTCTGCACTCTTTCTAGTTTAATAATATCCTTTCTATAATAAAGTGACCAGAGTTGTACACAATATTCCAAGTGTGGCTTTACCAATGTCTTGTACAACTTCAACAAGACGTCCGAACTCCAGTACTCAATGTTCTGACATCCCATGCAAGAATCTCTTAAAAAGAGGATTGACATTCGAGGGACTCATTCCTCACTTTCAGGTTGCTTGAAAGCCTTGACTCTAGTCCCAGACTGTGTAGGTTAGATGGATTAGCCATGCTAAATTGCCCTTAGATTGACCAAGATGGTTGGATAGAACAAAGAACAAAACAGCATGAGAAACAGGCCCTTTGGCCCAACGAGCTCACGCTGCCACCTCGATGTTGCCACTTCTACCCATGATCCCTGTCTATGTTTATAGATCTATGGATTGAAACCAAATTTGAGACAATTTAGGGAGAATTTGTTCTGCCAATCAGCCTAAGAGCACATCTTTGGGATGTGGGAGGAAACCCACGCAAGCTCGGGGAGTATGCGCAAATTCCCACAGACAAAAGCCCAAATCCATGTATCTGCACAGCACAGCGATAGTCACTGAGCTGTCATGTTGCCCATCAAATGGTCCAGGTCAAGCATGCACTAACGACGTGAAGCACTAGAATGCTCTCAAAAAAAAATCCAAGAGCAGCCGTCTCATGACCCGTCGTGTGTATGTCCCTTGTTAGACAACGAAGTGGACCAAAGTATCTGTAGGATAAAAACAAATACATCAATATCGTTGACTATTTATACACTTCCCAGGGACTCCCAAGGCTCATGATCCCTATTTTAAATCAGTTTTCTATACCCCTCCATTCCCATTCTGTTCATGTGCCCATTTAAGTATCTCTTAAAAAATTCCAGAGTGCCTGCCTCCACCACTTTACTTGGCAGCGCATTCCATACCCCCACCACCCTCTGTGAAAAAACTCCCTCTAGCATTCAAATTATTCCTTACCCCCCCCTCACCCTAAGCCTGTGACCCCTCGTGCTATTTGAGTCCATCCTAGGAAAAAGCTTAACCCTGTTTACTCTATCTATACCCTCATAATCTTGTACACCTCTATTAGATCTCCTCTAAGTCTATGTTTTTCTAAGGAAAACAGCCCCAATTTGCCGAACCTCTCCTCGTAACTCAGACCTTCCGTACCAGGCAGCATCTTGGTAAACCTCCTCTGCACTCTCTCCAGAGTCTCCACTTCCAGTAGTAAGGCAAACAGAACTGGATGCAGTATTCCAAATGAGGTCTAACCAACGTTTTATACAGCTGCAACATTAAAGGCCAGCTCTTGTACTCTATACCCCTTCCTATAAAGGTGTATGCTTTCTTCACAACCTTCTCCACCTACTCTGCCACTTTCAGGATAAGTGGATTGGCCGTGCTAACTTGCTCCTCAGTGTCCAAAAGTGTGCAGGTTGGATGGATTGGCCAAGCTAAATTGCTCTTTAGTGTCTCAAGGTGTGTAGCTTAGGGAGATTAGAGAGGTTGATGTGTGAAGTTAAGGGAATAGGACAAGGCAGTGGGGCCAGGAAAGACGCTCTGTCAGGAGAGTTGGTACAAACCTGATAGGCTGAGTGGCCTACTTCTGCATTGCAGGTATTCTGTAATTCAATGTTTCTCTTTACAAAATGAGCTGGAATTTATGGTCAAAATGACCATAAATGGTCGCTCTGGTAGAGTAATTAGTGGATGAGCATATGAATTACTCCTCGATGGGTTAAAATGTATTTTAAACTCAGCGGTGTACAACATTGTCCATCTGAGAGGCCAGGCAGTCATTGCTTGGTGCCACCTCCAAACCAAGTTGTGAGTAACTGGTGAGCTCTAAGCAGAATGTGCCAATTCTGCCCTTGTGCCTTTGTTTCCCTACCACTGCCCACTTCCCTATGCCCAACTGATAAGCCAGCTGAAGCTGGCAAGTTGACAGGCTTTGGCAATGGCATGAGAAGGGGCATCTATGCAAAATGGGCAGCTGGTTTGTTGCCACCACTATGACGGAGCAGAGGGGGATTGGGGGGAAAGCCGACTTTGCCCATGCTGTGTAGGGAAAAATGCCATCACAAGTCCCAGTATTTCCTTCCCTGCCACTGACCACGAAGTCCACTTGCAGCACCAGTTGAAAGTGAGCTTTGGTAGGTTGGCCTGGTTCTTTGTCTGACTGTGATGTTCTTCCATTTAGAAACAGTGCGAGGAAGCCTGCACTCTCCCAGGAAATTTTACCCTTCCGAAAACCAACGTCAACTACAGAGAATGGGAAACGAAGGACGTAAGTTTGTTTATCCTTCACAATTTGTACTGATAAGAGTGCAAGTGAAAGGGTATCTGCTGACCTGGCACCAAATGGTAGCCTAGCCGCATGAGTCCAAGTGTTATTGTCTATCTTGCAGCAAGATTTCAACTTGGTTTTCAGGAGGAGGGAGAAAAGATCGGGATTGAAAATGAAGAGTAAAACAAAAATAATTTATTTGTCAGTGGAGAGCTACAAGGGTAGCTTTGTGTCACCCACAGAATTGCCTCTAATTCAGGGTTGGGAAGTGGGAGAGGAATAACGGGCTCACTGTCTTAGTTGGGATAAATACTTGCATGATTCAGGCAATCAATAATGTGATGTGCAGAATCATATATTTCCATTTCCCAGATCAGCTATTCTGTTGCTTAGTAAGGGGTTCCTCAAACTCAGTTAGTTTTGCACCCTTTTGTGTCCCGTTACCCGTGAGGATGACATAACAAGGACATTTGGGTGTATTTGGGTTTTTCACTCCTGGATTCAAGTCAAACTCAGATCAAGGTATGGGCTTATTCACTTCAATTGTCAGAACAGAGAGCAGATGGCATGAAACTTGTAAATCGTAGATTCCTACAGTGCAGAAAGAGGCTATTTGGCCCACTGAGTCTGCATCAACTGCAATGCTATCCCCACAACGTCATACATTTACTCTAGCTAGTTCCCTTATTACTGAGGGGCAATTTATCAGTCCTGATAACTAACCAGTCTTTGAACTATGGGAGGAAACCAGAGCACCCAGAGAAAACCCATGCATACAAGGGATAGAATGTGCAAACTCCACACACAATGACCCAAGCTGGGAGTCGAACCCGGGTCCCTGGAGCTATGAGATAGCATGCTAACCACTGTGCCACCGTGCCCACCCCAATGTTGATGATCAAGGGACTTGGGTGCAGTCACACAAGAGAAAGTTAGCATGCAGATACAGCAAGCAATTTAGAAGACAAACAATTCTGGACTTTCTTGCAAGGATGTTGGAATACAAGAACAAGGAAGTCTTGCTAGGGCTTTGGTGAGAACAAATGCGGAATACTTTGTGTAGTTTAGCTCTCCGTGACAAAAGAAGGATATATTTTTTTGAAGCTAGCATAGCAGAAATTCACTAGATGGCTTCCTATGATGAAAGGGTTGCTTTATGATGAGTAAATTGGGATTGTACCATCTGGAGTTTGGAAAAGCGAGAGGTGATCTCATTGAAACGTACAAGATTCTAATGGGGCTTGACTGGATAGGTAATGAAGGTTGTTTCCCCTTTGGCTGGGGAATCGAAAGTAAAATTTATTTATTAGTCACACGTAACCATGGAAGACTTCTGCAGAAAATGCAGATGTATGGGATTGAGGGCGATTTAGCTAATTGGATTAGGAATTGGCTAGCTGATAGAAGACAGAGGGTGGTGGTTGATGGAAATTATTCATCGTGGAGTTCGGTTACAAGTGGTGTACCTCAGGGATCTGTTTTGGGGCCCCTGCTGTTTGTAATTTTTATAAATGATCTGGATGAGGGTATTGAAGGATGGATTAGTAAATTTGCAGATGACACTAAAGTCGGTGGAGTGGTAGATAGTGAAGAGGGGTGTTATAGTTTGCAGAGAGACTTGGACAAGTTGCAGAGCTGGGCCGAGAGGTGGCAAATGGAGTTTAATGTGGAAAAGTGTGAGGTAATTCACTTTGGCAGGAATAACAAATGTGTAGAGTATAGGGCTAATGGTAGGACTCCTAATAGTGTTGATGAACAGAGGGATCTTGGTGTATATGTGCATAGATCCCTGAAAGTTGGCAATCAAGTCGATAAGGTTGTTAAGAAGGCATACGGAGTCTTAGCTTTTATTGGTAGGGGGATTGAATTTCGGAGCCGTAACGTCATGTTGCAACTGTACAAAACTCTAGTGCGGCCGCACTTGGAGTATTGTGTGCAGTTCTGGTCCCCGCATTATAAGAAAGATGTGGAGGCATTGGAGAGGGTACAGAGGAGGTTTACCAGGATGTTGCCTGGTATGGAGGGCAGGTCTTATGAAGAGAGGCTGAGGGATTTGAGGTTGTTTTCGTTAGAAAGAAGGCGGCTAAGAGGAGACCTTATTGAAACATAAAAGATGATTAGAGGTTTAGATAGGGTGGACAGTGATAGCCTTTTTCCTAGGATGGAGAAAGCTAGCATGAGGGGACGTAGCTTTAAATTAAGGGGTGGTAGTTATAGGATGGATGTCAGATGTAGGTTCTTTACCCAGAGGGTGGTTAGGGTATGGAATGCCCTGCCTGCTGCAGTTGTAGATGTACCAAGTTTCGTGGCGTTTAAGAGGTTAGTAGATAAGTTTATGGATGAAAAGGGAATGGTTTCGGTTAGAGGGTCATTGCTTTTTCTTAATTGGTCGGCGCAACATTGAAGGCCAAAGGGCCTGTTCTGCGTTGTAATGTTCTATGTAACTAACATTGCAATGTAGTGACTGTGAAATTCCCCTAGTCCCCACAATCTAGCACCTGTTTGGGTCAATGCAACCTAACCATCATGTCTTTCAGACTGTAGGAGGAAACCGGAGCACCCGGAGGAAACCCACATGGACATAAGGAGGACAAGGAAACTCCATGCAGGCAGTGAGCCAGGAATCAAACTCGAGTCACTGGTGCTGTGAGGCAGCGGCGCTAACCACTGTGCTGCCCAAAAGAACACAGGGAAATGAGGAAAACTTTCTACACTCAAAATTTTGGGGTTCTCTGTCCCAGAGAGTTGTGGATATTCTGCTGTTGACTGGGATGGATGGCACGGGCAGCACGGTAGCACAGTGTTTAACACTGCTGCTTCACAGCTCCAGGGACCTGGGTTTGCTTCCCGGCTCGCTATCTGTGTGGAGTTTGCACTTTCTCCTTGTGTCTGTGTGGGTTTGCTCTGGATGCTCCGGTTTCCTCCCACAATCCGAAAGACGTGCAGGTTAGGTTGATTGACCATGCTAAAAATTGTCTCTTAGCATCCTGAGATGCGTAGGTTAGAGGGATTAGCAGGTAAATGTGTAGCGCTACGAGGGTAGGGTCTGGGTGGAATTGTGGTTGGTACAGACTTAATGGGCTGAATGGCCTCTTTCTGCACTGTAGGGATCCAAGACACATTTTTCAATATCTCAGGGAATTAGGGAGTTTTGGGGGGGGGGGGTGTGCAGAAATGGCAGGCAGGTGGGATATCGAGGTGAAAGCCAGTGATCAGCCATGATCCCACTGAATGATGGGTCAGACTAGAGATATGGGGTGGAATTTTTTTACCGGAAGGATTTTCCACTCCCTTGCATTTAAAGAACAAAGAACAAAACAGCATGGGAAACAGGCCCTTCGGCCCAACGAGCCCGCGCCGCCACCCCGATGTTCCCACTTCTACCCATGATCCCTGTCTATGTTTATAGATCTTTGCATTGGAACCAAATTTGAGACAATTTAGGGAGAATTTGTTCTGCCAATCAGCCTAAGAGACCTTTGAAGTCTTTTGAATGTTTTATTTTTGAATGGCTCGCTGCATTTTCCAACCCCTCTGTGGCAGGTCATATAATTCAGTCCAGGATTGACTCCCATTTCCAATGTTCTTTCATTGGGGAATCAATGTCAGAACGCTAGAAGCTGGGTCAAAGATAGACTTTTGAGGAGCTCTAACATGTGAAGAGAAGCGGAGAGGTTTAGGGAGGGAATTCTAGCTCTTCATGCAGAGGCAACTGAAGCAGGGCTGCCTAATGTGGGGCAATTTAAAATTGAGGATTCTCAAGAGGCCAATAATAGATCACAGCGCTAGGGATCCATATTCGATTCCCGGCTTGGGTCACTGTCTGTGTGGAGTTTGTAGCCTGTATTTCCTCCGGGTGCTCTGGTTTCCTTCCACAGTCCGAAAGACGTGCTGGTTGAAGGTTTATTTATTAGTCACAAGTGAGGCTTACATTAATGATGTGATAAAGTTGCTGTGAAATTCCCCTAGTTGCCATATTCTGACGCATGTTCAGGTCAATACATCTAACCAGCACGTCTTTCAGAGTGTAGGGGGAAACCGCATCATCTGGAGGAAACCCATGCAGACATGGGGAGAACATGCAAACTCCACACAGACAGTGAACGAGGCAGAATTGAACCTGGGTCCCTGGCACTGTGAGGCAGCAGTGCTAACCACTGCACCCTGCAGCCCCATGTGGACTTGTGGTGGTGATTAGGTGAATTGGCAATACAAAATTCTCCCTTAGTGTTATCCAAACAGGTGTTGGATTGAGGCGACTAGGGGATTTTCACAGTAACTTCATTGCAGTGTTAATGTAAACCTATTTGTGACACTAATAAATAAGCATTTTTAGATATTTGGCAGATTATAGTGCTGGAGGAGATTACGGAAATATGGTGGGGTGAGGCCATGAAGCGATTTGAGATCAAGGGTGAGATTTTTGAACTGAAATGTTGCTTGCTGAGATCTTGTACATGGGTGATGGCTCAACATGGCTTACTGCGGGTAAGGACGTGGACAACACGGCTTCGATTCATCTCAAGGGTCTGCCAGGAAAATATTGGAAGCATCAAATCTAGAGATTTCATGGCTGGGTTTCAAGAATTGGATAATGTTACAGTGCTGGAAATGGGTTGTCTTGGTGATGGTGTGGATATGTGGTTAGAAGATCCTTGAGGGGAACACCAGAGCTGTTGGTAATAAGATAGTGTTTAGAGATGCCATTGTAAGTGATATCCTTGATATGATTAGACAGATAAGAATGGAACTAGGAAAGTGCTACACCCAGATGGATAACAATGGAAAAAGTGGAGAAGGTCAGAGAATCATAGAGGTTTACACTGTGGAAACAGGCCATTTGGCTCAATTTCAGCCCTTTTTTTTAAATCCCTAAGCTAGTTCCAATTGCTGTCATTTGGCCCATATCCCTCTAAACCCACCTTATCCATCTAACTGTCTAAACACTTTTGAAAAGACAAAATTGTACGCGCCTCTATTACTGCCTCAGGCAGCTCGTTCCAGACACTCACCACCTTCTATTTGAAAGAATTGCCCCTTTGGACCCTTTTGTATCTCTCCCCTCTCACTTTAAATCTATGCTGTCTGGTTTTAGACTCCCCTACCTATGGGAAAAGACATTGACAATCTAGCTGATCTGTACCCTCATTATTTTATAGACCTTTAAGATCAGCCCTCTATGCACCAGAGAATGAAGTGCTAAACTAGCCAGCCTCCTTATAATACAATCCAACAAGTCCTGGTAGCATCCTAGTAAATCTGTTCTGCACTCTTTCTAGTTTAATAATATCCTTTGTATAATACCGTGACCAGAACTGTAAACAGTATTCCAAGTGCGGCCTTACCAATGTTTCGACAACTTCAACAAGACATCCCAACCCCTGTATTCAGTGTTCTGACCAATGAAACCAAGAATGCTGAATGCCTTCTTCACCACTCTGTCCACCTGTGACTCCACTTTCAAGGAGCTATGAATATGTATCCCTAGATCTCGTTGTTCTGAACTCTCCCCAACAACCCATCATTAACTGAGTAAGTTCTAATCTGATTCAATCTCTCAAAATGCATCACCTCTCATGTATCCAAATTAAACTCCATCCATCATTCGTCAGCCCACTGGCCCAGTTGATCAAGATCCCGCTGCAATCGGAGATAACTTTCTTCACTGTCCACTATGCTACCAATCTCAGTATCATTTATAAACTTACTAACAGTGCCCCGTATGTTCTCATCCACTTGTCTTATTGCAACGGAATGCCATGTTAGTGAACAGGACAGTGATGTGGGATGTAGGCAACTGCTCACATGGAGGATAAGCACAAGGAATCTATCAGATTCCTTGTGAGAGTCCACACAAACCCGGAAGCAACAAACACGTTGAAACTGCAAGATTGATTTGTGAAAGGATTTAGAAGTTTTGGGAACGTTGATAAAGTGAAATGTTGCCAACTTGATCAGAAAGTCGGTGTGGTCAAATGTATCAAAGGCAGCAAACATGAGGAGAGAGAGTTTATTTTTATTACAGTCATGTTGGAGGTTCTTTGATAAGACCACATTTCAGTACTGTTAGGGAGTGGAAGTCTGGGAGACTCTCAAGCATGGCGTTCATAGATGCAAAAGGATTTGGAAGATGTCGAGATCTTAAAAAAAAAAGTTGAAGAGTCCTAACCTCTGAAGTTGCATCAATTTCTGCCTGACCAGTTAGCATTTTTAAGTCATAAGTTGCTGGATGAATAAGGCATGTAAAATTTAATGCAAGAGAGAATCTTGACACAGGACAGTTGGAGTCGGAGGATTAGAAGCAAACTTATCTTCAAATTCCTTGCCATCATCACCAATTTAATGATTTACTTCTGGCAGAGGTTTGGTTCAGTGCTTTGGAGGTTCAGACATCAGAGAGTCATCAACTGTGACGTAGCCAGGGTGAGAAACATGAACAGGAAGCAATCACTGGAACATGATTTGATTTATTATTGTCATATGTATTGGGGTATAGTGAAAAGTATTGTTGCTTGGGAGCTATACAGACAAAGCATACTGTTCATAGAGTACACAGAGGAGAAGGATTTGACTTGATTTATTATTGCCACATGTATTGGAATACAGTATTGTTTCCTGAGAACTACACGGACAAGGCATACCATTCATAGAGCACATAAGAGAGAAATTTGATTTGATTTATTATTGTTAAAATATTATTTATTTAATATTATATTAAACCTGGACCCTTTAAAGGTAAGAGGGGCGAGGTTTAACTCTGATATCAGAGGGACAGTTTTTAAACAGGGTGGTGAGGACCTGGAATGCACTGCCAAGTAGGGTGGTGGAGGCAGACACGCTGGGATTGTTTAAGACTTATCTGGATAGTCACATGAGCAGAGTGGAAATGGAGGGATACAAACGAATGGTCTCCTTGGACCAATGAGCGATGCAGTCTTGGAGGCCAAAAGGCTTGTTTCCTATGCTGTATTGTTCTTTGTTTGTCGCATGAATTAGAGTGAAAAGTATTATTTCTTGCGTGCTATACGGGTAAAACACACTATTCATGGAGTACAAGGAGGGGAAGAATTTGACCTATTTTTTGTCACGTATTGGAATCCAGTGAAAATTATTGCTTGTTGCGCTATACAGAGAAAGCATACTGTTCATAGAGTACAAGGATTTATTATTGTTAGATGTCTTTTGATTCAGTGAAAAGTATTGCTTTTTGTGCACTTTATAGACGAAGCATGCTGTTCATCGAGAAGAAAAGAAGACAATGCAGAATATAGTGTTACAGTCATAGCTAGGGGTGTAGAGAAAGATGAACTTAATGCATAGTAGGCCCATTCAAAAGTCTGATGGCAGCACGGAAGAAGCTGTTCTTGAGTCAGTTGGTGCGTGACCTCAGACTTCTGTATCTTTTTTCCCAATGGAAGAAGTTGGAATAGAGAATGTCTAAGGTGGACTCCTTAATTATGCTGGCTGCTTTTTCTGAGGCAATGGGAAGTGTAGACAGAGTCAATGGATGGGAGGCTGGTTTGCATGATTGATTGTGTTACATTCACTACTTTTTGTAGTTCCTTGCGGTCTTGGGCAGAGCAGGAGCCAAACCAAGCTGTGATACAACCACATAAAATGCTTTCTATCGTGCATCTGTAAAAGTTAGTGAGAGTCATAGCTGATGATAAATTTCTTTAGTCTTCTGAGAGGTGTTGGTGGGCGTTTGTAACTACAGTGTCTGCATGGGGAGACCAGGACAGATGATCTGGACACCTAAAAATCTGACGCTCTCGACCCTTTCTATTTTATCATTCCCTTGCTATTTCAATAGCTACTCTTGAAGTGTTTGACAAGTCTGGCCCAAGCTTTCAAGAGATGTCCATTGGAAAATGGACAAGTTCCACATTCATCAGCCTGGAAATTTGCAAATGTACAAGGAATATTTCCATAGCATTCCACTGGTTTCTCGACTGAACTTGAAATTTTCAATCCTGGCTGAGGCTGGGTGTCCTTCTGAAGGGTTTTCAGACCAAATCCTATTATCTATTTCCCAATTCACATGTCTAGTGGGTTAAAATAATTTAATATTATTAGAATGTTCCCATGTATTTCTGTTGATGGTATCCATCCATCTATCCTGCACAGTTAAAGTGCTTCGGGCAAACCTCATACCAGTTTGCTAAGCCTTAAGTTGAAGGTTCACCAGTCTAATTCCTGGGATTGTCTTTGAAAGAGAGATTGCAGGAACGGGGCCCATAATTCTCTAGAATTTTGACAAATGAACAGCAATTTCATTGAAACTTAGAAAAATCTTGCAGTGTGTGACAGGGAAAGATGTAAAGAGAATGTTTCTTCTGGCTGGGTGAGTCTAGAATCTGTGGGGACAATCTCAGAATAAGGGGGAGGCCATTTAAGATTGAAGTGAAGACATTTCTTCACTCAGAATGTGGTGAATCTTTGGAATGCTGTACCCCAGAGGGCTGTGGAAACTCAGTCATTGAGCGTGTTTAAGACAGAAATTGATAGATTTCTGGATATAAATGACATGAAGAGGTGTGTGGATAATGGGGGGAAATGGCATAGAGAGAGATGATCGTCTATGTTCTATTTGAATGGGACAGTAGGCTACGTGAATGGCCTACTCCCACTCCATTGTTCCTATGTCCTATGAAGAATAGAAGAAATGCTGTCAAAGTAGTTGTACCTTGAGATTCTAGCACAGCAAAGGGAAGATCCAAGGATAAGGCTGATAAATACAGCTGCAGAAAATCTGACAGCTCTGGAAACATTAAGACTTTAAAAATAAACTTCCCAATGGATGCCAATTTCTCTCATAGAGTACATAAAATGGCTGAAGTTTATTCATTAGTCATAAGTAAGACTTAGATTAACACTGCAATAAAGTTACTGTGAAATTCCCCTAATGGCCACACTCCGGCTCCTGTGTGGGTCAATGCACCGTAACCCACTGGGAGGAAACTGGTGCACCCAGAGGAAACCCATGCAAAGAACTCCACACAGAAGTGACCCAAGCTAGGAATCAAACTCAGGTCCCTGGTGCTGTGAGGTAGCAGTGCTAACCACTGTGCCACCCCTAGTATGGAAAATGAAAGCTTTCTTCTGCAGAGTTTGTGGCAGAGACACATGGCTGGGAATTCATAGAATCATAGAATCCATACAGTGCAGAAAGGGGCCACTTGGCCCATCAAGTCTGCACTGACCACAATCCCATCCAGGCCCTATTTCTGTAACCCCACATATTTACCCTGCTAGTTCCCCTAGACACTAGGATCAATTTGGTTGGCCAATCAACCTAACCTGCATATCTTTGGAGTGTGGGAGGAAACCGGAGCACCCAGAGAAACCCACGCAAACACGGGAGAACGTGCAAACTTCACACAAACAGTGGTTCAAGCCGAGATCCCTAGCACTGTGAGGTAGCAGTGCTAACCACTCTGTGGCCCTCTAAAAGGATCTAATGTCTAACTGGTGCTGCTGTACCTCTTGATGGCACTGGGTGTTTAGTTGATGTATTGCCGTGATCTGACACCAATATTGTTAAACTTGTACGGTTCAGCTTCAGATGGGGCAATTGCATCAACATTTGAGCCATCATCCTTCAGGAAGGATGTCAAGGCATTAGAGAAACTGCAGCAAAGGTTCATGGGAATGGTCTTGAGATGAGGAATCTCAGGTACATGGACAGATGGGAAAAGTTGGAACAGTTTTCCTTGGAGAAGAGAAGGTCAAGAGGAATTTGATTTGAGCTATTCAAAGTCATGAGGGAACAGGTGGGAAGAAACTGTGGTAGGATCATGGGAGGTAATGGTGTAATGTTATAGTCACTGTAAAAGTATTAGTCACAAGTAAGGCTTACATTAACACTAATGAAGCTACTGTGAAATTCCCCGAGTCGCCACACTCTGGTGCCTGTTCGGGTCAATGCATCCTAACCAGCACGTCTTTCAGAGTGTGGGAGGAAACTGAAGCACCTGGAGGAAACCCGTGCAGACACAGGAGAAGGTGCAAACTCCATACAGACGTGACCTAAGCCAGTAACCAGTGCTGTGAGGCAGCAGTGCTAACCACTGTGTTACCGTGCTGTCCGTTTTTGCTGGGCTACTAATCTGGGGACCCAGGACAATGCTTTGGAAAAAGTGGTTCGAATCCCACCTCAGCAGCTGGTGAAATCTGAAGAAAAATCTGGAATTAAAAGTCTAATGATTGTTGTAAAATCGGACTTGATTCACTCAAGTCCTTTAGGGAAGGAAATTTGCTATTCTTATATATGTGTAACCCTCAGAGCCAAAGCAGGCTCTTAAATGCCACTCAGTTGAAAAGCAGCCCAGCCAGCAATGTCCATGTCCAATGAACAAAAAAAGTGATTGAGGCAAGGGGGCACAGAATTAAGGTAATTAGTAAAATGGAGAATGTGATGGTGGCAAATTCAACCAAAGCATTCAAGAGAGAATTGGATTACTATCTGAAAAGGAAGGATGCGCAGAGTTACGGAGACTAGCACTAGGTGCATGACTCACTGAGAGCTGGTTGAATAATCTCCTAGAGGTAATAACAATCCTGTGGTCATGTTGAGTGATTGTATCGTCTATATAAACCACATTGAATCATGTGAAAGATATTTGAACCCAGCATTGGACCTACAGACACTGGATCGCTGGTCTGAGTGTTGAGTGCAAACTCCCCATTGATTGAAAAGTTGAGAATAGGTTACGTAAGCCCGTTTTGGGTCTTGAGCAGTAGGTGATCAGTGAGGAGATCTTTAAACTACTGCAAGCGTTGATGAAGTAGTTGCAGGGGAGCACGGTGGCACAGTGGTTAGCACTGCTGCCTCACCACGCCAAGGACCCAGGTTCGATTCCCGGCTTGGGTCTACTGTCTGTGTGGAGTCTGTATGTTCTCTCCATGTCTGCGTGGGTTTCTGCCAGGTGGTCGGGTTTCCTCCCACTGTCCGAAAGATGTGCTGGGTAGGCGTGATTGACCATGCTGAATTCTCACTTGGTGTTAGCCAAACAGGTGAGTGATCTGGTCCCCTTATTTGCGAAAGGATATATTAGCTTTGGAGGAGGTGCAGAGAAGCTTCAAAATACAGGGGAGTCAATTTAAAACAGAGTTGAGGAGGAATGTCTTCTCCCAGAGGGTAGTGAATCTTTGGAATTCTCTGCCCGTTGAAGCAGTGGAGGCTACCTCGTTAAATGTGTTTTTTTAAGTCACAGATTTTTAACCAATAAGGGAATTAAAGATTGTGAGAAGCGGGCACTTAAGTGGAACTGAACCACCATTAGATCAGCCATGATCTTATTGAATGGCAGAGCAGGCTCAAGGGGCTAGATGGCCTACTCCTGCTCCTATTTCTTAGCTTCTTACATGATGTGTTGGGAAGGAGAAAAGGAATGTCAAGTAGAAAGTTTTGACCCCAAGGAAGTGAATTATTATGAAGTATATTGAACCCGACTTTAGAGATAGGATTGAGGGCAAATTGGAGTGTTTGGGGAGAAGGTAACTTTTTTAATGGGATGTGGGTATTATTGACAAGTCCAGCATTTGTTGGCCATCCTTAATTGCCCTTGAACTGAGTATCTCACTCAGCCATTTCAGAGGGGCAGTTAAGTGTTAACCACATTGCTATGGCTCTGGAATCACATGTAGGCCAGACTAAGGTTGGAAGATTTCCTTTTCCTTTAATTCTTTATGAATGGTATGCTTTGTCTATATAGTGTGCAAGAAACAATACTTCTCACTGTATCCCAATACATGTGACAATAATAAATCAAATCAAATAAATGATTATAAGTGAACCAGATAGGTTTTTGCTATTATTATTGATTGTTTCTAGGTCTATTTTTTTCTAAGTCTATTATTTTTAAGTCAAGCTTTATATTCTAGATTTTATTCAAGAATGCGTGTCCCCAGAGAATTCTCCTGTGTCTCCAGCTTAGTAGTCCAGTGTCATTACCACTATGCCACCATCTCACCCTAAAATATATTAAGCAGTATGATTTTGAGGCAACACAGTGGCACAGTGAACACTGCTGCCTCACAGCACCAGGGACCCAGGTTTGATTCCCAGCTTGGGTCACTGTCTGTGCGGAGTTTGCACGTTCTCCCTGCGTCTGTGTGGGTTTCTTCTAGGTTCTCCGGTTTCCTCACACGCTCCAAAGATATAAAGTTTACTTATTAGTCACGAGTAGGCTTACATTCACATTGCAATGAAGTTATTGTGAAATTCCTCTAGTTGCTACATTCTGGCGCCTGTTTGGATACCTCTTTTGCATACCAACAAGTAGACGAACTCAACTTAGGGACAAATTAGAAGGGGCAGCCCCCCAAAAAGGAAAGGGGATGGCCTGAACAGAAACCAAAGTCAAAAGGAAGCTTAATCACATTTTGATTTAATGTTTTATCAAGGTCTATGATACACCCTAACCCCTGCGGTGCCTAGCAGATGTGGAAGGCGTCAACTGCACCCGTGGACACTGCATGCTCCCTCTCCAGGGAGTCCTGGCCGTGAATGTAACTGTGGTAGAGGGGCAGACAGTCAGGATGGATGGCCCTGTCGATCGCCCGCTGTCTGGACCTATTGATGGCGTGTCTCACCAGGCCGAGACCAGGTTCACAAAGAGGTCGGCATCCCGACCGCCCCTCTCTGCACCAGATGCCCATAGATTAGGAACGTGGGACTGAAGTGCAAACAAAACATCAGTAAAAGGTGTTTGAGAAAACCAAAATAGATGTGCAATTTATAACACAGAACATAGACATGGTCCGTGGACTCCACGAGGCCACTGAAAGGGCAGTCTCAGGAGCCTGTGTACTGGAAAAACCTAAGGTTGTATGGGACCATTGCATGCAACACCCTCCACTCCAGGTCCTCAAGGTAATTGGGGGAGATCCCTCCGTAGAGGGACCTCCATTGAGGACCTCCGCCGCCTGGTGGCAACAAGGCCCACCAAGATGTATCCAAGCGACAGGCAAGGACGCAGTAGTGGGAGGTGTGCAGTAGCAGCCCATACAAGAAATGCCTCCGCGTGGTGGAATAAAATATTTTACCCACTAATCCTCTCTAACCTATGCATCTATGGTCAATTTAGCATGACCAATCAACCTCAGACACACATCTTTGGACTGTGGGAAGAAACTGGAGCACCTGGAGGAAACCCATGCAGACACGAAGAGAATGTGCATATTCTCATATAGAGAATGTGCATAGACACGTATAGACAGTGACCCAAGCTGGGGATCGAACCCAAATCCCTGGTGCTGTGAGGCAGCAGTAAAAACCTATTGTGCCCACTGTGCAGGTTAGGTGAATTGGCCATGCTGAATTGCCCCTGGGTGTCAGGAGGACTGGCTAGGGTAAACACATGGGTTTATGGAAATGGGGCCTGGGTGGGATTGCAGTCGGTACGGCCTTGTTGGGCCAAATGGCCGCCTTCTGCACTATAAGGATTCTTTATTAAGAAAATGGTGGGCTATTCAAATTGATTATCCATTTAACTACTCAATAGAGGTCATTGGTAAACTGATAAGGAGAGGAGAATTGGACAAATAATGGCAGTGTGTTCTGCGTCTCAGTGTCAGCAGTTGTATCTTGCTGTCCACATTAAAGCCATGTGGTGCTATTGATTTGTCTGGATCAGTTAGAGATTTATTGCCTTATCAACGTAAAGTGAAATGTTTTTCTTTCAGAATGGGAAACTTAGCTCCTAATTCCAAGTTCGATCTTGATCTGGCAGAATTTATTGTATATTGAAAAAGCAATTGTTTTCTATTCTTCTCAAGTGTTTTCTCGAGTGACGTAGAAATATCTGTGTGCCAGGAGTCACTGACATATTTCAGGGTGCAACTGGATATTTGTTTGTCTTGCACCTAATTGTGCCTGAACCGATTACATTTTAAAGCGTCACAATTGAAAAGAATTCTCGGAGAATCCACTTGAAACAGCATTGGGTGGGACAGTGGTTGACATTGCTGCCTCACAGTGCCAGGGACCTGGGTTCAATTCATGACTTGGGTCACTGTCTGTGTGGAGTTTGCACGTTCTCGCCCTGTGTCTGCATGGGTTTCCTTCGGGTATTCTGGTTTCCCCTCTCAGTCTAAAAGACGAGCTGGTTAGGGTGCATTGGCTGTGCTAAATTCTCCCTCAGTGTTACCTGAACAGGTGCTGGAGTGTGGCGACTGGAGGATTTTCACAATAACCTCATTGCGGTGTTAATGTAAGCCTTACTTGTGACGCTTAATAGATAAACTTTAAACATGGTAAAGATTATGGCAGCTCTCCCATATCCTAGCTGATCTTCATCCTTTAACCAACAGAATTATATAAAAAATGCAGACCTGATTTGCTGTTTGTCAAGTGTTGCTTTGTGCAAATTGGCCAACGCTTTTCCCCATGCTACGATACAAAGTACACCATTGCGCGAAGCACCTTTGGATGTCCAGTGGTTTTGTGAAATGCAGGATAAATGCAACTCATTCATTCACAAGTACACCACAGATTTGGCTGTTGGCAGAATGTCATTGGTAACGTGCCAAGTGTTAAGTTAGTGCGACATTTGGGATTTGTTTTGTTGCTTATTATGGGCTCCTTTGAGTACATATTATAGAATCATAGAATCTGCCGAGTGCACAAGGACACTGTCATCAAACCTGCATTGGCCACAATCCCACCCAGGCCCCATCCCCGCAATTTATCCTTGCTAATCTCCCTGACACTAAGAGGCAATTTAGCATGGCCAATCCACCTAACCTACACATCTTTGGAGTGTGGGAGGAAACAGGAGGAAACCCACGCAGACACAGCAAGAACATGCAAACTCCACACGAACAGTGACCCAAGCCGGGGATTGAACCTGGGTCCCTGGCACTGTGAGGCAGCAGTACTAACCACCATGCAAAAGGACTAATTGGGAGTGGGATTCGCAGTGAGTGAAGGTCAAGGAATTATTGGCCCACTTCTGAGAAATTTTGGTCCGATGCTTTAGTAGGTCGATTGCAGAACCTGATGTTTTCTCCCCACTGGTACTGCTCGTGCCTCAATGGGGGCTAAGAATTTGTTGCATTGGGATGATCATATAGTCGTTGCATTAATTTTTCTGTCTCCACAGTCAAGAACAAAAGCTGAGGAGGTTCAGACTGGCCTCAAAGTGCTTGCCGCTGCAATCCAGAAGGCCCAGAATGTGACAGTCAACAGTAGCACGCAGTATCTCATAGAAAGAAGCTACAGTAATATCCGTAGCTTAACACAGATGGTGAGGAGTTTCAGTACACCGGTAAGTGGTGCAAATAAGTTCATGGGATACTTAGAAAGTTGGGGAATTGAAGGATGTGTCTTAGCACCCCTTAATATGATTTGATTTATTATTGTCACGTATATTAGTATAGAGTGAAAAGTATTATTTCTTGCGCGCTATACAGACAAGGCATACCGTTCATAGAGTAGGGAGAGGGAAAGTGACAGTGCAGAATGTAGTGTTACAGTCATAGCTAAGATGTAGAGAAAGATAAACTTAATATATTTGATTTGACTTATTGTTGTCACATGTATTGGAATACAGTGAAAAGTGTTGTTTCTTGCCACTATACAGACAAAGCATACTGTTCATAGAGTACTAGGGGAGAAGGATTTGGTTTGATTTATTATTGTCGTGTGTTAGGATACAGTGAAAAGTATTGTTTCTTGCATGCTATACAGACAAAGCGTACCATTCATAGAGTACATAGGGAGAAAGATTTGATTTGATTTATTATTGTCACATGTATTGGGATACGGTGAAAAGCATTGTTTCTTGCCCTCTATACAGACAAAGCATATTCAGAGAAAAGAAAATGAGAGCATGCAGAATATAGTGTTCCGGTCATAGCTAGGGTGTAAGGGTGAGGTGAGGTTTATTGGGGTGTGTTGAGATGGTGGAATATATATAAAATATCCATATGTTCCCTCTCTGCTGTTTTCATCCTTTCGTCCTCTTCCTGTAGTCAATAAAATTGAGTGATGCCAGTCACAGTCCATAGCTTAGTATTCAGGCCTTCTGTACTTTGCTTAACTGGTTATATGTGCTGATAGGGTGTTTGACTGTGGGAACCATCATGGCTGAGCGCAGTGCTGCTCTCATGCGATGTCCATGCTGTGAGCGTTTTGGATATCGATCAGAAACGGAAACTTTCCTAGCCAGAGGAGACAGAAACTAATTGTAATGTCTACCTCCAACTTGAGTGATTTGGCATAAAGCAGAGGAATTTAAAAATCACTAGAAATGTATAGAATCAGAGAATAGAATCATAGAATCCCTACAGTGCAGAAGGTCATTCAGTCCGTTGAGCCTACACTGACAATAATCCCACCTAGGCCTAGGCCTTGTCCCTGTAACTCTGTGTATGTAGCCCGCTAACCCCTCTAACCTATGCATCCTGGAAGACTAAGGTGCAATTTAGCATGGCCAATCCATCTAACCTGTACATCTTTGGACACTGAAGTGCAATTTAGCATAACCAATCTATCTAACCCATATATCCTCGGACACTAAGCTACAGTTTAGCTCAGCCAATCCAACTAACCTGTGCATCTTTGGACATTAAGAAGCAATTTAGCATGGCCAATCCACCTAACCCGTACATCTTTCAGACTGTGGAAAACAGGGCACCTGGAGAAAACCATGCGGACACGGGGAGAGAACATGCGGACTCCACACAGACAGTGACACAAGCAGGGAATCGAACCTGGGTCCCTGGCACTGTGAGGCAGCAGTGCTAACTAATGGGCCAACCTTATTAATATTAAAATGAGATGAATTTATTAATCAATAACATTTGTTCTGTATCAGTTGGATTGCTGATTTTTATTTTAATTGGCCATGTTAAATTCTCCCTCCATGTTACCCGAACAGGTGTCGAGGCAGGGCAACTAGGGGATTTTCACAGTAACTTCATTATAGAACATAGAACACTACAGCACAAACAGGCCCTTCGGCCCACGTGTTGCGCCGATCCCATCTATACCTACCAAGCCACAGACCTATCTATAACCCCCTATCCCATTAGTTCCCATATACTCATCCAGAAGTCTTTTAAAAGACCCCAGCGAGTTTGTCTCTACCACCACCGATGGCAGCCAATTCAATTCACTTTCTACCCTCTGAGTGAAAAACTTACCCCTAACATCCCCTCTGTATTTGCTTCCCTGCACCTTAAATCTGTGCCCTCTCGTAGCAACCATTTCAGCCCGGGGAAATAGCCTCTGAGAATCCACCCTATCTATTCCTCTCAACATTCTATAAACCTCTATCAGGTTGCCTCTCAACCTACGTCTCTCCAGGGAGAAGAATCCCAGCTCCCTCAACCTATCTTCATGAGGCCTGCCTCCCAATCCAAGCAACATCTTTGTAAATCTCCTCTGCACCCTCTCAATAGCTTCCACATCCTTCCTATAGTGAGGCGACCAGAATTGCGCACAGTACTCCAAGTGGGGTCTGACAAGGGTCTTATAAAGCTGCATCATTACCTCCCGACTCCTAAACTCAATCCCTTGATTAATGAAGGCCAGTACACACGCCTTCTTGACCGCCTTCTTGACCACCTCCTCCACCTGCGAGGCCGATTTAAGAGTCCTATGGACCCGGACCCCAAGATCCTTCTGCTCTTCAACACAGCTAATCCTACCCTTGATATTGTACTCCTTTATCCCATTATTCCTGCCAAAATGGACCACTACACATTTATCTGCGTTGAAGTCCATCTGCCACTTGTCCGCCCAGTCTTGCATCCTGTCTATGTTCCACTGCAACTTTTGACATCCCTCCAGACCATCCACAACACCACTGAACTTTGTATCATCGGCGAACTTACTAACCCATCCCTCCACTTCCTCATCCAGGTCATTTATGAAAATGACAAACAGCAAGGGTCCCAGAACAGATCCCTGGGACACTCCACTGGTGACCGACCTCCATGCAGAAAAAGATCCATCCACAACCACTCTCTGCCTTCTGCCGGCAAGCCAGTTCTGGATCCACAAGGCCAAAGCCCGTTGGATCCCGTGCCCTCTCACCTTCACAAGAAGCCTTGCATGTGGGACCTTATCAAATGCCTTGCTGAAGTCCATGTACACCACGTCCACTGCTCTTCCTTCGTCAATGTGTCCAGCCACATTTTTGAAGAACTCAACTAGGCTCGTAAGGCACAACCTGCCCTTGACAAAACCATGCTATTTCTGATCATTCTAAACTTCTCCAATGCTCATAAATCTTGTCCCTAAGAAGCCTCTCCATCAGCTTACCAACCACTGAGGTCAGACTCACTGGTCGGTAATTTCCCGGACTATCCTTGTTCCCTTTCTTAAAAATAGGAACCACATCCGCAATCCTCCGGAACCTCTCCCGTTTCCATGGATGACACAAAGATCATCGCCAGGGGTTCTGCAATCACTTCCCTCACTTCCTACAATAACCTGGGGTACATCCCATCTGGTCCTGACAACTTGTCTATCTTGATAGAATTTAAAAGTTCAACACATTTTCTTTCCTAACATTCACACATTCAATCTTTTCCGTTTGCCACAAAAAGTGATCTTCCCAGATCACTTTCCACCGTGAATACCGAGGCAAAGTACTCGTTAAGCACCTCTGCCATTTCTTCCGGATTATGGTGTGAATGTAAGCTTACTTGTGACAATAAATAGACTTTTTCTTTAGTTTTTAATTGTAACCTGTAACCTGAGTAATTTGACATAAAGCAGAGGAATTTATTAATCCATAGAAATATATTAATAAAGTTATAGAAATTTATGAATCAATAATATTTGTTCTGTATCAAAGAACAATGCTGCACAGGAACAGGTCCTTCGGCCCTCCAAGTCTGCCCCCATCATGATACCTGCCCAAACTAAAACCATGTGCACTTATGGAGATCATACTCTTCCATCCCATCCTATTCATATATTCTACTTGCCCCTTAAATGCAGCTATCGTACCTGGTCTCACCATCTCCCTGGGCAGCACGTACCAGGCACTCACTACCCTCTGTGTAAAACAAACTTACCTCGCACATCTTAAACTTATGTTCCTGAATACTTGAATTTTCCCCATGCACTTTAAACTTATGTCCCAGAGTACTTGACTTTTCTACTCTGGGGAGAAAGCTTCTGACTATCCATTCTGTCCATGCTCCTCATAATCTTGTCGACTTCAATCAGGTCACCCCCTCGATCTCTGTCATTCCAGTGAGAACAAATCGAGTTTCTCCAACCCCTTCTCATAACTTAACATCCTCCAAACCAGGCAACATCCTGGTGAATCTTTTCTATGCCCTCTCCAAAGCCTTCACATCCTTCTGATAATGTGGTGACCAGAATTGTATACAATGTTCAAAATAAGGCCTAACTAAGGTTCTGTACAGCTGCAACATGACCTGTCAATTTTTAACCTCAATGCCCTAGCCGATGAAGGCAAGCTTCATTGATGAAGACTACCTTCTCTAGCTGCGTTATCATTTTCAGTGATGAGTTAGATTTCTCATTCTTTTTCTTAAATGCCATCTATCAGAAGTGCTAGCAATGAAAAATTATTGTCCCTAACCACTGTCCCACTGTGGGGCGGCACGGTGGTATTGTGGTTAGCACTGCTGCCTCACAGGGTCAGGGATCTGGGTTCGATTCCGTCTCGGGTCACTGTCTGTGTGGAATCTCACATTCTCCGTCGTGTCTGCATGGGTTTCCTCTGGGTGCTCGAATTTTCTCCCACGGTCCAAAGATGTGCAGATGAGGTTGATTGGCCATGCTAAATTAACCGTAGTGTTGGGGGAATTAGCAGCGTAAATGTGTGGGGTTATGGGATAGGGCGTGGTTGGGATTTTGGTCAGTGTAGACTCGATGGGCCGAATGGCCTCCTTCACTGTAAAGATTCTGTGATGATTCTATTACTTGTGGGGGATGAGGGGTGAAGGAGTGATTTGAGATGTACCTAACGGTAAATCATTGACGAGTGCAACGGTATAAGAGATCTGGATTAATATCAGCAGAGTGGTCCCTGGGATGAGAGGCTGAGTAAATTGGGTTTCTATTCTCTAGAGTTTAGAAGACTGAGAGATGCTTTCATTGAAACCTTAGAACATTCTGAAAGGATTTGATGGGATGGAGACCGAAAGATTATTTCTGTTATGGGGGAATCTAAAACGTGGGAGGATTACAGCCTCAGGATAAGGGGCCGATTGTTTAGAACTGAGATGAGAGAAATTTCTTTACTGTGAATTTTTGGCATTCCCTCTCCCAGAGGATTGTGGGTACTCCTTCAATGAATATGTTCATATTTGAGCAGTTTTGGACCACATTTCTAAGGAAGGATGTGCCAGCCTTGGAAAGGGTCCAGAGGCTGTTTGCAAGAATGATCCCTGGAATGAAGAGCTCCTCCAATGATGAACGGTTGAGGACTCTGGATCTGTACTTTTTGGAGTTTAGAAGGATGAGGGTGGGGGTACCTTATAGAAATTTACAGAATACTGCGAGGCCAGGATAGTGGATGTGGAGAGGAAGTTTCCACTAGTAGGAAAATCTAGAACCAGAGGACATGAGCTCAAGCTAAAGAGACACTCCTTTAAACACAGAGATGAGGAGGAATTTCTTCAGCCAGATAGTGGTGAATCTGTGGAACTCTGCCGCAGAGGGCTGTGGAGGCCAGGTCACTGAGTATCTTCAAGGCAGAGGTAGATAGGTTCTTGATTAATACGGCGATCAAAGATTATGGAAAAAAGGGCAGGAGAATGGGGATGAGAAAAATATCAGCCATGATTGAATGGTGGAGCAGACTTGATGGGTTGAGTGGCCTCATTTGGCTCCTATGTCTTATGGTCTTATTCGAGATTGGAACGGACAGATTTTTGATCTCTCGGGATTAAGAGATATAGGGAGCAGGTGGAAAATGATATTGAAGTCCAAAATCAATTCTGATTGTATTGAATGGCAGAGCAGGCTCAGTTCCTGTTCTTATTTCTTAAGTCCACAGTGTACTGGCTCGGGAGAAGCACTGATCTGACTGTGTGAGGGAGTTGCATTAACACCAATCGAGAAAGGATCAGTAAGTAATGGCACTGGCTATGTGGGAGACACTAGGCCCCACACTAGTGATTGACACGTGATGGAGAAAGGATGGGTTGATGGGGTCAGATGAAGCAGAGTGGAAGGAGCACAAACAATGGCAATGACCTTATCGAGCTGAAATGCTGAGTTGTAAATGTTTGAGAACTTGAGTAAAGATATAGCTAATGGCAAAAGAGACTGAGTAGTCTCAGTGTTTTGGAGACTGAACTCAGCAAGGCTTCTCAGACAGCCCTTTCCAAATCTTCAACTCTACTGTGGAGAGGGGCAAGGGCAGCAGAGACCACTACCTGCAGGTTCCCCTCCAAGTCGCAAACCATCCTGACTTGGAACTATATGTTCTGTTCCTTTGCCATTGCTGGGACAAATTCCTGGCACTCCCTCCCTCAGAGCGCCACAAGTGTATTTACACCATATGGACATGACGTAATTCTTCATCATTTCCACAAGGGCTATTAAGGATGGGCAATAAATATTAACTTTGCTAATGACAGACTCATTCCATGAACACATTAAATAAGGACATTGGATGAGAGTGGAGGCAATGGTGTAATGGTATTATCCCTGGACTAATATTCCAGAGACCTAGAGCAAATGTTTGGGAGCCAGGGTTCAAATCCTGCCACAGCAAATGAACCAATTTGAATTGAATAAAAATTTAGAATTAGAAGTTCAGAAAAATTATTGCCAAAACCCATCTGGTTGACCAATGTCCCTTTAAGGAAAGAAATCTCTTTTTTAAAGTTTATTTATTAGCCACAAATAAGGCTCACATTAACACTGCAATGGAAACAGTGAAATTCCCTTATCTGCCAAAATCTGCCGTTCTTACCGAGTCCGGTCTACGCATGATTTCAGACACACAGCAATTTGGTTGACTCTTAACTGCCTCTTCTGAAATGGAGGGCAATAAATGCTGGCTTCGGCAAAAACACTGGCAAAAGGAACAGTTCTTTTGGTAATACATGGCTAAGTTGACAAGGCAGTTAGCATGGCATCATATTAAGGGATGTGCAATAAATAACCAGAGTGCGAGCAGTTATGACAATGCAAGGGGCTGGATTAACCTGCATGGTTGCAACAACATGCTGGGTTGGTTGGGTTAGTGATTGCCTCTGTACTGATATTAACCCAACCCTGTCACGTTGTCAGGCTGATGAACTCCTCCACGTCACCAACACTCACTGTGTAAACAAAAATACTGCAATGCCAAATCGTTACTGATGATTTTTGAATGGTTTGGCTTCTTAAGGGATTTGGACTTTAATTAACCTGGCTAGATTGGTAATTCTGCAATGATAGACTGTGGTGCTCGCTTCCCTGCTTCCCACACTCCCCCAACTACCCTCCCAAAGCCTACTTAGCTTTCCAGCTTCCTTTGGTGACTCTGTCTTATCCCTTTCAATAAGGACCTTCCCCCCGCACCCACCGCATCCTGCATTGATGCTTGCAACTTAACCCAGCAGCAACCTTTCAGATATTGACACTGGAGAAATGACAGGGGAATAGCTAAAAATAATGAGTCTCGCTCCTGCTTTCTGTCACGTAATCCATCCTGTCACTCGTCTCGCCGCGGCCACAGGATGTTGATCTCGGGACACAATCAACAACTTATTGAATGAGGAACAGCTTTCTGTTAATAGAGTTAGCTTTCCTGGAATAATATTGCCGGGTGGTTGGGGCTGGGGTTAGCACAATACAGTTGCATCTTTGGTTTCAAATTTTAATTTATGAGTCATGGAGACATTCTCTTTCTGTGTCTGTACATCAATTATCTGTCTCTCTGTCTCTCTTTCCCTCTCTCTTGTTTTCTTTTGAGGTCTCCTTCCCAACTTGGAGTTTGGTTCAGTCAGTCAGCAGCATAATTTGCTCTGGGTCAAGCATTTTGTGGGTCTCTGTATTAAAGCTTGAGTTTACAATCCAGGCTTTCAAGGCTGTGGCTTCTTGGTGGCTAAGAAGCTATTACTGCTGATCCGTAGTGATCGGGATGGTAAAGAGTCCAGGGGTTGTTGGTTGGGGGAGAGGGGATGGGGAGGAGGAGGGAGAGGTTGCCCTGATCGACAGTCATTCCTCTGCCTCCACCCTCCACCCAACCCAACTCACTCAACTCAACTCAACTCAAGGCTGAAAATAGAAAGTAAGAAGTCTCACAACACCAGGTTAAAGTCCAACAGATTTATTTGGTAGCACAAGCCACTAGCTTTCGGAGCACTGCTCCTTTAAGTCTGTACCTTAAGTTTTGAGACCTGATTACCTGCAAAGAGTCGCATTCCAACCATTATGTTGTAAATTGAGTTTGTGTCTTTATATGCCCTGTTTGTGTGCAGAACTCTCACTTGCCTGATGAAGGCCTAGCCTCCGAAAGCCGTTGGCTTTTGCTATCAAATATATCTGTTGGACTTTAACCTGGTGTGGTGAGACTTCTTATTGTGTTTATCCCGGTCCAACGCTGGCATCTCGTGAAAATAGAAGCCATAGCTGTTTGTGCAGGATACAACACTCAGGCAACAATCACTGCAAAAGATTAAGGCATCGTGTAAGGTGCTGGTGACATTAGGAAGATGGGAAACCATCCTAAAAATAACAGCTTCAAATTAAAGCTTATTTGTCGGCTTACATTAACACTGCAGTGAGGTTGTTGTGAAAATCCCCTAGTCACCACACTCTGGCGCCTGTTCATGTCTCATAACACCAGGTTAAAGTCCAATGGGTTTATCTGGTAGCACAAGCCACTAGCTTTTGGAGTGCTGCTCCTTCATCAGTAGGTGGGAGTTCAGTTCACAAACAGGGCATATAAAGACACAAACTCAATTTACAAAATGACGGTTGGAATGCAAGTCTTTACAGATAATCAAGTCTCAAAGGTACAGACTGAGGGAGAATTTAGCACGGCCAATGCACCCAACCAACATGTCTTTCAGGATGTGGGAGAAAACTGGAGACCTGGAGGAAATGCACGCAGACATAGGGAGAACGCACACAGTTGTGAGGCAGCAATGCTAACCACCGTGCCCCCACCCAACTGATACGTATGACAGCCCAATTTTCACCCCACACAGTTTCTTTGTCTCCTTATTGTGTTTTGTTATTACGTTGAACATTAGCTTGTGTTGCTTGCAGCAATTATAGTACGCTCTATGGTGCCCCAGATAATTACACAATGAATTTCTTTTTGTATTAACATCAGTGGGCTGCACCCTGGTCTCGGGGTCTGAAGGTAAAGGGTTTAATGTTAGGTGCATTGACCCAAACAGGCGCTGGAGTATAATGACTAGGGGAATTTAACAGCATTTATTTATCTATCTATTTGTGTCACAAATCGGCTTACATTAACACTGCAATGAAGTCACTGTGAACATCCCCTAGTCACTACACTCCGGCGACTGCTCAGTAACATTGAGTGAGAATTTAGCACGGCCAATGTACCCTAACCAGCACATCTTTCAGGCTGTGGGAGGAAACCAGAGCACCTGGAGGAAACCCACACAGATTAGGGCGAGAACGCGCAAAACTCCACACAGACAGTGACCCAAGTGGGAAACGAATCTGGGTTTCTGGGCGCTGTGAGGCAGCAGGGCTAACTCACTGGGCCACCCATATTCACTCTTGTCCCAGCCTTTTGTCATCTTCAACATCACCATTGAACTCCCCTTGATCTTTTCTGCTCCATCAGTCTTCACTACACACGTGCTCCTGAGGAGAAGAGACTATTTTTGGCCCTTTTGCATGTGCAAACGCATACATACATGCTCGCATACACACCTTAAACATCAAAGGATCAGCTAGCATGAGGACAAAAATGACCTTGGAAGAATTACTTTTGTTCTTTCCAATTCTGTGCTTGGTGTTTTAATTTGCTGCACTGGTGAGTTTTCTACATGTGTGCTTTCTGCATTGCTGACAGAGTTTCTCCTCAGCTTCCCTTCAAGATTTAAAACATTACATTGTTAATGTAAGTCTTACTTGTGACTAATAAATAAACTTTAAACTTGTTACAGCCCTCCAAAATGGCATTAGGGTTAAGACACCTGTTTGAAAATGTAAACCAAAGCCACTTGAATATATATATTTAGCATATTGCTGTATTATATATGTTATATATAGAATTGCTATATTATATATACAATTTCTAGCAGTTCAAACAAACTGTTCCAAATTATGTGCAATATTAATTTGGTGATCATTATGTGTAGTAAGAAGTCTCGCAACACCAGGTTAAAGTCCAACAGGTTTATTTGATAGTAAATGCCACTAGCCTTCGGAACGTTATTCTGTCGTCAGGCAAATCATGAGTTCCGATCACAAACAGGGCATATAAAGGCACACACAGTTTATAGAACACTGATTAGAATGCCAGTCTTTATAGCTAATCAGCTAATCAAGTTTTAGAGGTGCAAACAATGTGGACATAGGTTAAAGAGATGTGTATTATCTCCAGACAGGACAGGTAGTGAGATTTTGCAAGTCCAGGCAAGTCATGGAGGTTACAGATAGTGCAACATGAACCCAAGATCCCGGTTGAGGCTGTACTCGTGTGTAGAACTTGGCTATCAGTTTCTGTGTAGCGACTCTGCGCTATGTGTGACAGCAAGTTTGCACACAGCAAGATCTGACCAAACGGCAAAGTTTTAGTGCATTGGTTAGATACAGAACAAATTTCCCTGTCCTAAAGGCTCAGATTGGAGTTTAAACTCTTAACCATCAGACTCCAAGATCAGGATGCAGTCACTGACATTAATACAAAAAGGAATTGGTTGTGTAATTATTTGGTGCACCATAGATGGTACTATAATGACATTGAGTTTTTTTGGATCTACGTTTTTCTGATTTCCAAGCTTGCAGGTTGAGAGTACGAGCAGTTGATGACTGACTCTCTGTGGGATTAAGGTCCTGTGTTACGCAGTTAGATAGTGAGCGTATAGGAGGGCAAGTGAGAACGATGCAGAATCACAGAATTATTACGGTGCGGAAGGAGGCCATTCAGCCCATCGCATTGCACCAACGGTTCAACGGACACTTCGATGTCCCTATCTTTCCCCTTTACCACGGCACATTGATTCCAATCAAATAATCATCAAATGTTCTCTCAGATGCCTTGTTGAACCTGCCTCCACTACATTTCCATGTACATTCTAAACCCAAACCACTTGCTTTATTTGCAAATCACTTCAAACCAGAGCCCTCTTGTTCTTGATACTTCTACAAGCGGGAACAGTTTCTCCCTAGCCACTCTCTCCAGCCCCTCATGAATTTGAACATCTCTATAAAATCTCTTCTCAGCCTCCTTCTCTCCAAAGAAAACAGCCTAATCTCTCCAATCTATCCTCATAAATGAAGCTTCGCGTCCTTGGAACCATTCTTGTAAACCTCTTCTGCACTTTCTCCAATGCATTGATTTTGATTTGATTTTGACTTGATTTATTACTGTTGCATGTATCAGCATACATTGAAAAGTACTGTTTCTTGCACGCTGTAAGACACGGCATACCGCTCATAGATACAAAGGGAAGAAGGATTTGATTTATTATTGTCACATGTATTGGGATACAGTGAAAAGTATTGTTCTTTTTCTGCACTACACAGGAAGCATACCATTCATAGATTACATAGGGGAAAAGGAAAGGAGATAGTGCAGAATGTAGTGTTACAGTCATAGCTAGGATGGAGAGAAAGATTAGCTTAATATAAGGTAGGACCATTCAAAAGTCTGACAGCAGCAGGGAAGAAGCTGTTCTTGAGTCGGCTGGTAGGTAATGTCAGACTTTTCTATCTTTTCCCTCATAGAAGAAGGTGGAAGAGAGAATGTCTGGGGTGCATGGAGTGCTTGATTATGCTGCTGCTTTTCCTTAATCAAGAATCTACCCATCTAACTCCAATTTGATTTGATTTAAAGTAGTGAAAAGTTTTGTTTCTTGCACACTATACAGACAAAGCATACTGTTCACAGAGTACTTAGGGAAGGAGGATTTGATTTGATTTATTATTGTCATATGGTTTGGGGTGCAGTGAGAAGTATTGTTTGTTATGCGCTATACAAGCAGAGCATACTGTTCATAGAGAACGAAAGGAGAGGATGCAGAACGTTATATTACAGTCATAGCTAGGGTGGAGAGAATGATCAGCTTAATGCAAGGTAGGTCCATTCAAAAGTCTGCTGGCAGCAGGGAAGAAGCTGTTCTTGAGTCGGTTGGTGTGTGACCTTAGTGTGGCAACTAGGACTACGTACAGTATTCCAGCTGAGGTTTAATTACTGTCTTGTATATGTTCTGCACAGCCTCCTTGTTCTTGCACACTGTGATCCTATCAATAAAGCCCAGAATACAATACGTTTTATTAATTATTCTTTTCACCTGTCCTGCCACCTTTTATGATTTATGTACAGATACTCCCAGGTCAAACTTCTGAGATTGATTTAATTTATTATTGTCACATGTGTTGCAATACAGTGAAAAGTATTGTTTCTTGTGTGCTTTACAGACAAAGCATATTGTTTGTAGAGTATGTAGGAGAGAAGGATTTGATTTGATTTAGTATTGTCACATGTATTGAAATACAGTGAAAAGTATACCGTTCATAGAGTACATAGGGGAGAAGGATTTGATTTGATTTGACTTATTGTCACATGTACTGGGATACAGTGAAAAGTATTGTTTCTTGCGCACTATACAGACAAAACATACTGTTCATAGAGTACACAGGGGAGAAGGATTTGATTTATTATTGTCGCATGTATTGGGATACAGTGAAAAGTATTGTTTCTTGCGCGCTATACAGACAAAGCATACCGTTCACAGAGAAAGAAACAAGAGAGTGCAGAATGTAATGTTACAATCATAGCTAGGGTGGAGAGAAAGATCAGCTTAATGCAAGGTAGGTCCATTCAAAAGTCTGCTGGCAGCAGGGAAGAAGCTGTTCTTGAGTCGGTTGGTGTGTGACCTTAGTATGGCAACTAGGACTACGTACAGTATTCCAGCTGAGGTTTAATTACTGTCTTGTATATGTTCTGCACAGCCTCCTTGTTCTTGCACACTGTGATCCTATCAATAAAGCCCAGAACACTCTACATTTTATTAATTATCTATCCATCTGTCCTGCCACCTTTTATGATTTATGTACAGATACTCCCCGGTCATGCTTCTGAGTTTGATTTGTTTTATCACTGTCACGTGTATTGGGATACAGTGAAAAGTATTGTTTCTTGTGCGCTGTACAGATAAAACACACCATTCATGGAGTACATAGGGGAGAAGGAAAGAAGAGGGTGCAGAATGTAGTGTTACAGTCATAGCAAAGGAGTAGAGAAAGATCTACTTTGTGCAAGGTAAGTCCATTCGACAGCAGCAGGGAAGAAGCTGTCCTTGAGTTGGTCGGTACATGATCTCAGACTTTTGTCCAATATTTTTGCTGACAGAAGGTGGACCCCCTTAACACCCATTTGGCACCCAGTGTCAGGACTGTGAGGATGGCAGCAGTGGAACCTGGTGTGAACGCAACACTAAGCCACAAGAGGTCAGGACAATTAGTTGTTTTAGCTGTGCGGGACAGTGTAATTTCCCAAAATCCGACTCATCTTTATCAATACGTGCTGTAATTAGGTCAGGTCCAAAATTCCCATCTGTTTTTTTGTGGATGTCGATCTGGATCTATGAAAGGTTAGAGGTCTTGTACATTGTTTACTAACCAGTGAATATAAGCATTTCTAAAATAAAAAACTTGCCTGCTCCATTAGCATCATTGTAACAGTAGACAGTGAGTCATGTTCAGAAGGGCAGAGTGAGTGTGCGCCGAGGGGACATAGGGGCTTAATTAAGAAGGGACGATTGTTTTTGGGTAGTAACTGTGAAAAGTGAAGCCTCGGGAATGGCAGTGAAGCAGTAAGATTTTGGTTTGGTCACATTTGGTGTGACAAGTTCACACTTTGAATTTATTCATCAGTCCTGTGACTGCAATCACTAACTGGAAGTTCAGTGGCACAGTGATTAAAGTTTATATTTTTTTTATTAGTCACAAGTAAGGCGGACATTAACATTGCAATGAAGTTACTGTGAAATTCTCCTAGTGTGGCAACTTGTTCGAGTCAACGCACCCTAACCGGCACATCTTTCAGACCGTGGGAGGAAACCCACGCAGACACAGGGAGAACGTGCAGACTCCACACAGACAGTGACCCAAGCCGGGAATTGAACCCGGAGTCCCTGGCACTGTGAGACAGCCAGTCTTTGTTACCACTGCTGCCTTACAACGCTAGCGTTTGATTCCTGGCTTGGGTCACTGTCTGTGTGGAGTCTGCACGTTCTCCTCATGTCTATGTGGGTTTCCTTCAGGCATTCTAGTTTCCTCCCACAGTCCTAAAGACTTGCTGATTAGGATGCCTGGCCGTGCTAAGTTTTCCCTCAGTGATACCCGAACAGGTACTGGAGTATAGTGACTAGGGGATTTTCATAGTAACTTCATTGCAGTGTTAGTGTAAGCCTTACTTGTGACTAATAAATAAACTTCTTGTGCTGTCATTGCTATTGGTTTTGCTATTGACACTTCAAGAAAGGGGCTTTGTTGGTCAGGAAAGGTGCTATATAAATGCAAGTCTTTTTGAGAATGGAAATCCTCTCTGTAAACAATCGCCTGTCACAATGTAGTTCCAAGGTATTCCCCGGTAGGTGATCCTGTGAGGTTTTTGACATATAACATATATATGTTATATTTCAAAAAGACCCTTGCCCTAGTTTAGGATCTCTCAAGAATAACATGCAGGTTGAGTTGGTAGTTAAGAAGGCAAATGCAATGTTAGCATTCATTTTGAGAGGATTAGAATACAAAGGCAGGGATGTATAAAGCTGAGGCTTTATAAGGCTCTGATCAAACCACATTTGGAATATTGTGAGCAATTTTGGGCCCTGTATCTAATGAAGGGTTTGGTTTGATTTGATTTATTTTTGTCGCGTTATTGGGATATAGTGAAAAGTATTGTTTCTTGCGCACTATACAAACAAAGCATACTGTTCATAGAGAAGGGAACGAGAGTGCAGAATGTAGTGTTACAGTCACAGCTAGCGTGTAGAGAAAGATCAACTTAATGCGAGGTAGGTCCATTCAAAAGTCTGACAACAGCACAATAGAAATTGTTCTCAAGTTGATTGATACGTGACCTCAGACTTTTGAATCGATTTCCTGAAGGAAGAAGGTGGAAGAGAGAATGTCTGGGGTGCTTGGAGTCCTTAATTATGCTGGCCGCTTTTCTTGAGACAGCGGGAAGTGTAGACAGACTCAATGGATGGGATACTGGTTTGCGTGACGGATTGGACTACATTCACAATCTTTTGTAGTTCTTTGCGGTCTTGTGCAGATCAGAAGCCATACCAAGCTGTGACACAACCAGAAAGAATGCTTTCTATGGTGCATCTGTAAACATTGATGAGAGTTTTGGCTGACGTGCCAAATTTCCTTTGTCTTCTGAGAAAGTAGTGAATGTGCTGGCCCTAGAAAGGGTCCAGAGGAGGTTCACGAGAATCATCCTGGGAATGAAAAGCTTGATGTATGAGGATTGTTTGAGGACTCTGGTCTGTACTCGATTGAGTTTAGAAGGACTCTGGGGCAATGACATTGAAACGTGCAGAATATGGAAAGGCCTGGATAGTGTGGACATTGAGGGTAGGGATGTTTCCATTAGTAGGACAGGCTGGGATCCGAGGGCACAGCGTCCGAGTAAAGAAATGACCCTTTAGAACTGAGATGAGAGGGAATTTCTTCAGCTGGGGAGAGAGGTAAATCTGTGGAATTTGCCACAGAGGAAGCAGGGTCATTGAGTGTCTTTAAGACAGAGATAGGTTCTTGATTGTTAGAGGGATCAAAGGATATGGGAAAAGGCAGGAGAATAGGTTTGAGAAATGTATCAGTCACAATTGAATGGCTGATCTGTTTCTCAACTTCTTTTGAATGGGGGAAGTACACTCGATGAGCTGAATGGCCTAAGTCTGCTGCTATATCTTATGATCTTTATAAATGTCCTTCTTATTGTTGCTTGGTATGCTTTTGTAAAAGCCTAATATTTATTAAGTGACCATGGCCAAATAGGATTTAACATTCTGCTTTTGAGGTAAGGTGCTTACAGGGGACAGATGCTCAGACTATGTGGCAAGTGCAATTTGCAGCTATAACAGGCTGGTTACAGATGCCAAAAGACACTGTTCATAATCTTTGCCAGTTATTGCAGCTGTCTGGTTCTTGTCACTTTGCTGTTCCAATGCATAGTTCCCCCATCTCGGACATGACCTTGCTAGCAGAGAGCAAAAGATCCAAACTCGATGATGAGTTGAACTGTTGCTTCTGTTTTCTCCAGGGTCTTGTTCTGTGTACCAAATTACATAAGCACCATAACCTCACAGAATGCATTTGTTAGCATCCGCAGACGATGCAGGGAAGGAAGGAAGGGAAGAATATTGTCCTTGCTAGGGGCACAGAGAAGATTTCCTCTGGTGTCTGAGATCATGATGTGGAGATGCTGGCGTTGGACTGGGGTAATCACAGTAAGAAGCCTCAACACCAGGTTAACATCCAACAAGTTTATTTGATAGTAAACCCACAAGCTTTTGGGGTTTGCCCCTTCATCAGGTGCGTGGAGAGTTCTGACGAAGAGGCAAACCCCGAAAGCTTGTGGGTTTACTATCAGATAAACTTGTTGGACTTTAACCTGGTGTTGTGAGATTCCTTACGGTATCCGGGATAGCAGGCCCTCTGTACTTTGCTCAAAGTTTGAAGATGCACTGTTACACTGTATAGAAATAGACAGGATGTAAAGTAATTAAAGTAGAATGCAGAAGTGGCAACATTGCCCCATCTCTTATTCCCCTGATGGCTTTTTAATTTGCCAAATGTCTTTCCAATTTCCTATTTAAATAGACCTAGTCTCGTCCCCTCTCCCCTCACCAACACCAAACATGCATGCATTCCATTGGGTTTGAGACCGAGGGGCCAGGGTGGTGGGGTAGGGAGTTGACCTGAATTCCATCATGGCCCAATATTGCAGGTTCAGTGAACCAAGATGCGGTGAAAAGCTCACCTGGGTCAACACGGTGGCACAGCAGTTAGCTCCGCTGCCTCACGGTGTAAGGGACCTTGGGTTTGATTCCCAGCTTGGGTCACTATCTCTGTGGATTCTGCATGTTCTTCCCTTGTCTGCGTGGATTTCCTCTGGGTGCTTGAGCTTCCTTCCGCAATCTGCTGGTTAGTGCCAAATTCTCCCTCGGTGTTGAGAGGTATTGATCGGGTGGATTCTCAAAGGCTTTTTCCCAGGGCTGAAATGGCTGCCACAAGAGGACACAGGTTTAAGATGCTGGGAAGTAGGTATAGAAAAGATGTCAAGGTTAAGTTTTTCACTCAGAGGATGGTGGATGTGTGGAATTGGCTGCCGGTGGTGGAGGTGGAGGCAGATTCAATTGGGTCTTTTAAGAGACTTCTGGATGAATACGTGGGATTTAATAGAATTGAGGATTATAGGTAAGCCTATTAGGTAGCGATAAGATCGGCACAACTTGTGGGCCAAAGAGCGTGGAGTTTTTTCTATGTTACCCAAACAGGCACCGGAATGTGGCAACGAGGGGACTTTCGCAACAACTTCATTGCTGCGTTAATGTAAGCCAACTTGTGACAGTGATAACTAAACTAAACTAAAACTGTAGGTACTTACACAATACACTGTCTCTCTGTCTCTCACTGTTGGCTGCTTAATTAAGTTGTCTTTTGCTTTTGCACAGGATACCCTCAACTGGGAACGGCAGTTACAGACCACCTTTAACACAAGAACACTGCGAACCGTTTTTCAAGTGTATTTAAATTTCTTACAAGGGAAAGTCAGATTGTTTTTCCTCGACACAGAAGCCTGCAACCTGGCGACAAGCTGATATACCCAGGCGAATACAGCAGACTGTGAAAGGACTTCCGATGCAGATTATATGCTGTAACTTTTGCATTCTAAGCACAACACTATAGTACCAACAGGAGCAGGATGAGAGAGGGAGAGAAGAAAAAGAATTGAAAGGGAACAGCAGAGGAATGGTTTGGTGCATTTTGGAATATAATGTTCAAGAGGATAGCTAACTTGTCCAACTCTACATTGCCTGGGCAGTCACAGGGATGGTGGCAACCCGCCTGCTTGGGATATAAAGACTTGCAATTTTTTGGGGCTCGAGGATGAGAGAGCGAGAGAGACACAACTGCACCCGAGGGGTCACTTTGAGTATGACAGATCTAAGTGGCTGTTTATCAATGGCTGTCGTTGAGAGTATTGTTTCTGTGAATATGGGACACAAGCGTTTCATGCTTTTTTAAGCTCTGTCAACTATTATGCCTCAGATCTTGATTATTGCTTAACTCGTTAAAAAGTATTGTAGGAATGACAAGAACGGGTTTGGTCAAACGTTCTGTGAGTTGTTGGAAGGGGGTTGGGGAGATCCTTTAATACAAAAGCTGAATCATTGTAGATCAGCTCCAAGTCCATTAAAATACTATAACTATTTAAACATATTGACTTGTCTTGACCCACTGTGGGCCTGATTTAGTTTCTGCCTTTTTTTGCACCACAAATCTAAAAAGATGTATTTTCCTATGTGTTCTGTGTAATCATTAATGCACTGGCTGCTTTCCCACGACGTTGCTTTTTTTGATGTGCATGCGTAAAAGTGAATATTTCATTTCTCTTTGGGAAGGGAACTTAATTCCAGTGCAGTGGCCTTTTGAGGAGTGCGCATGACCTGCTAATGCATGCAAAAAGGACTTTCTGACATCGGTCACTGGGGGGAAACTCAACCCCGCTACACCCTCCTCTCCCCTTTTTTCTAAAGTCCTGAGAGCAGAATTAGTCCCACAATTGGGAATCAAAGTGAAAAACAAAGAAAAGACAATCTCTTGAAAGTCCTTGGGTCCTGGCACTGTGAAGCTGGTAGTCATGATGTAGAGATGCTGGCGTTGGACTGAGGTGAACACAATAAGACATCTCACAACACCAAATTAAAGTCCAACATATGTATTTGGTGGCAAAAGCCACTAGCTTTCAGAGTGCTGCTCCTTCATCAGGTAAGTCAACCCCTACTCACCTGATGAAGGAGCAGCGCTCAGAAAGCTAGTGGCTTTTGCTACCAAATAAACCTATTGGACTTTAACCTGGTGTTGTGAGACTTCTTGCTGTGAAGCAGTAGTGCTAACCAATGTGCTGCCCTGAGGTGAAAGGCTCCCCTGGGGCAGCACGGGGGCACAGTGGATTAGCACTGCTGCCTCACAGCGCAAGGGACCTGGCTTCAATTCCCGGCTTGGAGGTGGATCACCAGGGGAGGTGATGGCCGAATGGTATTATCGCTGAACTATTAATCCAGAAATGTTCTGGGGATCCAGGTTCAAATCCCGCCATGGTACAGGATGGAATTTGAATTCAGTTTTTAAATAATCTGAAATTAAGAATCTTCTGATGACCCATTGTTGGAAAAACCCATCTGGTTCACTCATGCCCCCTTTAGGGAAGGAAATCTGCCATCCTTACCTGGTCTGGCTTAGAGCTACAGTAATGGGGTTGACTTGAGGCAGTTAGGGATGGGCAATAAATGCTGTCCCATAAATGAATTTAAAAAAACTGATTTTTAGCCTCACATCAAATTAAATTTCCTCAGCCCATTCCCCAACTTCCTGTTGCTAGCAGGACTGCAAGATTCCCTGGAACACAGGGGATCAGGCTGACATGATGGTGCACAGATTGAGGTGCTGTCTCCACGAGGGGATGTTAAATGAAGGTTTCTAGACAGGCGGACACACAAGATTCCATGAGGCTCCACAAGGAGGAAAAGAGGAGTTCTGCTGATATCCTGGTCACCATTTATCTCTCGATTGTTACTGCCAGAACAGATTTAATGGTTATCTAGCCAGTTGGCGTTTGTAGGACCTGGTGGATGCTAGCATGATGGTAATGTTACTTGGCCAGTAATCTAGAGGCCCAGACTAAAGCTGTGGAGATGAGAGTTTAAATCCTACCATGGCAGCTGGTCTTAATAATTGTAATTGTTATGGAGTTTAATGTGGATGAGTGAGAGATTTTGGCAGGGAAAAAGTAGAAAGCAGATTCGTCTGGGCAGAGGGATCTGGGTGTCTGTGTCCATGAATCGCAGAAAGCTGGTGTGCAGTTGCAGCAGGTAATAAAAAATGCAAGTGGGATGTTGGCATTTATTGCAAAGGCACTGAAGTATAAAAGTAGAGAGGCACAGTGGTTAGCACTGCTGCTTCACAGCTCCAAGGATTTGGGTTTGAATTCCAGCTTGGATCATTGTGTGGAGTTTGCGCATTCTCCTTGTGCCTGCGTGGGTTTCCTCCGGGTACTCTGGTTTCCTCTCTCAGCCCAAAAATGTGCAGATTAGGTTGATTGGCCATGCTAAAGAAATTGCCTCCTTAGTGACCTGCGATGTGTGGGTTAGAGGGATTAGTGGGTAAGTATGTAGGGATATGGGGGTACGGCCTGGGTGGGAAATTGGGTCAGTGCAGACTTGATGGGCCCAATGGCCTCTTTCTGTACGGTAGGGTTTCTATGATTCTGTTGTTGCAGTCATATAGGGATTTGGTGAAACCACAACTGGAATTTAGTCTTGCTGTCTTTACTTGAGGAAGAATATGGTGGCATTGGAGGCAGTTCAGAGGAGGTCCACCATTTTGATTCAGGGGATGTACCATCATACCATTAGAGGCAGCAGGGTGGCACAGTGATTAGCACTGCTAACTCTCAGCACCAGGGATCTGGATTCAATTCCCAGCTTGCGTCAGGGTTTGTGAGTAGTCTGCACATTCTCCCCATATCTGCATGCGTTTCCTCCAGGTGCTCCGGTTTCCTCCCACAATACAAAGATGTGTGGGTTAGGTGGATTGACTATGTAAATTGCCTCTTAGTGTTAAGAAGACTAGCTAGGGTAAATGCACGGGGTTATAGGGATAGGACCTGGGTGGGATTCTGGTTGGTGCAGACTTGATAGCCAACTGGCCTCCTCCACTGGAGGGATTCTATGGAGGGGTTGATGCATGCAGAGAGATTAATTAGTTTGGGCTTGCACTCAAAGAACAAAGAACAAAACAGCGCGGGAAACAGGCCCTTCGGTCCAATGAGCCCGCGCCGCCACCCCGATGTTCCCACTGCTACCTGCGATCCATTTCCATGTTTATAGATTTATGAATTAAAAACCAAATTCGAGACAATTTGGGGAGAATTTGTTCTGCCAATTAGCCCAAGAGCACATCTTTGGGATGTGGGAGGAAACCGGAGCACCCGGAGAAAACCCACGCAAGCACGGGGAGAATGCGCAAACTCCCACAGACACAGGCCCAAATCCATGTATCTGCACAGCACAGCGATAGTCACTGAGCTGTCGTGTTGCCTATCAAATGGTCCAGGTCAAGCGTACATTAACGACATGAAGCACTAGGACACTCTTGAAAAAAATCTAAGAGCAGCCCTGTCACGACCCATCGCGTGTATGCCCTTCGTTAGACAACAAGGTGGACCAAAGCACCTGTAGGATAAAAACAAGTACATCAATATCATCATCTATTTACACACTTCCCAGGGACTCCCAAGGCTCATGATCCCTATTTTAAATCAGTTTTCTATACCCCTCCATTCTCATTCTGTTCATGTGCCCATCTAATTGTTTCTTAAATAACTCCAGAGTACCTGCCTCCACCACTTTACTTGGCAGCGCATTCCATACCCCCACCACCCTCTGTGTGAAAAAAACTCCCTCTAGTATCCAAATTATACCTTACCCCCCCTACCCTAAGCCCATGACCCCTCGTGCTATTTGACTCCATGCTAGGAAAAAGCTTAACCCTGTTTACTCTATCTGTCCCCTTCATAATCTTGTACACCTCTACTCATTGGAGTTTAAAAGGATGAGAAGAAATCTGATTGAGGTATGTAAAATTCTGAAAGGGATTGAATGTAGACCAATGTGGGGCAATCTCAAACAAGAGGTCACAGGGTAGAGGTTAAGATGCAATAGATTTAAAACTGAGATGAGGGGGAACTACTTCTCACAGAGGGTGGGGTGAATTTGTGGAATTTGCTGCCCCATAGCGTGGTGGAGTCCAAATCATTGAATGGTTTCAAGGAGGAGGTGGATATATTTCTGACTTAAAAAATGGGTTAAAGGGAGATGGGAAAGAAGTGGTTTTTCAGACCAGGGAGAGATCAGCCATGATGTGATTGCATGGTGGAGCAGGCTTGAAGGGTTGAATTTGCCTTTTTTTTAATTTGTTTATGGGATGTGACTGTCAGTGCCTGGGCCACATTTGTTGTCCATCCCTAAGAGCATTTGAGAGTTAATCACATTGCTTGGATCTGGAATCACATATAGGCCAGACCAGGTAAGGATTTCCTTCCCTAGGGTACATTGACTTGAAGAGGTGCTGGAGTGTGGCGACTAGAGGGATTTTTATAATAATTTCATTGTGACTACTTTAAAGGACATTAATGAACCAGATGGATTTTTATGACAATCATGTCATGAGAATGATTAGACTTTTAGGATTTTTTTTAAATTCCAGATTTTTATTGAATTCAGATTTCACCATCTGCCATGGTGGGATTTGAACCTGCGTTCCCAGATTGTTATCCTGGGTCTCTGGATTACTAGTCCAGCAGTTCTAGTTCTGCTCCTACTTCCTATGTTCCCATTAAAATAACTGAACTGCATTTAAAAAAATTCAATAACATCTTTCAGGGATGGAAATCTGCTATCCTTAACTGGGTCTGGACGATGCGTGAGTTGGAATGCTTGAGTCACTCTGAACTGAATTGACCTATTACTCCAGGGAGGGACACTGAATGCTGGCTTCACCAGCAACATTCACATCCTAAGAACAAATCTTTTTTTAAAAATTGTGGCTACATTTGCCCACATTAACAGCAGTGACCGATGGGGACAATTCTCCCAAAATAAAAAGTTCTAAGTGCAGGAAAACTGGTGTAAATCACAATTATTTCTTTTTCACTGGGAGTTCAGACGCAAATCTCCCACACTCTGTGCAATGCAGAGGTCACAGTTGTGGACATCATTAAAAGCTGGGGGCGGGGGTGGGTGTGAAGGGGGCGGGGCTTAATCACACCAGAGGTTGACAGTTGTGACCGTCTTGAGCTGGCCAGCCTGGGACATGTCCATCACCATCGTGACACCCCATCCACACTGCCTGATTGCAGCCCCACAAGCATTCTTGAACCAGTCCAAATCTGCCTCCTTCCCCCACCCTGGTCCAGGAGTGCCCTGATGTCCAGCATTATCCCTCCCACAAGCTTTCCCAGGCCAGGGGGCAATTCCAGCTCCCACCAACCCCCCCCCCCACCTCCCTCCCTCCCCCAGCCTGTCCCAATCACTGGCTTCCCTCCATTTCTAAACAATCCCAAGGGCACAGTGGGAGTGGGACCCCCTCAGCCCCATCAATCGCCCCTAGGCCCTTCCCCCTTGGCACTGCTGTAGTGCCCCTGGGCCCAAGTTGTCCCCCCAGCTCTGGGCACTGCCAGGGGACACAGCCTGGCACTGTCCAGGTTCTCATGATTAGGGGGCAGCACTACCTGACCCCCTGAGGAGGCCCCAATTGCAGCCCCTCCCCCCCTCCCATCCACTCACTTCAGCAGGATCTACCGCTAGTTCCCCATAAAATGGGGAGCTACTCTAAACCTCACCGGAGTGAAATGGCACTGAAGGCAGTGGGAGATGCTATCGGGCCTGGAGAATTCAGTCCTGGGCCCCTTAATGACGTTCAAATCACATTAAAATAAGATTAAAGTCACTTACCTGGCGTTCTTGCTGCTTTCCAGTGTGGTCCCGACTATGCCAGATATCCGTCGCTGGGAGCACATGCACGAATTGGCCAACACACGCAAATCTCCCGGCCTGCCAAAATAATAGCAGGGAGAATCGCAGCCTATATGTTATTTCGGGACACCATGAGCATACGAGAGGTAGTGTGTAAATACAAGTTTCTCTTCAATTACTGTTGCTTTTGAAAGTTCTCTCTTGAACAGAAGCCAAATTGCCTCTGGGCCAGAAGAAAAGGATCAGGAGAGGATGGCTGGCTTACTTTCATCACTTGGATTGTGTGCACGTGTTCAGATTGTTCTGATGTGACTGGTGATTTATGGAAAAGGTGATGCCTTCAGCTTGGCAGGTACGAAAGAGCTTTCGATACAAAATGTAGTAAAAAAACTCACGGTGTTTGTAAAAGTCCTTATTGTCACCCAGCCCAGTAATGTTCAGCTCATGGTACAAGTGACAATCTGAAAGATAATAACATTTTTATAGAACACCTGCAGTGCAGAAAGAGACCATTTGGCCCATCGAATCTGCACCAACACCAACCTCACCCAGGCCCTGTCGCAGTAAACTCATGCATTTACCCTGATTAGTCCCTCTGACACTAAGGGTTGAACGAGCATGGCCAATGGACAACTTCGAACTATGGGAGGAAACCGGAGCACCTAGAGGAAACCCACGCAGACACGGAGAGGAGAATGGGCAGACTGTGCCCAATCACCTGAGGCCGGAATTGAACCTGGGTCCCTGACACAGTGAGGCAGCAGCGCTAAACACCGTGCCACTTTGTCGCCCTGAAATTACTTATGTGGCACTTTGAGTGTATTTGGGGTATTCAAATTGTGAGTTGGCCTAGAACTTGCATGGTGGCACAGTGGTTAGCACTGCTGCCTCTCAGCGTCAGGGAACCGGGTTCAATTTCCTGCTTGGTCTGTTTGCAAGTTCATCCTACCCCACGGTGTCTGCGTGAGTTTCTTCCGAGTGCTCCGGTTTCCTCCCACAGTCTGAAAGAAGTCTGGTTAGGGTGCATTGACCCGAACAGACGCTAGAGTGTGGGGACTAGGGGAGTTTCGCAGTAACTTCGTTGCAGTGTTAATGTAAGCCTTACCTGTGACTAGTAAATAAAATTAATTGCGATGAAACTAAATTAAAGACACAATGGCCCACACAGTGCGCTTACTTTTATCCTTAACCCTTACACCTCTGCTCATCAGGAGAAAAGAGCCAATGTTAAGGTAACTAGTGTTGGGCCAGAATGGGTGAGTGGGGCAGTGCCCCATGTCACTGGGAAAAGTCCCATTTCTCTGTGTGCTGACTATTTGCTATGTTTTGGAATACGGCAGCTGCTGCACAAGGGTGAATCCAAAAGGAAATAGTGTATTTCACCATCACTGAATATTTCAATGACCTTTGCAGCTAAAGAAGTACTTTTTGGAGTGTCGCTGCTATTGTAATGTCAGAAACACAGCAGCCAATTTTGCATTGTGATAACAACCAGATAGTGTGTTTTGGTGATGTTTGATTCAGGGATAAACATTAGGGATCACTCCTTTGCTCTTCTTCCCAATAGTATCATGGGTTGGTTTATGTTGTAAGAAGTCCCACAACATCAGTAAAGTCCAACAGATTTATTTGGTAGCAAAAGCCACTAGCTTTCCAAGAATTCGCTGCGAGTGTGGTGGAGGCAGGTTCAATCATGGCATTCCAAGAAAGAATTGGATCAGTGACTGCAAAGTTAACAGTTTCAGAGCTATGGTGGAAAGGTGGCAACAGGTGAATTGCTCTTGCAGGAGGCTTCCTGCTGTGCTGAAACTATTCTCAGAATAATTCCATCATAGAATTCTTCAGTGCAGAAAGAGGCCATTCGGCCCATCAAATCTGCAACGACCGCAATCTCACCGAGATCCTATCCCCATAAATCTATGAATTTACCCTAGCTTGCCCCTTGACACTAAGGGGCAATGTAGCACATCAATCCACCTAACCTACACATCTTTGGACACCAAGGGGCAATTTAACATGGCCAATCCACCTAATCAGCACATCTTTTGACACTAAGGGGCAACTTGTGTGATCAATCCAGCTAACATGCACATCTTTGGATACCAAGGGAGAATTTAGCATGGCCAATCCATCTAACCTGCACATCTTTGGACTGTAGGAGGAAACTGGAGCATCCCCGTGCTGACACGGGGCAAATGTGCAAATTCCGCATAGACAGTGACCCAAGCCTGGAATCAAACTCGGGCACCTGGCGCTGTGAGGCAGCAGTGCTAACTATTGTACTACTGTGCCACCCATACTCATCAGTTGCCATGTTCTGCTTGTTCACCTTTACTCCTTAGCAAATGGAGGAGTAGGTTCAAGATGCCAAAATGCTTACTCCCGCTCTTAGTACCTATGTTCATTCGTAATCCAGGTGTCTTTCCTCTGCAGTGTCACAAGGCAGCAAGGGCTCCAGGTTCAATAGAGTCAACGATTGTTATTTGAGTAATACAGACAGCATTACAAGAGAAATCTTCTTGAATCCAATTGGCATCCAGTAATGGGCTACGTGTACAAGTGTAGATTCTGGACAGGACCGGGTTAGACCTTTAGCCACAGTTGATATACTGCTGCCCCTGTTCAGAGAATAATGTCCCCTTGGGAATGCTATCACAGAGCACTTATTGTCCATGGAACGGTGCCAAGTGAGAGATGTAGAGCTGCCAACGTCTCTCATTTTACACTCGTTAGATATCAAAATTACCCCAATCAGCTTTATGCCTCATCCTGTGGCCTCACACTCCTCATTATTCTTTTATCTCAGGCCTTTTGCCTTTCCTTCAGGACTTGGAGCCGCTGGTAGGGATCCATAGCTCGGCAAACTGGCACCAAAGCACCAACCCCACACCATCTCAAAATACCTTAAAACACAAATAAATAAACACTAAACCCAACTGTTGGAATAGTTTTGACCCTGTGTATTTTTATACGACGGTGAGCCAACTGTGACCTTTGCACTTTGATCTCTGTAGAAATGCCAATATTTGCTAAGCATGTCAGCTTCATTCCAACTTCAATTCAAATGTAATCTGCAGCCTTGGGAAGGCAAAGGATTGCTACAAAACACAGGCAAAAATATCCTTGGTTTGCTATCTCCTCCAAGAGTGAATTGCTCTTGCAGGGAGCCAGCACGCACAACAGGCCGAATGGCCTCCTGCTGTGCTGTAACCATTCTCAGAATAATTCCATCACACAATCCCTACAATGCAGAAGGAGCCCATTCAGCCCATCAAACCTTCACTGACAACAATCCCACCCCAGACCCTAACCCCATAACCCACGTATTTACCCTAGCTAGAATTCTGACGAGAGGCAATTTAGTACGGCCAGCCCATCTAACCTATACATCTTTGGACACTAAGGGGCAATTTAGCAATGGCCAATCCATCTAACCTACACATCTTTGGACACTAAGGGGCAATTTAGCACGGCTAATCGATCTAACCTGCACATCTTTAGACACTAAGGGGCAATTTAGCACGGCTAATCGATCTAATCTGCACATCTTTGGACACTAAGGGGCAATTTAGCGTGGCCAATTTACGTAACTTGCACATATTTGGTCACTAAAGGGCCATTTGCCATGGCCAGTCCAATGAACCTGTACATCTTTGGCGTGTGGAAGTAACCCATGCCGACACGGGAGAAGGTGCAAACTCCAAATAGTTAGGAATTGAAGACAGATCCCTGGTGCTGTGAGGCAACAATTCTAACTGCTGTGTCACTGTGCCAACCTGTTGTTATCGCAACCGCTGCTTTTATTTTGAAGGAGCTGGCCACGTGGTGATCTCAGAGACAGAGAAGGCACATTGATAGCAACCATTAATTTCGCGGGCTCTATGACCTGCCTTCACGGCTTGTGCACAATGAATACCGCTATTCATTTGATCCTGAACAATCGCAGTGGGTTAGATATCTAGTGGAGCTCAAGGATAAAGGACCAGGAGAAGAGGCAAGATAGCAACGGATAACAATGATTAGTTCAGCTATGGGTAAATTGCAGATTTAGAAGAGGAACCACCATTTATCTACTCTCATGCATACTCTTACTGAAGGCCAGTGACAATTAGCGAGTTGGGAACTGATTCAGAGCACAGTAGTACGATGGCAACATTGCTGGCCGGTCATCCAGACGGTCAGACCAATGTTTCAGAGACTTGAGTAATTAAATATGCAATAAAATGGTGATCTTGTTATCGTAGAACTACAGGCTTGTTGTTAAAACGCATTTGCTTTACTAAGGTCCTTTAGGAAATGAAATCTGCTGTCCATACTCAGTCTGGCCTCCGTACCCAGAACAATGACTCTTAACTGTCCTATGAACTGGCCGTGCAATAAATCCTGACCAGTGACACTCACCACCAACACTGATGACACCACCATAGTGGGTTGGATCTTAAATAATGACAAGACAGAGTACAGGAATGAGACAGAGAATCTGGTGAACTGCTGCGATGACAATCTTTTCCTCAATGTCAACAAAATGAAGGAAGCATAGTGGAGAACATGCCCCTGTCTACGTCAATGGGGACGAAGTAGGAAGGGTCAAGAGCTTCAAGTTTTTAGGTGTCCAGATCACCAACAACCTGTCCTGGTCCCCCCATGCCAACACTATAGTTAAGAAAGCCTCTACTTTGTCAGAAGACTAAGGCACGTCTACTACAACTCTCATCAACTTTTACAGATGTGGAAAAGCCACAGGTGAGGTGCCTGAAGATTGGAGGGAGGCAAATGTTGTGCCTTTGTTTAAAAAGTGTTGCAGGGAAAAGCCTGGGAAGTACAGGCCAGTGAACCTCACATCTGTGGTAGATAAGTTGTTGAAAGGTATTTTGAGAGAAGGGTTCTACAGGCATTTAGAGACGCAAGGACTGATTAAGGATAATCAGCATAGCTTTGTGAGTGGAAAATCATGTCTCACAGATTTGTTTGAGTTTTTTGAAGGGGTAACAAAGAAGATAGATGAGAGCAGTACAGTTGATGTTGTCTACGTGGATTTTAGCAAGGCCTTTGACAAGGTACCTCATGGTAGGTTATTGCATCTGAGGTTAAATCTCACGGGATCCAGGGTGAGGTAGTTAAATGGATACAAAATTGGCTTCTTGACAGAAGCCAGAGGGTGGTTTGGAGGGTTGTTTTTCAAACTGAAGGCCTGTGACCAGTGGTGTGCCTCAGGAATCAGTGCTGGTCCATTGTTATTTGTCATTTATATTAATGATTTGGATGAGAATTTAGGAGGTATGGTTAGTAAGTTTGTAGATAACACCAAGATTGGTGGCATAGTGGACAGTGAAGAAGGTTATCTAGGATTGCAACGGGATCTTGCCCAATTGGGCCAGTGGCCTGACAAAAGGCAGGTGGAGTTTAATTTAAATAAATGCGAAGTGATGCATTTTGGTAGATTGACCAGGGCAGGACTTACTCAGCTAATAGTGGGGCGTTGGGGAGAGTTATAGAACAAAGAGGTCTGGGGGTATGGGTTCATAGTTCCTTGAAAGTCGAGTCACAGCTGGACAGAGTGGTGAAGAAGGCATTCAGCGTGCTTGGATTCAGTGGTCAGAACATTGAATACAGGAGTTGGGATGTCTTGTGGAAGTTGTGCAAGACATTACTAAGGACGCATTTGGAATACATAGAACATAGAACATAGAACATTACAGCACAGAACAGGCCCTTCGACCTTCGATGTTGTGCCGACCAAAATAAAAAGCAATGCCCCTCCAAACTAAACCACTCCCTTCTCTTCCATATACTTATCAATTAACCTCTTAAACGCCACCAAACTTGGCGCATCTACAACAGCTGCAGGCAGGGCATTCCACTCCCTAATCACTCTTTGAGTAAAGAACCTACCTCTGATATCCGTCCTATAACTCATACCCCTTAATTTAAAGCTGTGTCCCCTCGTGCTAGCTTTCTCCATCCTAGGAAAAAGGCTATCACTGTCCACCCTATCTAAACCTCTATTCATCTTATATGCTTCAATAAGATCCCCTCTTAGCCGCCTCCTTTCTAACGAAAACAACCTCAAATCCTTCAACCTCTCTTCATAGGACCTGCCCTCCATACCAGGCAACATCCTGGTAAACCTCCTCTGTACCCTCTCCAATGCCTCCACATCTTTCTTATAATGTGGGGACCAGAACTGCACACAATACTCCAAGTGCGGCCGCACTAGAGTTTTGTACAGTTGCAACATGATGCTGCGGCTCCTAAATTCAATCCCCCTACCAATAAAAGCTAAGACTCCATATGCCTTCTTAACAACTTTATCCACTTGACTGCCTACTTTCAGGGATCTATTGACACATACACCAAGATCCTTCTGTTCCTCAACACTATTAAGAGCCCTACCATTAGCCCTATACTCTACACATTTATTGTTCCTGCCAAAGTGCATTACCTCACACTTTTCCACATTAAACTCCATTTGCCACCTCTCGGCCCAGCTCTGCAACTTGTCCAAGTCACAATACTGAGTACTGTTCTGGTCACCCTATTTTAGAAAGGATATTATCAAACTAGATTTACTGGGATGCTTGAGGCTTGATGGACTGAGTTATAAGGAGAGGCTGGATAGACAGGACTTCTTTTCTCCAGAGAGTAGGAGACTTAGGGGGTGATCTTATAGAGTCTATAACATAATGAGAGACATGGATAAGTTAGATAGTCAATATCTTTCCTCAAAGATGGGGGAGTTTAAAACTAGAGGGCATAGGTTTAAGATTAGAGGGGAGAGATACAAAAGGGTCCAGATGGGCAACTGTTTTCACACAGAGGGTGGTGAGTGTCTGGCATAAGCTGCCAGAAGCAGTAGTAGAGGCAGGTACAATTTTGTCCTTTAAAAAGCATGTAGATAATTATATGGGTAAAATGGATATACAGGGATATGGGCCAAACCATCTCCTTGTGGGCAATTGGGACTAGAAAGGGGTGGCGTGAACAAGTTGGGCCGAAGGGCCTGTATCCATGCTGTAAACCTCTATGACTCTCTGACTGTAAGTTCAGGAATACAGAATAAGGATAGATAATGTTTTATGGCTGGCGCAAGCACAATGGGTGACATTTGAGAGCTTTGTTCGTCCCGAACCCATAAAATCCTGCCCAGAGTCAATGGACGTTTCAGTGACCCGTCTCTCGCCTGCTTTGTTTCTGGTGATGGGTGAGATGGGAAAATTCCAATCAATGGTTCTGTAAAGCTGTAGGGGGTGGAATTTTCTCATCCGGTCCGCCACGGGAATTGTAGTGAGTGTGGGTGGAACAAACCACGCGGAGTTCCACTGACCTCGGGCACGATTTTACGGCGTTGGGACAAAAGGAAAATCCTGTCCTGTGATTGTGTAACCTCTTCTTGTGGGGAAACTTAGACATTTCCTACTGCTGATCTCTGATTTGATTTGATTTATTATTGTCACATGTATTGGGATTAGGTGAAAAGTATTGTTTCTTGGGCGCTGTACAGACAAAGCATACCATTCATAGGGTACATAGGGGAGAAGGATTTGATTTATTATTGTCACGTATTGGGATACAGAGAAAAGTATTGTTTCTTGCGCGCTATACGGACAAAGCATACCATTCATAGAGAAGGAAAGGAGAGGGTGCAGAATGTAGTCTTACAGTCATAGCCAGGGTGCAGAGAAAGATTAATGCGAGGCAAGTCCATTCAAAAGTCTGATGGCAGCAGGGAAGAAGCTGTTCTTGGTTGGTACATGACCTCAGACTTTTGTATCACTGGACCTTTAATTTCATTTATTGGATTCAAATATTTCCATCTGCTGTGGAGGTCCTCAGAGCATTATTCCAGATGGATTGCCAGTCCAGTGGGAATGCCGCTCTGCCAAAGTGTTGTAATACTTTGTTTCTTCAGCGTTACTGACCGCTGTCACGTTAATCAGCGAGCAAGCTGTCACTTATGGATGTCACTGCAAAAGTTCCTGTAGATATTGTTGGGCCCTTTCCGGGAAAACGTGAAAGCATTTAGCCCTGAGTGTAAATAAAAGATTAGCTGTATTACCAGAAATTAAATCCCTGGTCAGTGTTTGTCGTGTCAGATCATTAGACGCTGAGAACAAGGCTGTCCAAGCTGTGACCTGCAGGACACGTGTTCCACAAACTCTGACAGAGATTTCAGGCAATTTAGCTCTGTTTACGCTACTGCAGAAGCAAAGTACTGCAGTTGCAGGAAACTGGAAATAAAAACTGGAAATACTCAAGTCTGCCAACTCCTGCTTCTGTGTTCTCATGATTCCTTCACAGTCGCGAGGTCAAACTCCTGGAACAGCACAAAGAATGCACCTTGCTCAATCAACAATAGTGCAATCTGATTTGGTTTGATTTATTATTGTCACATATATTGAGATACAGTGAAAAGTATTGTTTCTTGTGCGCTATACAGACAAAGCATACCGTTCATAGAGTACATAGGGGAGAAGGATTTCATTCGATTTATTATTGTTACAGAAGGAATCGAAAAGGAAGATCAACTTAATGTGAGGTAGGTCCATTCAAAAGTCTGACGGCAGCAGGGAAGAAGCTATTCTTGAGTTGGTTGGTACGTGACCTCAGACTTTTGTATCTTTTTCCCAATAGAAGAAGGTGGAAGAGAGAATGTCCAGGCTGCGTGGGATCCTTAATTATGCTGGCTGCTTTTCCCAAGGCAGTGGGAAGTGTAGACAGAGTCAATGGATGGGAGGCTGGTTTGTGTGATGGACTGGGCTACATTCACAACCTTTTGTAGTTTCTTGCTGACTTGGGCAGAACAGGGTATGATACACCCAGAAAGAATACTTTCTGTAAAACTTGGTGAGAGTTGTAGCTGACATGCCAAATTTCCTTAATCTTCTGAGAAAGTAGAGGCATTAGTGAGCTTTCTTAACTATAGTGTCAGCATTAGGACGACCAGGACATGTTATTGGTGATCTGGACACCTAGGAACTTGAAGCTGTCAATCCTCTCTACTTCGTTCCCATAGTAGACAGGGGCACATTCTCCTTTATGCTTCCTGAAGTCAATGACAATCTTCTTTGTTTGGTTGACATTGAGGGAGAAATTATTGTTGCCGCACCAGTTCACCAGGTTCTCTATCTTGTCCCTGTACTCTGTCTCGTCATTGTTTGAGGTTTGATCCACTAAGTGGTGTCATCAGCAAACTTGAAAATCAAATTGGAGGGGAATTTGGCCACAGGGTCAAAATTGTATAAGATGCATGGGGTCCTTAATTATGCTGTGAACGGTAAGCTTTGTCGTGCAAGAAACAATACTTTTCACTGTATCCCAATACATGTGACAATAATAAATCAAATCAAATCCTTCTCCCCTATGTAATCTATGAATGGTATGTTTTGTCTGTATAGCACACAAGAAACAATACTTTTCACTGTATCCCAATACATCTGACAAAAATAAATTAAATCAAATCCTCTCCCGTGTACTCTATGAACGGTATGCTTTGTATAGCGCCAAGAAACAATATTTTTCACTGTATCCCAATACACATGACAATAATAAACCAAACAAATCTTTCTCCCCTTAGTGTCCAAAGATGTGTAGGTTAGGTGGATTGGCCATGCTAAATTGTCCCTTACTGTCCAAAGATGTGCGGGTTAGGTGGATTGGCCATGCTAAATTGTCCCTTAGTGTCCAAAGATGTGTAGATTAGGTGGATTGGTTGTGCTAAATTGCCCCTTACTGTCCAAAGATGTGCAGGTTAGGTGAATTGGCCGTGCTAAATTGCCCCTTACTGTCCAAAGATGTGCAGGTTAGGTGAATTGGCCGTGCTAAATTGCCTCTTCGTGTCAGGCGGTTAGCAGGGTAAATATGTGGGGTTACAGGAATAGGACCTGCATGGGTTTGTGGTCAGTGCAGATTCGATGGGCTGAACAGCCTTCTTCTGTAAAAGGTATTCTATGAAAAGGTGAACCAGTCACTAAAGCTTACCAGAAATGAAACCCCTGTTAATGGTTTGTTGGAGGCATTGGAAAATTATAAAGGGAAATATGAGCAGTGCCAGAATGGGTCAGAGAGACAAGGATAGTCAACAAATATTTCTGGGACTAAATGTTAAACACTTCAATGGAAGTTGTCCAAATTATGACCCAATGATTGCAGTAAGAAGGCTCACAACGCCAGGTTAAAGCCCAGTGGGTTTATTTGGGAGCAAAATCCACTAGCTTTCGGAGCACTGCCCCTTCATCAGGTGAGTGGCAGATCTATTCACAAACAGAGCATATAAAGATACATACTCAATTTACAAAATAATGATTGGAATGTGAGTCAGACAATGTGAGTGGAGAGAGGGTTAAGCACAGATTAAACAAATTATTGTCTCCAGACAGGACAGTTAGAGAGATTTTACAAGTCATGATACGCTGCAGGAAAGGAGTGTGCTACATTGAGGAGATCATGCAGACGCTATGACAACGGATGAATGACCACCAGTCGACAATCGCCAAGCAGAAGTGTTCCCTTCCTGTTGGGGAACATTGCAGCGGTCACGGGCATTCGGCCTCTGATCTTTGGGTAAGCGTTCTCCAAGGAGGCCTTCACCACACACGACAGTGCAGAGTCGTTCAGGAGAGACTGATAGCCAAGTTCCGCACACATGGGGACAGCCTCAAACGGGATTTTGGCTTCATGTCACACTTTCTGTAACCCCCACATCTTGCTTGGACTTGTAAAATCCAGGATAGCAGAGAGTGCGAAATATATTGTTACAATCATAGCTAGGGTGTAGACAAAGATCAACTTAATGCGAGGTAGGTCCATTCAAAAGTCTGACAGCAGCAGGGAAGAAGCTGTTCTTGAGTCAGTTGGTACGTGACCTCAGACTTTTACGTCTTTCGATGGAAGAGAGAATGTCCGGGATACGTGGAGGTCCTTGATTACACTAGCTGCTTTTCCCAAGGCAGCAGGAAGTATAGACAGAGGCAATGGATGGGAGGCTGGTTTGCGTGATGGACTGAGCAACGTTCACGAATCTTTATACTTTCAAGTTGGACTTTTCAAAAAGTAGGACTTTGGGGTGGCACAGTGGTTAGCACTGCTACCTCACAGCACCAAGAACCAAGGTTCAATTCCTGCCTTGACTCACTGTCTATATCGCATCTGCATGTTCACCCCCGTGGTGCATGTTAGGTGGATTGGTCGTGCCAAACTGCCCCTTACTTTCTAAAAATGAGCAGCTTAGGTGGATTGGCCATTTTAAGTTGTCCCTTAGTGTCTAAAAATGTGCAGGTTAGGTGGATTGGCCATGCTAAGTTGCTCCTTACTGTCTGAAGATGTGCAGATTAGGGTGGATTGGCCATGCTAAATTGCCCCTTAGTGCCCAAAAATGTGTGGGTTAGATGGATTGGCCATGCTAAATTGCCCCTTAGAGTCCAAAGATATGCAGGTTAAGTGTATTGGCCATGCTAAATTGCCCCTTAGTGCCCAAAGATGTGCGGGTTAGGTGGATTGGCCATGCTAAATTGCCCCTTAGTGCCCAAAGATGTGCGGGTTAGGTGGATTGGCCATGCTAAATTGCCCCTTAGTGCCCAAAGATGTGCGGTGGTGGATTGGCCATGCTAAATTGCCCCTTAGTGTCCAAAGATGTGCGGGTTTAGGTGGATTGGCCATGCTAATTGCCCCTTAGTGTCCAAAGATGTGCGGGTTAGGTGGATTGGCCATGCTAAATTGCCCCTTAGTGTCCAAGGTGTGCAGTTAGGTGGATTGGCCATGCTAATTGCCCCTTAGTGTCCAAAGATGTGCGGGTTAGATGGATTGCCATGCTAAATTGCCCCTTAGTGTCCAAAGATGTGCGGGTTAGATGGATTGGCCATGCTAAATTGCCCCTTAGTGTCCAAAGGTGTGCAGGTTAGGGTGGATTGGCCATGCTAAATTGCCCCTAGTGTCCAAGATGTGCAGGTTAGGGTGGATTGGCCATGCTAATTGCCCCTTAGTGTCCAAAGGTGTGCAGGTTAGGTGATTGGCCATGCTAAATTGCCCCTTAGTGTCCAAAGATGTGCAGGTTAGGGTGGATTGGCCATGCTAAATTGCCCCTTAGTGTCCAAAGATGTGCAGGTTAGGTGGATTGGCCATGCTAAATTATCCCTTAGTGTCCCAAGATGTGCGGGTTAGGTGGATTGGCCATGTTAAATTGCCCCTTAGTGTCCAAAGATGTGCGGGTTAGGTGGATTGGCCATGTTAAATTGCCCCTTAGTGCCCAAAGATGTGCGGGTTAGGTGGATTGGCCATGTTAAATTGCCCCTTAGTATACTCAAACAGGCACCGGAGTGCAGCAACTTGGGGATTTTCACATTGCAGTGTTCATTTAAGCTGACTTGTGACACTAATAAATAAAATGTAATCCTAAACTCAATATGTACGCCTATGGAAAAAGATCCAGAATTGGACAATATCCTGAATTCTGGCAAAGAAGCACTGCAGCAGTGTAAACCGTCATGGCCTGTTATAAAACACTTGGCATTGCACTTGAATGAAATCAGTTTTAACAGAGAGGCTGTTCCCTGCGGCAATGCTGCCAAAATACTGCTAACAGCATCTCCTACTGGATGAAGCATCAGACTGTGAAATCACCAACAGCTCAACCCAAAGACAGATTCTTTGATCTCTGGTTAGATCTTCCAGTAAGAGTCTGGCAACACCAATTTTAAATTCAACCAATTTATTTGATAGTAAATCTGCTAGCTTTTGACGTTTGTGCCTTTGTCAGGCGAATGAGCACACATATCATCACAGACAGTCACAGATTGCTGATTAGAATGCGAATCCTTACATCTAACCTGCTATTCAAGTCTTAAAGTGGCTAACAATGTGGGTGGAAGTAATATTGAGCACAGGTTAGAGAGATGTGTATTGTCTCCAGACAGCACAGTAAGTGAGGTTTTTTGCTAACCCAGGCAAGTTACGGGGGTTACAGATAGTGTGACATGAAGCCAAGATCCCTGTTAAGACCGTCCTCATGTGTGCAGAATTTGGCTATCAGTCTCTGCTCAGCGACTCTGCGCTGTCGTGTGTCGTGAAGGCCCCCCTGAAGAATATTTACCTGAAGGTCGGAGGCTGAATGCCCGTGACCGCTGAAGTGTTCGCCCACAGGAAGGAAACTATTTTGCCTGGTGATTGTTGGGTGATGTTCATTCATCCGCTGTCCTAGTGTCTGCATGGTCTCCCCAATATACCATGCTTCGGGACATTCTTTCTTGCAACGTATCAGGTAGACAACGTTGGCCGAGTTGCAAGAGTATGTACCGTGTACCTGGTGAATGGTATCCTCACGTTTGATGATGTCGTCCATGTCGATGATCTGGCATGTCTTGCAGAGGTTGCTGTGGCAGGGTTGTGTGGTATTGTGGTCACTGTTCTCCTGAAGGTTGGGTAGTTTGCTGCAAACAATGATCTGTTTGAGATTGCACAGTTGTCTGAAAGCAAGAAGTGGGGGGGGTGGGGATGGCCCTAGCGAGATGTTCATCGTCATCAATGATATGTTGTCATATCATCAATGATATGACATCATGACTTAGGTCTTCCAGTCCCACTGAGGTCAATGGTCACTTGAGTTCCTCGCTGCCGCGAGGAAGTTGCCGCGGGAGCATTGGAAGATTCTTCAAATGTCCTTTTTTTACTGCTGCAGTCGTTGGAAGTGCGTTGCATTTTTCACATCTGCCAAGCGTTTTGGAAATGTAGTCACGGTGGCGTAGCTTCTGCAGATGCACCACAAAAAGCCATCCTTTCACACGACAGTCAAGAAAGTCCACCAACGCCTCTACTTTTCTCAGAAGACTAAGGACATACGGCATGTCCACTACGACTCTCACCAACTTTTATGGATGTACACAGAAGGCACTCTTTCTGGTTGTCTGGGCTCCTGCTCTGCCCAAGACTGCAAGGAAGTACAAAAGGTTGTGAATCTGCCCTTGGGTTGAGCAGCCGGTGCATTCCCAGAAGGAAGACAGTAAAGTGATGAAATAAGAATTCTTGTCTGAATTATTTGTCTCCTTCTGCATTTGGGGCAGTCAGACAAGGCAAAGGAATACATACTAATTTGAAGGACGTTGAGAGGTGTGGAGGACCTTGGTGTACTTCGGGACAGAACGGTGGCACAGTGGTTAACACTGCTGCCTCGCAGCGCCAGGGACCCAGGTTGGATTCCTGGCTTGGGTCACTGTCTGTGTGGAGTTTGTACTTTCTACCCCCGTGTCTGCGTGGGTTTCCTCCAGGTACTCCTGTTTCCTCCCACAGTCTGAAAGACGTGTTGGTTAGGGTACATTGACGGTGCTAAATTCTCCCTCAGTGTTACCCAAACAGGACTGTGGCGACTAGGGCATTTTTATAGTAACTTCATTTCAGTGTTAATGTAAGCTTACTTTGTGACACTAATAAATATATAAAGTTTTGTCTACGGCCTAGGGCAATCTTCAGAAATACATCAAGTCAGAGTTGGCAAGCGCTCACATGGTGCCCCTTAGCACTTCTCCAGCCCAGTGCCACTCACCGGTGAACAGCGCCAAGCATGGCGGGTACTGTGGCAACCATTTAAATCCACAAATTTTTGTTGACATTGGGCTTCCTCCAGATGCACTGGTTTCCTCCCACAGTCCGAAAGACGTGCTGGTTAGGGTGCATTGGCCGTGCTATATTCTCCCTCAGTGTTACCCAAACGGGCGCCAGCGTGTGGCGACTGGGGGATTTCACAGTAACTCGATTGCGGTGTTAATGTAAGCCTGTCTGTGACACTAATAAATCAACTTCAAAAACATGTGCTGGTTAGGTGAATTGGCCATGCTAAATTCTCCCTCAGTGTTACCCGAACAGGCACTGGAATGTGAGGATTTTCACAGTAACTTCATTGCGATGTTAATGTAAGCCTGCTTGTGATACTAATAAACTTAAACTTTAGCCAATTGCGTGGGGCAAGCTCTAGAGATCCATCAAGCCAAGTCAGGTTGGCAAGCACCCGCAAGGTGCCCATTAGTACCTCTCCAACCCAGTGCTGCTCAGCGGTGAGTGGTGGCAAACGCAGCGGGCACAACAGCAACCATTTAACCATTGAAAGTGCACAACCGTCCCTTTGGTTTTCCAACTTTGGTTGACGTTGAGGTCGGTGGCCCCTTTAAAATATTTTTTGGGGGAGAAAAGAAGGGAAGAAGAGGCATTTTCAGCCTCCCAACACAGAGGACGCTAGCTGACCTGCTGGAAGAGGGGGAACGTGTGTATTTAAGGACCTGTGCATGTCAGAGCAATCTTCAGCAGCAACAACATCGCATTAACAAACAGAGGCAACGAAAAGGAGTCCCTACCCTCCCCATCTTTGCCGACGAGCTCCACAGCGCAGAGCAGGATGAGATTTGCCCTAAACAAAGATGGCGTCCTCCCAACAACACTTCAATGGGCAGAAGGGAAAAGAAAAATGGCGGCTCTAGGTCACCTGCCCCTAACAAAGATGGCGTACACCTCAGTCCTCCACAACACTCTTCATTAGATAGAAGGGAAAAGGAAAATGGCGGCTCCAGCCCGCCTGCCCCTAACAAAGATGGTGCACGCTTACCATTGGAATAGGCAGAAGAGTAACAAGAACTCAGTAAGAATTTAGCAACACCAATTTTAAATCCAACCGATTTATTTGTTCTGGTCTGTGCTATTGCAGACCAGAACACTGCATTTGCGTGACGAAGACTCAAGAGTGTTGAAAGCTCGCAGCAATTTTACTATCAAATAAATAGGTTGGATTTAAAATTGGTGTTGCTGAATTCTTACTGAGTTCTTACCACCCCAGTCCAACGCCGGCATCTTTACATCAGAAGAGTAACACACAGATACCGATTTGCCCCCAACAATATGGCGTCCCATTCTGCTTCCTCCCCAACACCCTTCAATGGGCAGAAGAATAAGGAAAATGGCCGCTCCATCGCACCTGCCCCTAACAAAGATGGCGTACCCTTTCCTTACCCTGCTCTTGAAAACGCAGAGGTGGAAACTGCGAAGAGGCTGACTTGCCCCCAACAAAGATGTCATCCCCAATACGCTTGAATGGGCAGAGGAAGGGAAAAGGAAAATGGCAGCTCCAGTTCACCGACCCCGAACAAAGATGGCTTCCCTTCTCTCCGCCTTCACTTTTGAATAGGCAGAGGGAAAGCACGCAGATGCTGACTTGCCCCCAACAAAGATGTCGTCCCCAATACGCATGAATGTGCAGAGGAAGGGAAAAGGAAAATGGCAGCTCCAGTTCGCCTACACCGAACAAAGATGGCTTCCCTTCTCTCCGCCTTCACTTTTGAATAGGCAGAGAGACAGAGGGAAGGCACGCAGATGCTGACTTGCCCCCAACAAAGATGTCGTCCCCCAATACGCATGAATGTGCAGAGGAAGGGAAAAGGAAAATGGCAGCTGCAGTTCGCCTACACCGAACAAAGATGGCTTCCCTTCTCTCCGCCTTCACTTTTGAATAGGCAGAGAGACAGAGGGAAAGCACGCAGCTGCTGACTTGCCCCCAACAAATATGGCGTCCCCAATACGCTTGCATACGCAGAGGAAGGAAAAAGGAAAATGGCAGCTCCAGTTCGCCTACCCCGAACAAAGATGGCTTCCCTTCTCTCCGCCTTTTGAATAGGCAGAGAGAGAGAGAAAGCACGCAGATGCCCCCAACAAACATGGCGTCCCCAAAAAAAGCTTGAATGGGCAGCGGAGGGGGTTTAAAAAGAAAATGGGGGCCCCTAACAAACATGGCGCCCGGTGGTTGCGGGGGAGGGGCTCAGCGCCCATGCGACTGACGGTTGGGCTGGCCAACGGTCGAAAAGTAAAATGGCGCCGGCGGCGTGGTACCCGCGGCCCTCCCTCCCCCGCCACCTCGCGCTGCTCATTGGCTGACCCCTGACCCCTGACCCGGGATCTCACCGAGTCGGCGCAGTAGAGGAGCAGGAGGATCTCTTCAGAGTCGTGGCGGAGGAGAAGATGGTGAGCGGAGTGAGAGAGGGGATGGCGGGGTTAGACTCGGGGTGGGGGAGAATTGCGGGGTGGCCAGCACCGAGTGGGACTCTCTGCTTATGGTTCAATTTCCTTTCTCTTAAGGAAAGAGAAAATGGTTCGGGTTTTGCTGAAGCACTCGGGAGACGCCGGCTGGGCGCACACGTGCGTCTCATGGCAAGTTGGGTCTGCATTAACGTAGCTCCCTGGCACGTCCCTCAACTTTTCTTTTCAGCAGTCTGGCCAAGTGCTGGACGTGTTTAACCCCCACCCAAACCAGAAAAAAATTATATTTTTGAAATTTGATATTTTTAAAAGGAAAGATTTATTTTTGAAATTTGTTTTTATAGAAAAATGTGTTTTTGAAATTTGGTTTAGATTTTCTGAGGAAAGATGTATCTTTGAAATTTGATTCGATCTCACTTGATTTAGATTTTCGAAAGAGATGCGTTTTTGAAATTTGACCATCTTTGATTTATTCTTGTCACGTGTATTGGGATACAGTGAAAAGTACTGTTTCTTGTGTGCTGTACAGACACAGCATACCATTCATAGAGTACATAGGGGAGAAGGATTTGATTTATCATTGTCACGTGTATTGGGATACAGTGAAAAATATTGTTTCTTGGGCGCTATACAGACAAAGTATACGATTCATAGAGTACACGGGGAGAAGGATTTTATTTCCTATTGTCACATGTTCTGGGATACGGCGAAAAGTATTGTTTCTTGTGTGCTATACTGACAAACCATACCATTCATAGAGTACATAGGGAAGAAGGATTTGATTTATTACTGTTACGTGTATTGGGATGCAGTGAAAAGCATTCTTCCTTGCGTGCTATACAGACAAAGCACACTGTTCATAGAGTACAAAGGGGAGAGGGAAAGGAGAGGGTGCAGAATGTAGTGTTACAGTCACAGAAAGGGCACAGACAAAGATCAGCTTAATGGCAGGTCAAGTCAAAAGTCTGATGGCAGCAAAGAAGATGTTCTTGAGTCAGTTGGTATATGACGTCAAACTTTTTCCCAATGGAAGATTTGATATGATTTATTGTCACGTGCTGGGATACAGTGAAAAGTCTTGTTTCTTGTGCACTATACAGACAAAGCATACTGTTCATAGAGGAGAAGGATTTTATTTTTTTTTATTATATGTATTGGGGTGCAATGAATGTTTTTTGCGCTCTATATAGGCATACCTAGAGTGTAGAGAAAGTTCAGCTTAATATAAAATAGGTCCATTCAAAAGTCTGGCAGCAAGGAAGAAGCTATTCTTGAGTTTGGTGGTTCATCAACTCAGACTTTTGTATCCTTTTCCTGACAGAAGAAGGTGGAAGAGAGAATGTCCTGAGGTGGATGGAGTCTTTGTGTTGGCTGCTTTTCCAAGGTAGCAGGAAATGTAGAGGGAGTCAATGGATAGGAAGTTGGTTTGTGTGATAGACTGGGCTATGTTTGCACCACTTTGTAGGTTCTTGTGATCTTGATCAGAGCAGGAGCCATACTGAGCTGTGGTACAACCAGAAAGGATGCTTTCTGTGCTGTATCTGTAAAAGATATCCTCCAAATTTAATTTGCATTTATACATGCTCTGTCATGTCCCAGAACTCGTTTGCCAGACAACAAGTCGTGTCTCTCAGTGATTAGGACCCTGCTTCACCGTAATTTAGCATGGCCAATCCACCCGTGCTGCACATTTTTAGACCAATTTTGGGCACTAAGGGGCAGATAAGGAGAACATGCTCCTGTCCAATCAACAGGGACGAAGTAGAAAGGGTCGAGAACTTCATGTTTTTAGGTGGCCAGATCACCAGCGACCTGTCCTGGTCCCTCCTTGCCATCACTTTACTTAAGAAAGCCCAGCAACGCCACAGTAGGAGGCATTCTTTCTGGTTGTATCACAGCTTGGTATGGCTTCTGCTCTGCCCAAGAAACTACAGAGAGTCCTGAACGTAGCCCAGTCCATCGTGCAAATCGTCCTCCCATCCATTGACTCTGTCTACACTTCCCATTGCCTCGGGAAAAGCAGCCGGCATAATCAAGGACCCCACGCACCCTGGACATTGTCTCTTCCACCTTCTTCCATTGCAAAAAAGATACAAAAGTCTGAGGTCACGTGCCAACCGACTCAAGAACAGCTTCTTCCCTGCTGCTGTCAGACTTTTGAATGGACCTACCTCGCATTAAGTTGATCTTTCTCCATACGTTAGCTATGACTGTAACACTACATTCTGCCCTCTCTGGTTTCCTTCTCTATAAACGATGTGTTTTGTCTGTATAGCGCACAAGAAACAATACTTTTCACTGTATGTTAATATATGTAACTAAAATAAATCAATTTAGTGTGGCCAGTCAACCTAACCTGCACACTAAGGGGCAATTTAGCATGGCCAATCCACCTAACCTACACGGGCAATTTAGCATGATCAATTCACCTATCCTGCACATCTTTCAGACTGTGGAGGAAACTGGAGCACCCAGAGGAAAACCAAGCAGACGGGGGTGGGAGCAGACTCCACACAGTCAGTGACCCAAGCCAGGAATCGAACCTGGCTTCTTGGAGCTGTGAGGCAGCAGTGCCGAACCACGGTGCTGCCCGTGTTTAATGGTGCCGCGTAAACATAAGTTATCGTTAAGTGTGTTGTTTCCTTCCTTCGGAAGGGGGATTGAATTCTTGTCGCCAATTTCAATCTTAACTTCTCCGGGTACACTTTGCAGTGTTGGAAAGTAAATCCTGTCAATTCTCTCACAGAGCAAGAGGAGACCTAATCTTCGAAGCAGGGTTTCTTCAAGCCTGCTGAACGATGATGCAGAGCTTTACAATGAGCCCGAAACACCGGTAAAGGCAGTACAGGTAACCCAGCTTCAACTTCTCCCTGTCTCTGATACTCAACTTCCTTGATTCTGCACCATGCCCGGTTCCTCCGTTTTACCCTGTTCCCTCCGACATACCAAAACTGGGTGCCATCAGTTTTTAATGGTTGGTTTGGTGTTCTCCTGTTGTCGCAACATGTTCTGATCTTAGTGGGTGACACAGTGGTTAGCGCCGTTGCCTCGTAGCGCCAGGGAGCCAGGTTCGATTCTCGGCTTGGGTCCATTGTGTGTATGGAGTCGAGGAACAATACAGCACAGCAAACAGGCCCTTCGGCCCTCCGAGCCTGCGCCGCTCAACTAGATTGTTTGTTTGTATCCCTCCATTCCCAGTTTGTTCATGTGGCTATCCAGATAAGTCTTAAGTGATCCCAGCATGTCTGCCTCCATCACCTTGCTTGGCAGTGCATTCCAGGTCCCCACCATCCTCTAACATACATCCCTCTGATATCTGGGTTAGACTTCACCTTGAACCTGTGTCTCCTCGTGTTTGACACTTCCGACCTGGGTAAAAGCTTCCCATGTTCACCCAATCTATGCCCTTCATAATTTTATACACCTCGATTAGGTCTGCCCTCATTCTCCGCCTTTCCAGGGAGAACAACCCCAGTTTACCCAATCTCTCCTCATAGCTAAGACCCTCCGTACCAGGCAACATCCTGGTAAACCTTTTCTGTACTGTCTCCAAAGCCTCCATGTCCTTTTGATAGTGTGGCGACTAGAACTGGATGCAGTATTCCAAATGTGGCCTACTGATTTTTATACTCTATACCCCTTCCTATAAAGGCAAGCATGCCATATGCCACCTTCACCATCTGTGATGGTACCTTCAAGGATCTGTGGACTTGCGCAGCCAGGTCTCTCTGTGTGTCTGTACTCTGGATGACCTACCATTTGTTGTATAGCTCCCTGCCAAATTAGTTCTACCAAAATGCATCACTATCTGGATTAGATTCCATCAGCTATTTCTCCGCCTAATTTTCCAGCCTATCTATGTCCTGCCTGGGTTTTTCCTGGATGTTCAGTTTCCTCTCACACTCCAAGGATATGCAGATTAGGTGGATTGGCCATGCTAAATTGCCCTGAGCATCAGAGGGACTTGGAGGGTAAGTATATGACATTGCGGGGTTAGAGGCTGGGTGTGACTGTTGTCTGTGCAAACTCGATAGGCCAAGTGAATGTTGACACAGTGGTTAGCACTCCTGCCTCGCAGCACCCAAGACCCAAGTTTGATTCTTGGCTTGGGTCAGTATGCATGAGGACTTTGCACGTTCTCCCCATGTCTGCCTGGGTTTCTTCCGGGTATTCCAGTTTCCTCTCACGCTTCAAAGATGTGCAGGTTTGTGCATTGGCCATGCTAAATTGCCCCTTAGTGTCCTGGGATGCATAGGTTAGAGAAATTAGCAGGGTAAATATGCAGCGTGATGGGTAGGATTGTTGTCAGTGCTGACTCGATGGGCCAAACAGCCGCCTTTTGCAGTGTCGGGATTTCAAAGAACAAAACAGCACGGGAAACAGGCCCTTTGGCCCAACGAGCCCACGCCACCACCCCGATGTTTCCACCTCTACCCGTGATCCCTGTCCGTGTTTATAGATCTATGGATTAAAAACCAAATTTGAGACAATTTAGGGAGAATTTGTTTTGCCAATTAGCCGAAGAGCACATCTTTGGGATGTGGGAGGAAACCGGAGCACCCGGAGAAAACCCATGCAAGCACGGGGAGAATGCGCAAACTCCCACAGACACAGGGCCAAATCCATGTATCTGCACAGCACAGCGATAGTCACTGAACTGTCGTGTTGCCCATCAAATGGTCCAGGTCAAGCGTACACTAACGACGTGAAGCACTAGGATACTCTCGAAAAAAATCCAAGAGCAGCCCTCTCTCGACCCATCGCGTCTATGCCCCTCATTAGACAACAAGGTGGACCAAAGCACCTGTAGGATAAAAACAAGTACATCAATATCATCATCTATTTACACACTTCCCAGGGACTCCCAAGGCTCATGATCCCTATTTTAAATCAGTTTTCTATACCCCTCCATTCCCATTCTGTTCATGTGCCCATCTAAGTATTTCTTAAATAACTCCAGAGCACTTGCCTCCACCACTTTACTTGGCAGTGCATTCCATACCCCCACCACCCTCTGTGTGAAAAAACTCTCTCTAGCATCCAAATTATATCTTACCCCCCCTCACCCTAAGCCCGTGACCCCTTGTGCTATTCGAGTCCATCCTAGGAAAAAGCTTAACCCTGTTAACTCTATCTATACCCCTCATAATCTTATACACCTCTATTAGATCTCCTCCAAGTCTACGTCTTTTTAAGGAAAACAGCCCCAATTTGCCTAACCTCTCCTCGTAACTCAGACCTTCCATACCAGGCAGCAATCTGGTAAAGCTCCTCTGCACTCTCTCCAGAGTCTCCACGTCCTTCATGTGGATCTTCCTCCCTCTCTTGTGTTTCCGACTTTCCTTTAAATGTTTTCAAGTTTATTTATTCGTGTCACAAGTAGGCTTACGTTAACACGTAGAAACTAGAATCAGGAGGAGGCATTCAGCCCTTCGAACCTGTTCCTTTATTCATTTTGATCATGGCTGATCATCGAACTCAATAGCCTGACACCCAAGAGCAGAATTTTTGTCTTGAAATCTCATGTTTAGGCCTCAACTACTTTGTGTGGGAATGAATTCCACACAAACCTCGGGGTGAAAAAATATCTCCTCACCTCAGTCCTAAACGATTTACCCATTATTCTCAAGCTGTGACACCTAGTTCTGGATTCCCCCCACCATCGCAACATTCTTTCTGAATCTACCCTGTCAGAATTTGGTAAGTTTCAGTGAGATCCCTTCTCACTCTTCTGTATTCCAGTGAATACAGTCCGAACTGATTTAATGTGTCCTCAAAAAACAGATCTGGAATCAGCCTGGTAAACCTTTGCTGTACTCCCTCTATAACAAGGACATCCTTCCTCAGATAAGGACATCAAAACTGCACACAATACTCCAGCTGTGGCCTCATCAACACTGGATACAACTGCAGCAAAACATCCATAATCTTATACTCAAATCTCTCGTTATAAAGGCCAACATGCCAATTGCCTTCTTACTGTTTGCTGCACCTTTACACTTAATTTCAGTGACCTGATGCACAAGGAGTCTAAAGTCTCACTGCAATAGAGTTACTGTGAAAATCCCCCTAGTCATCACACCCTAGTGCCTGTTTGGGTAACACTGAGGGAGAATTTACCACGGCCAATGCACCCTGACCAGCACATCTTTCAGACTGTGGGAGGAAACCAGAGCACCCGGAGGAAACCCATGCAGACACAGGGGAGAACGTGCAGACTCCACACATTCAGTGACCCAAGCCGGGAATTGAACCTGGGTCCCTGGCACTGTGAGGCTGCAGTATCACCGTGTATCGATATGTTTATCCCAGCCACTCCACGTGTGAGCGAGCTGCACATTCTTGTTACTCTCTGGGTAAAGACATTTCCCCTGAATTCCCTAATTGGATCTATTAGTGACTCTCTTGTGTTCGTGACCAGACATCTTTGGACACTAAGGGGTAATTTAGCATGGCCAATCCACCTAACCCTCATGTCTTTGGACACTAAGGAACAATTTAGCATGGCCAATCCATCTACCTGAACATCTTTGGACACTAAGGGACAATTTAGAATGGCCAATCCACCCTAACCTGCACATCTTTGGACACTAAGGGACAATTTAGAATGGCCAGTCCACCTAACCCGCACATCTTTGGACACTAAGGGGTGATTTAGAATGGCCAATCCACCTAACCTGCACATCTTTGGACACTAAGGGGCGATTTAGCATAGCCAGTCCACCTAACCTGCATATCTTTGGACATAAGGGGCATATAGCATAGCCATTCAACCTAATCACATTTTTGGACACTGGGTGGATCAGCCGTGCTAAAATTACCCCCAGTGTGCAAGAACATCCTTTCTCAGATAAGAAGACCAAAACTGCACACGCTGCTCCAGGTGTAGCCTCACCAAGGCCCTGTCTAATTATAGAACGAGGGGACAAAGACTTAGAAAGGAAGAGGCAGGCCGTTTAAGATGGTGATAGTTTGACTATCAGTTCTGTGACTCAGAGAAATTTCTTCACTTAGAAGGTGATGAATTCTGTGCCCCAGAGGCCTGTGGAAAGCTGAATCATTGAATTGGGTTCAATACAGAAAAGATAGATTTCGGGGTACAGGTGATATCGAGGGATGTGGAGGAAAGTGACACCGAGATGGATGATTAGCCATGATCCGTTTAATGGTGGATTGGTGCTGATGGGTCGAATGGGTTACTGCTGTTATGTTTGTAAATTACTGGAGAGAATAGTGGGAGGAAAATAGGTTGTATATTGTAGTAACCCAAGTTCTGATTTATTTCCAGAGTCCTGCTGCTACCTCCAGATCTACCCGATTGACAAGAAGTACATTCAGGAAAGTGGAAGACGTAAGTTGATTTCTTATCCCCACTATTGATATTTGATTTGATTGATTATTGTCACATATATACAGTGAGAAGTATTGTTTCTTGTGCGCTATACAGACAGAGCATACTATTCATAGAGAAGGAAAGGAGAGAGTGCAGAGTGTAGTATTACAGTCACAGCTAGGGTATAGAGAAGGATCACCTTAATGCAAGATAGATCCATTCAAAAGTCTGACAGCAGCAGGGAAGAAGCTGTTCTTGAGTCGGTCGGTACGTGAGCTCAGACTTTTGTATCTTTTTCCCGATGGAAGTTTGATTTAATTTATTATTGTCACATCTGTTTGGATGCAGTGAACAGTATTGTTACTTGCGTACTGTACAGAGAAAGCATACCGTTCATAGAGTACACAAGGGAGAAGGATTTGATTTATTGTTGTCTTATGTATTGGGATACAGTGAAAAGTATTGTTTCTCGCGTGCTATACAGACAAATCATGCCGTTCATAGAGTATGCAGGGGAGAAGAAAAGGGGAGGTGCAGAAGATTGGGGGGGGGGGGGGGGGGGGGGGGGTGGGGTATGGGCGAGTCTCTCATCCCGCTGGGTTGATTATGGTTCCGAGTCAGGGTGGTGTGTGAGACTTGGGAGGGAAACTTGCAGGTTTTGGTCTATGCACACTTCCGCTGCCCTTGTCCTTCTCGATGTTAGAGGTTGCGGGGTTTGGGCAGGGCTGTTGAAGGAGCCACAGAGCGTCTTGTATAGGGAAGACACTGCATCTGTTGTGCTCCAGTGGTGGAGAGAGTGAATATTATGCATTAAAGCTTCCCACTCTGTCATTGACAGATGATTAATATCAGTGAACAGTTTCTTCTCTGCTTTCAGACCCCTAGCCAGTCAAGCAGATGTAGTAATGGGGCTCCAGCGACGTCACCAGCCACGGAAATTCAAAAGGTGTGGATGAGTTGGTGAAACCTATTGTATTTTTCGAATAATCATTTGATTTGATTTATTATTGTCACGTGCATTGGGATACACTGAAAAGTATTGTTTCTGGCGTACTATACAGGCAAAGCATACCATTCATAGAGTACATAGAGGAGAAGAATTTGATTTATTATTGTCACGTGTGTCGGGATGCCGTGAACAGCAATGTTTCTTGTGAGATATATAGAGAAAGTATACTGTTCGTAGAGAAGGAAAGGAGAGGGTGCAGAATGTAGTGTTACAGTCATAGCGAAGGTGTAGAGAAAGATCAAGTTAGTGCGAGGTAGGTCCATTCAAAAGTCTGACAACAGCAGGGAAGAAGCTGTTCTTGATTCAGTTGGTACGTGACCTCAGACTTTTTTCCCGATGGAAGAAGGTGGAAGAGAGAACGTCCGGGGTGTGTGGGGTCCTTGATTACGCTGACTGCTTTTCTTGAAGCAGCGGGAAGTGTAGACAGGGTCAATGGATGGGAGGCTGGTTTGCAGGATGGACTGGGCTAAATTCACAACCGTTTTGTAGTCCCTTGTGGTCTTGATCAGAGCAGGAGCCCCATACCAAGCTGTAATACAACCAGAAAGGATGCTTTCTATTGCTCTTCTGTAAAAACTGGTGGGAGTAATAGCGGACATGCCAAATGCCTCCTGAGAAAGTAGAGGCGTTGTGGCTTTCTTAATTGAATTATAGAATCCCTATTGTGCAGAAGAGACCATTCTGCCCGTCAAGTCTGTACTGACTATCTGATAGAGTATCTTATCCCAGCTCTTTTCCCTGTCATTCTCCCCGTAACCTCGTACGTTTTTCATGGATAAACTACACGTCTTTGGACACTAAAGGACAATTTAGCATGGCCAATCCACCTACCCCGCACATCTTTGGACACTAAGGGATAGTTTAGCATGGCCAATCCACCTACCCTGCACATCTTTGGACACTAAGGGATAGTTTAGCATGGCCAATCGATCTAACCTGCGCATCTTTGGAATGTGGGAAGAAATCAGAGCATCAAGAGGAAAGCCATGCAGACATGGGGAGAACATGCAAACTCCACACAGACAGTGACCCAAGGTCATGAGGCAGCTGTACTGGCCAGTGTGCCACTCCTAACTATGGCATCAGCACAGAGGGACCAGGGCAAGTTGTTCATGACCTGACCATCTTAGGAACTGGAAGCTCACGACCCCATTTCCACTTCATCTTCGTTGATGCAAATGGGGTGCATATCCTCCACTGCGCTTCCCAAAGTGGGAGACCATCTCCTTCATTTTACTGACATTGAGGGAGAGATTGTTGTCATAAACCAGGGACAGCTGACAAGCTATTGCCAAGCTCCTGCTTTTTGGAATGTTATCTTGACATTGTTATCTTCCAGACACCCAGAAGACAGCTGCATCAGACCTTCACTGACATTCCACTCTCTGAAGATAGCCAAGTAACGTTGGTGAGGAAGCTATACAGAGAGTTACAGAGTTAACCTTGATCTAGCAAGCCAAAATACATTTTCCCTGTGTCTGTGTATGCACTCCATTCTCTTTGGCAGATCCGTACATGCCCTCCAAGTGTTAATAGTAAGATAGAAATAACTTGGATCTACGTCCACAGTGGCACAGTGCTTAGCGCTGCTGCCTTACAGTGCCAGGGAACATGCGTTTGATTACGGCCTTCGCTAACTGTATGGAGTGTGCACGTTCTCCCCGTGTCTCCGTAGGTTTCCTCTGGGTGCTCTGGTTTCCTCCAAAGATGTGCAGGTTAGGTGGATTAGCCATGCTAAATTGCCCCTTAGTGTCCAAAGATATGCCGGTTAGGTGGATTGACCGTGCTAAATTAGATATAGATATAGAACATTACAGCACAGAACAGGCCCTTCGGCCTTCGATGTTGTGCCGACCAAAATAAAAAGCAATGCCCCTCCAAACTAAACCATTCCCTTCTCTTCCATATACTTATCAATTACCTCTTAAACGCCACCAAACTTGGCGCATCTACAACAGCTGCAGGCAGGGCATTCCATTCCCTAATCACTCTTTGAGTAAAGAACCTACCTCTGATATCCGTCCTATAACTCATACCCCTTAATTTAAAGCTGTGTCCCCTCGTGCAGCTTTCTCCATCCTAGGAAAAAGGCTATCACTGTCCACCCTATCTAAACCTCTAATCATCTTATATGCTTCAATAAGATCCCCTCTTATCCGCCTCCTTTCTAACGAAAACAATCTCAAATCCTTCAACCTCTCTTCATAGGACCTGCCCTCCATACCAGGCAACATCCTGATAAACCTCCTCTGTACCCTCTCCAATGCCTCCACATTTTTCTTATAATGTGGGGACCAGAACTGCACACAATACTCCAAGTGCGGCCGCACTAGAGTTTTGTACAGTTGCAACATGATGCTGCAGCTCCTAAATTCAATCCCCCTACCAATAAAAGCAAGGACTCCATATGCCTTCTTAACAACTTTATCCACTTGACTGCCTACTTTCAGGGATCTATTGACACATACACCAAGATCCTTCTGTTCCTCAACACTATTAGAGCCCTACCATTAGCCCTATACTCTACACATTTATTGTTCCTGCCAAAGTGCATTACCTCACACTTTTCCACATTAAACTCCATTTGCCACCTCTCGGCCCAGCTATGCAACTTGTCCAAGTCACTCTGTAAACTAAAACACCCCTCTTCACTATCTACCACACCACCAACTTTAGTATCATCTGCAAATTTACTGCTCCATCCCTCAATACCCTCATCCAGATCATTTATAAAAATTACAAACAGCAGGGGCCCCCAAAACAGACCCCTGAGGTACACCACTTGTCACCGAACTCCACGATGAATATCTCCCATCAACCACCACCCTCTGTCTTCTATCTGCCAGCCAATTCTTAATCCAATTAGCTAAATCACCCTCTATTCCACACATCTGCATTTTCTGTAGAAGTCTTCCAGGGGCCACCTTATCAAACGCCTTACTAAAGTCCATATATACTACATCAACCGCCTTACCCCCATCCACCTCTCTGGTCACTTTCTCAAAAAACTCAATGAGGTTAGTAAGGCATGACCTACCCGTCACAAAACCATGCTGACTATCCCCAATCAATTCATTTCTCTCTAAATAACTATAAATCCTATCCCTAATAATTCTCTCCAATACTTTGCCCACAACAGAAGTAAGACTCACTGGCCTATATTCCCTGGAAGGTCTCTCTTCCCCTTCTTGAACAATGGGACCACATTCGCTATCCTCCAGTCCTCCGGAACCACACCCGTAACCAACGACGACCTGAAGATCAGAGCCAGAGGCTCTGCAATTTCCTCTCTTGCCTCCCAGAGAATCCTAGGGTAAATCCCGTCCGGCCCAGGGGACTTATCCAACTTCCAACCCTCGAGAATTTCTAACACATCCTCCCTATCTACTACAATACTCCCCAATTTGCAACCCTGTACCTCAGTGCTCTCCATAACTACATTTCCAGCACTCTGCGTGAATACCGAAGAGAAATATTTATTCAGTGCCTCACCAATCTCTTCAGGCTCCACGCACAACTTCCCACTGCTGTCTATGACTGGCCCTAATCTTGCCCTAACCAATCTTCTATTCTTAACATCTCGAAAGAAAGCTTTAGGATTCTCCTTAATCCTATCAGCCAACATCTTCTCGTGTCCCCTCCTAGCTCTCCTCAATTCACTTTTTAGCTCCTTCCTGGCTAATCTATAGCTATCCATTGCACTAACTGAGCCTTCAAGCCTCATCCTGACATAAGCCTCCTTTTTCTTCTTAACCAGCAAATCAACTTTTTTCGTACACCAAGGCTCTCTTACTCGACCATTTCTCTTTGTTTAAAACAGCGAGCGGGAGTAGTTTTTGCCGTTTTTTATTTAAACTAACTTGTAACCGGAAGTCGTCACTAGGAGGCTGCCGGTAGTTGTAGTTTTTAAGTTATATAAGCTATCTACCACTCCACCGACTTTAGTGTCATCTGCAAATTTACTGATCCATCCCTCAATACCCTCATCCAGATCATTTATAAAAATTGCCCCTAAGTGTCAGGGAGATTAGCGAGGTAAATGCATGGAGTTACAGGGATAGGACTGGGTGGGATTGTTGATGATGCAGGCTCAATGGGCTGAATGACCTGCTTCTGCACTGTAGGGATTCTATAAGAATATGATCTAAAGTTCAGGTGGTTGGCACTGCTGCCTCACAGTGCCAGGGACCCGCTTCAATTCCCGGCTTCGGGTCACTGTTTGTATGGAGTTTACACATTCTCCCCATGTCTGTTTGGATTTTCTCCAGGCGCCTCAGTGTCCTCCCACAATCCGAAAGACGTGCCGGTTAAGTAGATGGGCCGTCTGAGTGTCAGGGGGCCTGGCTAGGGTAAATGCATGATGTTACGGGAACCGGGCCTGGGTGGGATTGTTGTTGGTGCAGACGTGATGACCCGAATGGACTCCTCCTATGAGAATATCATCTCAAGTTCATGGTTCAGTGAGTAGCAGTCTCCTGGCAGCCCGAAAGCTGTGGGCTCAAGACACGTTTAAACTTTAGCAAAAAACCCAAGCCTGGTGCTGAGAGGTACCATCTTCCGTCTGCTTTCTCGGGTGAGCACGGAAGAAGAAGCAGCTCTTTGGCGTTCTCCAATTATTCCTCAATCAACGTCACGTTAAAAAAAGGTGAATTTCTCGCGGGACGATGGTGGCGTTCCACAGTCTGGAACACCACAGTGCTTGTGGTGCACGTATACCCACAGTTGAGGGTGTTCCAGGATTTTGACCCAGTGACAGAGAATGGATAGCCTGTATAGTCAGTTCCACATCGTGGTAGTGCGCGAGTGGAGGGAAACCACGGAGTCCCTACGTGTCTCCTTTTATTGTCCTTCTGGATGGTAGTGATTGCGGGTTTGAAAGGCTGTCTAAGCAGACTTGGTGAGTGCAATGTAGATGGTACGCACACACGGCTGTCGCTGTACATCACTTGTGGAGGGACTGACATCCTTGCTCCTGTACTCAATTTTCATTTTTATTCGTTCATGGGACATGGGGCATCGCTGCTTAGGCCAGCATTCGTTGCCCATCCCTAGTTGCTCCTTGAGAAGCTGCCTTCTTGAATCGCTGCAGTCTGCGTGCTGTGGGTTGACCCACAGTGCCATTAAGAAAATCCACGATTTTGACAAGGGGAGGCAATGCCCTGGTGGTATTATCGCCAGACCGTTAATCTAGAAACTCAGCTAATGTCCTGGGGACCTGGGCTCAAGTCCCACCACGGCAGATCGTGCATTTCAAATTGAATTTTAAAAAAATCTGGAATTGGGGATCTACCGATGACCCATTGTCAGAAAAACCCACCTGGTTCACTAATGTCCTTTAGGGAGGGAAATCTGCCGTCCTTACCTGGTCTGGCCTACATGTGACTCCAGAGTCACAGCAATGTGGTTGACGTTCAACTGCCCTCCAAGGGGCAATAGATGGACAATAAATGCTGGCCCAGCCAGCGACACCCATGTATTTAAAAAAAAAACAGTGACAATGAAGGAACACTGATTATATTTCCAAATCAGGATGGCAAGTGGTTCAGAGGGGACCCTCCATATGGTGGTGTTCCCAGCTATCTGCTGCCCCTTGTCCTTCTAATAATGCATGCTTACTTGTGACACTAAGAAAGTAACTTTAAAAAGCTTCATTTAAGGGCAGTTAAGAATGGCCAACAAATGCAGTCGTGGGTTTGGAAGGATTGAGTTGGACAATCAGCCCCGATCATAATGAATGGCGGAGCTGACTCAAAGGGCCGAATGGCCTCCTCCTGCTTCAATCTTTTCTGTTTCGATTTGGCACCAGGATGAATAGCAGCCTTGATTGGAGTGTACAACTTGGAAAATAAGTTTGTGGTTAGCCTGTTAAAGTGGAAGCAATACAAACTTATTTTTTGTTCCCTTAGGAGGCAGGGAAGACACCTTCGAGAGGGTCACAGTCCGTCACTGGCTCACTGAAAAGAGACCATGCTGGTCACTGGGTGTCAAAGAGTCATCCTGGTGAGAGTCTGTGGGAAGATTTTGAGGTGGGATGGTGGCGGTGGCAGCGGGTTGCAAACTGGTGCGGCGGATTCTGTGTTGGCATAATGACGAAGCAACTTACGGCTCAAAAGTTTTGCAAGTCCAGCCAACAGAAATTGATAGAGATGGCGAGCTTTGTGTTTGTCTGCAGGCAGTAAAGGCCTTACCAGATTTGCAACGTGTGGAACTGACTTCCCACAGAAAGCGACTGAGGCCAAAACGTTGTGTGATTTCAAGAAGCATGACTGGCAGAGCAGGCTCGAAGGGCCAAATAGCCTACTCCTGCTCCTGGTTTCAATTTAGGGTAGTCATAGTCTGGCTCCTCACACGTCTTTGCATGCAGAACAAAGAGCGTTGAAATTCAGCACTAAATCTCACTCGGAGAGGCTACGGGAGGGCTGATATAGTCATACAAAAATTCAGTGCGGGCAAGAGTGATTGGGCTGACTCTGAAATGTCTGTCTGGTTATTGCACGCCTCTCCCTTTCTCCCTCTGTCAATGTTTCTCCCTTCCGGTATTTGTCCAGTTCCCTTTTGCAAATGGGAAAATGGCCCAGAATTTATTGAGATGTAATTGTAATCGTGCGTTGTGGACCCACTCGCGTGGATTGCATAGTGGTTAGCCCTGCTGCCTCACAGTGCCGGGGATCTGCGTTTGATTCCCGACTCGGGAGTTTGCACATTCTCTCCGTACGTTCCTCCTGGGTGCTCTGGTTTCCTCCCACACTTCAAAAGATGTGCTGGTTAGAGTGCATTGGCCATGCTAAATTCTTCTGAACAGATGCCAGAGTGTGGTGACTAGGAGTTTTCACAGTAACTTCATTGCGGTGTTAATGCATGCTTACTTGTGACAGTAGGAAATTAACTTTAAAAAACTTCATTTAAGGGCAATTAAGAATGGACAACAAATGCTGTCTTACCAATGACCTCACATGAAAGATTAAAATAATACTTACTCTTCTTTGATAAATTGTGTGCCGATTCAGTGTGCTGAATAGTCTTATTTTGAGATTCTCTGGTCCTCCCCATCCTGGTTTACTTGAAGTAATCCATGTTCGTCACAGCAGAGCTACTAATATTTCAATATACTTGATTGGCTGAACTTTTGATTAGCTTATTTCTGTTTAATACCCTGAAGGGAAGCTGACCAGAGAGCCCGGCAGCAATGCAGGCAGCACACAAGAAGAAGACTCAGCAGTGCGGCAAACTAAATCAGAAAGGAGAAAGGTAATTCTTCCAAAAGAGCTTTTGTCCTGGTGTTGGCTGATGCTGCAGTGTTTAATTGCATGTGCGTGCTAGCAACAGAGCCAGACATAGTCTCTTGTCCTCAGAAGCACGCGTGCATTGATGGTGCAGAGAACAAAGAAAATTACTGCACAGGAACAGGCCCTTCGGCCCTCCAAGCCTGCACCGATCCGCAGCAGCGATTAAACCTGGGTCCCTGGCGCTGTGAAGCAACAGGGCTAACCACTGTGCTGGGCTTCTATTGGCTAGATAGCTTAGCCAGGCTAAATTTCCCCTTAATGTTCTAACATGTGAAGGTGAGGTGGATTGGCCATGTGAAACTGCCCCTTAGTGTCCAAAGATATGCAGGTTGGGGGGATTGACCATGCTAAATTGCCCCTTAGTGTCCAAAGATGTGCAGGTTAGGTGGATTGGCCGTGCTAAATTGCCCCTTAGTGTCCAAAGATGTGCAGGTTAGGTGGATTGGCCGTGCTAAATTACCCTTTAGTGTCCAAAGATGTGCAGGTTGGGTGGATTGGTCGTACTAAATTGCCACTTAATGTTCAATGATGTGTTGGTTAAGGGAATCAGCTATGGTAAATGAGTGGGGTTATAGGAATAGGTTAGCTGAGAGGGCTTCTAAGATAGTCTGTCAGAAAGTGGGTGTAGACTCGATGAGTAGAATGCTCTGTGCTGGACTGTAGGGATTCTATGATTCGACAGTGGTTTGAATTTTGCAAGCATAGTCTCGTTGGGTACGGTCGTTATTCGGCTGGTTACGGATGCAGTGTACTGTTTGATACGAATCACCATCCATTGGGACACACGGCCTGTCTACTTGGCACTGAAATTCATTTGTGTGGTAGACAGGGCGTCTTTTCAGCTGACAGCAGCATCCTGTTAGGGTAGAACACCAATGTTGCTACCCCATAGCAACGTGAAATGGCTGGTGACACCACTGGCCTAAATTTCGAGGCCTTCCAGCTTAATCTGAGAGATTCTGGGACACTCTTCAGGCCTAAAAGTGATGGTCTTTGGCCGGTTTGTGTGTGACGTACAGTGAGCACCGGTCTCATCAGCCATTATCCCACAGGATAACTTGTTAACCAATTTCTGCATCAAGCTTGCACGATGGTCAAAAAGCTTGGGCCCTATTTACGAGATATGAGAAACTTTACATCACGTGGAACTGTAGGAATCCCATCACCTGTATTGACCAATGAAAATGGTCTGCAGTAGACGATATTAGAGGGGCCACTGGCAGATTACTCTTCGCACGCAATATAAATTGTTCTGCCCTTTATGATTGATATTCATGTGAATCTGTCCTGATAAGCACAAGGTGACAAGCTTCGACTGTCAGTGTCTTTTTCCAGCAATATTAATTTTAATATTTCTTCATTGTCTCATTGTCACCATAGCCCCAGGGGCTGTTAGTATCATCTTGCTTCTTGGCTTTCTTCAAGTCCCTCTTTTCACTCATCTGATTTTCATTTATCTTCTTCTGATTTTACTCACAATTTTTCTTCTGTTGTTGCCAGGAAAGGCTGTTGGCTAAGGAGATTGGCCACGTTAAATTGCTCATTAGTGCCCAAAGATGCATATATTGGGTGGATTGGCCATGCTGAATTGCCCCTTAGTGTCCAAAGGTGTGCAGGTTAGTAGGATTAGCCATAGTAAGTTGCCTCTCAGTGTCCAAAGATGTGCAGGTTAGATGGATTGGCCATGCTAAATGAGTGGAGTTATAGGGATAGATCAGGTGAGGGGCCTGGTAGGATCCTCAGTCAAGAGTTGGTGCAGAGTTGATGGATAGAATGGGATTCTGTGATTCTACAATAGTTTGTGTTTCTGATAGTACTTAACTATCTTCCTGTCTTGCTTGAATCCACTCATTTGTCTTCCTCAGGAACTCTTGAAGCCTACTCTGAGGAAATCGATGCGTATTGCCAAGCAATTGAACCTAGATTCTCCACAGTCACCAGTCGACATCGAACGCAACGCCAGTCAACCAGGTAAAAGAATCTGACAGAAATGAACAGTTTACAGGTCTGTAGCTCAGCCACGGAGATGTGTCAGTACCAGGAACATGCACACACGTCTCGGTAACGTTCTTGTTCTCCTGAAACTTCACTCCTCCAGGCTCAGTTACTCCAATGTTGGGCTTTGTGGGGGAGTTCTAGACCAAAGAGACCTAGTGGTACAGGTTCATAGCTCCTTGAGCTATGAAAGTGGAGTCATAGGTGGATACAGTGGTGAAGAAGGCATTCGGCATGCTTGGTTTCATCGCTCAGAATACAGGAGTTGGGACGTCTTGTTGAAGTTGTACAAGACATTGGTAAGGCCACACTTGGAATACTGTGTGCAATTTTAGTCACCCGATTATAGAAAGGATATTGTTAAACTAGAAAGAGTGCAGAAAAGATTTACTAGGACGCTACCGGGACTTGATGGATTGAGTTGTAAGGAGAGGTTGGATAGACTGGGACCTTCTCCTCTAGAGCATAGAAGGCTGAAGGGTGATCTTATAGAGATCTATAAAATAATGACGGGCACAGATCAGCGAGAGAGTCAATATCTTTTCCCAAAGGTAGTGGAGTCTAAAACTAGAGGGCATAGGTTTAAGGTGAGAGGGGAGAGAGAAAGGATCCAGAGGGACAGTTTTTTTCACTAAGGGTGGTGAGTGTTTGGAACAAGCTGCCAGAGATAATATTAGATGCAGGTACAATTTTGTCTTTTAAAAAGCATTTAGACAGTTCCATGAATGTAGAGGAATTATGGGCCAAATGCAGGCAATTGGGACTAGCTTATGGGCTTTTTAAAAAAAAAGAGTGGTTTGGACAAGTTGGGCTGAAGGGCCTGTTTCCATGCCTTGATCCTCTGACTCGATGCTGTCGTGGCAAACCTCACACCTTGCATCCTCTGAACCCTGAACTTAGCCAAAGCGCTGCCACCTCTATCTTAATCGCTATCCCTCTAAGTGACATACTTTCCTTGCTTGGTATTATACCGTCCTCCTTCAGTGTTGTTGGGTCAAAATTCCAGAACTCTGTCCCTCAGCACTGACGCACAGTATTTTCCGTGTTAGCCAAGAGTAAGTGGGTTAGCACTGCTGCTTCAAGGCGTCCAGGACCTGGGTTCGATTCTCGGCTTGGCACTTGTCTGTGCGCAGTCTGCACATTCTCACCGTGGTTGTCCTCTGGTTTCCTCCAAAAGACATACTTGTTAGGGTGCATTGGCCATGATAAATTCTCCCTCATTGTTGCCTGAACAGGCGCAGGATTATGGCAACTAGGGATTTTCACAGTAACTTCATTGCCTTGTTAACGAAAGCCTACTTGTAACACAAATAAATGAATAAATAAATAAATAGATAATATAAGTAGTTTTTTAACCTAATTTTCATTCATGCAGTATAAAGCCTTACTTATACTTAATAAACTTTTAAAAAAAAACTTTAATGACAAGATGTATTGCAGAAACTCTTAAAGTTCTTAAGATAGCACCCTCCAAAATCTTACATCCAGAAGGACAAGGGTAACAGACACCCTGGGGTAGAAATTCCCCTTCAAGTTTCTCCTTAGGACAACAAAGAAAATTACAGCACCGGAACAGTCCCTTCAGCCCCTTCAAGCTGCCCGACTGAACTAAAACCCCCCTACCCTTCCTGGGACCATATCCCTCCATTCCCATCCTATTCATGTATTTGTCCAGATGCCCCTTAAAAGTCACTATCGTATCCGCTTCCACCACCTCCCCTGGCAGCGAGTTCCAGGCACCCACCACCCTCTGTATAAAAACAATTTGTTTTGTACATCTCTTTTAAATTTTGCTCTTTGCATCTTAAACTCGTGCCCTCTAGTAATTGACTTTTCCACTCTGGGGGGGGGGAAGCTTCTGACTATCCATTCTGTCCATAAGCTTGCAGATTTACTCGCCCCTCGACCTCTGTTGTTCCAGTGAGAACAAACTAAGCTTCTCTAACCCCTCCTCGTGGTTAATACCACAAGGCAACATCCTGGTAAATCTTTTCTGTACCCTCTCCTAAACTTCCACGTTCTTCTGGTAGTGTCGCAACCAGATGCAAAACAGTGAAGAGGTTTTGTTACGTTGTTACAGGGTTTTGGTGAGACCACATAGGAAATACAGTCTCCACTTTTAAGAAAGAATATATTTGCATTGGAGGGGGTACAGCAAAGAGTGCTGATGAGGCTGCAGCTGGAGTACTGTGTGCAGTTTTGGTCGCTGCATTTGAAGAAGGATATATTGGCCTTGGATGGGGTGCAGAGAAGGTTTACTAGGCTGATACCGGAGGTGAGGACGTTGGATTATGAGGAGAGACTGAATAGGCTAGGTTTGTACCCTTTGGAGTTTAGAAGGCTGAAAGGGGATCTTATAGAGACGTATAAGATAATGAAGGGGGTGGATAGGGTAGAGGTTGAGAGACTCTTCCTGCTTAGCAAAGATAGCAGGACTAGAGGGCACAACCTCAAGATTGGGGAGGGGGGACGGTTCAGATCGGAATTGCGGAGGGGTTTCTTCACGCAAAAGGTGGTGAATCTTTGGAATTCTCAGCCTGATGAGGTGGTGGAGGCTTCCTCACTGAATATGTTCAAGTCAAGAGTGGATAGGTTTTTGATTGACAAGGGAATTAAGGGTTACGGGGAGAGTAACCCCGTAAGGGAAAGTGGTACTGAACCACTACAGATCGGCCATGATCTTATTGAATGGCGGGACAGGCTCGAGGGGCTGGATGGCCTACTCCTGCTCTTATTTCTTATGTTCTTACTGGTCCCTGGGATATGGTGGATGTCTTGTGATGGGAGTCTGAGTAAATTGGGCTTGTAGTGTCTGGAGTTTGGAAGAATGAGAAGTGATCTCATTGAAGGTACAAGATTCATAAAATCATAGAATCCCCTCTGTGCCAAAGGAGGCCGTTTGGCCCATCAAGCCTGAACTGACCATGATTCCATTCAGGCTTTATTCCCATAACTCCATGTGTTTACCCTGCTATTCCCCCTGACACAAAAGGGCAATTTAGCATGGCCAGTTCACCCAACCTACACATCTCTGGGCTGTGGGAGTAAACTGGAGCACCCAGAGGAAACCTACGCAGACACAGGGAGAACGTACCAACTCTCCGCACACACAGTGACCAGAGGCCATTCGATCCAAAAATCCCACCCAGGTCCTAACCTATAGTAACCGCACGTATGTACCTTATTAATCCTCCTAACCTCCACAACTTTGGACATTAATGGGTAATTTAGCATGGCCAATCCACCTAACCTGCACATCTTTGGGCGCTAAGTAGCAATTTGGCATGGTCAGTCAACCTAACCTGCACATCTTTGGAGTGTGGGAGGAAACCCATCCGGTCATGGGTGGAGAATGTGTAAACGCTACACAGACGGTGACCCGGGGCTGGAATCGAACCCGGGTCCTTGGTGCTGTGAGGCAGCAGTGTGAACAGCTGTGCCAGCTGCGACTGTGCTTATTGGAATTCCAGAAGAATAAGGAGAGATCTTTAGAAATGTAAAAGAACAAAGAAAATTACAGCACAGGAGCAGGCCCTCCAAGTCTGCACCGGCCGTGCTACCCATCTGAACTAAGATTATGAAGGCAATGGAGAGGATAGAAGCAGTGAGCTTGTTTATCGTTGTTTGCAAATGATAAAAATAATGAATCTTATTAAAGGATCTAAAATCTTAGCAAACTAAACTATCTGAATTTTGTAGTTACTAGCAAACAGGTTTAATCTATGCGTACAAATTGCTGCTGGTATCAGGCAGGAGTAATAACTGTGCAATTAAAGTTGGCATAAAATTGGCAAAAATGATTTAAGTGGGTGTATAATGAAGCTCGGCTAACTGTAAAAAAAAAATGAACACGTGTAACTTGAAGCCTAGCGATATTATCAGGTAAAGAAGATGCATGCGAAACTGTAAGGATATAGGAGCAGAATTAGGCCACTCGGCCCATCGAGTCTGCTCCGCCATTCAATCATGGCTGATACTTTTCTCATCCCTGTTCTCTTACCTTTTCCCCATAACCTCTCATCCCCTTATTAATCAAGAGCCGATCTATCTCTGTCTTAATGACCCGGCCTCCACAGCCTTTTGCGGCAAAAGAGTTCCACAGATTCACCACACGCTACTGAAGAAATTCCTCCTCATCTCTGTTTTAAAGGATCGTCCCTTTATCCTGAGGTTGTCCCCTCTGGTTCTAGTTTTTCCTACTAGTGGAAACATCCTCTCCACGTCCACTCTATCCAAGGCCTCGCAGTGTCCTGTAAGTTTCAATAAGGCTTCCCCCCACCCCCCCCGTCCCCACCCGTCCCCATTGCCCCACCCATCCTAAATTCCAACGAGTACAGGCCTCAACTGATCCTCATACAACAAGCTCTTCATTCCAGGGATCATTGTTATAATATCTTATATGGAAGAAACAGACAAATGAACAAATTAACTTGCTTATGCAGGCTACAACCTCCTTGTCAATTGCAAAAGATAAATTCATCCAAGTATAGCACAGAACAGGCCCATGTCATAGAGTCGTAGAATCTTTACAGTGCAGAAGGACGCCATTCGGCTCCTTGAGTCTGCTGACCACAATTCCACTAACTTATGATGTTTCCTCAGTTATGATTGATTCTATATGATCTACACTGCAACAACTTAAGTTTATTTATCATCTCAAGTAAGGCTTAGATTAACACTGCAACGAAGTTTCTGTGAAATTCCCCTAGTCGCCACACTCGAGCACTTGTTTGCACTCTAACCAGCACGTCTTTCAGAGTGTGGGAGGAAACTGGAGCACCAGGAGGAAACCCTATGCAGACACAGGAACGTGTGCAAACTCTGCACAAGCAGTGACCCGAGCTGGGAATCGAACCCGGATTCCCTGGCGCTGTGAAGTAGCAGTGCTAACCACTGTGCTACCGTGCTGCCCAGATCTGAGCTCTTGGACATTCTCGATTTCACCTTTAGCTGCCTGGCCTCTCACTCTCATCACCACCACCACTACCACCCATTTTCCTTATGATAGTTTTGACCAATCCTTGTGGCTTGGTGTCAAATTTTGTTCAATCACACCCCAGAGAAACTTTTTGGAATATTTTAGCACGATTGGAGTACGAGATAAATGCAGGTTCTTAGCCAAGTATAAGTTTGTTTTAGGGGCTAAAGGGATGAAGGGATATGGAAATCAACGATCAGCCCTGATCAAAATGAACAGTACAGCAGGCTTGAAGGGCCGAATGGCAGCCTCCTGCTTCTAGTTTCTGTTTCTATACCAATGTCTTAAGTAGAATCATAAAGCAAACAAATTTCCTGGATAGAAGACTGGCTAACTAACCGGAGGCAGAGAATCAGGATGAATGGCTCAGTTTTGCAGAGAGCCACACAGTTCAGTGCTGGAGCCTCAAATGTTTACACAGGACAAAGTACGGTACAGCACAGGAACAGGCCCTTTGACCCTCCAAGCATGCGCTGAACACATTGTCCTGTCTTGACCAACTGACTGCATCCCTCTATTCCCCATCTGTTCATGTATCTATCCAGATAAGTCTTAAATGTCGCTAACATAACTGCTTCAACTCCCTCACTTGACAGTGCATTCCAGGTCCCTACCCCTCTTTGTAAAATTAACTTCCCCTACGCGTCTCCACCTTTCCCCCCTTATCCCCCCTCATAATTGCCCTGGGGAAAAAGCTTCCAACTATGGTTTGGCATGTGAGAAACCTGGACAGGTTGGCGATCTGCACACTTAAAAACGTGAAGACATGGAATGTGCTTTCCAAATCAGTTCAAATGCATCCTTTTTTTGTTCTGATGTAGTTTTATTTTTGTGACAGAGACCTTGTGTTTGTTTTAGAGGAGAACGTGGATACAAATGGTGGGCAGCACGTAACAGAGCAGAGTGAAGTGCAGACGCCAAAGGTCGATACAAAAGTTGGAGAGGAGTTTGAAGCCGGGAAGCTTGATCAAGATGATGTGGAAATGGAAAAGGAAGAGGTAATTGTCTCTTGCTATTTGCTCTAAAGATTGGTAACCCCTCATTCCTGAAGTGTTTTTAAATTTATTGTACTGTGTCTCACCTGAGAAGCAGGTGAAAGCACAATTGCGCTGCGTTTCCTGACACTGCACTGTGTACTGACACAATTAGTGGACGTAGAAGGGGAGGTGATGGCCTAGTGGTATTATCACTGGATTATTAATCCAGAAACTCAGCTAATGGACCCAGGTTCGAATCCTGCTATGGCAGATGGTGGAATTTGAATTAAGTAAAAATTATCTGGGATTAAGAATCTACTGATTGTTGGAAAAACCCATCTGGTTCCTTTAGGAAAAGAAATTTGCCGTCTGACCTACATGCCACTCCAGAGCCACAGCAATGTGGTTAACTGTCCTCGGGCAACGAGGGATGGGCAATAAATGCTGGCCAGCCAGCGATACCCAAGTGCCATGAATTCTTAAAAAGAAAGAGATAGAAATTTGCTCTCCTTCAATTTAACTTCTTCGTTGCCTAAAATTCCCAACGCATTGTACGATTCTGCCAGATTTGTCAATGATCTTAACATGGCGAGATAGTGATATCTGGATTAGTAATCTAGAGGTCCCAGCTAATGGTCTGGGTGGCACGGTGGCACAGTGACACAGTGGTTAGCAATGCTGACTCTCAGCGCCAGAATCCCAAAGGTTCGAATTCTGACTTGGGTGGCTATCTACGTACAGTTTACACATTCTTCCCATGTCTGCGTGGGTTTCCTCCCACAGTCCAAAGATGTGCAGGTTTGATGGATCGGCCATGCTAAATTCTCCTCTTTAATGTCTGAAGGAGTGCATGTTAGGTGGATTGGCCATGCTAAATTGCCTGTAGTGTCCAGGGATGTGGAGGTTAGGTGGATTGGCCATGCTAAATTGCTTCTAGTGTCCAGGGATGTGGAGGTTAGATGGATTGGCCATGTTAAATTGCTGTTCAGTGTCAGGGGGACTAGCTAGGGTAAATGCATGGTATTATGAGGATAAAGCCTGGGTGGAATTGTGGTCGCAGCAGATTCGATGGGATGAATAGCCTCCTGCACTTTAGGATTCTATGACATGAATTGAAATCTCAGCATGCAGCTGGTGAAATTTAAATTCAGTTAATGTGAATTAACCTCAGTATGGTAACCGTGACAAGTTGTCACCAAGACCCTTCCAGTTCAGTAATGTTGTAGGGATGCAGATTGGAAATCCCAAGATATATTATGAAGTCAGACTAAACCCCAACTCTTTGCATGAATTTCATGTTCGGCATGAATTTGAGGATGTGATGTTTCGCTCCAGGCAAGATTCTACTGACAAATCGGAACGCTTTTATCAAAGCAAACTATTTAACAACTTGGTTTAGCGATAACAAATTAATTAGCTTAACATTTAACGTGAGTGGCGATGGCTTAGTGGTATTATTGCTGGACTACTAATCCAGAAACTCAGCTAATGGCCCGGGGGATCCGGGTTCGAATCCCGCCATGGCAGATGGTGGAATTTGAATTCAATTTTTTAAAAATCTGGAATTAAGAATCTATTGACGATCATGAAACCAGCGTCAGTGTTTAGCACTGCTGCCTCACAGCGCCAGGGCCCCTGGTTTGATTCCCGGCTGGGGTCACTGTCTACGCGGGGTCTGCACGTTCCCCCGTGTCTGGTGGGTTTCCTTCCACACTCCAAAGATTTGCAAGTTAGGTGGATTGGCCATGCTAAATTGCCCCTTAGGGATTAGCAGGATAAATACATGGGGTTCTGGGGATAAGGCCTGTATGGGGTTGTTTGTCAGTACAGACCCAATGGGCTGAATGGCTGCCCTCTGCACTGTTGGGATTTGGTGATTGTTGGAAAAACCAATCTGAGTCACCAATTGAGGCAAGGAAAGAGAAGGACTCCAAGAAGGACACCAAAGAGAAGGACTTGGTGAATGAAGAGTCTAGTGGAAGGGTGTGTAGATAGTTTGTGTCATGTTGAGATCAAAAAGATGATGGTATTGGCGTTCTTTAGAAACATTAAGATAGACCAGTCCCCAAGGCCTGATGGATATATGCCAGAATACTGAGAGGCAAGGGAGGAAATTACTGGGATCTTGAGAGAAATCTTTGTCTCCTCACTGGCTACAGGGAAAGTCCCAGAGATTGGAGAATAGCCGATGTTGTACCTTTGGTTAAAAGGGGTAGCAAGAATAATACAGCTAATTACAGGCCGGTGAGCCTTATATCAGTGGTAGGGAAATTATCGGAGAGAATTCTCCGAGACAGGATTTAATGCCACTGGAAATAAGTGGCTATTACTAGCAAGAGGCAACATAGTTTTGTGAAGGGGAGGTTGTGTCTCATAACTTGATCAAATTCTTTGAGGAAATGTCGAAGGTGATTGATGAGGACAGGGCAGTGAATGTTGTCTACATGGACTTGAGTAAGGCCTTTGACAAGGTCTGTCATGGCAGACTGGTGCAGAAGGTGAAATTGCATGGGATCAGAGGTGAGCTGGCAAGATGGATACAAAACAGGCTCGGTCTTCAAAGACATCGCGGTAGAAAAGCGTGTTTCTGAATGGAGGGCTGTAACAAGTGGTGTTCCTCAGGGATCAGTGTTGGGACCTTTCTGCTGTAATATATACAAATGATGTGGAGAAAAATAAAACTGGTTTGATTAAGTTTGCAGATGACATAAAGTTTAGTGAAGTTGTTTATAGCAATGAGGACTGTTAGAGGATACTGAAGGATATAGATCAGTTGGAGACTTGGGCAGAGAGATGGCAGATGGAGTTTAATCTTGAAAAATGTGAGGTAGTGCTATGTGGAAGGTCTAATAAAAATAGATATACAGTAAATGGCAGAACTCTTAGTATTGATAGGCGAAGGGATCTGGGTGTACAGGTACACAGGTCACTGAAAGTGGCAACGCAGGTAGAGAAGGTAGTCAAGAACGCCTATGGCATGCTTGCCTTCATCAGTTGGGGCATTGAGTTCAAAACTTGGCAAGTCATGTTGCAGCTTTATAGAACCTTAGTTAGGCTGCATTAGAAATAGTGTTCAATTCTGGTTGGCACACAACCAGAAAGATATGGAGGCTTTGGAGAGGGTCCAGAAAAGATTTACCAGGATGTTGCCTGGTATGGAGTGCGTTACCTATAAGGAGAGGTTGGAGAAACTTGATTTGTTCTCACTGGAACGGTGGAGGTTGAGGCGCGCGCGGAGTGGAGGGGGGGGCCGGGGGCGACCTGATAGAAGTCTACAAGATTATGAGGGGCGTGGACAGAGCGAATAGTCAGAAGCTTTTCCCCAGGATGGAAGAGTCAGTTATTAGGGGGCACAGGTTTAAGGTGCGAGGGGGAAGTACAAGGCAAGTTTTTTACATAGAGAATGGGAGTGCCTGGAACTCGCTGCCAGGGAGAGGTAGTGGAAGCGGATACGATAGTGACTTTTAAGGAGTGTCTTGACAAATATATGGATAGGATAGGATTAGAGGGATATGGTCCTCGGAAGGGTAGAAGGTTTTAGTTCAGTTAGGCAGCATGGATGATACAGGATTGAAGGGCCCGTTGCTGTAATTTTCTTTGTTTTTTTTGTAAACTGCTGTCCTTACCTGGTCTGGCCTACGTGTAACTCTAGAGCCACAGTGATGTGGTTGACTCTCAAGTGTCCTCGGGCAACTAGGGATGGGTAATGAATGCTGGCCCAGTCAGCGACACCCATGTCCCACAGCTGAATAAAAATAAACATTTGAACAAAGCTTAAACATGACAAGATACAATTTTTTACTGCTCACCTATCCCTGGTTTGAGTTCTGGTTCAAACAATATTCCTCTTACTTAACACCCCTCTTCAAAAATCAGCTTTCACAGGTTTACGAGCTTGTTATTAGATTGCCTGTTCTGGAATTATCAGAGCACTTCTGGAGAGAGAGAAGAGAGAGAGAGACAAGTCTTGCTTCTTTTAGAACCAAGCAGAAACTGACTTATTTAAAACACTGCCTCTTAGATCCACCCATTAACACATGACTTTGTCAATCAACTGAATCAAAGTTGTATCCTGAAACCCAAGTAACACAAATGCATTAACTGTTCAGACAAACACACCATTTGTGAAAATCAGTCTATGCTGCCTTCTCAAAAATGAGGTTACGTGTTTTAACATGAGAAATAGATCATCTTGCCCCTCGAGCCTGCTCCGCCATTCAATAAGTTCATGGCTGACCTTTCCACTTACCTGCCTGCTCACCATAATTCTTACTTCCTTTACTGTTCAAAAATCTATCTATCCTTGCTTTAAAATATTCTACGAGGTAGCCTCACTGGGCAGGGAATTCCACCCTGTATGTGAAGAAAATTCCTCCTCAGCTCTGTCCTAAATCTGCTCCCCCTTATTTTGAGGCTATGCCCCCTAGTTCTAGTTTCACCCGTCAGCAGAGACAACTTCCCTGCTTCTCTCTTATCTATTCCCTTCATAATCTTATGTTTCTATAAGATCCCCCCTCATTCTTCTGAATTCCGATGAGTATAGCCCCAGTCTACTCAGTCTGTCCTCATAAGCCAACCCTCCGGAATCAACCTAGTGAATCTCCTCTGTGCCCCCTCCAGTGCCAGTATATCCCTTCTCAAGTAAGGATTCCAAAACTGTACACAGTAACTCCAGGTGTGGCCTCACCAGCACCTTATACAGCTGTAACATAATCTTGCTATTTTTAAACTCCATCCATCTAGCGATGTAGGGCAAAATTCCCAGAAATATTGGCACCATGTATAATGGAGCTGACTTTTAAAAATACCTCTTGGATGAAACATGCCAAAAATCTTGTATCTAAAGACACAGTATCATCACACTGTTTCATAGTCATCAGTAAATTCTTAATTTCAGATTTTTCAAATTCATTTCAAATTCCACCGCCCACCGTGGTAGAATTCGAACCCGAGTCCCCACAACATTAGCTGAGTTTCTGGATTAATTGTCCAGCTAGCAGTAATGTTGCTGGGCCATGTTAGGCTAATTCATTTGTTATAGCTAAACCGAGTTGTTGAATAAAGTTTGCTTTAATAAAAGTTTCCCAGTTTCCTGCTGGGGGGAGGTGGAACTCCACATAGACAGTGACCCAAACCAGGAATCAAACCTGGGACTCTGGTGCTGTGAGGCAGCGGTGCTAACCACCGTGCCGCCCCTTCAGGAAAGGAAATCTGCCATCTCTCCCTGGTCTGGCCTACATATTGACCCTTAACTGCCTTCTGAATTGGCTCAAAAAGCCTCTGCAATTGGCGACAAGCAACAATCCTAAATCTCGCCAGTGGCACCCACGTCACAGAAATGGACAAACAGTTTATTTATGTTCAAACATTATTTTTCTTTCAGGATAAAGAAGGGCAGTCGCTTTGTGACATTTCTGCCAGCTTTGTGTTGGAGCCAGAGTCTCTGTCGGTCAAAATCAGCCGAATGTCAACAGGAAGTGACAGAAACTCGAGTAAGAATTGTTCCTCGTGCTCGCGTAAACTGCAATGGCAGATGTGTGAAACTTTCTCTCTGTCTCCTCGAGTTTCATTGATTGTCGCTCCCGAGTATCTCCATCGGGCACCATAACCAAAAGTGGCCCAAACAGTTCATACTTCCAACATCAACCCTAATAGCGTGACGTTTATTGCAAGAAGATGTGATGGAATGCTCCCCACTTGCCAGGATGGGTCGGCTCCCAACAAAATTCAAGAAGCTCGACACCATCCAGGACAAAGGAGCCCCACTTGATTGGCACCCCACCCACAAACAAGCACTGCCTCTACCACTGATACAGCTGTGTGTACCGTCGGGACAATGTGCCACAACAACTCGTCCTTTGACAGCATCATCCAAATCCACAATCACTCCATCTAGAAGGACAAGGGCAGCTAAATTGTCTTTCAGTATCCAAAGATGTGTAGGTTAGGGGAATTGACCATACTAATTTGCCTCTTAGTGTCCAAAGATGTGTAGGTTAGGTGGATTAGTCATGCTAAAATGTCCCTTTGTATCCAAAGACGTGCAGGTTAGATGGATTGGCCATGTTAAATGGGTTATGGGGATAGGGAGAAGATCTGGGTTGTCAAAGTCTGCTGCGGACTCGATGAGCCAACTGGCCTGTTCTGCATTGTAGGGATTTTATGATTCTGTCTAGAAGGACAAGCAGACAGATGGGGAACACCACCACCTAAAAGCTCCCCTCTGACCCATTCACCATCCTGACTTGGCCTCTTTTAGATAGATGTTGGCCTCTTTTAGGTCTGTCCTGGCTTGGAAATAAATCGCCTGTTGCTTCACAGTTGCTGGGTCAAAATCCTGGAATTTCCTCCCTAATGGCATTGTGGATCAGCCCACACCCTCTCCCTATTCCTGTAACCCATTTAGCATGGCCAATCCACCTAACCTACACATTTTTGGACGCTAAGGGGCAATTTAGCATGGTCAATCCACCTAACCTACACATCTTTGGATGCTAAGGGGCATTTAGCATGGCCCATTCACCTAACCTACACATCTTTGGACGCTAAGGGGCAATTTAGCATGGTCAATCCATCTAACCTACACATCTTTGGACACTAAGGGGTAATTTAGCATGGCCCATTCATCTAACCTACACATATTTGGACACTAAGGAGCAGTTTAATATGGCCAATCCACCTAACCTGCACATTTTTGGATAGTAAGGGACAATTTAGCATGGCCAATCCACCTAACCTACACATCTTTGGACACTTAGCAATTTAGCATGGCTAATCAGGCATCTCAGGTGACAGCTCATCACTACCTTCTCAAGGGTGACTAGGCATGGGCAATAAGTGCTGACCGGCCAGCCAGCCAGTGACGCCCATGTCCCGTGAATGAATTTTTTAAAAGTTGAGTACAGGTGCAAGAATGTCTTAACTGGTACTGTGCTGAACATTGGTGAGACTGCAAGTTTTATGAGGTTTTGCACCGAGAAAAGATATACTTTCCATTGAGGGAGTGCAGCGAATATTCACCAGGATGATTCCTGGGATGGTAGAATTGTTGTAGAAGGAGCGATTGGGTCATCTAAGAAGAAATCTCATTTAAGTGTGTAAAATTATGGGTGCAGAGTATATGATCCCCTTATTATAATCCTTTGGTGCATCATAGTCCGGGCATTTCTTGAAGTAATTCGTGCTATTCCAACGTAGTTATTGTTAGAATGGTAAGTAGTGATAACGTTGGATCTGTTGTAATGTTATCAATGGAAAAAGCTGCAAGTCAGCTGGCCCAATGAACCACAACTAACAATGTGATGACCGCTGACTCATTATAAACAAGAACCTGTTGAAAATTATGGGGAACTTGAATGGCCCAGGACAAGGCCTCGAGTTTGGAGTAATGAAGATTTTTTTTATTAAACCTGTTCATTGATTTATAAGTTGGAATAAGTTTTGCTACGTTTTTACTGTCTCCGCTGGAAGAGTTCTTTCTGGATCAACAGTTAATAATACTTCAATATACTTGAGTGGCGATTGCTTAACTGGTGTGTTGCTTTGCTTACCTTATTTCTGTTCCTTGAAGGGAAGCTGAAGAGAAAGTCTGTCGGCAATGCAGAAAGTGCAAGTGTAGAAAACTCACCAGGGCAGCAAACTACAGAATTGGAAAGCACAAAGGTAAATTTTCCAAAGTCACTTTTGTCTTTATGTTGATATTTTGATGTTTAAGGCATGCGATTGTGTGTATACGCTTGCATACGCATGCATCAGGGCCAGACACAGTCTCTTGACCTCAAAAGCATGCGCGCAGTGAGAACTGATGGTACACAGAAAGAGTTTGCTGTGGATGCACCTCACAGCACCACGGACCCAGGTTCAATTCCAGTCTTGGGTCACTGTCTGTGTGGAGTCTGCACATTCTCCTCACGTCTGTGTGGTTTTCTCCGGGTGCTCCAGTTTCCTCCCACGTGCCAAAGACGTGCTGGTTGGGGTGCGTTGGCCGTGCTAAATTCTCTATGTTACCCGAACAGGCACTGGAGTGTGGTGACTAGTGGGATTTTCACAGTAACTTCATCGCTGTGTTAATGTAAGCCAACTTGTGACACTAATGAATAAATAAACTTAAATATGATGCAACCATTATTGGCGGAGGATGGTTTGATAAGCAGAGTACACAGATTTGATGGGACTATATATATAAGGGTGTTGTGGTCTGGAATGCCGTGTCTGAAAGGGTAGTGGAAGTCACAAGGACCACAGTGACTGTAGTGGGAGAATAAAGATGGATGTAATGGGCCTGAACTTCCTCTGAATGGAAACCAGAGTTGAATTCATAGAATTGTAGAATCCTACAGTGCTGAAGGAGGCCATTCGGGTTTGCACTGCTCACAATCTCAGGCCCTATCCCCGTAATCCCACACGGTTACCCCTGACGCTAAGGGAACAATTTAGCATGGCCAATGTACCTAAAACATTTTTTAAATTGTAGGGGCAGCACAGTGTTTAGCACTGCAGCCTCTCAGCACCAGGGCCCAGGTTCGATTCCCGATTTTGGGAATGTCTGTCTGTGTGGAGTCTGCACGAGTTTTTTCCACCACCTTTGGGTGCTCCAGTTTCCCCTCAATCTGAAAGACGTGCTGGTTACAGTGCATTGGCCGTGCTAAATTCTCCCTCAGTGTTACCTGAATAGACAACGGGGAGATTTTCATAGTAACTTCATTGCAGTGTTGATGTAAGCCGACTTGTGACACTAATAAATGAATAAATAAATAGATAACATAAATAAAGTATTTTTAACCCTATTTTCATTCATACTCCGAAAAGCCTTTGGATTCAGGTTGGGCGAGACCTGGGTCTACTGTCGAGTGCAGCTCTGTAGAATGCAGAGAGAGACCACACCCTCTTTCTCTCAATATTAGTTCCTGTAAACCTGGTTAAGTGAAGGGCCGGTCAGGTTTAAAGGTCCTTAACGAGGTGAGGCAGCAGTGAAACAAGTGGGTAGGATTCTCTCTGCACCTTTTGGGCACCACCTCTGGCCTGCTGGTAGATTAATTCCGTTCACTGCCCGCTCTTTCTCCCTAACTCTGTACAGTATTCTCCCTCATGTATTCATAGAAACGTAGAGCATTACAGCACAGTACGGACCCTTTGCCCCTCAATGTTGTACTGAGTTATGTCCAATTCCAAACTCAAGCTGTCCCCTCCCTATAATTCTGGAGTGCTCCATGTGCCTATCCAATAACCATATGAAAGTTCCTAAAGTGTCGGACTCCATTATCACAGCACTTCCACACCCCAACCACTCTCTGAGTGAAGAATCTACCTTGGACATCCCTCCTATATCTCCCACCATGAACCTTATAGTTGTGCCCCAGCTACAGGATGAGGCTTGAAGGCTCAGTTAATGCAATGGATAGCTATAGATTAGCCAGGAGGGAGCTAAAGAGTGAGTTGAGAAGAGCTAAAAGAGGATATGAGAAGACTTTGGCTGATAGGATCAAGGAGAATCCTAAAGCTTTCTTTAGATATGTTAAGAATAGAAGATTGGTTAGGGCAAGATTAGGGCCAGTCAGAGACAGCAGTGGGAAGTTGTGCGTGGAGCCTGAAGAGATTGGAGAGGCACTGAACAAATATTTCTCTTCGGTATTCACGCAGGGAGATGTAAATGTAGTTGTGGAGAACACTGGGATACAGGGTTGTAAACTGGAAAGTATTGAAGTAGATAAGGAGGATGTGCTAGATATTCTTGAGGGTTTGAAGTTAGATAAGTCCCCTGGGCCGGACGGGATTTACCCTAGGATTCTCTGGGAGGCAAGAGAGGCGATTGCAGAGCCTCTGGCTCTGATCTTCAGGTCGTCGTTGGTTACGGGTATAGTGCCGGAAGACTGGAGGATAGCGAATGTGGTCCCATTGTTCAAGAAGGGGAATAGAGACTTTCCTGGGAATTATAGGCCGGTGAGTCTTACTTCTGTTGTGGGCAAAGTATTGGAAAGAATTATTAGGGATAGGATTTATAGTTATTTAGAGAGAAATGAATTGATTGGGGATAGTCAGCATGGTTTTGTGAAGGGTAGGTCGTGCCTTACTAACCTTATTGAGTTTTTTGAAAAAGTGACCAAAGAGGTGGATGGGGGTAAGGCAGTTGATGTGGTATATATGGACTTTAGTAAGGCGTTCGATAAGGTGCTCCATGGAAGGCTTCTGCAGAAAATGCAGATGTATGGGATTGAGGGTGATTTAGCTAATTGGATGAGGAATTGGCTAGCTGATAGAAGACAGAGGGTGGTGGTTGATGGAAATTATTCATCGTGGATTTCGGTTACAAGTGGTGTACCTCAGGGATCTGTTTTGGGGCCCCTGCTGTTTGTAATTTTTATAAACGATCTGGATGAGGGTATTGATGCGGATGACACCAAAGTCAGAGTAGTGGTAGATAGTGAAGAGGGGTGTTATAGTTTGCAGAGAGACTTGGATGAGTTGCAGAGCTGGGCCGAGAGGTGGCAAATGGAGTTTAATGCGGAAAAGTGTGAGGTAATTCACTTTGGCAGGAATAACAAATGTGTAGAGTATAGGGCTAATGGTAGAACTCTTAATAGTGTTGAAGAACAGAGGGATCTTGGTGTATATATGCATAGATCCCTGAAAGTTGGCAATCAAGTCGATAAGGTTGTTAAGAAGGCATACGGAGTCTTAGCTTTTATTGGTAGGGGGATTGAATTTCGGAGCCGCAACGTCATGTTGCAACTGTACAAAACTCTAGTGCGGCCGCACTTGGAGTATTGTGTGCAGTTCTGGTCCCCGCATTATAAGAAAGATGTGGAGGCATTGGAGAGGGTACAGAGGAGGTTTACCAGGATGTTGCCTGGTATGGAAGGCAGGTCTTATGAAGAGAGGCTGAGGGATTTGAGGTTGTTTTCGTTAGAAAGAAGGCGGCTAAGAGGAGACCTTATTGAAACATATAAGATGATTAGAGGTTTAGATAGGGTGGGCAGTGATAGCTTTTTTCCTGGGATGGAGAAAGCTAGCACGAGGGGACATAGCTGTAAATTAAGGGGTGGTAGTTATAGGATGGATGTCAGAGGTAGGTTCTTTACCCAGAGGGTGGTAAGGGTATGGAATGCCCTGCCTGCTGCAGTTGTAGATGCGCCAAGTTTGGTGGCATTTGAGTGGTTAGTAGATAAGTTTATGGACGAAAAGGGAATGGTTTCGGTTAGAAGGTCATTGCTTTTTCTTAATTGGTCGGCGCAACATCGAAGGCCGAAGGGCCTGTTCTGCACTGTAATGTTCTATGTACATCCACCTGAGGAAATAGTCTCTGCACGTCCACGCTATCAATCCCTCTCATCATCTTATAAACCTCTATTAAGTTGTCTGTCATCCTCCTCCTCTCCAAAGGGAAAAGCCCCAGCTCCCTCAACCTTTCCTACCCTCCCAACCAGGCAGCATCCTGGTAAATCTCCTCGGCACTCTCTCCAATGCTTCTACATCCTCCTTATGATGAGGTGACCAGAACTGAACACAATATTCCAAATGTGATCTCACCTAAGTTTCATCCAATTCTTTTGTACGAGTTGGCTCCCAATCCTCTATTTTCTTATTGATTCAGGTGATGTAGTGGGGGGACCGAAACTGGCAGTCTGGGGCTTGTTTGTGTGTGGTTTTCAGTGAGCAGTGATCTCTCTCTGATCAGGAAGGCCGTTGTCCCGCAGGGTAACTTTGATATGCACTATTTTTAGCGTCAAGCTTGCAGTGTGATCAAATGATCTGGTCCTATTTCCCAGCTTGCTGATAAGATTAACCTTCTCGTCCATGGAACTGTGGGAATCCCAACACACATTGACCAATACTGTAGACAGTATTGGAGAGGCCATTGGCAAATTTCTCTCTACTCAAGAGGTAGAAATTGATATTCTTGTGACTCTGTCTTGATGAGAAGCTTCGACAGTCGGTGTCTTTTTTCAGCAATATTAATGTTTCTTTTTTTCACTGTCACCATAGCCTTGGGGGCTGTTGGTATCATCTTGCTTCTTGGCTTTCTTCAAATCCCTCATCCCAGCCATCTGATTTCCCTTCTTCTGTTTTTACTCACAATTTCTCCTTCTGTTGTTGCCAGACGGGAAGCTGTGATATCCGTACTTGACTATCTTCCCCTCTCTCTAATGCTCCTTAGCAAACCCCTCTCCTTTGATTCCTAAATTTCTGTTCGATTGAACCCACTCATTTGTCTTCCTCAGGAACTCCTCAAGCCTGCTTCAAGGAAACCACTATGTATTGTCAAGCAACTGAAGCTAGATTCTCCACAGTCACCTATCAGCTTTAAGGATGTTTGCCCTGAACACAACACCAGTCAACAAGGTAACAACCCCTCACAGCACCGGGGGACCCAGGTTTGATACCGGTCTCGGGTCACTGTCTGTGCTGAGTCTGCTTGTTCTCCCCATGTCTGCGTGGGTTTCCTCTGGGTGCTCCAGTTTCCTCCTCCCTCTAAAGATGTGCAGATTAGGGGGATTGGTCATTCCAAATTTCCACTAGCATCCAAATATGTATAGTTTAGGTGTTTTGGCCATATTAAGTTGTCCCTTAGTATCCCAAGATATGTACGTTAGATGGATTGGCCATGCTAAATTGCCTCTTCGTGTCCAAAGATGTGTAAGTTAGGTGGATTGGCCATGATAAATATGCAGGCTTAAAAGAATAAAGCATAGCTTTGTTAAAGAGTCAGTGCAGACTTGATGACTTCCTTCTAATAAGAACATAAGAAATAGGAGCGGGAGTAGGCCATCCAGCCCCTTGAGCCTGCCCCGCCATTCAATAAGATCATGGCTGATCTGAAGTGGATCAGCTTCACTTTCCCACTTTCTCCCCATAACTGTTAATCCCCTTGTCTATCACAAACCTATCTACCTGTGACTTAACATATTCAGCAAGGTAGCTTCCACCATTTCAATTGGCAGAGAATTCCAGAGACTCTCCACCCTTTGAGTGGAGAGGTTCCTCCTCAACTCCGACCTAAACTGCTCCCCGCTTTATTTTGAGGCTGTGCCCTCTAGTCCTGCTATTCTTTCTAAGTGGGAAGAATGTCTCTACCTCTATCCTATCCGTCCCCTTCGTTACCTTATACGTCTCTATAAGATCACCCCTCAGACTTCTAAACTCCAAGGAGTACAGACCCAGTCTATTCAATCTCTCTTCATACGCTAACCTCCTCATCCCTTGTAGCCTAGTGAACCTTCTCTGCACTCCCTGCAAGGCCAGTGTATCCTTCTGCAAATGCAGAGACCAGAACTGCACACAGTACTCCAGCTGTGGCCTCACTAGTACCCTGTACGGTTGCAGCAAGACCATCCTGCTTTTATATTTTATTCCCCTCGCTATGCCACTACAGTGGGTCAGCACTGCTGCCTCACAGCGCTAGAGACCCAGGTTCGATTCCTGGGCTTGGGTCACTATCTGTGTGCGTCTGCACGTTCTCCCTGTGTCTGCGTGTGTTTCTTCCCACACTCCAAGGATCAAATTTTTAAAGTTTATTAGTCACCAGCAAGGCTTACATTAACATTACAATGACATTCTCCAGTCCCCATACTCCCCGGCGCCTATTCAGATCAATGCACCCTAACCAGCACGTCTTTTAGATTGTGAGAGGAAACTGGAGCACTCGGAGAAATCCACGCAGACGTGGCGGGGGAAAACGTGCAAACTCCACACGGACAGTGACACACACTGGGAGCTGAACCCAAGTCCCTGGCACTGTGAGGCAACAGTGCTAACCACTGTGCTGCCATGCAGGTTAGCTAGATTGGCTGTGCTAAATTGTCCCTTTGTCCCCTAGCATTAGCACGGTTAATACGTGGGTATGTGGGGAAAGGGCCTGGGTACAATTGTTATCAGTATAAGCTCGACGGGTCAGATGGCCTTTATTCTGCACTGCAGGGATTCCATGATGAGTTCAAATGCATCCTTTAGTTCTGATATAGTTTTAGTTTTGTGACGGAGACCTTGTGTTATATTTTAGAGAAGAGCGTGGATACAAATGGCGGGCCACATGTAATGGAGCAGAGTGAAACGCAGACGCCAAAGCTCGATACGGGGGTTGAAGAGGAGCTTGAAGTCGGGAAGCTTGATCAAGATGATGTGGGAATGGAAAAGGAAGAGGTAATTGTCTGCGGCTGTTTGCTCACAAGATTGGTAACCCCTCATCCCTTTTTTGTTTAAATTTATCACTGTGCCTTCATCTAGGGACAACAGAGTGGATGACTGCTCTGGACTTCTTGGATGCAAACCTGCCATCCTTGCCCTGTCTGTCCCATGTCTGTAATGGCTCAGTAAACCCCTCAGTTCAGGGGCAACTGGGGATGTGCAACCACTTTTGACCTTGCCGGCAACCTCCACATAACACAAACAAATTTTTTTTTTAAAGTGATTTATTTTGAGATAAATACTGGGCATTTTAGAATCCCCACAGTGCAGAAGGAGGCCATTCGGTCTGTCACATTTGTACTGATTCACCAACAGAGAATCTTATCCAGGCACACACCCCATAACTACTTGTATTTATCCTGCTAGTTCCCCTGATCCGCACAGTTATTTTGGACACTAAGGGACAATTTAGCATGGCCAATCCACTTAACCCACACATCTTTGGACGCTAAGAGGCAATGTACAATGGCCAATTCATCTAGTCTACACATCTTTGCACACGAAGGGACAATTTAACATGGCCAGTCTATCTAACCTGTGCATCTTCAGACTTTGGGAAGAAACCAGAGCACCTGGAGGAAACTAGCAGACGGGGGAGAACATGCAAACTCCACATATCAGTGACCCAGGGTGAAATGGAACCCAGATCCCTGGCACTGTCAGGCAGCATTGCTAATTGCTATGGATTTATCTGTGTCTGTACTTTATATATCCTTTTAGGATAAAGAGGAGCAGTCGCTTTGTGACATTTCCACCAGTTGTGAACTCGAGCCCAAGTCTTTGTCAGGGGAGGATCTGGATCAAAATTCGAAACACAGCGGCAGTGACTCGGGTAAGAATTCTCTGGACCCAGAAGGAGAGGTGCCTTCCTTACGTCCACCATGTCTGATTCCTTTCCTGGTGTTAGAAAGACCAGTACGACGATTTGTCTGTGGGGTGTAACTGGGGAGCATTCCTGCCAAGAGGAAGGATTCTTACACAGATATTTCCCTCCCTTTCTGTAGCACAAACAGAGGATGTTTTGGGCACAGAGGTCAGCCCTCAAGCCAATATTGCAGATCAGCAAGTGCAGAAGGTGATTCCCGTGATCGTGGCATCGGATTCGGAAGATTCAAAGAGCGAAGAGTCAGAAAGGGAAGACGAATTGGTAATGTTCACCTCTACCATCAAACTCTTCATGGAAAGAGATTGTTACCTGATCCCTACAGAAAAGGGCTGTGAGTGGGGACCAAAGCAAAATGCCACATTTCAATCCTGGGGTGATCAACACTGACGCAGTGGCAAGCACTGCTACCTCGCAGCACACAGGTCCGGGTTCGATTTCAGTATCAGGTCACTGCCTGTGTAGAACTTGCACGTTCCCTCCATGTCTGCATGGGTTTCCTCTGGGTGCTCCAGTTTCCTCCTAAAGATGTGCAAGTTTGGTGGATTGGCCATGCTAAATTGTCCTTAGTGTCCAAAGATGTGCAAGTTAGGTGGATTGACCATGCTAAATGTGTACAATCATAGAACCTTACAGTACAGAAAGAGACCTTTTGGCCCATCAAGTCTACACCAATCACAATCCCATCCAGGCCTTATCCCCATATCCCTACATATTTTACCGCTAATCCCTCTAACCTAAGCATCTGAGGACACGAAGGGGCAATTTTAGCATGGTCAATTAACCTAACCCTGAGTGCTCAAAGGTGTGTGGGTTTGGTGGATTAGTCATGCTAAATTGAATCCTAGTGTCCCAAGATGTGTAGGTTAAGAAGATTAGCAGGGCAAATACATGAGTCTATGGGGATAGGACCTGGGCAAGGTGCTCAGTTGGAAAGTTAGTGCAGACCCGATTGGCTGCCTTCTGTGCTGTCGGGATTCACAAGATCGGGGGGAAATTCGTTGGCTCCCTCCACCATCATTAAGCTCAGTCACCTGGGGATCACACCTGGGCCAGCGCTGCAGTTCAAAATAGTTTCTGCATGGAGTTGTGATGGCAGTGTTGTGGGAAATTCACCACTTCGGAGTCAGACTTGGAAGTTCAACAAACAGTTTTATTCGGACAAAGCTTTGGGAGAAGCGCTGGCACTCTGCAGTCCAGGCAGCCACCTTCTCAACTACACAATGGGAGTTGAGCATCTTTTATACTTCTTAGGTGATAGACAGTGTGAGCATTAGGCACATCATTACAAGTTGTGTAGATAAGTACAGACATGGACAGTTAATACATCTTTGTACACAGACAAGTACGGACATTGACAGCATGTTGTTGTACGTAGGGTAGATACATTTATGCAGTTATGTCCCTATCAGTGACTGATTTTGTTATATAGATTTATGCATTTATGTCCCCCATCGGTGGCTGATCTTATTGTCGAACTCATTGTTCTGGGTCTGCTTTATCTTGAGTTTAAGGTACCTCAAAGTCTGACTTGTTTCCTGAAGTAATGTCTGTGCACAAAGCCATTCGCTCTCAATGTCCCTTCCCTCAAAGTCCATTTTGTGTGTCAGATAACCATTTTGTGTCATTTAACTTTGATTTCACTCCAACAACTGTGTTCCTCTTCAGGTTGTGGAAGACCTCTCTCCAAAGAAATCTCAGGAAAATGCTTTTGGAGGAAGCCCTCCGTTCAAACAAGCCAATGGAACTCTTGGAGACGGAACAGAATTGGGTAAAGGAAGCTGTGATGTTTTACGTTGGAACATTGCAAACAGGATCAAAGTTACCTCCTGTTATAGAAACTTATTCAACTGATACTTGTTCCTACTGAATAATTTACACTATGCTTCATTTCCTCCGCCCCCCCCCCGTCATACTTCAACATCGTGGCCCCTTTGTTCTGCTATTTCCCACTTTCCCTTTAATGCTGTTTGTCTCAGCCGTTCCTTATGTTCTCTCTGGGTAAAGAAATCATTTTGGGTTCATGATGTGGGGGAGACGGGACATAGATTTTGAAAATGAACGGCCGAATGGCTTTTCCTGTTTCTGTTTTCTACGATTCTGTTAGTTGTAGTCTGATATTTGTGACTCCTGTGGTTTCGCATATTAACCCGTAAAACTAGGGGTCAGTTTAGCATGGTTTCTTCCTACAGTCCAAAGGTGCCCCTTAGTGTCCAAAGGTATGCAGGTTAGGTGGTTTGGTTATGCTAAATTGCTCCTTCATGGCCAAAAATGGTAAGTTAGGTTGATTGGTCATGCAGTGTTGCTCCTTGGAGTCGAACAATGTGCAGGTTTGATGTGTTGACCGTGATCAGTGTGCTGCTGTGGGGATTGGGCAAGGATGTGGGGCTACCTTCTGCACTGAAGGGATTCTGTGGATTTGAGCAAGGCTGTGAGGATTGAAATATTCTCGATGCCCTGGCAGGGAGGGTGTGTGACCCTCTGCCAGTCTGCACCCTCTAAAGGAGTGAGAAAAGTGGAGAAAATAATAAATGACATCAAATTTTTAGATGGGGTTGAAAGTATCATCAGAGTGCTGATCGCTGTACGTCGAGAAATTGGCCGCAAAAAGTTTGTCCACAACAAGCGAGCTTGAACTTGTGCTTATTTTTTTAAAAAAAAATCCTCTTTGTTTGGGTAAATTAGCCTCCAAGAGGCTTGATGAGAAGCGACAGGCGTCAGTGTTGCATGTAACGTGGGATCAACTGAGCCTTAGTGTGGCCAGGTTTTCCGCGTCACCGATTGGCTCAGGAACTGGGCGCGGCTGGGTCGTTGGGGCGTGTAATTGGCCGCAGAGCCCCGGGGGTCTGTGCGACTGCATCTCGGGTCAGATGGAATGCGATGAGAGCATGCGCTGGTCGGGCAAGGCACTTCCCTCCGAGGAGGATCAAGCTTTCAGTGTTAAATCTGTTGTGAAATCGGGTTCCTCTGAGCAGAGTTAAGGCTGAAGCGGAATGTTAGGAACCACTCCTCTTCCTGCTTGTTTGCTGTGAGTGGAATGAGAATCGGGATTCCGTACACTGACTGGAGGCTGTTCTGTTTTGTTTTTTGATGATTGCAGTGAGTGAGGTACCAGTTGGGATTGCGTGCGGCGAGCAGAGTCTCGCCTGCGAAGCGATGTCAGTGAGACAGGAGGCGGAGGGGCTGGACGCTGCCCGATGTCCCGAGGAGGAATCACCTTGTGGGGTTGGCAGCCACGAGGGCGCCTCGTGTCCTGGGAGCCCGCCCTCGGGATCCGGACGTGGTGAGACCCACCGCGGCCTGGCAAAGGGAGACGGGGGGCTGGCTCTGCGCGCCGGCCGAGAGGAAATCTCCGGCTCGCTCAGTGAAGCAAGAGGAAATGGAGAGTGTGTGGTGGAGTGTCTGCAATGCCCTGGGGGGGCTGGAACAGTCCTGAGAGACGTGGCAACTGCAGCCAGCCCAGACAATGCCAGACCCAGGGCAGACACAAGGCAGCGTGAAAATGCCTGGCCAATTAAACAGGTGAATGAAAATGGGCTGACGGGGCGGGATTCGCCGGCCTCCGAGGTCAAAGCTGGGAAGACGGACAGCCTTCCTGGATCGCCCGCCTGGGAGATGGAGGCGACCAGCCCTCCTGCCTTGCCCATTCCTGACCCCAATTCTGGAGCAAGTGGCCCACCCACCTCGGAGCTCGAACCCAGAGGGACGGATCTTCCTGGGTCGACCGTCTTGGAGACGGGAGCTACGGGGACAGATCTTTCCGAGTCAGCCGTGTCGGAACGTGGAGGGACAGGCTTTCCTGGAACCTTTATCTCGGAGGCCCTCGGTGAAGGAGCAGACCCTCCAGGGGTGACTGTCTCTAAGATTGACGGAAGGGAAACCCTTCTCGTTTCCGAGCCGGAATCCGGAGAGGCAAATGGTCGGAAGCCAGCCACCTTGGAAAGGGAGCGCCCCCCGCCTTTGAACTCGAAACGAGGCCAGAAAGTGACAAATTCGGACGATCGGTGCGCATCCCTGCAAGAATCTGAGCCTGGAATCGTAGCAACATCAGTCTCTCGTGGTTTAGAAAATGAGGGGGCTTCGCAATCTCTAACTTCAGCCCAGTGCGCTGTTCACGAAATGGAGGTGGTAGGAAAGGATTTGGAATCCCTGGAAGAAGTCCCCATGGGTACGGGAGCGACTGAAGGTTTGAATACCCGGGAGGACTCCGTGTCCCTTCCACCAGCGGAAAGCAAGGAAGGACAGACGAGCACCCCAGCCAGTGAGCTCCGGGACACCAGTCCCGAAGCAGAGGGAGATTCTGGGATGATAGGAGATCCTTCCTTGCCGCCTGGTGGCAGGCCAGACATCTCCGCGGGGGACCCTCCTCGAGCAGGAAAGCAGAGCGGGAATACCATGTCAGAGTCAGAATGCACCCCACCGGGAGTGCCCGCTGCCGTTCTGACGGGAGAGTGGGCGACCCCAGCCGGGATGGGTGATGGGTCCGTCACGCCCTCGGCAGACCAAGAGGGGCCCGGGGATTCGGAAACCCACAGGCGATCGAGGCGGAGGAGGAGAGGGAGGAAACCTTGTTCCAGTGTCGAGGCAGACTGTGAATCAAGGGGAGCTGATGTTCTGTCATCCAACCAGGGCCTCTGGGCTGCGGGAATGACGATTCCAGTGTCTCCTGTTGGTGTGGGACAGACCTCTCATAATGGAGTAAAGGAACCGTGGAGTGATGTTCAAATAGATGACAGCTACTCAGAGAGTGAGAAGATGATAGTGGGCTGTAATCACACTGCAAGTAAGGATATTTTAACATACCCAGTCACCCAGAAATGCTTATTCAACTTTGAAAATTTAGATTTTAACACACACCAATAGAAGAGCAAGTCATCCAGTCAGCCCCTGAAGCTTGTCCCACCGTGGTTCAGTAAGACCATGACTCATCCTTCACCTCAACTGCCCTTTCCTATCTGATCACTGTGTCCCTTATCAATCTAAATATCTTCCAAGCATTCCAGTTTAAAATTTATTTATTTATTACTCATAGATAAGGCTTACATTAACACTGCACTGAAGTTATTGTGAAAATCCCTCAGTCGCCATACTCTGGCACCTGTTTGATAACACTGAGAGAGAATTTAGTACAGTCAATGAACTCTAGCCAGCACGTCTTTCAGACTGTGGGAGGAAACGGGAGCACCCGGAGGAAACCCACACAGACACGGGGAGAACGTGCAAGCTCCATGCAGACAGTGACCCAAGCTGGGAATCGAACCCGGGTCCCTGGCGCAGCGAGGCAGCAGTGCTAACCACTATCGAACTGCCTACAACGACTTTACTGAACGTAAACTCTTTACTAAACTTCAGATTTACTGAACATCATTTACTGAATTTTAACTCAACGTTGACTTTAATTATTTAACTGAAAATAGATTCCATCAGGTTTGAGAAAACCTTGACCAAAAAATATTCCTGATCTATCTTATCTCTGTCTCTCTGGAGATTTCTTCAGGGCATGTGTCTGATGATGGTTAATCGCTGTGGTTCTATCGTTGGCAAACAATGGGCTGTACATGTCTTTTGGGGCTTCCAGAAGATTCTCTGCCATCCGGCTAATCGTGCAACCAGAAACTGGTCACATGGCTCAGAAATCCAAATAAAATTATTCGTGCGCGACGCCATTGTGCTTAGCTTTGATTGCATGTCCCTCACATAACGGGAATAAAATTGGATGCCATCCTGTCTACTCGAAAGTAAACAGCTTTCCTTGTTTGGTCAGCACAGGAAACTTCAGGCCGCGGTTTGCAGACCAGGTCCCTGACTCGGAGTAACTCTGCCTGCATCTGGCTGTAACTATGAGTAGACCAAAAATCCCAGCATGCTTAACTCTCAGCCAGAATAGCCCTTTTAAAGTTTCAATTGTTGTTAAGTCATTGTTGTAATCATTCTTTGCTTTATTTCCTTAGCATTTTATCAATCCTTTGTCTTGTGTGTATACAATGACTGGACATGCCCAACTTGTTGGGCTAGTAGATGCCAAACCTTCACAATCCCTCGAGTAGGGGGTGGAGGAATCTCCTTATCTTAGGCCTAAATGACCAACCTTTTTTAAACCTGTGACCATGCGGCCTGTTTCTAGGCTCTCCAACTGCGGGGAGTGCGTCCTCCCAGCATCTCCTCAGTCAAGCCTCCTCAGGTTTTTTTTCCTTCTTGATTGGCGTTTCAACGAGATCGCATCTCTTCTGAAGTCCAGAGACTACAGACTTGATCTGTCCTCGTTGGACGATCCTGTCATCCCAGAAACTAATCCAGTGAGCCTTGATTGTGTTCCCTCTAAAATCCAGCATATCCCACGTGAAGCTGACCAGAGCTGAAGCCTCTCGAGTCATGGCCCCACCATAGCCGCTGTAAGACTTGCTTTTGATTCTTGTCCAGACACTCCCCATGCAATTGAGACTTAGAAACTATTTTCCCTCCTACTTGGAATTGAAGAATCCCTACATTGCCGATGGAGACCATTAAGCCGGTAACACCTAGAACATTACAGCGCAGTACAGGCCATTCGGCCCTCGATGTTGCACTGACCTGTGAAACCAATCTAAAGCCTATCTAACCTACACAAAACCAATATCGTCCATATGTTTATCCAATGACCATTTAAATGTCCTTCATGTTGGCGAATCCACTAACGTTGCAGACAGGGTATTCCATGCTCTTACCACTCTGAGTAAAGAACCTGTCTCTGACATCTGTCCTATATCTGTCACCCCTCAATTTAAAGCTATGTCCTCTCGTACTAGCCGTCTCCATCCAAAGAAAAAAGTTTGCACTGTCCATCCTCTCTAATCCTCCGATCATCTTGTATGCCTCTACTAAGTCATCTCTTAATCTTCTTCTGTCTAATGAAAACAGCCTCAAGTCTCTAACCTTTCCAAACAACAACCCCACTCAAGCCCTGTCCCTGTGTAGTTGCCCTCTAATCCTATGATTTAACATGTTGATTTAACAGGGGCAATTTAACATGGCCAGTCCACCCAACCCACAGACCTTTGGGCACTGAACAGCAATTTAGCATGGCCAATCCACCTAACCTGCACATCTTTGGACACTAAGAGACAATTTAGCATGGCCAATCCACCTAACCCGCACATCTTTAGATGCTAAGGAGCAACTTAGCATGGCCAATCCTGATCTCTGATGGCCCTTCTGGATAATGCAATCCAGTGGGTGAAGGCACTGCCATTAAAATCTTCAGCGAGAGTAGAATATTTCCAGATTAACAGCTGCATACTATCATATCCCCGCTGTTTATTGTCTGTGTAGTGGGGTCCCATGGTGGTCAGGGCAGTGCGCTGCTCAAGCATTGCAATTAGAATTACTTCAGTGAATTACTTTCATTTTCCCATCTTTTTGTGTCTAGAAGCTGTGCAGTTAGAGGAGGATGTGGAAGAAGACATGGATGCAGTGGACGAGGAGACCTGTGAGGTGATGGGAAAACAGGAAACGGACAAGGTAAAGGGCCTAAAAAGTGTTTGGTTCGGGACTGTATTTGCACTGATAATAGAATTATAGTATTCTTACAATGCAGGTGGAGGGCACTCTGTCCATTGAGCTTACACTGACAACAACCCCAGGTCCTATCACTGTAACTCTGTATATTTACCCTAACTAGTCCCCCCAACATTAAGTGCCAATTTAGCATGGCCAATCCACCTAACCTGCACATCTTTGGACACTAAGGGGCAATTTAACATGGCCAATCCACCTAACCTGCACATCTTTGGACACTAAGGGGCAATTTAACATGGCCAATCCACCTAACCTACAGAGTGTACTATGGGTAGAAAGATACTATTGAGTATCTGGAGGAAACCCTTGCAGACATAAGGAGAACACACGAACTCTACGTGGACGGTGACCCAAGCTGGGAATTGAACCTGGGGTCCTGAAGCTATGAGGCAGCAGTGCTAACCACTGTGTCACCATGTCACCCTTCTGTTCTGATGTGGAATGTTCATTCGTAGGTATTGGTAACCAAAATCCTTTTTCTCTCTCGTTTTATTTCATTCCTTCCTTCTCCACTCTCTCTGCCTCCCAGTCCCCTCCCCTCCCAATGGCCTTGCCCCATCTCTCAAATCCACTCCGCCCCTTCTTGAGGTGACACAGTGGTTAGCGGTGCTGCTTTACAGTGCCAGGGTCACGGGTTGAATACCTGACTTGGGTCACTGTCTTTGCACGCGCGCACACACACACACACACACACACACACACACACACACCCCACATGTTTGCATGGGTTTCCTTCGGGTGGTCCCACTGTCCAAATGTGTGCAAGTTAAATTGCCCCTTCGTGTCCAAAGATGTGCAGGTTAGGTGGATTGGCTGTGCTAAAATGCCTCTTAGTGTCAAGGGGACTGGCAAGGGTAAACACGTGGGGTTTTGGGGATAGGGCCCGGGTGGGATTGTGGTCGGTGCAGTTTCCGTGGATCGAATGGCCTCCTTCTGCACTGCAGAGACTCTCCCACCTACTCCCTCTTCCACTCAGCTAATCTTTGCCCTTTGTCCCCCATCACACTCTGTGGACAACCTTGCGTGCCAATAACATTTATCAAACCTTTTCTGGTTTTTTTTTGGTGGATTGATGAATTCTCAAAATGACTTTTTTTTTTGTTTGTTTTGTTTTCACCCTGCCTGCCTCGGCTTCAAGGCCACGACACGTGAAGCTGATGAGGAAGTTGGAGGGGGGAGCGACAAGGCTGAAGAGGTTGCAACGGCACCGAAGCAGAAAGTGGGGAAGCAGAATATGAAGGAACGCGAGAAAAAATCCAAGCCAGGTAACCAAGCAGGTGTTGGGGTCTTTGAGAAGCTACTCCAAAGTAGGTCCACGTGTTGGGGGGGGCCGTGGCTGATTTCCACGTGCATGTTTCCATTTTCTTCAGTTTTTTCTTATTTGTCCATGGAACCCCTTTAGTGTGGAAGAACGACATTCGGCCCATCAATTCTGCAGTGATTACAGTCCTACCCAGGCCCTGTTCCCTCCCGAAACCTTTCTACTTTTCTTTAGGAAGATCCTACAAAACAACTCGCTCTGTCTGATCATTGGTCCCAACATCACATCAAGGCCAAAATGTCAGATTTTGAAGTGCGAGGGAACAAAAGTTCTACGTGTTGGGGGAGTGCGAGGGAAATTGGGAGCAATTAGCCACTCTCCCTAGGAATCCCCCTCCTCTGAAAGCCCTAACCCCACATATATATACCCTGCTAACCCTCCAGACACAAAGGATCAATTTAGCATGGCTAATCCAGCTAACCTACACACCTTTCGGACTGTGGGAGGAAACCAGAGCATCTGGGGGAAACCCACGCAGACGCGGGGAGAACGTGCAAACTCTAACCCGGGCCCCTGGCGTTGTGAGGCAGCCGTGCTGATCACTGTGCCGCCGTGCTGCATTCATGGGACGTGGGCATTGTCGGTTAGGCCAGCGTTTCTTGCCCATCCCTGGTTGTCCCCTTGAGAAGGTGGTGGTAGGCTGCCTTCTTGAATCGCTGTAGTCCACATGCTGTGGGTTGACCCACAATACTCTGAAGGAGGGAATTCCAGGATTTTGATCCAGCGACTTCAAAGTGTATTCCCATGTTGAGGACAGTGAGTGGTAACTTGCAGGTGGTGGTGTTCCCAGGTATCTGCTGCCCCTTGTCTTTCCCGATGGAAGCGGTTGTTGATTTGGAAGATGTTGCCTAAGGATCTTTGGCGAATTGCTGCAGTGCATCTTGTAGATGGTACGGCTGTGTCGGTGCTGGGGGGAGTGGATGTTTGTGGATTGGGGTGCCAATCAAGCTTTGTCCTGGATGGTGTCAAGCTCCTTGAGTTGTTGTTGGAGCTACACCCATCCAGACAAATGGGGAGTATATTCCATCACACTCCTGACTTGTGTCTTGTATGTAAATGGTAATGAAGACCTCGTGGTATTACCGCTAAAATATTAATCCGCAAACTCGGCTAATACTCTGGGGGCCTGGATTCAAATCCTGCCACGGCAGATGGTGGAATTTGAATTCAATTTTTTTTAAATCTGGAATTAAGACTATAAAACTATTGTTGATTGTTGGAAAAACCCACCTGGTTCACGAATGTCTTTTAGGGAAGGAAATCTGCCGTCCTTACCTGGTCTGGCCTCCATATAGATTCAACCCCGCAGTAATGACTGTCAACTGCCCATTTCCTCATGAATAAATACTAAAACTCCTGGCCCTGTGTGTTGGATTATTATTTTCTTAAAGATAGCATTTGTATTCAGGGGAAGGAGTCTCCTAGGAAGGGTCAGTCATTGATCTCAATTTCCCTCGCGCTGTCCCAACACTATGAACTCAAACCTGTGTAGCCGCATTTCATACGATGCAACGAAATGTGAAACTTCAACCTGAGGAAATATTGGGTCCAGTGGAGCTTCATAGAAGGAGGATAGTATGGCGGAAAGGTTTCCGGGTGGGAGTGGGAAATTCCAGAGAATAGGACACGGGTAACTGATAGCAGGAGGGTGGCATGGTGGGTTAGCACTGCTGCCTCGCAGCACCAGACACCCAGGTTCAGTTCCCAGCTCAGCACCATGTTTGTGTGGAGTCTGCACGTTCTCCCCGTGTCTGCGTGGGTCTCCTCCAGGAGCTCTGGTTTCCTCCCCCAGTCCAAAGATGTGTAGGTTAGGTACATTGGGTTGGTCATGTGCATGTGCACTTTAGTGCCCAAAGATGTGCAGGTTAGGTGGATTGGCCATGCTAAATTGCCTCTTAGTATCCAAAGATGTGCAGGTTAGGTGGATTGGCCATGCTAAATTGCCTCTTAGTATCCAAGGATGTGTAGGTTAGGTGGATTGGCCATGCTAAATTACCTCTTAGTATCCAAGGGTGTGTAGGTTAGGTGGATTGGCCATGTTAAATTGCCCCCTTAGTGTCCAAAGTTGTGTAGATTATGTGGATTGACCGTGCTAAATTGCCAGTGTCCAAAAATATGTAAATTAGGGAGATTAGTAGGATAAATACACAGGGATAGGGCAGAGGGGAAGCTCTGGGAAAGATGCTGAGTTGGAGAGTTGGTGTCGACCCGATGGGCTGAACGGCCTTATGCACTGCAGGGATTCTGTGACATACAGTGAGGGAGCGTTTAGAATCAGGGATGCGGTAGCAACCAGTACAAATTATGGTGTAAGCAGAAAAGGGGACTTCTTGAGCTCGTGCCAATGTGTCAACTGATGTTGTTTTTAATCCTGTCACCTCCCCAAACAGCGTATCACCTAGTTGTGAGTAACCTGGATACTGCGAGGGATTTTGCAGAGCTGCAAATTGCTATCATCAGCTTCTTTATGGTGAGAAGCCTATTTGTCACTTCCATCAGGATGAAGAAATCCAGGTACGACCATGCCTGTGACTGTCATTCAGATAATGTCTACTTGCATATGTTTCTTTATTCCCTGTACTTACTAGTACTCAGAATGTTGCAACTTCCTCGCTAGTTATTTGACTTTTAATGACAATCCAGCAATGTTTTAGAATCGTGGAATCCCTATGGTGCTGAAAGAGGCCATCAAGCCTACACCCACACAATCCCACCCAGCCCTTTCCTCACACATTTACCCTAACTAATCCCCCTGATACTAAGGGGCAACTTAGCATGGCCAGTCCATCTAACCTGCACATCTTTGGACACTGAGGGGCAATTTAACACGGCCAATTCATCCAACCTGCACATCTTTGGACACTAAGGGGCAATTTAGCATGGCCAATCCCCCTCACCTGCTCATAAAAATCATAGACACCCTGCAGTGCAGGAAAGGGCCATTCGGCCCATCGAGTCTGCACTGACCACAATTCCATTCAAGCCCTATCCCCACATATTACCAACTAATCCCTCTAACGACACAACACAGGACACTCGGGCAATTTAGCATGGCCAGTTAACCCAACCTACACATCTTTGGACTGTGGGAGGAAACCCATGCAGACATGGGGAGAACGTGCGAGCTCCATGCAGACAGTGACTCAAGCAGGGAATTGAACCCGGGTCCCTGGAGCTGTGAAGCAGCAGTGCTAACCCACTGTGCTACTGGTTTGGACTTTGTTTGTTCCAAATAGTTGTCGCACTCCGGCGCCTGTTCAGGTGACACTGAGGGGGAATTTAGCACGGCCAACACACCCTTACCAACCCTAACTCTGAGAGAAAACCAGAGCACCCTGAGGAAACCCACACAGACTCTGGGGGGGGGGAGAACGTGCAAACTCCGCACAGACAGAGACCCAAACCGGGGATTGAACCGGGGTCTCTGAAAGTGCAAGACAGCAGTGCTAACCACTGCACAATCACAAAGGGGCAATTTACCATGGCCAGTCCGCCTGGCCTGCGCATCTTTGGACCCTAAGGAGCAATCTACCATGTCCAGTGCACCCTAACTAGCGTGCGTGGGTGGGTGGCTGGTGGGGGGGGAGAGACGTGCACTCTCCACACGTACTGCCTTAAATTCTGTATTTCTTTTTGCTCTTCTCCAAACCAGAAAGCGTGGCTACATAACCTTCCTCTCCCGGAAGGATGTCAACAGAGCGCTGAAGTACAACGGGCAGCAGTTACTGGGTCGTGCCCTGCAGTTACGCAGACCACAGGAGATTTCAAAATCCATGGCAGGTAAGTTGAGAGCCTCTCTAGTGCCTGAATTGCGTGCATTCTGGTCCAGGAGGAGGGGAGGGAGGAGAAGAGAGAGAGGTAGCTGCATTAAGAATCTGTCAGGGCAGTGTGTGAGAGGTTCACAGTGCGATGCTGGAGTTGACAGGCGTGTGTCAGAATGTGCTGGGCAGAGTTACGTGAGCCGCTGCTCCTCTTGTTCTGGGGCTCAATGGGTAACTTCCTTGTCTCTGATTCACAAGGCTCTTTATACCATGGAAAGCATCCTTTCCGTATGTATCACAGCTTGGAATGGCTCCTTCTCTGACCAAACCTGCAAGAAACTACTAAGGGTCGTGAATGCAGCCCAGTTCCATCACGCAAAGGGGAAGCTCAGTGAGTCCATTCAGCCCACAAATCTGGACTGCTATCCAGTCCCATCGCTATCATTTGATTTATTATTGTCACGTGTACTGGGATACAGTGAAAAGTATTGTTTCTTGCGTGCTGTACAGACAAAGCATACCGTTCATAGAGTACAGAGGGGAGAAGGATTTGATTTATTATTGTCACGTGTATTGGGACACAGTGAAAAGTATTGTTTCTTGCGCGCTGTACAGACAAATTCCATTAATTCCCACGATTAATTCCATTAACTCCCACCAGCAAAAAAAATAAAATCTACCACCCTGAGGCACTTTGGACATTTTAAATTGCTGCCTGTCCCCAGATTCAAACCCTTGATGTATCACAGTTGGCATGGCACCTGCTGTGACCAAGGCTGCAAGATACTGCAAAAGGTCGTGAATGTAGCCCAATCCATCACGCAGACCAGCCTCCCATCCATTGACTCTGTCTACACTTCCTGCTGCCTCGGGAAAAGTAGCCAACGTAATCGAGGATCCCAATGCACCCCAGACATACTAGCCTGAGTTGTACCAGCACAATCTAAATTCACGAGATTGTTTCCGGAGATGAGGGGTTTATCATACGAAGGGAGATTGAACAGTTTAGGGCCTATATTCTGGAAGGGCGGTGGTTCAGTGGTTAGCGTTGTTGCCTCACAGCGCCAAGGACCCGAGTTTAATTCCTGGCTTGGTCCACTGTCTGTGTGGCGTTGCATGTTTTCTCCATGTCTGCGTGGATTTCCTCCAGGTGCTCCGGTTTCCTACCACAGCCCAAAGGTGGATGGATTGGCCATGATAAATTGCTCCTTAGTGTCAGAGGGACTAGATAGGGTAAATACACAGGATTATGGGGATAGAGTATGGGTGGGATTGTAATCGATGTAGATTCAGTGGACAGAATGGCCTTTCTGCACTGTAGGGATTCTCTGATTCTATAAATTTGGAAGAATGAGGGGATATCAAGATGAGAGCACTTAACTTACGAAGAGAGGTTGGAAAGGGTTAGGTTGTTTTCTCTGGAGCAACCTGATCGAGGGGAGCAAGATTATACTGGGCATGGATAGAGCGGATAGGGAACGGCTGTTCCATTAGTTGAAGAGTTAATTACGAGGGGACACAAGTTAAAAGTGAGGGATAGGGGGAAGGGGGAGGAGAGCGGCGGGAGGAGAGGACGAGGAGGGGGGAGGACAATGGGGGAGGGAGGACGATAGGAGAGGGAGAGGGACGAAGGAGGGATCGAGAGGGAGTGGAGGAGGAGGAGGAGGATGAGGGGCGGCGGAGGGATGGTAGGAGGACTAGTCTAAGTCTTCCTGATTCTCTTGCTATCTCTTCAAATTTTGGCTGTGCATCTTCTCTCAGGACCCCACCCTGCTGCCAAATTAGTTTAGAGCGAGTGGAATTCTTAAAATGCATCCAGGAGAACTTTTGAAGCCTGTATGTAGCGGGTCGTGTGGGGGAGGGACACAGTCCTGGACATGACTTTAGACAATAAAGTCAAATAAATGGTTGAAGAATTAGTAGGGAGGAGGAGAGGAGGGATAGGGGGAGGTTTAGGTGGGGGATGTGAGGAAAATTTTTTTATCCAGAGGGTGGTGAGGGTCTGGGATGAGCTGCCTGGGAGGCTAGTGGAGGCCTCACGTCCTTTAAAAATTACCCGGATGAGTACTTGGCGCTCCGTAACATTCAAAACTATGGGCCAAGTGCTGGCAAGTGGGACGAGGGGGCCGTGCATCGGTGCAGGCTCGATGGGCCGAAGGGCCTCTTCTGCAGTGTGGCATTCTGTGAAGTCTTTTCCTGACTGTGTTCTCAACGTTTCTCAGCTCTATGTTCTTCTTTCCCACCAGCCCTTTCAACTAAGAAAAGCAAGAAGGAGCCCGTGTCCTTACTGAGAAAGAAAAAGAAGCAGCAGCAGGCACAAGGTGTGTACCTATCGTTTCACAGCTTATTTATTAGTGTCACAAGCCAGCTTGTATCAACACGGCAATGAAGTTACTGTGAAAATCCCTTTGTTGTCACGTCCGCCGTCTGTTCGGAGACGCTGAGGGAGAATTTAATTTAAAGTTCGTTTGTTAGTGCCACGAATGAGGCTTAGATTAACACTGCAGTGAAGTTACTGTGAAATTGCTAGATTCTGATGCCCGTTGGGGTAACACTGAGGGAGAGATTAGGGTGGCCAATACACCCGAACCTTTGGACTGTGGGAGGAATCAGGGAATTAAGGGTTATGGGAAGCAGGCAGGTAAGTGGAACTGAACCACTACCAGATCAGCCACAATCTTACTGAACGGTGGGGCAGGCTCGAGGGGCTGGATAGCCTACTCCTGCTCCTATTTCTTATGTTCTTGTGTTATGTAAACCAGACCCTGGGATAAACCACAATGTCTGGGTTAATATGCAAACCAGTTGGCAGTAATTACGTGTTAATTATCCAGCTCTTCTTAGCTTCAGATTATACTGATTTTCAATTATTTTTCTGGTAGCCGGCCAAGTTTTAACCCGTCACTAATCCTCTGTCCGTGTTACTGCTACATTACCTGCACCGTATCCATAAAATGCAGTTCCTGCTTCAGTTTGTATTAAATCATAGAAACCCTACAGTGCAGAAGGAGGCTGTTCGACCCATCGAGTCTGCACTGACCAAATCCCACCCAGGCCCCACTCCCTACATACTTTTACCCGATAATCCCTCTAACCTACACATCTCAGGACACTGAGGGGCAATTTTAGCACGGCCGGCCAACCTAACCCACCCATCTTTGACCTGTGGGAGGAAACCCACGCAGACATGAGGAGAATGTGCAAACTCTACACGGGCCATGTGACTGGGATCTGACTGAGGATGGAATTTAAAGTGTGAGGTGGTGCACTTTGAAAGGTAATTTGACAAGTAAGTATACTATGAAAGGTCTGACAGGTCCGGAAAGTTCCGAGGAACAAAGGCATCTTGGTGCGTTTGTGTGTAGATCTCAGAAGGCAGAAAGGCATGTTAAACTGGTGAAAAAGGCGATTGCACACTCGTCTTTATCAACCGGGATACTGTTTACAAAAGCAGAGGAATTGTGATGGACTCGTGTAGAGTTTTGGTGAGGCCACAGCTGTGTGTAGTTCTGGTAGCCATGTTGTAGGAAGGACACAAACCCACTGGAGGAGGTGCCGAGGAGATTCCATTAGACATCGGAGCAGAATTAGGCCACTCGGCCCATCGTATCTGCTCCACCATTCAATCACAGCTGATTCTTTCTCATCCCCATTTGCCTACCTTTTCCCCATAATCCCTGATCCCTGTATTGATCAGGAAGCTGTCTTAAAGACACTCAGTGACCCGGCCTCCACACCCTTCTGTGGCAAAGAGTTCCACAGATTCACTGCTATAAGACCAGCGAGAGTTTGGATTTGAACTTGATCTGCAGCCAAATGTTTTACCACTGAGCTATACCCCCATCCATATGGATTGTGGCTCTTCTGTTTTTCACCCAGGATGCTGTCTGGGATGGGACATTTAAGTTATGAAGAAAGGTTGGATAGGCTTGGGTTGTGTTCTCTCGAGCAGAGAAGACTGAGGAGTGAGCTGATGGAGGGGTACAAGATTATGAGAGACGTGGACAGAGTGAATAGGGAATAGATAGCTGTTCCCCTTATCGAAGGGTCAGTCACAAGGGGACACAAAAGTGAGGAAGTGGGAGGTTTAGGAGGGATTTGAGGAAAGAGTTCTTGCACAGAGGGTGGTGAGGGTCTGGGCTGAACTGCGTGAGAGGGTGATGGAGCTGAGATGCCTCACATCCTTTAACACACCATAACATTCAGAGCTGTGGGCCAATTGCTGACAAGTGGGATTAGGTAGGCAGGTCAGAACCTTCCATCCGTAGGTTCAGGCTCGATGGGCCGAAGGGCTTCTTCTGCACTGCAGGACTCCATGACTCTGAGGTGCAGTCTGGCTTCCTTTGGCAATCCCCCTTGGACGAGGTCGGACAGCAAGAAGCTGTCCGTCCATCCCTCACTCGGGATGAAATCCGGCCTCGGAGAGAGCCCCTGGACAATCAGATCAATCGCCACAGCTCTCCGGTGTCCGCAGTGACCAGAGCATCAAGGGTTTGGAGGGGGGGAGTGTGAGATGATGTCTGGGACAGGAGGGGAAGGTAAGTTAAAGAGAGATGGGGGGACAGGTGGATTTGAGAGAGATCAGCTATGATCTGATCGAATGGTGGAGCAGGCTCGAAGGGCTGAATTTGCCGACTTCTGTCCCTAATTCCTAAAGGGAACCCACGGCAGGGAGGGTAGTGAAGTGCCATGGGGGAGTGATAGGGGTCCTGGGGACAAGGTTAGTATTACAAACCTTTTTAATTTGATAACCACCTTCCAAGCATCCGGGTTTAACAAGGCAATCAAGGACAGTATATCAATTATTCCTTTATTTAACACTACTTGTACCAACTCAAACAGCTGCAACCCTTTACTGAAGAAGAGGACTGAATGCCAATGGACAGCATTCGCTGCCTCACTGGAGATGGGTGCCTCAATGCAGGGTGGGCTAGCGGCGTGAGCCAAAGGACTCCGCTTAGCCTCCACTCAACAAAGTGAATTTGATCACTGTGTCTCTTTAGCCCAGCCCAGGAGGGAGTTTTTCTGTCTTTGGTGGACGTAATGTTTTAAATCCTTTTTTCTTCTTAACAAACAAAACGAAGATTTGGATAGATTGAGAGGGCAGGACGCGGGAACGTGGGGTTCAGCTGGATCCCATTGATAACGCAAGAGTTCTCTTTGTTTCTTCCGCAGAAGCTGCTTTGAATGAGAAAGTGGAGGAGGAGGAATCTGCTGAACCCTCGCTTCAGCAGCCCAAGAAACGGAAATGGGAAAAAAGTACGTGAATGAAAATTCTTTACGGAATGGACGTGCCAGTATTGGACTGGGGTTGACACAGTAATAAGTCTGTCAACACCAGGCTAAAGTCCAAGAGGCTTATTTGGAATCACAAGCTTTTGGAACATTGCCCCTTCAATAGATGAGTGATCACTGCCCCACTCACTTGATGAAGGAGCAGCGCTTCAAAAGCTCATGCTTCCAAATAGACCTGTTGGACTTTAACCTGGTGTTGTGAGACTTCTTACTAAAAATTCTTGCAACTCAGTGTTGCCTCCTCTTTTTAAAGAGAGGCTGAATAGACTGGGACTTTTTTTTCTGGAGCGTAGGAGACTGATCTTATCGAGGTCTATAAAACAATGAGGGGCACAGATTAGCTAGAGAGTCGATATCGTTTCCCAAATGTAGGGAGTCTAAAACTAGATGCTCTTGGATTTTTTTCGAGAGTATCCTAGTGCTTCACGTCGTTAGTGTACGCTTGACCTGGACTGTTTGATGGACAACACGACAGCTCAGTGACTATCGCTGTGCTGTGCAGATACATGGATTTGGGCCTGTGTCTGTGGGAGTTTGCGCATTCTCCCCGTGCTTGTGTGGGTTTTCTCCGGGTGCTCCGGTTTCCTCCCACATCCCAAAGATGTGGTCTTAGGCTGATTGGCAGAACAAATTCTCCCTAAATTGTCTCAAATTTGGTTTCAACCCATAGACGGGTAGAAATGGGAACATGGAGGTGGCGGCGTGGGCTCGTTGGGCCGAAGGGCCTGTTTCCCGTGCTGTTTTGTTGTTTGTCCTTATTTAAGGTGAGAGGGGGAGAGATACTCAAGTGTCCAGCGGGGCAATTTTTTTCCACACAGGATGGTGAATAAGCCAACAGAGACAGTATAGAAACGGGTACAATTTTTGTGTTTTTAAAAAGCATTTGGATAGTTACGTGGGTAAGATGAATACAGAGGGATATGGGCCAAATGTGGGCAATTGGGATTAGCTTAGGAGTTTCAAAAAAAATAGGTAGCATGGACAAATTGGGCGGACGGGCTTGTTTTCCGTGCTGTAAGTTTCTGTGACTGTAACTTCTAGCAGCGTGCTGTGTTCCCTAGGTAAGAAAAGCCCCAAGGTTGTGTCAGTGCCACTGAGGACGTTAACTGTTAGAGGAATTGGAATCATAGACTGTGCTCTGGTTTCCTCCCACAGTCTAAAAGACATGCTGGTTAGGGTGCATTGGCCGTGCTAAATTCTCCCTCAGTGTTACCCAAACAGGCACCGGAGTGTGGTGACTAGAGGATTTTCACAGTAACTTCACTGCGTTGTTAACGTAAGTCAACTTGTGACACTGATAAATAAACTTCTAACAGAAGGTGCACCATTCAGCCCATTGGGTCTGCGTGGAGTTTTGTTTTGCGTGACTGGGTTACCAGTTTCCATTTTGCATTAATAGAGCTGAAGGAAACAGACAGGATGAACTCTTGATGGACTCGAAGAAGTGGGCAGCAATGAGAAAGAGGCTGCTGGTGGCGCGACATGGGGGGAAAGCTTGTGGACAGCATGGTGGCTCAGTGATTAGCACCGTTGCTTCACAGGGACCTGGGTTCAATTCCCGGCTTGGGTCACTGTTTATACAGAGTCTGCACGTTCTCCCCCCTGCATCTGCATGGTTTTAAGAACAAAATAGCATGGGAAACAGGCCCTTTGGCCCAACGAGCCTGCGCTGCCACCCCGATGTTCCCACCTCTACCCGTGATCCCTGTCAATGTTTATAGATCTATGGATTAAAGACCAAATTTGAGACAATTTAGGGAGAATTTGTTTTGCCAATTAGCCTAAGAGCACATCTTTGGGATGTGGGAGGAAACCGGAGCGCCCGGAGAAAACCCATGCAAGCACAGGGAGAATGCGCAAACTCCCACAGACACAGGCCCAAATCCATGTATCTGCACAGCACAGCGATAGTCACTGAGCTGTCGTGTTGCCCATCAAATGTCCAGGTCAAGCGTACACTAACGACGTGAAGCACTAGGATACTCTCGAAAAAAAAATCCAAGAGCAGCCCTCTCACGACCCATCGCGTGTATGCCCCTTGTTAGACAACAAGGTGGACCAAAGCACCTGTAGGATAAAAACTTTTCCTTCAGGTGCTCCGGTTTCCTCCCACAGTCTAAAGACATGCAGGGTTGACCTTGCTAAATTGACCCTTAATTTTTTTTATTTGTGGGACTGGTTGGCCAGGATTTATTGCCCATCCCTAGTTGCTAAGGGCAATTAATGTCAGCCACAATGCTGTGGCTCTGGAGTCACACGTAAACCAGAGTGTAAGGACGGCAGGTTTCCTTCCTGAAAGGACATGAGTTAAATCGGATGGATTTTTCCAGCATTCAACAATGGTTTCATGGTCATCAGTGGCTTCTTAGTTCCCAATATTTTTTATTGAATTCAAATTTCCCCCGCCTGGCATGGCAGGGTTCGAACCTGGGTCCCCCTTGGAATATTAGCTGAGTTTCTAGATTAATAGTCTAGCTATAATACCACTAGGTCATCACCTCCCCTTAGTGCCCAAAGAAATATGGATTGGCCATGCTAAATTGCCCCTTAGTGTCCACAGATGTGCGGGTTAGGTGGATTGGCCATGCTAAATTACCTCTTACCTTTGTGTGTAGGTTAGAATCTCAGAATCCCTCTAGTCAGAAAGAGGACTATTTGGCCCATCGAATCTGCACCAACCACAATCCCACCCAGGCCGTATCCCCAAAACCCCACATACTTACCTTGCTAATCCCTTGACAATTTAGGGGCAATTTAGCACGGTCAATCCAGCTAATCCGCACGTTTTTTGGACTGTGGGAGGAAACTGGAGCACCCAGAGATACAGGGAGAACATGCAGACTCCGCACTGACAGTGATCCAAATCAGGCATCTAACGTGTGTCCATGGTGACGTGAGGCAGCAGTGCTAACCCCTTGTTGCCACTGTGCCACCAAGGTGTAATGGGAAAATGGACCCAGAATGCCCCTTGCCCTGCAGAATTGTCATAAAACTCATTCTTCCTTCCTCAGTGGCCAGTGAGAAAAGTGAAGAGGGTAAGCAGGAGGACAAGCTGCCTTTGACAAAGGAGGAAATTGCAGAGACACGTAAGTAAATAAAGTAAAACTTTCCTTCCTCCCTTGGTGCCTCCACTTGTATCTGATTAGTGGACAAAGAGTCAGCCGGGGGGGTCCCAGACTCTTCTTGTACAGCTCTGCTCACATCAACCAGACTCACCCAGGATGGCCAGCTATATATGCAGCAACTGCGCAGTTACACCACTCTGTGAACGCTTAAGTCAAAGCAAAAAAACCTGCAAGGGCTGGAAATCTTTGAAGACCCACAATGCTGGAAACAATCAGCAGGTCTGGCAGCATGGGGTGGCACAGCAGTCAGCACTGTTCTCTCACAGCGCCAGGGACCTGGGTTCGATTCCCAGCTTGGGTCACTGTCTGTGTGGAGTTTGCGCATTCTCCCCGTATGGGTTTCGTAGACAACTACAGCACAAACAGGCGCTTTGGCCCACAAGTTGCACTGATCATACCCATACCTACTAGGCCATAGAACTATCTAACTCCCAATCCCGTTTAATCCCATGTACTCATCCAGAAGTCTTTTAAAAAAACTCCAGTGAGTTTGCTTCCACCACCACCGACCAGCATTCACTCACCACTGTCTGAGTGGAAAATCTTAGCCCTAACATCTCCTCTGTACTTGCCCCCAGCACCTTAAACCTGTGTCCTCTCATAGTGACCATTTTAGCTCAGAGAATCCCCCTATCTATTCCTCTCAACATTTTATAAACCTCTATCAGGTCGCCTCTCGACCTTCGTCTCTCCAGGGAGGAGAGACCTAGCTCCCTCAACGTATCTTCATAGGACATGCCTTCCAATCTAGGCAACATCCTTGTAAATCTCCTCTGCACCCTCTCAATAGCTTCCACATCCTTCCTGTAGTGAGGCGACCAGCACTGCACACAGTACTCCAAGTGGGGTTTGACAAAGGTCTTATAAAGCTGCAGCATCACCTCCTGACTCCTAAACTCAATCCCTCAATTAATGAAGGCCAGTACATCATACACCTTCTTGACCACATCCTCCACCTGCGAAGCCGATTTAAGAGTCCTATGGACCCGGACACCAAGATCCTTTTGCTCCTCGACACTGCTAAGACTCCTACCCTTGATATTGTACTCCTTCATCCTTTTGGTCCTGCTGAAATGGACCACTACGCATTTATCTGCGTTGAAGTCCATCTGCCACTTCTCTGCCCAGTCTTGCATCCTACCTACGTCTTGCTGCAAATTCTAACATCTCTCCAGACTACCCACACCACCAACCTTTGTATCGTTGGCGAACTTACTAACCCATCCTTCCACTTCCTCATTCAGGTCATTTATGAGAATGACAAGTAGCAAGGGTGCTAGAACAGATCCCTGGGGCACTCCACTGGTGACCCATGCACCTCTAGGTGCTCCAGTTTTCTCCCACAGTCCAAAGGTGCGCAGGTTAGGTGGATTGGCTGTGCTACTATGCTGCTTGTTTGGGAGGGCGGATGTGACAACCCTTAAACTCTTTCTCTTCCTGGTTAGTCACTTCCAGCGTCTCTCCGTCCCAGAAGAAGAAGAGAAAGAAGAAGAAACAACAATGGAAGATGGGTAAGTCACTTGTTTCTAAAGCTTGGATTTTGTTTGGTGCCTGAATCCTGTCACTAAGGTCCGTCACTCCTTTGAGAAAGGAGTCTGCGAACCACTTGAGATTCCATTCTCAAGCCAGTTGAGCACTGTGCCAGGTCCAAAGAGACACAGATTAGAGTGTGTCTCAAAGACAAAATGCTATTAAGGCTTGTGAATAATCTGCATATTATTGGACATATGAGAGTGGGACAGTGATTAGCACCGCTACCTCACAGCAATAGAGACCTGGGTTTGATTCCAGCCTTGGCTAAGTGTTGGAGTATGCATGTTCTCCGTATGTCTGTGTGGGTTTCCTCTGGGTTCTTCCCACATTCCAGAGATGTGAGGTTAGGGGGATTGGCCATGCTAAAAATTTCTCCTTAGTGTCCAAAGATGTTCAGGTTAGGTAGATTGGTCATGCTAAATTGCTCCTTAGTATCCAAAGATGTGTGGGTTAGGTGGATTGGCCATGTTAAATTGCTCCATAGTCTCAGGGGGAATCAGCAAGGTAAATACAGTTGGGGGAACAAGGCCCTGGTTGGATTGTTCTCGGTGCAGTTCTGATGGGCCGAATGACCTCCTTTGGTACTGTAGGAATTCTATTTTATGGCTAATCCACCTTACCTGCACATTTTTGGAGTGTGGGGGGAAACTCACTCAGACACGGGGAGAATGTGCAAACTCTACATAGACAGTGACCCAAGCCAGGTCTCTGGCACTGAGAGGCAGCAGTACTAATCAGTGTGCTACCACACCAATCCAGGTTGATAGACCGAACTAAATTGATCGTAGTGGCAGGGAATTAGCAGGGTTACAAGAATAAGGCTGGGTGGGATCGTGGTCAGTACAGGTTCAATGGGTCGAATGACCACCTTTGGCACTATAAAGATTCTACGATACTTGGTTAAACTTGTGATTTTTGCTTTTTGAATACATGTTGGTAATGTTGCAGCCTGTATAAGGTGCTGGCGAGGCCACACCTGGAGTACTGTGTACAGTTTTAAAGGTTATACTGGCACAGAAGCGGCTGTAGAGGAGATTCATTAGGTTGATTCCAGAGTTGAGAGGACTGGGTTATGAGGAGAGAGACTGAGTATTAGACTGAGGCTATACCCATTGGAATTCAGAAGAATGAGAGATCTTACAGAAACATTGAAGATTATGAAGGGAATAGATAAGATAGAACAGGGAGGGTCACCTTCCACTGGCAGCAGATGTGGAGATGTCGACGGTTGATTAGAGTAAGCACAGTAAAAAATCTCAACATTGGATTAAAGTCAACAGGTTTATTTGGTAGCACAAGCTTTCAGAGTGCTGCCCCTTCATCAGGAATTCTGTTCACAAACAGGCCATATAAAGATACAAACTCAATTTACAAAATAATGGTTGGAATGGGGGGGTCTTAACAGGTAATCAAGTCTTAAAGATACAGATAGTGTGAGTGGAGAGAGGGTTAAGCACAGGTTAAAGAGATGTGTCACAGTAAGATTTGGCAAGCCCGGGCAAGTCATGGGGGTTACAGGTTGTGTGACGTGAACCCAAGATCCCAGTTGAGGCCATTCTCGTGTGCAGAGCTTGGCTGTCGGTCTCTGCTCAGCGACTCTGAGTTGTGTGTCATGAAGGCCACCTTGGAGAACGCTTACCCGAAGATCAGAGGTTGAATACCCGTGACCGCTGAAGTGTTGCTCGGCAGGAAGGCAACACTCCTGATTGGTAATTGTTGAGTGGTGTTCGTTCATCCGTTGTCGTAGCGTCTCCATGGTCGTCATTTTGAACAATTAAAGAAATTAAGGGTTATGGTGAGCAGGAGGATAAGTGGAGCTGAGTCCACGAAAAGATCAGCCACAATCTTAAGATTTGGCTCAAGGGGTCAGATGTTTATCTAATGTTCCTATTTCTTGTGTTCTTATGTCTTTCATGGTCTCTATATTGGCTGTGTTCACCTGAGGGAGACTCTGGAAAATTTACAGTCACCGGGGTGACACAGTGGTTAGCACTGCTGCCTCACAGCAGCAGGCACCCAGGTTCAATTCCCGAGTGTGGTATCACTGTCTGTGTGGAGTTGCACATTGTCCCACCTGTTTGCGTGTGTTTCCTCCAGGTACTCTGGTTTTTCTCTGTAAAAGTGCGCTAGTTAGGGTGAATTGATTCAAATGGGCGTGGCACCAGAGGAATTCCATAGTTAAGTGCAGCGTTACTTGTGACAGCAATAAATTAACTTTAAACGTTCTTATTTCAAAAGGTGGCTTGACCGAGCAGATGGTCGAGGAGTGGTCACAAGTTGAGAAGGAGCAGCAGCCAAAGAATGAGGAACGTAAGTAGATTGAACCTTTTCTTTTGGGAATCACAAATTGTCTTTCTACTTGATCTCTTCCTCCCCATGGTGCGGTGGCCCATTAGCAAGAAGGCTAAGGTCCAAGGCTGTGCCAGTGTACTTCTGTACCAGGTCACTATGCCCTCTGTGGTCACACTATTAATGCCAGCCGTCACTAAACTCTCCATTGTCTTTCCCATAGCTGTTTTAAGTCAGCAAGGAGCAGAGGAGGAGGAGCAAGCTGCCTATCCAAGGAAGAAAAAGAAGCGAGCATTGGGTATGTCAAAGAGCAGAAAAATTATTTTCCCCTCTCCTGCCTGGCGGGCAAAGAAACGCGATATTGTGCCGATTGAAGGCTGCCATGTGGTCCCTTTTGACTGGCAACACCTTTGAAAGAGTCCACCTGATTTGAATCATAGAATCCCTCCAGGGCAGAAAGAGGTCATTCGGCCCATCAAGCCTGCACCAAGAGTTATCGTACCCAGGCCTTATCCCATGTTATTTAACCTGCTAGTCTCCCTGACACTAACGGGCAACTTATCATGGCCAATCCACCTAACCTGCACATCTTTGGACACTAAGGGACAATTTAACATGGCCAATTCATCTAACCTGCACATCTCTGGGCGCTAACGGGCAATTTAGCATGGCCAATCCACCTAACCTGCACATCTCCGGGTGCTAAGGGGCAATTTAACATGGCCAATCCATCCTAACCTGCGCATCTCCACCACTAACGGGCAATTTACCATGACCAATTCCCCTAACCTGCACATCTCTGGGCGCTAAGAGGCAATTTACCATGACTAATTCACCCTAACCTGCAGTAAGGGTGATATAAACTTGGCCAGATGTCACCCAAGTATCTTTGCTCATCTGTGTTTGGCAAATCAAATCGGTGGTGACATTCTGTACTGGTGATTTGGCACAGTCTGGTTCTGAGCACCATTGTTATTCCTTGGGGTGCAGGGATTGTCCATGGAGCAAAGATTAAATGGACTGGGCCTCTCACTCTTGGGAAATGAGAGGTGACCTCAGGCAGGCAAGCAAAATTCTTACAGGGTTCATCAGAGTAGATGTTTTGAAATTCAGCGCTTCTTTGGGTATGCCTGTGGATGCACGTATAGTCTGCAGGAGCAGTCCCATTCCCGACCCGTCCAGAACGTTTCCCTCACCGCTGCAGCTGTTAAATGTAGCCTCCATCAACTGGGAGTTGCTGGCATGTGTTCACCATCGCATTGAGGGAACTTCCAGATATCTCCCAGACCTGGAGAGAGTGCGCAGTGTTGGCAGAATTGCTGGTGACTGCTTAGCTTTGTGAGACAGCTGTCCCTGTCCTGTGAGTGTTTGATGCGGGACAGTGTAGAGGGAGCTTTACTCTGTATCTAACCCCGTGCTGTACCTGTCCTGGGAGTGTTTGATGCGGGACAGTGTAGAGGGAGCTTTACTCTGTATCTAACCCCGTGCTGTACCTGTCCTGGGAGTGTTTGATGGGGACAGTGTAGAGGGAGCTTTACTCTATATCTAACCCCGTGCTGTACCTTCCTGGAGTGTTTGATGGGGGACAGTGTAGAGGGAGCTTCACTCTGTATCTAACCCCATGCTGTACCTGTCCTGGGAGTGTTTGATGGGAGGACAGTGTAGAGGGAGCTTCACTCTGTATCTAACCCCGTGCTGTACCTGAGCTGGGAATCATTATTACAGACCCTGGGTACTAACATCTCATGAATATTCCATTTTGTGTGTCTCGTGTGAAGAACAAAATGTACTCGTAAATGAACGTATGAAATATTGTTTTTGCAGAGAAAAGGAAGGTCCTTTTGATGGAAAACCTTCCTGACCAGCTGGGCAAGAAATATCTGAAATCTGTGTTCAGTAATGCTGAAGGTATCCGCATGTGTCAAGATAGCCAACTTCAAAAGTGAGTGAAATAGTCCACTTGTCATCAACAACGTGCATTTATAGATCAGGTTGCACATGGTGTATTTTTGAAGCATTATTTTTATTGAAAGTAAAGTAAAAGTAAAGTTTATTTATTAGTGACAAGCAGGCTTTCATTAACACTACAATGAAGTTACTGTGAAATTCCCCTAGTCGCCCACACTCCGGCCCCTGTTCGGGTAACACCCAGGGAGAATTTAACATGGCTGATTCACCCTAACCAGCACGTCTGTGGGTGCACCCAGAGGAAATCCACGCAGGCACGGGGAGAGCGTGCAGACTCCATGCAGACAGTGACTCAAGGCCAGGAATCGAGCCCAGGTCCTTGGCGCTGTGAAGACGCGGAAGGACAGTGTAGCCACCGGATTGCAGCAGTACCAAAGCAGGCCATTCGGCCTCTCGAGCTGACTAATTGTGGAATAAGGATATCTGTCTCCGGATCTGGAGGGGAGGGAGCGGCGAGGATATCCGTCTCTGGATCCGGAGGGGAGGTGGATGGCAGGACAGTGAGGATATCCGTCTCCAGATCTGGAGGGGAGGGAGCGGCAAGGGTATCTGTCCCCAGATCGGGTTGGGGGGACAGGGCGGTGAGGGTATCCGTGCCCAGATCGAGGGGGAGGGTATCCCAGGATCGGGATTGGGAGCAGCAGAGTTTGCCCTGACCCCTACAAGTGATGTGAGGGATTTATTTTGCGCTCGGGGTGAGTTGATATCTAGGACACGCCGCCTGTCTGGGCGGTGGAAGCAAATCTTCAGAGAGTTGAGTACATGAGGGAGGAAGGTGGTACCATCATTGGACTGGTAATCCAGAGGCCCAAGATCTGGGAACATGGGTTCGAATCCTACTATGGCAGAATTTAAATTCGATAAATAAAATCTGGAACACAAAGTTGGTTTCAGTAAAGGTGACCATTGATTGGTTACAGAGGTTTACAGCTTGGAAACAGGCCCTTCTGCCCCACTTGTCCATGCCACCCTTTTTTTTTAACCACTAAGCTAGTCCCTATTGCCCGATTTTGGCCCACCTTACCCATATAAATGCTTTTTAAAAGACAAAATTGTACCTGCCTCTACTACTATCTCTGGCAGCTTGTTCCACACACCCTCTGTGTGAAAATATTATTTCACCTATCACCTTAAACCTATGCCCTCTAGTTTTAGGCGCTCCTACCTGACCCGGCTCAGGTCACAGACAGTGACCTGAGCCGGGAATCGAACCCAGGACGCTGGAGCTGTGAAGCAGCAGTGCTAACCCACTGTGCTACCGTACCGCCCTGGTTGATTCTTAACTGCCCCTCGGTTTAAGGGCATTGGGGGGATGGGTAGTAAAGGCTGTTCTGATAACGACGTCCCATAAAAGAATTAAAAGCAAAGCTGGTGGGGGAATTGGGGAAAAAGGAGATCGATAAACTTAGAGCCAGACTGACTGGCCCTCAGTTGTTTTGTGGTGTACGCCTAATCGCACCACGGGAGACTTGGGGGAAAGAGATTTCTCGTTGGCAAACTCCCTTGCTGCGGCTCATGACATAATTTCTGTTTTGCCCCAGGGTTGCTTACGTGCAATACAGGACGGTGAGCGAAGCCGACGAAGCATTGAAGGAATTCCGAGAGAAGGGTTTTCCGGGGCAGGTCACTCCAGTGGGTTCGATGACGGAGCAGAAAGTGAAGTCAGAATCTGAATCAGACAGTCCTGGTACGTACTGATGGATGGGGGCCCATCGTCGCGGACTTGGGTACAATGGAAACTCGGCTCTGAGAGTACTCAAAACTTAACAAGCTTTATTACTTGCTGACAAGGAGAGCACGCGTTCAGCGCAATGCACGGTTTGCTGTTCCGTTGATTCGTACAAACAATTAGCAGTTATCATACTTAAATATAGCAAATGAGAAATGAGCAACTTTCTAACCCTTCATTTGCCAACATAGTCCACCAATCGTAGCACAGCTTTTTTGCCCTTTCTTATCTGATAGAAAACCATCTCCTTCATTAAGCAAGATTTACTGGGATGCTACCGGGATTTGATGGTTTGAGTTATAAGCCCCTGGATAGACTGAGACCTTTATTCCCTTGGAGTGAGAAGGCTGAGGAGTGATCTTACAGAGATGTGTAAAATAATGAGGGGCACAGATCAGTTAGATATCTTCTCCCAAAGGTCAGGGAGTCTAAAACTAGAGGGCAAAGTTTTAGGCGAGAGGGGAGAGATACAAAAGGGTCCAGAGGGGCAATATTTTTCACACTGAGGGTGGTATCTGGAACGAGCTGCTAGAGGTAGTAGTAGAGTGGGTACAATTTTGTCCTTTCAGATAGTTACATGGGTACAGAGGGATATGGATCAAATGCGGGCAATTGGAACTCGCTTAGTGGTTTTAGAAAAAGAGGAGGGGTGGCATGGACAAGTTGGGCCGAAGGGCCTGTTTCCAAGCTGTACGATTCTATTAGCGTAACATGTCACCATCGGATCTTGTGGTTTTTTTTGTGTTTGTCATGGTAACTTCTCTCCCTTTCACCCTGAGGCCAAGGCTGGGAATCCAGTGTTTATGAAAACTGACACGTGGTTAAGATCAGTCTCTTCCCTGAACATGCAACCACTGACCTCAACAAGGCCGTGTCTCGGTGTTAAGTTTTTTTTCCCATTCTTGCTGACAGAGATGCCTGTTCTAGTTGGTGATTGCCTGCCACCCCTCCCGAGCGTGGGATTGCGAGAATATCCTGCAGTTTGAATCAGCCTGGGTAACACAGCACTGTCTTGTGGTAACTGAGAGGGGGAAACCTCTCTGAGGAAACTGAGAGTGGTTATTGTAGGAATCTCAAACAATAACAATATGTTAAAAGAAAAATCTCCCACAGCTGCTGGAATCTGGCCGGTCATTCAATTACGTAGAACATTACAGCACAGTACAGGCCCTTCGGCCCTCAATGTTGTGCCGAGCTACGTCCAACCCCAAGATCAAGCTATCCCACTCCCTATTGTTCTGGACTGCTCCATGTGCCTATCCAATAACTGCTTGAAAGTTCCCAAAGTGTCCGATTCCGCTATCACAGTAGGCAGTCGATTCCATACCCCAACCACTCTGAGTGAAGTATCTATCTCGGACATCCCTGCTGTATTTCCCACCATGAATCTTAAAAGTTATGCCCCCTAGTAACAGCTACGTCCACCTGAGGAAATACCACTCTATCTACCCCCCCCCTTCATCATCTTACAAACCTCCCTATGAAGTCGCCTCTCATCCTCCTCCTCTCCAAAGAGAAAAGCCCCAGCTCCCTCAACCTTTCCTCACAAGATCTACCCTCCAAACAAGGCAGCATCCTGTAAAATCTCCTCTGCACTCTTTCACATCCTCCTTACAGAGAGGTGACCAGAACTGACCGCAGTATTCCAAACATAGTCTCACCAACGTCTGGTACAGTTGCAAAACCCAGAGCTTTAACACCATGGAAACGGGCCCTTCAGCCCAAGGGCTGCCCATGCCAACCCTTTTTATAGCCACGAAGCTAATTCCAGTTGCTTGCGTTTGGCCCATGGCCTATTGGTCCTATTTCAAGCAGGGTGTGCACAGTGGTTAGCACTGCTGCCTCACAGGGACTAGGGTTTGATTCCCGACTTGGGTCACTGTCTATACGGAGTCTGCACCTTCTCACCTGTGAGTGCGTGGGTTTCCTCTGGGTGCTCCGATTTCCTCCCACACTCCAAAAGGTGTGCTGGTTATGGTGCTAAGTTCTCCCTCTGGCACCGGAGTGCAGGGGAGGATTTTCACAGCAACTGCGTTGCAGAGTTAATGTAAGCTGACTTGTGACACTGATAAATAAATAGTTATTTTTGTTTAATGTTTTGATCTCCACTAGCCTGTTCCCGCCCTTCCAGCACTGTTCAGATTCACTGCCCTAAATTAAGAGGAGGTCTCCCCTTTGTGGGGGACTCGACTTGGCACATGGTGAGAGAGCTGGTTTCGCTCACAGGTTGGGGTGGGTGAGCCTGGCCGGGCACTCTGGGGTTTCCTGTAGAAATTCCCATCCCTCCTAGTCCTGCCCTCCCTAACCACACCCAGTACCCTGGCTTCCGGAGGCAGTCTATGCTGGTCGTGCTGTGCTGTGCAGCTCTCAGTGGCACGCGCACTGGCACTCTAGTTGCCAAGACCCTTCCCCGCCTTTCCTGGCCCCTCAGCTGAGGTCTTGACCGAAACACAGCAGACAAAATGGGAAGGTCTTACTGGCTTTATTCTCTGGTTTCAGGTACCACCCCCTCCCTGTTCCTATGGGGCATGTCAAGCAACACAACAGTCGACACATTGAAATTGGCTTTTAAAGAGGCTCTGGATGCCCGGATATCAGATTTTGCCTCCAAAAGGTAAACACTCCTGACCTATCATCAACTGTCCTCATTGAATTGGTTTATTATTGTCACATGTATTGGAATACAGTGAAAAGTATTGTTTCTTGCGCACCATACAGACAAAGCATATTGTTCATAGAATACATAGGGGAGAAGGATTTGATTTATTATTGTCACATGTATTAAGAAAAGTATTGTTTCTTGCCTGCTATACAAAGTATACATGTATAGAGAAGGAAGGAAAGAGTACAGAGTGTAGTCTTACAGTCATAGTGAGAGTGTAGAGAAAGATCAACTAATACATCCATTCAAAAGTCTAACAGCAGCAGGGAAGAAGCTGTTCTTGAGTCGGATGGTACATGACCCCAGACTTTTGCATCTTTTTCCTGACGGAAGAAGGTGGAAGAGAGAATGTGTAGACTCCACAAAGATAATGACCAAAGTTGGTAACAAAGGCTGTTATCGAACCCATGTCCCTGGCACTGTGAGGCAGCCGTGCTAACCACTGTGTGATCCTCAAACCCCACCGCTCTCCACATCAGACACTCAACCCTAGATAACAAGACTCCGATGTACTAACTACAGCTCAGCCTTCAACACCATACTCACAGGAAACTCATGTCCAAACTCCGAAGCCTGGGCAACACAAGATGGTTACCTGGTACAAAATGTGGGGTCCTTGATTATGCCGGCTGCTTTTCCCGAGGCAATGGGAAGTGTAGACAGAGTCAATGGGTGGGAGGTAACTGATGGATTGGGCTACATTCACAAGGTTTTTTTGCTCCTTGTGGTTTTGGTCAGAGCAGGAGCCATACCAAGCTATGATATAACTAGGAAGGATATTTTCATGGTGCATCTGTAAAAGTTAGTGAGAGTCGTAGATGACTTGCCAAATTTCCTTAGTCTTCTGAGAAAGCAGTATTATGGGAACTCACCACTCGGAGTCAGATTTAAAGATTCAACATGCAGTTTATTGTACAAAGCTTTGGGAGAAGCGCTTGTCATTCCACAGCGCTCGCAGTCACCTTTTTGATTTTAAAAATGGCAGCTGAGTTTCTTTTATACATTTCAAAGTGTCGGCAAGTAAAGACATTAGTTATTATATCATTAGCCAATTAACGTCTCCCTCGCGGTGACTGACCTCATTAACAAAACTTATTGTGTCGGTTCCACTTTATCTTAAGCTAAGCTGATCACCTGGATCTCAAGGTCTGGTTTTTTTTTGTCTGTTCCGTAGTAATTAGACAATAACAGGATGTAGGTCAAAACTTAGTTCATTGTGCAATCTCTATGCCTAAGTCAGCACATTTTAATGTCTTTTCACAGTCCATTTTGTACCAGGTAACCATCTTGTGTTGCCCAGGCTTCGGAGTTTGGACATGAGTTTCCTGTGAGTATGGTGTTGAAGGCTGAGCTGTAGTTAGTACATCAGAGTCTTGTTATCTAGGGTTGAGTGTCTGATGTGGAGAGCGGTGGGGTTCGAGGATCACACAGTGGTTAGCACAGCTGCCTTACAGTGCCAGGGACATGGGTTCGATAACAGCCTTTGTTACCAACTTTGGTCATTATCTTTGTGGAGTCTACACATTCTCCCCCGTGTCTGTGTGGGTTTCCTCTGGGTGCTGTGGTTTTCCCCCATAGTCCAAAGACATGTGGATTAGGTGGATTGGCCACGCTACATCGACCCTTGGAGTCTAAAGATGTGTAGGTTAGGTGGATTGGCCATGCTACATCGCCCCTTGGGGTCCAAAAATGTGTCTGCTTGGGTTTCCTCCCACGTCTAAAAGACGTGCTGGTTAGATGCATGGACGCAGACAAGCATCGGAATGTGATGACTATGGGATTTTTCACAGTAACTTGATTGCAGTATTAATGTAAGTCTGCTCATGACACTAATAAATAAACATTGTGAGATTCTGACCAGTGAGGGAGCTCTGTGGAGGAGATTCTGCTGCGTCCCGCCCCCACTCATTTTGATGACACCTGGTAGAGAATCAGAGAATTTCTACAGTGCAAAAAGAGGCCATTCAGCTCATCGAGCCTATCCTCATAACCTCGTGTGTTTACTCTGCTAGCCCCCTGACGCTAAGGGTCAGTTTAGCACAGCCAATCCAGCTAATCTACATATTTTTCGGACTGTGGGTGCAGCTGGAGAAAACCCACACAGACAGTGACCCCAGGCCAGGAATTGAACCCAGGTCCGTGGCGCTGTGAGGCAGCAGCACTAACCACCACACCATCTCAGAACTAAACCTGGGCAAACACGGCAGGCAGTATCCTTGTAGAGTGATTAGAAACACTGATGCCTAACGTTGGGTATTGACGGAGTTGACCTGTTTGCTTTGTAGATTTGCAGTTGTTGACTTCAGGACGGCCGAGGAAGCTGTGAGAGCAAAGGTCACAGTGCAGCGCCAGAAAGTAGATGGGCAGAAATTGAACATCTACTTAACCAACTGTACACTGGGAAAGCAAGAAAGCGTGAGAAGCACCCATGAGACTTAATCGCAGAAGGTAGGCACCAGCGCACAGAGGGAGACAGACAAGTGACATAACTAATCAGCAGAGATAGTGATGGTGGATGGGGAGACTGAAACCCGAGACCCTTTCCCCCCCTGGCGCCCCACCCCTTCCGGTGTGCGCCCCCTCCCCTCGGAGCATGCTCTGTTTTCCCCCCTCCCTCCCCCAGCGCGTGCCAGCTCCTCTCCTGACGCGTGCCCCCTCCTGCGGCACGTAACCGCTCACCCTGGCATGCAACCCCTCCCCACTGGCGCACACCCCCTCCCCTCCCTCGCCCCTGCCCCTTGCCCTTCCCCCTGACACGCGCCCCCCATCCCCTCTCCTCCTCTCTCTCTCTCTCTCCCCCCCCCCCCCCCAGCGTGCGTGCCCCCCATCCTCTCTGTCCCCCTGGGTGCCTCCCCTCCTCCCCCCGCGCACCCCCTTCCTCTCCCTCCCCCGTCCCAGCCTGGTTCTGAACACTGGTTCTCCCCTTTGCAGAGAGTCTGTTTGAAAGTAATTTGAATGCCGTGTGGATTGTGGATGTCTTGTTGCTCAGTCCTTGTTCTGTTTCAGACAGACCTGAATCGAGGAGCTCCAGGACCCATGAGTAAAGGGGGAGAGCAAACGGCGAATGAACATGCGTCGGGTTTCCAAATACCCAACCCTCCAGATACCTTCGTGCTGTTCCCTGTCTTGTATATCGCTCTGCGTTGGCAGCCGGAATCCCCAATTTGTTTCATTCCAAGTTCAGCCCCGGATAATTAAGTTTTAAATTTGTATTTCTTTTTCTTTTTAATGTTTGTGTGCAGTCCAAATTTGCATTTTTCTGTTGAGCTCTCTGCTCTCGCCCTTTTTTAATGAGTGCTGTTTGCCAAACTGAGTAGCGTCCACGGAGGCCGGGGTGGTGAGGTGGGGGTAGCTTGTAGCTTACTCGGACCTCGGGGGTGAATGGGAGAGAGTGTTGCAAAAGACCATTGTGTCCCAACCTGGTCCTTGGAGTGCCAGCTTGCATGGGTCTGTGGGAAGATCTGCCTTGCTGAAGAGGCACCACAGAGGATTCCATCTGTAACCAATGGTTGGCACTGCTGCCTCAGCGCCAGGGACCTGGGTTCGATTCTAGCCTTGAGTCACTGTCCGCTCATTCTCTCCCCACCTCTGTGTCTGTGTGGGTTTCCTGTGAGTGCTCCTGTTTCCTCCCAGAGTTTGAAGGGTGTGCAGTTTGAGTGGAAAGTTCATGCTAAATTGCCCCTTCATGTCTAATGATGTGTAGGTTAGGTGGATTGGCCATGCTAAATTGTTCCTTAGTATCTAAAGATGTGTAGGTTAGGTGGATTGGCCATGCTAAATTGTCCCTTAGTGTCCGAAGTTGGGAGGGGCTTACCGGGTTAAATGCATGGGATTATGAAGATAGGGCCTAAGTGGGATTTAGCCAGTGTAGGCTCGATGCGCTGAATGGCCTCCTCCTGCACCTTGGGGATTCTGTAATAAAATGTTTTAATGAATCTGGCTTTCGCGTGTGGGCTGTGCTGCGGTACTGGGGGTCACTGAACAGAAGTCTATGAAGGAGTAGTGTGAAGTTGGTATTTCCAAAGGTGGAAGGGATATTAGTGAAAAGTCCTGCTCAGAAAATGAAATTCAGCACATCAGGTCCCTCTGCCAAGTACATGAGTGCGCAATCATCATAACTCAAATTTCTCCGGATAAATCTTCAACTAAAAATGTGAGAAAGACAGACAGCCCCCGTGTCTCGGGTGCTCCGGTTTCCTCCCACAGTCCGAAAGATGCATTGGCTGTGCTAAATTCTCAGTCAGTGTTACCCAAACAGGCACCGGAGTGTGGCGAACAGAAGGCTATTGTCACAGCGACTTTGTTGCAGTGTTGACTCGCGACACAGATAAAATAAACTCGAACCTAGTCAGGTACCCTGTGTGAGAAAGGCAGTGCAGTTGACAACACAGCACTCAGATAAAATTGCAGAGAATTTGGCAAATACTGAGCAGGTCTGGAGGTGTGTGTAAGAGGAGTGACAACCGGAAACATTCACAGTCTTTATCTGTGTCTCTCTGTCTTTCTGATTCCCTCTGCCACATATATTGCCCTGACACACTGAGCATTTGCACCCTCCCACATCTTTTATTTCAAAATTTCAATTTTAGATTTCACAGCCAAAGCTTGCAGCCCGAAACACAAGCTGAGGCCAATCATTGGAGAGTTTTATTGCTTTGACTGTGTGTCTTGGGTTAAATTAGTCAGAAGCCCCTGCAGCATTTGTAGCCTGTCGCGAATCCACATCAATTCGGTAGGTGGCAATTTTAAACCTTTATAAGATGGTGGTCTCCAGGCTGATGGAAATGCATTTTAACATTTGTTACATCCCCATGTTGAACATGGGAGGGCTTGGGATTAAGAGTCATTGAGCGCTAGCATCAAAAGCTTTATAATTGGAGATGTATTTTTGTGTGTCTATTCTGAAAATTGTGCAATCTGGATTAGAAATGCCTTTTTCGACCTGTTCATGGAGGTTTGATTAAAAAGTTGATAATGCATCTGTCTTTACTCTGTTCCTTTCCCAATGAGCGGTTGTGTGGCAAAATTAGCGGACACAGTGGCTTAGCAATGCTGTCTCTCAGCGCCAGGGAACCCAGGTTCGATTCCTGGCTTGTGGTCACTGCGCAGAGTCTGCACATTCTACTACCCCCACACCACCACCCCCCCCCCCCCCCCCCCCCCCACCCCCCGGCGTAGGTTTCTCCGGGTGTTACAGTTCTCCCACAGTCAGAAAGACGTGCTGGTTAGGATGTATCGGCCGTGCTAAATTCTCCATCAGTGTTACCCGAACGAGCGACAATGTGTGGCAATTAGAGGATTCTCAGAGTAACTTAACTACAGTGTTAATGTAATCATTAGATGTGACTAATAGATAAACTTTACTCCCCATGTCTGCCTGAGTTTCCTCCAGGTGCTCCAGTTTCCTCCCACGGTCCAAACTGTGCAAGTTACGGGGAATTTGCAAAATTTATGTGCAGGTTAGGTGGATTGGCCATGTTAAATTGCCCCTTAGTGTCCAAAGATGTGTAGGTTAGGTGGATTGGCCTTGCTAAATTGCCCCTTAGTGTCCAAAGATGTGCAGGTTAGATGGATTGGCCATGCTAAATTGCCCCTTAGTGTCGGATTTTACTACTTTCATTCTCAGTGCTGAATCCGGATGAACTGGGAATCTGCTTTCAGGCGCCCCCGTGCGCACACAGTCACAAGTCTGAATCGCGCTGTGGGCAGGGCTTAGCACACCCGAAGTGATCGGTGTCCTGAACTGCACATACGCAGTTAGAAGACAACTTGAAAAGGCTCACTGGTGTCATATCGTTTTCGGGCACAAAAAGCAGCCCAGGAGCAAAAAGTGTGAGTAAATGCTCCCACACACATCACTGTCCCCCTTACCTGCCCACCACCTCTGCTACCCAGACCGATCACGATTCCCCCACCCCCACCAAATGATCGACTGCAGAGTGACAGCAGACCCTCCCCCGTCCAGTACTTCCCCACAGCGGAGAAGCTATGACATCTTCTCCAGAGTCTTCAACACATCATTGATGAAGACAAACATCTCGCTAGGGCCATCCCCACGCCCCAACTTCTTGCCTCCAAACAACCTCCAACAGACCGTTGTTCGCAGCAAACTACCCAGCCTTCAGGAGAACAGTGACCTCAACACCACACAACCCTGCCACAGCAACTTCTGCAAGACATTGCTGGATCATCGACATGGATGACATCATTACACATGAGCACACCATCCATCAGGTACACGGTACATACTCTTGCAACGTTGTCTACCTGATACGCTGCAGGAAAGGATGTCCTGAAGCATAGTACATTGGGGAGACCATGCAGATGCTATAACAACAGATGAATGAACATCGCTTGACAATCACCAGGCAAGACTGTTCCCTTCCTGTTGGAGAACACTTCAGCAGTCACAGGCATTCAGTCTCTGATCTTCGGGTAAGCATTTTCCAAGGTGGCCTTCACAACGCACAACAGCACAGTCGCTGAGCAGAGACTGATAGCCAAGTTCCCACACATAAGGACAGCCTCAACTGGGATGGGTTCATTGTCACACTATCTGTAACCTCCTGAACTTGCAACATCTCACTTAGTATTCTGTCTGGAGACAACTCTTTAACCTGTACTTAATGCTATCTCCACTGACATTGTCTGCACCTTTAAGGCTTGAATAGCAGATTAGATGTAAAGACTCGCATTCCAATCAGTATTCTGCCTTTATACGCCCTCTGATCAGAACTTTCCACTCACCTGATGAACAAACAGCATTCCGAAAGCTAGTGGGTTTACCATCAAGTAAACTTGTTGGACTTCAACCTGGTGTTGTGAGACTTCTTACCCTCTCTCCCCCCACCAGAGATCCATCTGTCTCCCAATGAGCAATTGGCCCTCCTGCCCTGCCTACCAGAGATACATCTTACCTGCCTCCTTCCTACCCCTCTCCCCCAGAGGACAATCTGGCCTCACTGCTGCCCCACATTCCCCCCCACCCCATCTCTCCCAGAAAATGATGCATCACACTCCCCCCAGTTGCCCTCACTCATGTCCCCTGCCCCCTACCCTCCACCACCGCCCCTTCCAGAGGAACATCTGACCTTCCCCCACTCCACACCAAAATGATGTGCCCCGTCCGCCCCCTGTCGATATGAGTCAGGGAACCATTGGAAGCTCTGAGCTCACCTCTTCAGCAGCTGGAGCGCCCAATTCAGACTTTTATTCAGCAGGTTAATTTCGGCACTGTTCCCAGGACTCGGTAAAGTGACCATTTGCACAGAACGGATCGCGTTAAAGGCCTCACACCTGACTTTTATCATGTTTTCAGGTGTCATGCAATGGTAAAATAGAGCCCATTGTGTCCCAAGATGTGCAGGTTAGATGGATTGGCCATGCTAAATTGTCCCTTAATGTCCAAAGATACGTAGGTTAGGTGGATTGGCCATGCTAAATTGTCCCTTAATGTCCAAAGATGTGTAGGTTAGGGTGGATTGGCCATGCTAAATTGTCCCTTAGTGTCCAAAGATGTGTAGGTTAGGGTGGATTGGCCGTGCTAAATTGTCCCTTAGTGTCCAAAGATGTGCAGGTTAGGGTGGATTGGCCATGCTAAATTGTCCCTTAGTGTCCAAAGATGTGCAGGTTAGATGGATTGGCCATGCTAATTGTCCCTTAGTGTCCAAAGATGTGCAGGTTAGATGGATTGGCCGTGCTAAATTGTCCCTTAGTGGTCCAAAGATACGTAGTTAGTGGATTGACCATGCTAAATTGTCCCTTAATGTCCAAAGAGTGGCAGGTAGAATGGATTGGCCATGCTAAATGTCCCTTAAATAGAACATAGAACCTTACAGCACAGAACAGGCCCTTCGGCCTTCGATGTTGCGCCGACCAATATAAAAAGCAATGCCCCTCCAAACTAAACCATTCCCTTCTCTTCCATATACTTATCAACTAACCTCTTAAACGCCACCAAACTTGGCGCATCTACAACTGCTGCAGGCAGGGCATTCCACTCCCTAACCACCCTTTGGGTAAAGAACCTACCTCTGATATCCGTCCTATAACTATCACCCCTTAATTTAAAGCTGTGTCCCCTCGTGCTAGCTTTCTCCATCCTAGGAAAAAGGCTATCACTGTCCACCCTATCTAAACCTCTAATCATCTTATATGTTTCGATAAGGTCCCCTCTTAGCCGCCTCCTTTCTAACGAAAACAACCTCAAATCCCTCAGCCTCTCTTCATAAGACCTGCCCTCCATACCAGGCAACATCCTGGTAAACCTCCTCTGTACCCTCTCCAATGCCTCCACATCTTTCTTATAATGCGGGGACCAGAACTGCACACAATACTCCAAGTGCGGCCGCACTAGAGTTTTGTACAGTTGCAACATGACGTTGCGGCTCCGAAATTCAGTCCCCCTACCAATAAAAGCTAAGACTCCATATGCCTTCTTAACAACCTTCTCGACTTGACTGCCTACTTTCAGGGATCTATGCACATACACACCAAGATCCCTCTGTTCATCTAGACTACTAAGAATCCTACCATTAGCCCTATACTCTACACATTTATTATTTCTGCCATAGTGCATTACCTCACACTTTTCCACATTAAACTCCATTTGCCACCTCTCGGCCCAGCTCTGCAACTTGTCCAAGTCCCTCTGCAAACTATAACACCCCTCTTCACTATCTACCACTCCACCGACTTTAGTGTCATCTGCAAATTTACTAATCCATCCTTCAATACCCTCATCCAGATCATTTATAAAAATTACAAACAGCAGGGGCCCCAAAACAGACCCCTGAGGTACACCACTTGTCACCGAACTCCACGATGAATATCTCCCATCAACCACCACCCTCTGTCTTCTATCTGCTAGCCAATTCCTAACCCAATTAGCTAAATCACCCTCTATCCCATACATCTGCATTTTCTGCAGAAGTCTTCCATGGGCCACCTTATCAAACGCCTTACTAAAGTCCATATATACCACATCAACCGCCTTACCCCCATCCACCTCTTTAGTCACTTTTTCAAAAAACTCAATGAGGTTAGTAAGGCACGACCTACCCTTCACAAAACCATGCTGACTATCCCCAATCAATTCATTTCTCTCTAAATAACTATAAATCCTATCCCTAATAATTCTCTCCAATACTTTGCCCACAACAGAAGTAAGACTCACTGGCCTATAATTCCCTGGAAGGTCTCTCTTCCCCTTCTTGAACAATGGGACCACATTCGCTATCCTCCAGTCCTCCGGAACCACACCCGTAACCAACGACGACCTGAAGATCAGAGCCAGAGGCTCTGCAATCTCCTCTCCTGCCTCCCAGAGAATCCTAGGGTAAATCCCGTCCGGCCCAGGGGACTTATCCAACTTCAAACCCTCGAGAATATCTAGCACATCCTCCCTATCTACTTCGATACTTTCCAGTTTGCTACCCTGTACCTCAGTGTTCTCCATAACTACATTTACATCACCCTGCGTGAATACCGAAGAGAAATATTTATTCAGTACCTCTCCAATCTCTTCAGGCTCCACGCACAACTTCCCAAATGTTGGGCTGAAACCCTTCCCAAACATTGACCCTTCCCAAACCTAATGTCCAAAGATGTGTAGGTTAGGTGGATTGGCCATGCTAAATTGTCCCTTAATGTCCAAAGATGTGTAGGTTAGGGTGGATTGGCCGTGCTAAATTGTCCCTTAGTGTGGGGTGAGGGAACTAGCTAGTAAGTACATGGGGTTGTGGGGATAGTTCCTGAGTGGGATTGTGGTCGTTGCAGACACAATGGGCTGAATGGCCTTCTGCATTGTAGTGATTCTATAATATTACCCGTGAAAGGCTATTCAGCCCAGCTGAGAGATTGGGCGCAACACGCCACCTTTCTTTCACAGGGATGTAGGCATTGCCAGCTTTTGTTGCCCCTTCTTTATTGCCCTCGAACTAAGGGTCTCGCTCAACCATTTCGTAGGGGGAAGTTTTAAAAGTCATTGTGGTGATTCTGCAATCGAATGTAGGCCAGACCGAGTAAGACGGCAGATTTCCTTCCCTAAAGGAGGCACATTAGGCTGGCACAGTGGGTTAGCACTGCTGCCTTGCAGTGCCAGGGACCCATGTTCGATCCTGGCCTCAGGTCATTGTATGTGTGGGGTCTGCATGTTCTCCCTGTGTCTGTGCGGGTTTCCTCCAGATGCTGCAGTTTCCTCCCACAGTCTGAAAGACGTGCTGGTTAGGGTGCATTGGCCGTGCTAAATTCGGTGTTACCCGAACAGATGCCAGAGTGTGGCGACTAGGGGGATTTTCAGTGTTGTTGTGTAAGTCTTACTTGTGATTAACAAATAAACTTCTCTAACTTTACTTCACCCCACCTGTCTGCGTGGGTTTCCTCCGGAGGCTCCTGTTTCCTCCCACATTTCAAAGATGTGTAGGTTAGGTGGATTGGCCATGCTAAATTGCCCCTTGGTGTCGGGGGATTTGCAGGGTAAATGCATGGGGTTATGGAGATGGGGGCCTGAGTAGGGGGTTGTTGTCGGTGTAGACTCAATGGGCTGAATGGTCTCCTGCACTGCATGGATTCTGTGATGAGTGAAGCAAATGGGTTTTTATGACAACAGATGTTAGTTTCATGGTCACTGTTACTGGGCTAGCTTTCCAATTCCAGATTTTAACTAAGTGGTAGCCAGGGTGAGATTTGAACCCTTGTCTCCCAGAGCCTGGGCCCTCTGGATTACTAGTCCAGTGACACTATCTCTTCACCACAGTCCCTCATGAGGTGAGACGGAGGATCAGTCTTGTTGAATAAGAGGAGGTTTGAATGTCTCCCTCCTGCTCAATTCCTCCTCAGTTAGGAATATAGACCGGTAAATAACACACAAGCACTGGATTTAACAAATTTACAACAGAATACAATCCCGATAGGTGCAGGAGGAGGCATTGGCCTCACAGTTTACACTGACAGCAATCCTATCCAGGCCCTATCCCCACAACCCCCTGCTCATTCCCCCTGAGACTAAGGCAATTTAGCATAACCAATCTACCTAACCCCCACATCCTTGGACACTAAGTGGGAAATTACCATAGAAAATTACAGCACAAAAACAGGCCTTTTGGCCCTTCTTATCTGTTCCGAGCCATTTTCTGCCTAGTCCCACTGCCCTGCACTTGAACCATATCCCTCCACACCCTTCTCATCCATGAACCCATCTAAGTTTTTCTTCAACGTTAAAAGTGATCCTGCATTTACCACTTTATCCGGCAGCTCATTCCATACTCCCACCACTCTCTGCGTGAAGAATCCCCTTTTAATATTTTCTTTAAACTTTTCTCCTTAACCTGTGTCCTCTGGTATTTTTTTCTCCCCTACCCTCAGTGAAAAAAGCCTGCTTGCATTCGTTCTATCTATACCCATCAAAATCTTATATATCTCTATCAAATCTCCCCTCATTCTTCTATGCTCCAGGGAATAAAGTCCGAACCCATTCAATCTCTCTCTGTAACTCAGCTTCTCAAGTCCCGGAAACGTCCTTGTGAACCTTCTTTGCACACTTTCAACCTTATTTACATCCTTCCTGTTACCAGGTGACCAAAACTGTACACAATACTCTGAATTTGGCCTCACCAGTGCTTTAATCAACTTTACCATAACACTCCAACTTTTATATTCGCTACTCCGATTTATAAAGGCCAATGTACTAAAAGCACTCTTTACGACTCTATCCACCTGTGATGTCGCTTTTAGGGAATTCTGTACCTGTATTCCCAGATCCCTCTGTTCAACTGCACTCTTCAGAGTCCTACCGTTTACCCTGTCGGTTCTACTTTGGTTTGTCCTTCCAAAGTGCAATACCTCACACTTGTCTGCATTAAATTCCATTTGCCATTTTTCAGCCCATTTTTCTAGTTGATCCAAATCCCTCTGCAAGCTTTGAAAACCTTCCTCACTGTCCACTACACCTCTAATCTTTGGATCATCAGCAAATTTGCTGATCCAGTTTGCCACATTATCATCCAGATCATTGATATAGATGACAAACAACAATGGACCCAACACTGATCCCTGCAGCACGCTACTAGTCACAGGCCTCCACTCAGAGAAGCAATCCTCCCAACCACTCTCTGGCTTCTATTGAGCCAGCGTCTAATCCAATTTACTACCTCCCCATGTATACCTTTCGACTGAACCTTCCTAATTAACCTCCCGTGAGGGACCTTGTCAAAGATCTTGCTGAAATCCAGATAGTCAACATCCACCGCCTTCATCCACTTTCCTACCTGTTTGCCCTATTTCCATAGATTCCATGCCCATTTCCTCAGGATATAAAAATGCAAAAAACCTATTTAGTATCTCCCCGACACACCTATAGAAGCTCTTCGGATTTGCCTTCACTCTGTCTGCCAAAGCAACCTCACGTCTTTTAGCACTCCTGATTTCCCTCTTAAGTAGCTTCTTGTGCATCTGATCTGTTCCTTGCTGCCTGTAAATTTCATACACCTCTCTCTTCCTCTTAATCAGTGTTACAGTCTCCCTCAAGAAACAAGGTTCCTTATTCCTATTTACTTTGCCTTTAATTCTGATTGGCGTAGCTAATCCACCTAACCTACATATCTTTGAACACTAAGAGGCGCTGGTGCCTCACTGCCAGAGACCCATGTTCGATTCCAGCCTTGAATAGTTGTGTGGAGTTTCATCGTGTTAAATTGCCCCGTAATGTCAGGGCGATTAGCAAGGTAAATGCTTGGGGGGGTGGGGGGGGGGGGGTTTACAAAGATGGGGCCTGGATGGAATTGTTATCAGTGCAGACGCAATGGACTTTCTGTACTGTAGAGATTCTGATTCCAAATAAATAGCACCAGAAATTCTTCAGTCCCTTGACCCACCGTCCACACTCTTCCCCCCCCCCCCCCCGCCTCCCCTCAATCAAATGGCATTAAAGGTGGAAGAACATAAAGGCTAGTTAGTGGAATACTGATCTTGAATTCCAGCACAATGCTTCCCAAACCTTTCCCCGCAATGACCCCATTGGTGTGAGCAGCTGGAAAGGAGAGGAAGAAGGGTTAGAACATAGAAAACTTACAGCACAAACACACCCTTCGGCCCACAAGTTGCGTCGAGCATGTCCCCGCCTACTAGGCTTATCTATAACCCCCTCTATCTTATTAAGTCTCTTGTACTTATCCAAAAGTCTCTTAAAAGACCCTATCAAATCTGCCTCCACCACCACTGCCAGCAGCCGATTCCACTCACCCACCACCCTCTGCTCACCCCTGACATCTCCTCTGTACCTGCTCCCCAGCACCTTAAACCTGAGTGCTCTTGTGGCAGCCATTTCAGCCCTGGGAAAAAGCCTCTGAGAATCCACCCGATCTATACCTCTCAATATCTTATACACATCTATCAGGTCACCTCCTCATCCTTCGTCTCTCCAAGGAGAAAAGACAGAGCTCTCTCGACCTATTCTCGTAAGGCATGCCACCCAATCCAGGCAACATCCTTGTGAATCTCCTCTGCACCCTTTCAATTGAGTGTGGTCCAATGGTTTGATCTGCTGAAACAGTCCACGTTCAAATGCAAAAAACCCAGACAATATCCAGACTTGGGGTTCGCAAGTGGCAAATAACATTGGCGTCACCCAAATGCCAGGCAATGACCATCACCGATAAGAGACACTCTAACCACCACTTCTTGCCATTCAGTGGTGTAACCATCACATCCTCGGGGTTATCATTGACCAGAAACTCAACTGGACCCACCACCCAAACACAGCAGCTACAAGAGCAGGCCAAAGGTGAGGAATAGTGTGGTGAGTAATTTGCCCAAAGTCTGTCCATCATCTACAAGGTCACAAGTCAGGAGTGTGATGGAATATTCCCCACTTGCCTGGATGGGGGCAGCTCCAACAATATTCAAGAACCTCGCCACCATCTAGGACAAAGTAGGCATAGACATCCACGCCCTCCACCACCAACACTCAGTAGCAGCCGTGTGTACCATCTACAAGATGCACTGCAGCAACTCACCAAAAATCTTTAGCACCTTCCAAACTCACGGCTACTTCCATCTAAAAGGAGAAGGGCAGCAGATACCTGGGGAACACCATCACTTGCAAGTTCCCCTCCAAGCCACTCACTGCTAGACTTGGAAATATATCGGCCATTCATTCATAGTCGTTGGGTCAAAATCCTGGAATTCCCTCCTTAATGGCACTGTGGGTCAACACCTCCCCCCGCCCCACTCCCCCAGAAGCTAGACTCCAGTGACTCAAGAAGGCAGCTCACCATCACCTTCTCAAGGGGCAACTAGGGATGGGCAATAAGTGCTGGCCCAGCCAGCGACACCCCATCCTGTGAATTAATTTAAAAAGTACTCTGACGGAAGAATTCTGCCAATGCATGGATACTGGAGCCATTGGTGCCTATCCCAGGCCAGTTTGACAGATTTTGATACATCTCCAAATAAGCATCCAGCAAATCTGATAGAAATTGTGACCCAGGGTTTGGAAAGCCCTGATTTAGAGGGCAAGAATACAAAGGGGTAGAAATCATCTTGAGTTATATAAAGACCTGGAAGGTCCACACTGGGAATCATCACAGGATCCTTATCGTGCAGAAGGAGACCATTCAGCCCGTTGAGTTTGCACAACTCGTAACTCCACACATTTGCCATACTAATCCCACTAACCTGCACATCTTTGGACACTAAGGCAATTTAGTATAGTCAATCCATCTGACTATACATCTTTGGACACTAAGGGACAATTTAGCATGGCTAATCCAGCTAAGCTACGTACCTTTGGATACTAAGGGGCAATTTAGCATAGCCAGTCAACCTAACTTACACGTTGGGATACAAAGTATTGCTTCTTGCATCTTATAGACACCTTTTCCCAAGGCAGCAGGAAGCATAGACAGAGTCAATGGTCAAGTAGAAAAGGTCGAGAGCTTCATATTTTTAGGTGTTCCAGAACACCTTAGTCTTTCTCAGAAGACTAAGGAAATTTGGCATGTCAACTATGACTCTCACCAACTTTTACAGATGCACCATAGAAAACATTCTTTCTGGTTGTATCACAGCTTGGTATGGGGCTCCTGCTCTGCTTAAGACCCCAAGGAGCAACAAAAGATCATAAATGTAGCCCAATCCATCACACAAACCAGCCTCCCAGCCATTGACTTTATCTACACTTCCCGCTGCCTTGGGAAAAGCAGCCAGCATAATTAAAGATCCCTACACACCCCGGACGTTCTCTCTTCCACCTTCTTCCGTCGGGAAAAAGATACAAAAGTCTGAGGTCACGTACCAACTGACTCAAGAACAGCTTCTTCCCTGCTGCTGTCAGACTTTTGAATGGACCTACCTCGCATTAAGTTTCTCTACATCCAGCTATGACTGTAACACTACATTCTGCACCCCTTCCTTCTTTATGAATGGCATGCTTTGTCTGTATACTACTCAGGAAACAATAGATATCACTGTATCTCAATACATGTGACAATAATAAATCAAATGCTTCTCCCCTATGTACTCGACAAATGATATACTTTGTATAGCGTGCAAGAAATACTTTTCACTATGTTAATACATGTGACAATAATAAATCAAATCGAACAGGCTTGAGGGGCTGAATGGCCTCCTCCTGTTTCTAGAGTATAAATCTCCTGCTCTTCCAACCTTAAATGGACCAACTTGCACTTGATTTAAGTTTGTAGATGATGCGATCTCTACCCCCGAACAGGTGCCGGATTGGGGGAATTTCACAGTAACTTGATTGCAGTGTTAATGTAAGCCTCACTTGTGACTAATAAATCAGCTTTTAAGACTTTTAAAAGTATATGTCTGGCTCCCTCTTTAAAGAAAGGGTCAGGACTGTCGACAAGGTGTTCCAAAAGTTGGGAACTCTCCGAGAAAAGGTGAACGACTCTTAGCAGCCTGTGACAGCTCGAATAAACTAGACTCATCGCAAGGAAACCGGCAGCAGACAAAGATCAGGCCAGAAATCCAAGCACGGCAAGGTGACACAAAAACTGACAAAGAAATTGGCCTAAAAGCAAGGTAAGGCTGGGATTACCTCAATCTAAAATAGCCTGCCTGGAGACAGGCCCTTTGCAAGATTTGACCTTAGACAATTGAAACACAAAGATACCCCAGGACATGTCAGCATGTGTAAAAGGACAGTTATACATTTCCTGAGGAACAGATTACCACCATATTCACATTACAGACACAGTGAAACAAAAGATTCCATGCATATAAGACACTAAACATCCAGCACCACAAACACAATGGGTCCACCATCGAAACTCATTCACACCAATCAAAATCCTTCAACAATGATGTGAGACTGATCAGACCCCAGTACTGAGGGGCCAGATCCTTGGAGAATTCTGGAAGGCAACCAGACAGGTATAAGAAACATCAGCGTTCAAGAGTAAACCACCTCTCCAGTTCCCCTAGAAAAGAACGTAGCAGCTACGATCAAAATGAATGGCGGAGCAGACTCGAAGGGATTCTACAGGGTAGGGGAGGAGGGATCAGGATATTGAATTTGATGATCAACCATGAGTGGCACAACGGTTAGCACTGCTAGGAGACTGCATGTTCTCCCCATGTCTGCGTGGGTTTTCTCCGAGTGCTCTGGTTTCCTCCCATAGTGGCACGATGGTTAGCACTGCTGCCTCACAGCACGGGACACGGCGGACAGAGTACCCTTCGTCATCCAGTACTTCCCCGGAGAGGAGAAGCTACAACATCTTCTTTGGAGCCTTTGACATGTCATTGATGATGATGAAGAACATCTCCACATCCCCACTTCTTGCCTTCAGACACCCGCACAACCTCAAACAGTTCGCAGCAAACTAGCCAGCCTTCAGGAGAACAGTGACCCCAATACCTCCGGACGACAGACAGAGAGAGAGACAGACTTATGGGTGCAACGTACTGATGGGATCATAGGGATCGAAGTAGTGTAAAATTTCTAAATGATCAATTAGGTAGAGAGAGAAAGAGAGAGACGGTGAGAAAGAGAGACGGAGAGAGAAAGAGAGAGATGGACTTGTGGGTGCAATGTATTGATAGGATCACAGGGATTGGGGGTAGTAATATGAAGGATTAATTAGCAGTGGGAGAGAAAAAGATAGAGAAAGCAAGATAGAGAGGGAGAGAGAACAGTTAAAGCTGTGAAACTCAAGTCTTATACTGTTTGGAATAAAGTTGCATCTTGATTGGTTTGTGTGCATATCACTTTGATAAGTGCAGAGGTGTTTGAGTAAAATCCATTTAACTCAGCACTGATTGAGCAAGTCTGCAAAATGTTAAAAATACCCCGCACAATACTGCAGAACATCGAGGCAGCTGAAGGGAACCAGCTGATTCTACAAAACCTTTGGAAACGTGTACACAGGTACTGGGTGTAGACTTTTAAAGTATCAAAGTTCTCCCGTGCTGCTCTGCAAAACGTCCTCAACATACAGCAATTAAACTCTGAATGACCCCGGGGCTAAGTATTTACAGCTTTATGACATTACGCAGGGTTGTTTAAAAATTAGCAAATCTTTATTCATTTGTGGGAAATGGGCGTCGCTGGCTGGCCAGCATTTATTGCCCATCCCTAGTTGCTCTGGAATCACATGTACCTTCAACTTTATTTATTAGTGTCAGCTTACATTAACACTGCAATGAAGCTACTGTGAAAATCCCCTAGTCGCCACACTCTGGCACCTGTTTGGGTAACGCTGAGGGAAAATTTAGCCAATGCGCCTTAACTAGCACATCTTTCAGACTGTGTGAGGAAACTGGAGCACCCGGAGGAAACCCAGGCAGGCACAGGGAGAATGTGTAGACTCCGCACAGACAGTGACCCAAGCCGGGAATCGAACCCAGGTTCCCGTTGCTTGACACCATATCAACCGCAGAAAGTACTTTTTGTACAATTTCAAGAAGAAATTAGGTATAGCTCTTGGGGTAAAAGATGTCATGGTGGTTAGCATTGCTGCTCCCCCCCTGCTAGGAAGCTGGGTTCGATTCCCAGCTTGGCTCACTGGAATCTGCATGTTCTCCCCATGTCTGCGTGGGTTTCCTCCAAGTGCTCTGGTTTCCTCCCACAGTCCAAAAGTCGTGCTGGTTAAGGCACATTGGCTAAATTCTCCCTCAGTGTTACCCCGAGCAGGTGCCGGAGTGTGGTGACTAGGGGATTTTCACAGTAACTTCATTGCAGTGTTAATGTAAGCTTGCTTGTGACTCTAATAAAATAAACTTTAAGCTTGTAGCTGTTGGGAGCTAAAGAGATCAAGGGATGTGGCGGGGGGGAGGGGAACAAGGATGTGGAACTCGATAATCAGCTATGATCAAAATGAGTGGCAGAGCAGAGTCGAAGGGGTTCTACAGGGTAGGGGAGGAGGGATCAAGGTATTGAATTTGATGATCAACCAAGAGTGACACAATGGTTAGCACTGCTGCTCCCCCCGTGCTAGGAGTCTGCATGTTCTCCCCATGTCTGCATGGGTTTTCTCCGGGTGCTCTGGTTTCCTCCCATAATGGCACGATGGTTAGCACTGCTGCCTCACAGCACGGGACACGGCGGACAGAGTACCCTTCGTCAGCCAGTACTTCCCCGGAGCGGAGAAGCTACGCCATCTTCTCCGAAGCTTTCATCATGTCATTGATGATGATGAACATCTCACCAGGGCCATCCCTGCTTCTTGCCTTCAGACACCCGCGCAACCTCAAACAGACCATTGTTCGCAGCAAACTCCCCAGCCTTCAGGAGAACAGTGACCACAACACCACACAACCCTGCCACGGCAGCCTCTGCAAGATCATTGACACTGATACCATCACCTCATGTGAGAACGCCATCCACCAGATACACGTACGTACTCCCCATGACTTGACCAACGTTGTCTACCTGATAAGCTGCAGGAAAGGATGTCCCGAGGCATGGTACATTGGGGAAACCATACAAACACTACAGATGAATAAACACCGCTCGACAATCACCAGGCAAGAATGTTCTCTTCCTGTTGAGGAACACTTTCAGCGGTCATGAGCAATCGGCCTCTGACCTTTGGGTAAGCATTTCCCAAGGCGGCCTTCACAACTCACAACAGCGCCGAGCCGCTGAGCAGAGACTGATAGCCAAGTTCCGCACATGTGAGGACAGTCTCAACGCAATCTTGGGTTCATGTCACACAATCTGTTACCCCAACGACTTGCCTGGGCTTGCAAAATCTCACTAACTGTCCTGTCTGGAGACAATACACATTTCTTTAACCTGTGCTTAACCCTCTCTCCGCTCACACATGTCTGTACCTTGAAGAGTTGATAATCTGTTAAGATTCACATTCCAATCATTATTTTGTAAATTGATTTTGTGTCTTATATGCCCTGTTTGTGAACAGAATTTCCATTCGCCTGATGAAGGAGCAGCGCTCTGAAAGCTTGTGCCTTTTGCTACCAAATAAACTTGTTGGACTTTACCTGGTGTTGTGAGACTTCTTACTGTGTCTCACAGCACCAGAGACCTGGGTTTGAATCCCGGTTTGGGTCACTGACTTTGTGGAGTTTGCATGTTCTCCCCGTGTCTGCGTGGGTTTCCTCTAGGTGCTGTGGTTTCCTCCCACAGTCCAAACATGTGTGAGTTAGAGGGATTGGCGATGCTAAATTAACCCTCACTATCAGGGAGATTAGGAGGGTAAATTTGTGGGGTTATGGGTATAGCGCCTGGGTGGGATTGTGGTGGGTGCAGACTCGATGGGCCAAATGGCCTCCTTTTACACTGGAGGGATTCTTTGACAAAATGAATCAGGGGGAGATACAAAAGTCTGAGGTCACGTACCAACCGACTCAAGAACAGCTTCTTCCCTGCTGCCATCAGACTTTTGAGTAGACGTACCTCGCATTAAGTTGATTTTTCTCTGCACCCTAGCTATGACTGTAACACTACATTCTGCACCCTCTCCTTTCCTTCTCTATGAATGGTATGCTTTGTCTGTATAGCGCACAAGAAACAATACTTTTCACTGTGTCCCAATACATGTGACAATAATAAATCAACTCAAATCCTTCTCCCCTATGTACTCTATGAACAGTATGCTCTGTTTGTATAGTGCACCAGAAACAATACTTTTCACTGTGTCCCAATACATGTGACAATAATAAATCAAATCCTTCTCCCCTGCGTACTCTATGAACGGTATGCTTTGTATAGTGCACCAGAAACAATACTCTTCAGTGTCCCAACACATGTGACAATAATAAATCAAATCCTTCTCCCCTATGTACTCTATGAATAGTATGCTTTGTTGGTATAGTGTGCAAGGAACAATACTTTTCACTGTGTCCCAATAAATGTGACAATAATAAATCAAATCAAATCTTTCCCCCTGTACTCTATGAACAGTATGCTCTGTTTGTATAGTGCACCAGAAACAATACTTTTCACTGTGTCCCAATACATGTGACAATAATAAATCAAATCCTTCTCCCCTATGTACTCTATGAACAGTATGCTCTGTTTGTACAGTGCACCAGAAACAATGCTTTTCACTGTGTCCCCAATAAATGTGACAATAATAAATCAAATCCTTCTCCCCTATGTACTCTATGAACAGTATGCTCTGTTTGTACAGTGCACCAGAAACAATACTTTTCAGTGTCCCAATAAATGTGACAATAATAAATCAAATCCTTCTCCCCTATGTACTCTATGAACAGTATGCTCTGTTTGTACAGTGCACCAGAAACAATACTTTTCACTGTCTCCCCAATAAATGTGACAATAATAAATCAAATCCTTCTCCCCTATGTACTCTATGAACAGTATGCTCTGTTTGTACAGTGCACCAGAAACAATACTTTTCACTGTGTCCCCAATAAATGTGACAATAATAAATCAAATCCTTCTCCCCTGTGTACTCTATGAACAGTATGCTCTGTTTGTACAGTGCACCAGAAACAATGCTTTTCACTGTCTCCCCAATACGTTTTTGGCAATAACAAATCAGGCCAAATCAGGGCCGAATGGCCTGCTCCTGCTCTGTGAAATTGCCCTCAGTGCAAATGGGAGGGACAAGTCCTGCCTTTTGTCAGAAGAGGAGGGGAGAGGCTGTGCATGAAGGCAGCAGGCTTTTTGCAGATGAGATTTTTTTTTGAGGACAGAACACGCTTGTCTTGTTTCGGATGAAGGTAGCACTCACTCCTCCCCTTCCTTTCTTTTTGTGGGGGGGGGAAATGAGGAGTCGGTGACAAGATTCCCGGGACTGGGAGGGGTTAGAGAGGGGGAATGAAGACCAACCACAGCGAGGGAAAAATCACATGGGTTTGGGGGTGTTATTATCTGATGATGCTAAATTGCGGGGAGAGGCAGGTTGCACTGAGGATGGAAGTGTAGCAATATTTGTTTCCCTGGCTGCTGGTATCTGTGATATTGATACACTCCTGTGTCACTTTCAGCATCAAGGAAATCCCCTCTCTCTCTCTCTCTGGCCCTTTTGGAAGGGGGGTTCCCCCTCTATCTCTCTCTTTCCCCACCATGTCCAGTGAGACCTCTCCCCTCCTCAATTACCGCCTCTACAATGTGGCCGGGGGTTTTGCTGAGCCCTGCGCCGTCCCGCACGACGAGGAGTTGCTGGCCGCCTCCAGCTCCGGCTCCCAGCCCGACGACAGCAGGAAGCTGGGCACCTTCTTCGGGGTGGTGGTCCCCACCGTGCTCTCCATGTTCAGCATCGTGATCTTCATGCGAGTGGGTGAGTGGCCGGGCCATTTTTAAAAAAAAATACTCCCCCTTTTGCTTCCCCCCCCCCCACACACACACACACATAGCAGCCAGTAAATTTAATATTATTCTAATTCTTAACCCCTCTTTGCCAGCCGGAAATATGCTGTAGGGGTTAACTGTCTGAAGTTTGCCCTGATAGTCTGATATTTGCTGTGTGTGTATATGAGACTGGGTCTTACATTTTTTACCCCAAGCTGTGTTAGGGTCTCTGTCTGATATTTACACTCAGATTGGGTCTATCATTTGTCCCGTGCTGTGTGTGATAGACACTGGGGGTATAACAGTGACATTTGCCCCATGCTGTGTGTGTAATAGACATTGGGGTATAATAGTGACATTTGCCCCATGCTCTGTGTCTGTGTGAGGGTCTCTGTCTGATATTTACCTTGAGAGAGACTGGGGTTTAAGTCAGAATTTGCCCCACTGTGTGTGGGACATTTGCCCCATGCTGTGTATGTGAGAGAGAAGGTCCCAGTCTGATATTTAACCGTTAGACTGGGTCTGACGGTTTCCCTGTGTGTGGTGTGTGAGACATGGGTCTTGCAGTCTGAGAATTGCCTCATATTGTATATTAGAGAGACTGGGATGTCACAGTCTGATATTTGCCCTCTGAGAGAGACTGGGTCTGATATTTGTCCTGTGTGTGACTGGGGTCTCAGTCTGACATTTGCTCTATGTGGTGTGTGAGAGACTGGGGTCTTGCAGACTGATATTTGCCCCCTGTTATGTGTGAGGAAACATGGGGGGGGGGGGGGGGGGGGTGGTGGTCTCAGTCTGACACTTGTCCCCATGTGTGGTGTGTGACACTAGGGTCTCAGTCTGACAATTGCCTCAAGCTGTGTGTGACACTGCATCTGACTCTGCCCCATATTATGTGTGTGAGATGTGGGATCTTTCTGACAATTGCTCTATGCTGTGTGAGAGTTGTGGGATCTTGGTCTGACAATTGCCCCATGTTGTGAGAGAAATGGGGTCTCAGTCTGAAATGAGAACAGAAATTCTCAGCAGGCCTGTTAGCATCTGCAGGGGGAAGAGAAACACAAGTTCAGGTTTGAGTTCTCTTAGAAATAGAGTGGGGGAAAATGAATATTAAACTGTGAGCAGTCACAGCAACACCTTTAATGCAGCAGATGATTTGGAGGGTAGCAATTTGTATTAATGTGCGGGATGGTTTTTAAAGGGTTTAGGATGGAGGGGCAGTGTCACTGTCTAAAGTTGATTTGAATGTTGTGTTTCATTGGAACACTGCAGCAAGCCAAGGGCATTGCTTTGCTATTTATTGCAAGGTTACATTTTTTATTTTTACCTACCTGAGGTTCCCTTCCAAATACTGGCAATTAAACTACTGCATTGAAATGCAGCAGTTTAACACTGCCTTTTTTGGATACACAAGGTTTACTTGCAATGGAAGCTATAATGTTGACTCAGGTGACAAATAATCCTTTATTTGTGGGACATGGGTGTTGCTGGCTGGGCCAGCATTTATTGCCCATCCCTAATTGCCCTTGGAGGGTGGTTGAGAGCCAACCACATTGGCTGTGGCTCCAGAGTCACATGTAGGCCAGACCGGGGTAAGGATGGCAGATTTCCTGAAGGAACCAAATGGGTTTTCCTGACAATGGGTCATCAGTAGATTCTTAATTCCAGATTTATTTAATATTGAATTCAAATACCACCATCTGTCGTGGTGGGATTCGAACCCGGTTTCCCCCAGAACATTAGCTGAGGATTAATAGTCTAGTGATAATACCACTAGGCCATTGTCTGCCCAATGGCTGTGTTTGTGTTGCTTGTATTCTCTCTCTTTTTTCTCCCCCCCCCCGCCCCCCCTCCCCGAGTGTCAGGAAGGCAGTAATAGGGCTGTGGGTCGAATTGGGCTTTTCGACCCACAGAAGATGTCAGTTCATTGCAATTTGATCAGGTCTGTTGCTTTGAGGCTGAGGTAAAGATTGAGAATGTTAGCCTTCAGCTGCTTTGTATCTCCCCCTCTGGAACTGCTGAACCTTGATACTTAACACCATTGAGTTGGTTTATTAATGTTGCAAATAGTCCACGTTAACACTGCAATGAAGTTACTGTGAAAATCCCCTGGTCACTGCACTCTGGTGCCTGTTTGGCTAAATTCTCCTTCAGTGGATGGTATGGTGGCACTGCTGCCTCACAGTGCCAGGGACCTGCTCAGCCCACCAGGGTGGGAATTGAACCCACAACCTTAAGTCTGCTTTTCATCAATGGGAGGTAGAGTGGTTAGCACTGCTGCTTTTCGACCAGGAATCTGGGTTTAGATTCCTGACTTGGGTCACTCTGTGTGTGGTGCCTGCACATTCTCCCTGTATCTGTGTGGGTATCCTCCTAAGGTGCTCTGACTTCCTGTCTGGTTAGGATGCATGCTAAATTCTCCCTCAGTGTTAACCAAGCAGGTGCCAGAGTGTGGAGACTAGGGGATTGTCACAGTAACTTCATTGTGGTGTTAATGTAAGCCAACTTGTGACACCAGTAAATAAACTTTTAACCTGCATGTCTTTTGGACTGTGGGAGGAAACTGGAGGAAACCCACATAGACACAGGGAGAATGTGCAGACTCCACACAGTGACCCAAACCAGAATCGACCCTGGTGCTGTGAGGCAGTAGTGCTAACCCACTGTGCTACCGTACTGCAATTGCTTTTTCCTGCTCTTTGTAAGTCAGACATAGTGGATTCAAGTCCCACTCCAGTAACCTGAAGACTAGAGGGGCTGAAATTTATTTTAGTGTCACAAGTAGGCCCACGTTAACATTGCAATGAAGTTGCATAAAAATCCCTTAGCTGCCTGTTTGGGTTGATTTGTTATTGTCACATGTATTGGGATACAGTGAAAAGTATTGTTTCTTGCATGCTGTACGGACAAAGCATACCCTTCATAGAGAAGGAAAGAAGAGGGTGCAGAATGTAGTGTTACAGTCATAGCTAGGGTGTAGAGAGAGATCAACTTAATGCGAGGTAGGTCTGGTCAAAAGTCTGACAGCAGCAGGGAAGAAGCTGTTCTTGAGTCGGTTGGTACGTGACCTCAGACTTTTGTATCTCTTTTCCCAATGGAATACCAAGACAGAAATTTATCACGGCCCGTGCACCCTAACCCGCACATCTTTCAGACTGTGGGAGGAAACCCATATGGGCATAGAACAAAAAGGCATGGGAAACAGGCCCTTCGGCCCAACGAGCCCACACCGCCACCCTGATGTTCCCACCTCTATCCACGATCCCTGTCTATGTTTATAGATCTATGGATTAAAAATCAAATTTGAGACAATTTAGGGAGAATTTCTTTTGCCAGTTAGCTTAAGAGCACATCTTTGGGATGTGGGAGGAAACTGGAGCACCCGGAGAAAACCCACGCAAGCACGGGGAGAATGCGCAAACTCCCCACACAGACACAGGCCCAAATCCATGTATCTGCACAGCACAGCGATAGTCACTGAGCTGTCGTGTTGCCCATCAAATGGTCCAGGTCAAGCGTACACTAACAACATGAAGCACTAGGATACTCTCGGGGGGGAAAAAAAAATCCAAGAGCAGTCCTCTCACGACCCATCGCGTGTATGCCCTTTGAGGTGGACCAAAGCACCTGTAGGCTTAAAAACAAGTACATTAATATCATCATCTATTTACACACTTCCCAGGGACTCCCAAGGCTGAGTGAACATGCAAACTCCACAAAGTGACCCAAGGCCGGGAATCGAACCTGGGTTCCTGGAGCAGTGAGGCGGCAGTGCCAACCACTGCTACTCTGAGTTGGGACTGGAGGGGAGATTAGGAAGCTCTGCCCAAGTTTGTCTCTATTCTCCCAGACCTTTTTTGGTTCTCTTCTGTTCCATCTGATTGAAGCAGCTCATCCCGATGATTCTCTTGACGGTTTGGGACTTGTACTTGAATCTAGGCCTCTGCTTTCCTACCCCATTTCTTTTTCTGCTGCCTCATTGGTAGGTTTACAGCCTAAAGAATAGTGTAGCAGAGGCTCTAAACCTGTACTGACCACATTGTCCTATTTAGATCAAATGCCTATATTCTATTTCCTGTCTGTGTGTATCCATCCAGATAAGTCTTAAATGTTGTTAACATAACTGGCTCAACCACCTCACTTAGCAGTGCATTCAAGGCCCCACCACTCTATAGGTTTTAAAAAAAAAAACTTCCTGCACACATTGCCACTGAACACCACCCCTTTATCTTGTGCCTCCTTGTAATTCTGCCCTGGGGAAAAGCCTCCAACTGCTGGTGGGTGTGTAGAATCAGCTGCTGGCAGTGGCGGATTCAATAGGGTCTTTTAAGACTCTTTTGGATAAGTAGATGGGACTTGGAGGTCTATAGGTAAGCCTAACAGAGAGGGATGTGTTTGGCACAACTTGTGGGCCGAAGAGCCTGTTTGTGCTGTAGTTTTCCTAGGTCCTGTGCTCACCCTATCCATGTCTCTCATAAATTTTATAAACCTCTTATCGGATCATCTTTCCAGGGAGAACAAATCCCAGTTTCTCCAACCTCTCCTTGTAGCTAATACCTTCCAATACCAGTTAACATCCTGGTAAACCTTTTCTGCACTCCCTCCAAAACCTCTGTGCCTTTTCTGGTAGTGTGGTGATCAGAATTGGAGCCAGTATTCCAAATGTGGCCTAACCAACATTTTATACAAATGTAACATAATTTGCCAACTCGATGCTTATCCAGTGAAGGCAACCTTGTCACATGTTTCCTGTGCTGCCAGTTTGAAGGATCTGTGGACCTGTACACTCAGATCTGTGTGTCTTGCCTCCTGCTGGTTTTGCCATTTATTTTACAGCTCCCATCTGAATTGGGTATATCAAAATGCATCGCCCTGCATTTGTCCAGATTAAGTTCCATCTTCCATTTCTCTGCCCAGTTTTCCAGCCTATTTGTATCCCCTTTACAATCTTTATCACTATCCGCAACTGGACTTTTCTCCTTTTCCTTCACAATTCCCTGGCTGGAAGAATTTGGGGATGTTTTCTGGATGCAATAATGCACAAATGAAGTTTTTGTTCTGTGCAGTCGCAATGCTCGCCGCACAGCACAAAGCTTCCTTGTGTTTTTTTTCCCCTCTGTTGCTCTCTTAATGCAGAGCACGAGGTGGTACTAAGAGCTTCAGTGGTGTGGGGAGCCTCCAATGACGAGTGGTTAGCACTGCTGCCTCACAGCGCCAGGGACCCGGGTTCAATTCCGGCCTCGGGTGACTGTCTGTGTGGAGTCTGCACCTTCTCCCTGTGTCTGTGTGGGTTTCCTCCTACAATCCAAAAAGACGTGCAGGTTCGGTGGATTGGCCATGCTAAATTGCCCCTTTGTGTCAGGGGGATTAGAAGGGTAGATGCAAGGATAGGGCTGGGTGGGATTGTTGCCAAAGTGTGGGCCAAATGGCCGCCTCCTGCACTGTAAGGATTCCTCTGAGTAATATCAAGGCCCAGGTTTATTTGATAGCACGAGCTTTTGGAGCACTGCTCCTTCATCGGGGGGTTCCTATGATTCTAGTGTCATGTGTAGGCTTACACTAACACTGCAATGAAGTTGCTGTGATGGATTGGCCAAGCTTAAAATATGCAGGTTGGCTGGATTGAGCATGTTAAATGGGTCTTGTGGGAATAGGTCCACAGTGGGATGCTCTGAGCATCCCACTGTGCATCGAGTAATCTGCATCGAGTGCAGACTCGATGGGCTGAATGGCCTCCTGCAGTGTGGGGGATACCTATGGAAAAGGGTGCATTTCCAATTACCCGTCTGGCTTCAGTTCCAGGACTGCAATCAAGGATTGCATAGCAAGCTCCAACAGACTGGTATGTGGTAATGGGTGACTTATTGGGTATTGTAGTACAGTTTGATGTGGGATAGAATAGAATAGGACAGGAGGTCCTTATTGCATTAGGCTGCTGTCCCCTCTGGGGTATTGGCAGAGACTGATAGCCCAGTTCCACACACGAGGATGGTCTCAACCGGGATCTTGGGTTCATGTCACGCTATTTGTAACCCCTGAACCCTGTCCTGTCTGGAGACGATACACATCTCTCTAACCTAGACTAATACTATCTTCACTCCCATTGCCTGCACCTTAAAGACTTGAATAGCAGGTTAGCTGTAAAGACTTGTATTCTGTAAACCGTGTGTATCCCTTATATGCCCTTCTCTGATCAGAACCTTCCATGTGCCTGACAAAGGAATGTTCCCAAAAGCTTGTGGGTTTACTATCAAATAAACTTGTTAAATCTTAACCTGGTGTTGTAAAACTTCTTGATGTACTAGCACGTCTGACAGTGCAGCACTCCCTCGGTGCTACACTGGGAGTGGTGGCCTGGGCCCTGGGCTCACCTCTTTGGAGGAAGGTTTCTGAGACTCTGACCAACCAGAAAGGATATTTTCTATGGTGCATCTGTGAAAGTTGGTGAGAGTCGTTGCTGACGTGCCAAATTTCCTTAGTGCTCTGAGAAAGTAGAGGCGTTGGTGGGACTTTCTTAACTATATTTTTTCAAGAGTATCCTAGTGCTTCACGTCGTTAGTGTACGCTTGACCTGGACCATTTGGTGGGCAACACAACAGCTCAGTGACTATCGCTGTGCTGTGCAGATACGTGGATTTGGGCCTGTGTCTGTTTGCGCATTCTCCCCGTGCTAGCGTGGGTTTTCTCAGGTTTCCTCCCACATCCCAAAGATGTGCCCTTGGGCTAATTGGCAGAACAAATTCTCCCCAAATTGTCTTAAATTTGGTTTTTAATTCATAGATCTACAAACATGGACAGGGATCGCGGGTAGAGGTGGGAACATCGAGGTGGTGGCGTGGGCTCGTTGGGCCGAAGAGCCTGTTTCCCATGCTTTGTTCTATATCAGCATTTTGGGGGGGGGGGGGGAAACCAGGACGAGTTTTTTTTTGTTGATCTGGACACCTAAACTTTTAGCTGTCAACCCTTTCTACTTCATCCCTGTTGATGTGGACAGGGGCACATTCTCCTTTACAATTCCTGAAGTCAATGACAATCTCCTTCGTTTTGTTGACATTGAGGGAGGGATTATTGTTGACGCACCAGATTCTCGATCTCATTCCTATACTCTGTCTCCTCATTGTTTGAGATTCCACCCACTACAGTGGTGCCGTTGGCCAACTTAAAAATGGAGTTGGAGGGGAATTTTGCCGCACAGTCAGGGGTGTACAAGGAGGATAGTAGGGGGCTGAGAACACAGGCTTGTGGGGCACCAGTGTTGAGGTTGAACATGGAGGTGGTGTTCTTGCTTATCCTTCCTGATTGTGGTCTCAAAGTCAGGTTTACAGCACGGAAATGGGCCCTTTGGCCCAACTTGCCTATGCTGTCTCTTTTTTTTTAAAACCCCTTAAGCTAGTCCCAGTGTGTTAGGAAGTCCTGGGATCCAATCACAGAGGGAGGAGGTGAGGCCCAGGCCACAGTTTGGGGATGAATCCCATAGGAATAATGGAAGTTAGCAAGATAAAACTTTTGGTCGCTAAATTCTGCGTTTGGCTTGGGGATTAATTAGTATTGGTAATTGCAGCAATGCTGTCTGAATTCAGCCTTGTGCAGTGCTGTGAAGGGGTCCTCTTGTTTTTTAAAATTTTCCCTGGACATATGATAGCCATCACGTTATATCTGGTTTGTCAGAGCTATTATTGGATGGGCAGTCACTTGGATTTAATTACTGGAACTCTGCTTTCTGATACAGGAAGCAACTGGATTTCCAAAGTACCATATCTTGTTCCCCTCCTCACCATCTGGGTTAGTGCTGCTGCCTCTCAGTGCCAGGGACCCCGGGTTTGATTCCCAGCTTGGGTCACTCTGTGGAGTCTGCACCTTCTTGCCAGTGTCTGCGTGGGTTTCCTCCCACAGTCTGACGGACGTGCTGGTTAGGTGGATTGGCCGTGCTAAATTGCCCCCTCTGCTGTCAGGGAGACTAGCTGGAGACGAGCATGGGGTTATGGGGATAGGACCTGGGTGTGTTGTGGTCAGTGCAGACTCGTTGGGCTGAATGGCCTCCTTCTGTTATGTAGGCATCCTTATTAGAACATAGAACACTACAGCACAAACAGGCCCTTTGGCTCAAAAGTTGTGCCGATCATATCTATACCTACCAGGCCATAGAACTATCTGTAACTCCCAATCCCATTAAATCCCATATACTCATCCAGAAGTCTCTTAAAAGACCCCTGCGAGTTCGCCTCTACCACCACAGATGGCAGTCGATTCCATTCACTCACCACCCTCTGAAAAACTTACCTCTAACATCTCCTCTGTACTTGCCCCCCAGCACCTTAAACCTGTGTCCTCTCGTAGTGACCATTTCAGCCCTGGGAAATAGCCTCCGAGAATCCACTCTATCTATTCCTCTCAACCTTCATCTCTCCAAGGAGAAGAGACCCAGCTCTCTCAACCTATCTTCATAAAGCATGCCCCCCAATCCAGGCAACATCCTTGTAAATCTCCTCTGCGCCCCCTCAATAGCTTCCACATCCTTCCTATAGTGAGGTGACCAGAACTGCACACAGTACTCCAAGTGGGGTCTGACAAGGGTCTTATAAAGCTGCATCGTTATCTCCCGACTCCTAAACTCAATCCCTCGATTAATGAAGGCCAGGATACCATATGCCTTCTTGACGACATCCTCCACTTGCGGGACAGATTTAAGAGTCCTATAGACCTGGACTCCAAGATCCTTCTGCTCCTCAACACTGCCAAGACTCCTACCCTTGATGTTATACTGCCTCATCCCATTGGTCCTGCCAAAATGGACCACCACACACTTATCCACGTTGAAGTCCATTTGCCACTTCTCCGCCCATTCTTGCATCCTATCTGTGTCTCGCTGCAACTTCTGACATCCCTCCAGACTATCCACAACACCAGCAATCTTTGTATCGTCAGCAAACTTACTAACCCATCCCTCCACTTCCTCATCCAGGTCGTTTATGAAAATCTGTCGCAATCTCTGGCAACAATAACTCGGTGGCATTCAAATTTTATAACCTACTTTGGACTTTGTATCTCAGTATGAGACAGTAATAAATCAGTGAAAAGTATTGTTTCTTGGACAAAACCTACTGTTCATATAGTGGCAGAGGAAAGGGTGCAGAATGTTTTATTACAATCAGAGTGTAGATGGAACGTGAAATTAAAACAGAATGCTGTGGAAAATCTCCAGCAGGCCTGGCAACATCTCTCTGGGAGAGAATCATAGAATCCTACAGTACAGAGAGGTCATTTGGCCCATCAAGTCTGCACTGACTACAATCCCACGCAGGCCCTACCTCCATATCCCTACACGTTTACCCACTAATCCCTCTAACCTACACATCTCTGCACACTAAGGCAATTTTAGCATGGCCAGCACATCTGTGGGCAGAAACCCATGCAGACATGAGAATGTGCAAACTCCACACAGATTAGAGCAATCTTTTTCTAGTTTACGTGACCCTTCCTTTTAGCTCTGACAAAGGGGCATCTAGATGTAATGTTGGCTCTATTCCCCCCCCCCCCCCCCCCCGGCCTCCCACAGACCTGCTTAGATTTTCCAACATTTTCTGTTTCAACTTAATGCGAGGGTCGGTCCATTCAAAAGTCTGACAGCAGCAGGGAAGAAGCTGTTCTTGAGTCTGTTGGTACGTGAGCTCCGTTTTATATCTTTCTCCCAACAGAAGAAGGTAGAAGACAATGTCCGGGGTGTCTGAGGTCCTTGATTGTGCCGGCTGCTTTTCCCGAGGCAGCGGGAAGTGCAAGACAGAGTCAGTGGATGGGAGGCTGGGCTACGTTCTCAATCCTTTGTAACCCCTTGTGATCTTGGGGCAGAGCAGGAGCCGATACCAAGCTGTGATACATTGAGGAAGGCTAGACGTCAACGGTTTGAAATCTGTGGAGAGACAGCAGTGCCTCGGGGTGGTAGAGTTTTTTTAATTGGCAGGTATTCATGGAATTCTGTTAGTGATGGGACTGCAAAGCAGGCCAGGTTTGTGGGCTGAATGGACTCCTGAGGAACACTTGCATTCAGCTACTGGAAGTTTCCCGGGGGTTTGGTGGCCTGGTGAAATACTACTTTGGGAGCGTGGTCACTAATGCCAGCAGCCTGTTTGGGCACAGCAAGGTCCCACAGGCAGCATTTTGCTTCCACTGAAGTGGGCTTTGGAATGTGTCTGGTGGCAACTGGAGCCAACAGCAATGTCCAGGTCATTGCAGCAGGAGGCTATTCAGCCCATTGATTCTACACTGACTGCAATTAATTTTTAATTTTTGACTTGAAGGACAAATGCTGGTCCCTGGGGCAGCGGTGAGGGGAACTTCTTGCTGCCTTTCAGTTTAAATATTAGGCAATACAGTGGTTAACACCGCTGCCTCTCAGCAGCAGGGACCCAGGTTCAATTCCAGTTGTGGGTGATTATGTAGAGCTTGCATGTTCTCCCTGTATCTGTGTGGGTTTCCTCCAAAGATGTGTTGGGTGGATTGGCCGTGCTAAATTAGTGTCCAAAGATGGACAAGTTAAGTTTCTTAGGTGGTGGGTGCCTGGAACTCACTGCTGAGGGGAGGTAGTGGAAGCAGATACAATCGTGATTTTTAAGGGGTGTCTTGTCAAACCCATGAATAGAATGGGGAATAAAAGGATATGCTCCCTGGAAGGGTAGGGGATTTTAGTTCAAGTGGGCAACGTGGTTGGTGCAGGCTTGGAGGGGCCGAAGGGCCTGTTCCTGTGCTGTAATTTTCTTCATTCTGTGTGGCTGTTAGGTGGATTGGCCATGCTAAATTAGCCCTTGGTGTCAGGGAGGGTTGGCAGGGTAAATACACAGGGCTATGGGGAAAGGGGTGTGATTGGTGCAGACTCGATGGGCCAAAGGTCAGGATTCTTGGTGACAGCCAACCGTGTGCAAGTTGTCAAGGTCACAGTTCAATGTATTGCCTGAAGAGATGGCATTGCTGGCAGTGTGGCGGCTCCCTCAGTACTGCACTGGCCAGTATTGGCTTGAGTTTTTTTTTTTGGACATCAAGCCCCCTCCGCACCCAGGTCGTGAGAATCAACTGAAAGGAAGTATTTGTCAAATTTGAGTTCTTATTGGAACATGGGCATGGCTTAAGTTGGGGGGTTTTTCTCTTGAGGGTGAGAAAGTCAATGTGGAACTTGGTTAATCACTCTCTCTCCTTCAGCAGTGCACAGGGTCAAATGTTTAACTCTGGTTTTGTGTGGCGATGTCAAATTCTTGTGCCTCTGTCACATCAGCGAGTGAACGCACTGGAGGGGTGGTGTGTAGAGGAGATTGACTGACTGAAATGCTGCCTGGAGTGGGACATCTTTATGAAGAGAGTTTGGGGAGACTTGGGTTGTTTTCTCTGGGGTAGAGAAGACCAGGGGGGGTGGGTGGTGGTGGGGAGAGGTCCAGGATGCTCAAGATTGAGGCCCACAGGATAGATAAAGAGCAACTATTCTCCCTTGGTTAGAGGGTCAGTCATGAAGGGTTCAACTTGTTTTTGTAAATTTCCTGTCCCTTGCCACAAACCAAAGAAAATCCCAGCACAGGAACAGGCCCTTTGGCCCTCCAGTGCTGACCCACTGAACTAAAACCCCCTACCCTTCTGGGGGCCATATTCCTCCGTTCCCATCCTATTCATATTCTTCAAGATGCCTCTAAAGTCACTATTGTATCCGCTTCCACCCCCACCTTAAACAGACGGAGTTTCAAGCACCCAACACCCTCTGGTTTTCAAAAAAAAAACCTTGCCTCCTACATCTCCTGTAGACCTTGCTCCTCTCTGTGGGTTAGCATTGCAGCCTCACACGGACAGAGACCCAGATTCAATTCCTGGTTTGGGTGACTGTGTCTGTGTGGAGTCTGCACGTTCTTCCCCGTGTTTCCTCCCAGGTGCTCCGGTTTCTTCCCACAGTTTGAAAGATGTGCTGGTTAGGGGTGCATTGACCTGAACAGACACTGGAGTGTAGCGACTGGAATTTGACCATTGCACTGTTAATGTAAGCCTCACTCGTGACAAATAAATCAACCTTAAACCTGTGCTCCCTAGTAATTGAATCTTCCACCCTGGGGGGGGGGGAAAGCTTCTGATTATCCACTCTGCCCATGCCACTCAGTCTTGTAGACCTCTATCATGTTGCCCCCTCAACCTCTGTCTCTCCAGTGAGAACAAATCTAAGTTTCTCCAACCTCTCCTCAGAGCTAATGCCCTCCATATCAGGGCATCATCCTGGTAAGTCTTTTCTGTACCCTCTCCAAAGCCTCCCACTTTTTCAGTGGATGAGAGGATAACCTTTTAACCCAGAGGGTCTGGAGTGCACTGCCTGGGAAGGTGGTGGAGTTGGGATGACTCTCATTCTTTAATGCTCACCTGGATGAGTACTTGGCACATCACAATATTCAAGACTAAGGGCCAAATGCTGGCAAGTGGGATTAGGTAGGCAGGACATGTGTTTCTCATGTGCTAGTGTGGATTTGATGGGCCAAAGGGTCTTTTTGTAATTTGGACCAGCCTTCTGCTTTCACCAGTCAATCAGTTCGCTACATAGAGCTAATGAGAGAAAAGGGGGAAGATCTTTCTCTTTGGGTGTTATCTCTCTTGCTACACGTTAGAACTGACTCTCCAATTCTACAAGGCTCCGGTACCTTGCCCTCTTGCCCCTCCCTGGCATCTCCCAACCCAAGCAGGGTGTGGGTTTTATAGCTTGACAAATTATACATTAACAATGTATCTCAGTCTCACCAAGCAATTGCAATCAATGGTTAGTACTGCTACCTCACAGCACCAGGGACCAGCCTTGGGTCACTGTCTGTGTGGAGTCTGCACATTCTCCCCATGTCTATGTGGGTTTCCTCCAGGTGCTCCAGTTTCCTCCCACAGATGTGCTGGTTAGGGTGCATTGGCTGTGCTAAATTCTCCCTTGGTCTTACCCAAACAGGCACTGGGGTGTGGCTACTAGGGGATTTTTTTTTAGTAACTTCATTGTGGTGTTAATGTGAGCCAACCCATGACACTAATAAATAAGCTTTAAACAATGATTTCAGAAGCCATTTAGTTATCCCACTGTCAACAGATCATTCAAAATCATATCCTTTAAGAGAAGGTAATCTGCCTTCCTTACCCAGTCTGGCTTACATGTGATTCCAGACTTGTGTGGTTGACTCTTAACTGCCCCCTCTGAGGTGGGGGTAATTAGGGATGGCAGCCAAAATTTGGCCCCTCCCACAACCCATAAAGGAGGGGAATAATCTTCGACTTTGAGGGACAAGTTTCAGGCTTACATTAACACTGCAATGAAGTTAACTGTGGAAACCCCCCCCCCCCCCCCCCCCCCAGTCGCCAGCACCTGATCAGATAACAGAGGGAGAATTTAGCACAGCCGATGTACCCTAACCAGCACATCTTTTGGACGGGGTGGGGGAACCCCTCACAGACATGGGGAGAATGTGCACACTCCACCCAGAATTGAACCCAGATCCCTGGTGCTGTGAGGCAGCAGTGCCAACCATTGCTATCCTGGTATGTGGAATTCAACATCATACACAGCCCCCTGCTATCCAACAGCCCCTCTTAATTGGCACCACAAACATTCACTGCCTCCACCCCCGACGCAGCCGTGTGTACCATCTACAAGACGCACGGCGGGAACTCACCAAGGGTCCTTCAACAGCACCTTCTAAACCCACCACCTCCTACTGTCTGCACGGACAAGATAACTGGGGTACACCACCACTTGCAAGTTCCCCTCCTCTGAGCCACTCAGACTTGGCTGTTCATCCAATGTGTCAAAATCCTGGAATAAAGAACAAAACCAGCATGGGAAACAGGCCCTTCAGCCCAATGACCCTGCACCGCCACCCTGAGTGGCTTCCCAGACGGCACTGTGGGTGTATCTACACCTCTGGGACTGCAAGAAGGGAATTCCTCACCACGAGCAATTGGGGATGGGCAATAAATGGTGGCCTGGGCAGCGAGGCCTATGTTGCTAAGATGAGCCTTCATTATCCTGCGCTATATATCGTAGCAACTAGCATCATTAGCAAGGCCCTACTGTGAAACCACGGTGACTATAATGGCTGTTACCATGGCAAACATGGATGGCAGATTTTCAAATTCTGCACTGTCCTAATTACACGAATGAAGCAGAAGATCAAGAGCTATTTTGGGTGAAGTTTTTCACAGGTAGAAGCCCATTAATCCAACTAAATTCCTCTGCCAGGATCGCTGATTTTATTCCTGTGGGTCACAATATTCTGCGCAGACTTCCATTGTACTGGGAACACATTTCCTGTTAAGATTAGAACCACGGCTAGTTTTTTAAAAATTTAATTGGTGACTAGGGATTTTCACAGTAACTTCATTGCGGTGTTAATGTAAGCCTGAAAACTTGTCCCTCCATCAATAAAGATTATTTTTCCCTTTATGGGTTGTGGGAGGAGCCAAATTTTGGCCACCATCCCTAATTACCCTCTCACTCAGAAGGGGCAGTTGCTGGGGTGGGATTTAAACTAGTGTTGGTGGCTAGATTTGACTTGACTTTATTGGGATACAGTGAAAAGTATTATTTCTTGCGCACTATACAGACAAAGCATACCCTTCATCGAGTACGTGGGAGAATTATTGTCACATGTATTGGAGTACAGTGAAACGTATTTCTTGCTATACAGATGGAGCGCACTGTTCATGGAGAAGGAGAGAGTGCAGAATGTAGTGTTACAGTCATAGCTAGGGTGTGGACTAAGATCGGCTTAATACGAGTTAGGTCCATTCAAGAAGCTGTTCTTGAGCCGGCTGGTATACGTGACTTCAGACTTTTGTATCTCTTTCCTGACAAAAGGTGGAAGAATGTCTGGGGTCCTTGAAAAGCAGCCAGCAAAATCAAGGCAGCAGGAAGTGTAGACAGAGTCAATGGATGGGAGGCTGGTTTGTGTGATGGATTGGGCTACATTCATAACCTTTTGTAGTTTCTTGCGGTCTTGGACAGAGCAGGAGCCCATACCAAGCTGTGGTACAATCAGAAAGAATACTTTCTATGGTGTATCTGTAAAAGTTGGTGAGGGTTATAGCTGACATGCCAAATTTCCTTAGGCTTCTGAGAAAGTAGAGGCATTGGTGGGACTTTCTTAACTGTAGTGTCAGCATAGTGGGGACCAGGACAGGTTGATCTGGGCACCTTAACTTGAAGCTCACAACCCCTCCTACTTGGTGATGTAGACAGGGATATATTCCCCTTTCAACACTTCCTGAAGTTGTTGATAATCTCCTGTGAGGTAGCACTGCTGCCTTGCACTGCTGGAGATCTGAGTTCGAATCCCAGCTTGGGCCACTGTGTGGAGTCTGCACACTTGTATCTGTTTCCTCAGATTTCCTCCGGGTGCTCTGATTTCCTCCCAAAGATGTGTGGATTAGGGTGCGTTAGCCATGCTACATTCTCACTCCGTTAGCCAAACAGGAGTATGGCGACGAGGGGAATTTCACTAACTTCATTGCAGTGTTAATGTAAGCTTTACTTGTAACTAATAAGACTTTGGACAGCTAATCCAGAGGTTCCACTGATGACACCGTCCACTGTTTTGAGGCCTTTTGAATTCTTAGCTGGCAACACTGATTTCATGATCATTTGAATACACTAAATATTAAATCAATGCAAATGCTTCCCTTTCTCAGTTTTGTAACTGTGTACAATTATCTATCTCTTTAAGGGACTAGATGCACAAGATGGCTCGTTTTTGTACATGTCTCTGTCTAAACTCTCTGCTCAGAATCTAGATTATGGGGTGGCAAAGGGAAACAATAAATTTTTATAATAAAGCTCTTTAAAATTGTCACTACCAGTTGACATCCCCAAGGGATTCGGGGGGGGGGGGGTGAGGTATGGAGCCAGGAATTTCTTATTTTTAAACCCCTCTGCTATTTTTCAAAGTGCTGGTGAGGCCACACTTGGAGTTACTGTGTACAGTTTTGCTCTCAATTGAGAGGATATACTGGCACTGGAGGGGGCGCAGAGGAGATTCACTAGGTTGATTCCAGAGTTGAGAGGGTTGGCTTCTGAGGGGAGAGACTGGGGCTATACTCTTTGGAATTCAGAAGAACGAGAGGGAGATCTTATGGAAACATAACTTTTCCCCCTCTCTCTTGAGAGAGGCAGGGAAGCTGTTTCCACTGGCGGGTGAAACTAGAATGAGGGGGGCATGGCCTCAAAATAAGGGGGAGCAGATTTAGGACTGAGTTGAGGAGGAACTTCTTTGCACAAAGGGTTGTGAATCTGTGGAATTCCATGCTGAGTGAGGCTCATTGAATGTTTTCAAGACAAGGATAGATTTTTGAACAGTGAAGGAATTAAGGGTTATGGTGAGCAGGCAGACAAGTCTACAAAAAAAACAGCCATGATCTTATTGAATGGCCTACTCCTAGATTTTGCACTATGTTCTTTATATCTGTTTCCTTTGTGGGATATGGGTGTCACTGGGCCAGAGTTTATTGCCCATCCCTTGTTGCCTCTTGAATGCCTCATTTGAGGGGCAATTGAGTCAACCACATTGACCTTTAGGGCCCACAGCCACGTGTAGGCCAGACCAGGTAAAGAGGGCAGATTTCCTTCCCTAAAGGGGACATTAGTGAACCAGATGGGTTTCCTTAACAATCGACTGGTTTCGTGGGTCTCCAGGTTCTTAATTCCAGATATTTATTGAAATTTCACCACATGCCATAAGTATTCTAAAATGGTTCACTTGGTTCAGGGGCAAGGCCCAGCCCACATCCTGTGAATGAATCATCTTCAGCCAGTTCAAGTAAGATATAGTTTCTGTTTTGATCAAATTACTATCCAAATTCCAGGAAATACAACCCTGGTTTGTTATCACCCTTGTGGTTTACCCCTTTGTTATCCAGGGATCACTCTGTGCCACACACCCTCGAGGCTGGTGTAACCTTGCCAAGGGTATGATGACATTAAGAAGTCTCAAACACCAGGTTAAAGTCCAACAGGCTTAATTTTGGTAGTAGCATGAGCTTTTGGAGCACTTCCCTTCACCAGGTGGGGAGCAGCCAGCACTCAGTGAGTGACATTTGCTGCCAAATAAACCTGTTGGACTTTAACCTGGTGTTGAGAGACTTCTTACTGTGTTTTACCCCAGTCCAACACCAGCATCTCAAGATGTAATGCCCAGAGTTGACTGTTTGCCATGATTCTAGGTGTCCTTGAATCATCTGTGTTGTCAGCATGGTGTAGTAGGCGGGACCTACAGGTTCATTCAGGAATGGGTTTGATTTTATTGTTGTCACGTGTATTAGGATACAGTGTAAAGTATTATTTCTTGAGCACTGGTACGCTTCTTCTGGATATTCATAGAGAAGGAAAGGAGAGGGTGCAGAATGTAGTGTTAGTCATAGCTAGGGTGTAGAGAAAGATCAACTTAATGCGCGGTAGGTCCATTCAAAAGTCTGACAGCAGCAGGATAGAACATAGAACATAGAACAATACAGCACAGAACAGGCCCTTCGGCCTTCGATGTTGTGCCGACCAAAATAAAAGCAATGCCCCTCCAAACTAAACCATTCCCTTCTCTTCCATATACTTATCAATTAACCTCTTAAACGCCACCAAACTTGGCGCATCTACAACAGCTGCAGGCAGGGCATTCCACTCCCTAATCACTCTTTGAGTAAAGAACCTACCTCTGATATCCGTCCTATAACTCATACCCCTTAATTTAAAGTTGTGTCCCCTCGTGCTAGCTTTCTCCATCCTAGGAAAAAGGCTATCACTGTCCACCCTATCCAAACCTCTAATTATCTTATATGCTTCAATAAGATCCCCCTTAGCCGCCTCCTTTCTAACGAAAACAACCTCAAATCCTTCAACCTCTCTTCATAGGACCTGCCCTCCATACCAGGCAACATCCTGGTAAACCTCCTCTGTACCCTCTCCAATGCCTCCACATCTTTCTTATAATGTGGGGACCAGAACTGCACACAATACTCCAAGTGCGGCCGCACTAGAGTTTTGTACAGTTGCAACATGATGCTGCGGCTCCTAAATTCAATCCCCCTACCAATAAAAGCTAAGACTCCATATGCCTTCTTAACAACTTTATCAACTTGACTGCCTACTTTCAGGGATCTATTGACACATACACCAAGATCCTTCTGTTCCTCAACACTATTAAGAGCCTACCATTAGCCCTATACTCTACACATTTATTGTTCCTGCCAAAGTGCATTACCTCACACTTTTCCACATTAAACTCCATTTGCCACCTCTCGGCCCAGCTCTGCAACTTGTCCAAGTCACTCTGTAAACTAAAACACCCCTCTTCACTATCTACCACACCACCAACTTTAGTATCATCTGCAAATTTACTGATCCATCCCTCAATACCCTCATCCAGATCATTTATAAAAATTACAAACAGCAGGGGCCCCAAAACAGACCCCTGAGGCACACCACTCGTCACCGAACTCCACGATGAATATCTCCCATCAACCACCACCCTCTGTCTTCTATCTGCCAGCCAATTCCTAATCCAATTAGCTAAATCACCCTCTATTCCACACATCTGCATTTTCTGTAGAAGTCTTCATGGGCCACCTTATCAAACGCCTTACTAAAGTCCATATATACTACATCAACCGCCTTACCCCCATCCACCTCTCTGGTCACTTTCTCAAAAAACTCAATGAGGTTAGTAAGGCATGACCTACCCTTCACGAAACCATGCTGACTATCCCCAATCAATTCGTTTCTCTCTAAATAACTATAAATCCTATCCCTAATAATTCTCTCCAATACCTTGGAGAGAATTGTTCTTGAGTCAGTTGGTACGTGACCTCAGGTTTTCGCACCTTTTTTCCTGACAAGGCGGAAGAGAGAACGTCCAGGGTTCTTACGCTGGCTGCTTTTCCTGAGGCAGAGGGAAGTGTAGACCGTCAGTGGATGGGAGGCTGGTTTGTGCGATGGGTTGGGCTACATTCACGATATTTTGTAGTCCCTTGTGGCAGAGCAGGAGCCCCATACTAAGCTGTGATACAACCAGAAAGAATGCTTTCTATGGTGCGTCTGTAAAAGTTGGCGAGAGTCGTAGCGGACGTGCCAAATTTCCTGAGGAAAGTGGTGGTGTTGTTGGGGCTTTCTTAACTATAGTGTGGCATTGTGGGGCGGGGGGAAACCAGGACTTGCTGGTGATCAGGACTCCTAAAAACTTGAAGCTCTCAACCCTTTCTGCTTCATCCCTGCTGATTGTAGACAAGGGCGTGTTCTCCTTCACGCTTCCTGAAGTCGATGACAATCTCCTTTGTTTTGACGTTGAGGAAGAGATTATTGTTGCTGTACTGGTTCACCGGGTTCTCGATCTCGTTCCTGCACTCTGTTTCATCGTTGTTTGAGATCTGACCCACTACGGTGGTGACAAATTTGAATCGAGTTGGAGGGGAATTTGGCCGCACAGTCATGGGTATCGTCAAACACGGGGTGAGACTGGGGGGGGGCTCCGTTACCACCAGTACTGCCTGTGGGATCATGCTGTGCACAAATAGCACCAGAGCTTTGTACAGCTGCAACATGACCTCACGGCTCAAACTCAACCCCTCTACCGATAAAAGCTAACACAACATACGCCACCTTAACAATCAATTAACCTAGGTGCCAACTTTCAGGGATCCATGTGATCCTGCATAGGACTAGATAGTCTGATTGTAATGAGACTCCAGTAAATATGGTAGCTAGGCCCTGGAATCTCAATGGGGGGGCCCAGTATTCCAGTAAGTATGGTAGATATGGACCAATTGGCCTCTGATTTTAATGGTGGGGGGGAGCCAGTACTCTGGACTGGACAGGGTAGATGCAGGAAAGATGCCCCCAAATGTGGGGGAAATCCAGAACCAGCGGGTCACAGTTTGAGGATTTGGGGTAGAAGATCATTTAGGACAGAGGTGAGGAGACATTTCTTCACACAGTGAGCCTGTGGCATTCATTCCCACAGGAAGTAGTCGGTGCCAAAACATTGAATGTATTCAAGATGCAGTTGGGTATAGCACTTGGGGGCAAATGGGATTGAAGGTTATTGGGAGGGGGAAGCAGGATTAGGCTATTGAGTTGGACAATCAGTTATGATGAATGGCAGTGCAGGCTTGAAGGGCTGAATGGCCACTTATGTAGCTACAATAGTCATAGATCCCCTGATTGTGATAGGGGGTAAGAACTGAGTAAGAATTTAGCAACACCAATTATTAATCCAACTGATTTATTTGATAGTAAAAAAGCGAGCTTTGAACACTCTTGTGTCTTCCTCAGGCAAGTGCAGTGCCTGAGGAAGACACAAGAGTGTTGAAAGCTTGCTTTTTTACTATCAAATAAATCGGTTGGATTAATAATTGGTGTTGCTAAATTCTTACTCAGTTCTTACCACCCCAATCCAATGCTGGCATCTTTACATCATGTGATAGGGGGCCAGTACTCTAATAAATACAGTAGATTTAGACCAGCATGTCTGACATCAATGGGAGGTCGAGTACTACAGTAATTAGAGTAATTATAGACCAGCTTGTCTCTGGTTTTAATGGGGGGCCTTTTACTCCAATAAATACAGCAGGTTGGAGTTTACTCAACTCAGGTACAGTACAGGTGAGGACGGGTCTGTCTCTGTATAACACTGGGGTACAATACTGGTGGGGACGGGTCTGTCGCTGTATAACACTGGGGTGCAGTACTGGTGTGGACGGGTCTGTCGCTGTATAACACTGGGGTACAGTACTGGTGGGGACGGGTCTGTCGCTGTATAACACTGGGGTACAGTACTGGTGGGGACGGGTCTGTCGCTGTATAACACTGGGGTACAGTACTGGTGGGGACGGGTCTGTCGCTGTATAACACTGGGGTACAGTACTGGTGGGGACGGGTCTGTCCTGTATAACACTGGGGTACAGTACTGGTGGGGACGGGTCTGTCGCTGTATAACACTGGGGTACAGTACTGGTGGGGACGGGTCTGTCGCTGTATAACACTGGGGTACAGCACTGGTGGGGACGGGTCTGTCGCTGTATAACACTGGGGTACAGTACTGGTGGGGACGGGTCTGTCGCTGTATAACACTGGGGTACAGCACTGGTGGGGACGGGTCTGTCGCTGTATAACACTGGGGTACAGTACTGGTGGGGACGGGTCTGTCGCTGTATAACACTGGGGTACAGCACTGGTGGGGACGGGTCTGTCGCCTCCAGGAGCCTGAGGTGTGTAGCAAAGATGGTTAGATCCACAAATCCAAGACCATCTTTTCGGGGATGAAATGTAACATGAACTAGATTTGGGTAACAGTTCCTGCTTCCCCCAAGGATGCCAACTAACTGTCTTTTTTCTTTCTTTTTTTTTTCTCTAGGTTTTGTCATTGGCCAGGCAGGGTTCCTGCAATCGCTTGTTATGCTTGTTGTGGCCTACATCATTGTCAGCCTAACAGTGTTATCCGTCTGTGCCATCTCCACCAATGGAGCTGTGAAGGGTGGTGGAGCTTACTGTATCCTTTTAACATCCCCTTGTATGTTGCCTTCTCCCCTCTGGATTCCTTCACCTTGTCTCTGTCCTCCCCCCCCCCCCCCCCCCCCCCCCTCCAAACCAAAGTGATTCACCGAGGTTCTTCAATTCCATCCAGCTTCCCCTTAAGTTCTGTAGCCCAAGGATTGACTGAAGTGTGGGAGGCCTTCCTTGCTTGAGACCACCTTTTGTTGCCAATGGAAGGGGGTGTGTTTCTTTCAGAGCTAGATAATAGATGGGCAGCATGGTGATTAGTACTGCTTCCTCACAGCACCAGGGACCCAGGTTCAATACCCAGCTTTGGGGGAGGGGGGGGTGGTCACTGTGTGGAGTCTGCATGTTCTCTCCATGTCTGTGTGGGTTTCTTGTCACAATCCCCAAATGATGATCTGGTTAGATGCTAAATTCTCCCTCCAGTGTTAGCCAAATAGGCGTCAGTGTGGCAGGTAGATTTTCACAGTAACTTCACTGCAGTGTTAATGTATGCCTACTTCTCCCCGTGCTTGCGTGGGTTTTCTCCGGTTTCCTCCCACATCCCAAAGATGCGCTCTTGGGCTAATTGGCAAAACAAATTCTCCCTAAATTGTCTCAAATTTGGCTTTTAATCCGTAGATCTATAAACATAGACAGGGATCACGGGTAGAGGTGGGAACATCAGGGTGGCGGCGCAGACTCGTTGGGCCGAAGGGCCTGTTTCCCATGCTGTTTTGTTTGTTCTTTGTACTTGTGACACTAAACTGGGATTATTCTCCCTGGAAGGACAGATGACCTGATAGAAATCTATAAAATTGAGGTATAGGTAGGGTGAACAGTTAAAAGCTCTTCCCCAGGGCGAAAATGAGAGGTGCAAGTTCATGATGAGAGAGGGGGAGGAGATGTTGGGTGGAGGAAGTTTTTTTACACAGGCTGATGGGGACCTGGAATACAGCCCCAAGTGAGTGAGGGGGAGGGTGAGGCCAGATACATTAGTCACATTTTAAGACTTAATTTAATTGACACATGAACAGACTTGTCTCTGTCCTCCCCCCTCCAAACCAAAGTGATTCACCGAGGGGGATACAGGCAAGTGGTCTCAGAGGGCCTGTTCGTTTTAATAAATAAACGAGCACCTTTCTTGCAACATCCACAAGAGAAAATTTATTATAAAACAGAAACCTGGGTTAATTTCAATCTCCAGGATTCAGAGTTTTGGTTTTGTGATTTGATAGTCTTGGTCTTTTGACTAGGCCCCTGGATTTATTGGTCTATTTCTTTCCTCCCTCCCTGCTCTCACTTGCACATGCTTGCTTTCTTTTCCTTTACAGCGAACTCCCAGTTATGATTAGCCGCACATTGGGCCCTGAGTTTGGAGGGAGCATTGGCCTCATGTTTTTCCTCGCCAACGTCTGTTCCTGCGCAGTTTATATTCTGGGCCTTGTGGAAGCTATTCTTGACATGTTTGGAGAACTCCCGAGTGCAGGTAAATCTACCCTCCCTCTCTCTCCTTCTCCCATCTCAGTAAGCACCAATGAAGTCTTGGTTATATCTAAGGATGGGGTTAATTAGGTTTTTGTATATTTTTCTCTCCCCCCCCCCCCCCCTCCAAATACAAAACCTGTAAAATCTGGGGCTGTTAAGTTTGTTCTTTTCAACCCATGGACTATGGGGTGACAGACTGGGTTCGCACTGCTGCGCCTCAGCACCAGGGACCCAGGTTCGATTCCCAGCTTGGGTCACTGTCCATCTGGAGTCTGCATGTTCTCCCTGTGTCTGTGTGGATTTCCTCTGGGTGCTCCAGTTTCCTTCCACAGTCCAAAGATAGTTTTGGATTAGGGTGGCACAGTTAGCACTACTGCTTCACAGCATCAGGCTCTATGCTTAGAGCCTGAGGGAATGGGGGAGATCCTGAATGAATACTTCGCGTCGGTATTCGCGCAGGAGACTGGCCAGGTGTCTGTTGCTGATGTTGACAAAGTTGAAGATCGGTTGAGGGGAAATAAAGATTACGAGGAAAGAGGTGTTGAGGCTGTTAGGCAGCTTAAAGACATATAAAGCTCCGGGGCCTGATGGCATTTACCCCAGGCTGCTAAGGGAGTTGAGGGAAGACCTAGCTGGGCCTCTGACGCAAATCTTTGTCTCTTCCTTGGACACAGGTGAGGTCCCAGAGGACTGGAGGATAGCAAATGTAGTACCGTTGTTTAAAAAAGGTCAGAGGGATCACCCAGGGAACTATAGGCCGGTGAGCTTGACTTCAGTTATAGGTAAGCTAATGGAGAGGATCCTCAGGGACAGGATGTATGAGCATCTGGAGCGCTGCGATCTGATCAGGGATACGCAGCATGGCTTCGTCAAGGGGAAGTCTTGTCTTACAAATCTAGTGGAATTTTTTGAAGAAGTGACAAAAACAGTTGATGAAGGACATGCTGTTGATGTCGTCTACGTGGATTTCAGTAAGGCGTTTGACAAGGTTCCTCATGGTAGACTGATAGAGAAGGTGAAGGCGCATGGGATACAGGGCCGGGTATGTAGATGGGTCGAGAACTGGCTCGGGAGGAGGAGACAGAGGGTAGTAGTGGAAGGCTCTTTTTCCGACTGGAAGCCTGTCACTAGTGGAGTGCCACAAGGCTCAGTACTAGGTCCTCTTCTATTTGTGGTCTACATAAACGACTTGGAAGTTGGGGTAGGTGGTGAGATCAGCAAATTTGCTGATGACACTAAGATGCTTGGATTGGCGGGTACAGAGGAGCAGTGCCAGGCAATACAACAGGACATAGGTTGGTAGACTGGGCAGATGGATGGCAAATGGAATTTAATCTGGATAAATGCGAGGTGATGCATTTTGGCTGGAAAAATGTAGATGAGAGTTATAGGATAAAAGGTAAAACTATACGGAGTATAGAGATGCAGAGAGACTTGGGGGTGCAGGTTCACAAGTCTCTGAAGGTGTCTTCACAGGTGGAGAAGGTGATAAAGAAAGCGTATAGTATGTTAGCTTTCATAGAAAAGGGTATAGAATACAAGAGTAGGAGTTTGATGTTGCAGTTGTATAGAACGTTGGTTAGGCCTCACTTGGAATACTGCGTCCAGTTCTGGTCGCCGTACTATCGGAAGGATGTGGAGTCCTTGGAGAGAGTGCAGAGGAGGTTTACCAGGATGCTGCCTGGTATGGAAGGACTGTCTTATGAGGAACGATTAGATAGACTGGGGTTGTTTTCCCTTGAAAGACGTCGGCTTAGAGGGGATCTCATAGAGGTGTATAAGATTATAAGGGGTATAGATAGAGTAAATGGAGGTAAACTTTTTCCACCTTTAGAAATGGATAGGACGAGAGGTCATGGCCATAGGGTGAGGGGGGCTATGTATAGGACGAATATTAGAGGCCAGTTTTTCACACAAAGGGTAGTGGGGGTGTGGAATGCACTGCCGAGTAAGGTGGTGGGAGCAGGCACGCTAGGGCTGTTTAAGGGTCTCTTGGACAGCCACATGAGCGTTATGCAGATAGAGGGATGTAGTAGGACTGTTTAACTATGGCTTTTTTTTCCACAGGTAATTTGGTCCAACTTGACCAACAAGGAGCATGCATTCGGCAGGTGGTGCGAGGACAGCTCTTAGATGTTGATTCTTGGGTTGCCTGGTGCTTCATGTCGTAAATGAGTGCTTTACGTGGACCATCTGAAGGGCACCATGACAGCTCAGTGACTATCACTGTAGCTGTGCAGACACTTGGAATTGGGCCGGTGTCTGCGGGAGTTTGCGCGTTCTCCCCGTGGTTGCGTGGGTTTTCTCCGGGCGCTCCGGTTTCCTCCCACATCCCAAAAATTCACTCTTAGGCTGATTGGGAAACAAATTGTCCCTACATTGAGACTCTTCCATATTAGGAATAACCTAAAATTAGAATAGGAAAATAGAATTGTTACTATATAGTTATGACAGCGGCGCGGGCTCGTTGGGCCGAAGGGCCTGTTTCCCGTGCTGTGTTGCTCTAATAAAAAAAAAGAGATTCAACTTCCCAGCTTAGGTCACTATCCGTGAGTCTCCCTGTGTCTGCGTGGGTTTACTCCAGGTGCCCTGGTTTCCTCCCACCGTCTGAAAGACCTGCAGGTTAGGGCAGCACGGTGGGTTAGCACTGCTGCTTCATAGCACCAGGGACCTGTGTTCGATTCCTGGCTTGTCACTGAGGAGTCTGCACGTTGTCCCTGTGTCTGTGTGGGTTTCCTCCCACAGCCTGAAAGATGTGCGGATTAGGTGGATTGGCCGTGCCAAACTTACCCTTAGTGTTGGGACTAGCTAGAGTAAGTGGTTGGGTTATGGGGATAGGATCTGGGTAGGATTGTGATCAGTGCAGTCACAATGGGCTGAATGGCCTCCTCCTACACTGAAATTCTACTGGGGAAGAATCTCAATCAGATTGAGAAATGGTAGGGCTATAGAGAGGGTGGCATTGACTAAGTTGCCAAGCATCAGCACAGATGGGGTGGGCTGAATCGCCTCTGCCTCATCAGTGAGGGCCAAGATGGAGTGTGTTGGTCACATTCCTAATAGAAAGCTGGGAGAAAGGGGCTGAATGGCCTTCTGTTCCATAGTAACAGCTTGCTCTGTGTTTTACCCACACCTTCAGCAGATACAGAACCTAAAGGAATCCACGTGCTTCCCCAGAGCTATCTGTACGACGTTCTGTACGCCTCCAGCATCCTCCTCCTCTGCCTCTTGATCTGCCTGGTCGGTGCCCAGATCTACGCCAAGACCAGTTTCCTGATTTTCCTGGTGGTGCACCTCGTTCTCATCACCATCCTCGTGAGCTTCTTCGCTGTGAAGCCCAGGACCATCCCAATCGTCAGGCAGGCTGGGAATGAGAGCCTGGCCATCGATACCAACTACACTGGCTTCAGCACCACCACGTTGAAGGAAAACCTCATGGGTGAGTTGCTCCCCTCTCTACCTTCACCTGAGGGTGGAGCGGCACTGGGGGGTTAGCACTGCTGCCTCACGGCACCAGGGATGCAAGTTCGATTCCTGGCTGGGGTCACTGTCTTTGCAGAGTCTGCACATTCTCGCTGTGTCTGCGTGGGTTTCCTCCACAATCTGAAAGACAGGGTGGTTAGGGTGGATTGGCTGTGCTAAATTGCCCTTTGGTGCCCAAAGATGGATAGGGTAGGTGGATTGGCCATGCTAAATTGCCCCTTAGTGTCAGGGAAATTGGGGTAAATACATGAGGTCACAAGGATAGGACCTGGGTGGGATTGTTATTGGTGCAGAATTGATCTAATGTATTGTAGGCATGCAGTTGAATCTTAACTGTCCTGTGAAATGGCCAACCAAGGCACTCGGATGAAGGAGTAATTGGGGATGGTTAACTGGTATGGGTCTCACCAACTTCTCCGTATTAAATAAAATACACAGTCGTAATGGGTTCCCCACTCTCTGGCTAATGACATTTTTCTCCTGAATTCCTGATTTGGATTTATTAGTGATGAACTTGCTTTTTTTTTTGGCTAACTTTGGACTCCCTTAATTGCGCACAATCTTCCCTCCCATCCCAATCTGCCAAACTCTAGTTCCGCAAAGCCCCCCTTGGGCCAGCTTTGTCTTCGCTCATGGTCTACTCAATCCTGTCACGTGAGGGGAAATCTCAGATTCCACTCATTGACAAGATTTGGTTTCTGAGCCCGGAACTTTGTCATAACGGGTTTACGACATGGAAACAGGGCCTTCGGCGCAACTTGTCCATGCCAACTCTTTTTTTAAACCACTAAGCTTAATCCCAATTGCCTGCATTTGGCCCATATCTCTCAATACCCATTTCCTCTATACACATCTTACCCACAGAACTATCTAAATGCTTTTTAAAGATAAAATTGTACCCACCTCTAGCAGCTTGTTCCAGACACTCACCACCCTCTGGAAAAATTACTCCTTGGACTTTTTTTGAATGTCTCCCCTTTTGCCTTTAAATCTATGCCTCCTAGTTTTAGACTCCCCTACATTTGGGGAAAAGAACTCTCTAGCTGATCTGTCCCCCCTCGTTATTTTATAGACCTCTAAGATCACCCCTCAGCCTCCTACGCTCCAGAGAAAAAACTCCCAGTCTATCCAGCCTCTCCTTATAACTCAATCCATCAAATCCCGGTAGCATCCCAGTAAATCTTCTCTGCACTCTTTCTAGTTTAATAATATCCTTTCTATAATAGGGTGACCAAAATTGTACACGTTCCAACTATGGCCTTACCAATGTCTTGTACAATTTCAAGACATTCCAACTTCACTCTAATCACTTCATGATATTCAGCAGGTAGAATCTTCACCTTTTTGACCATGTCTGGGGCTGATGTCTGATTCTTTGCACACTCTTCCCCCCCCCAACACCTTTTTGCCATAAACTTGTCACTAACCCCAAAAATAGATCATTGGTATTGTGGCTCAAGTCTAAAGTGCCCTTATATTTTAATATCCAGTTTAGTGTCTTGTTACATTATTTTGGACATTGTGTAAGCACTGAGCTCCTGAGGCCTAGTTATGGAGTAGATTAGTTTCTGAGGCCTAGCTACAGAGCAGCCTGGGAGTAGATTAATTAGATGCCTAGTTATGGAGCAGCCTGGAATGGATTAGTTTGAGGCCCAGTGATATTGTATTAGATTGGGGCTAGAATTTTTTTTGGACGGTATTTTTGGCAGTGGGGGGAGATCTGAAATAGGGTGTGGATGAGGGCAGCACTGTATAACTCTTTGAGTAATGTTTGTTCTCCCCTTTTCCTTCTAGATGATTATTCTGTGGATTACACCACCAACTACATGATGACATTTGCGACAGTGTTTGCTGTCATGTTTAATGGCTGCACTGGCATCATGGCAGGCTCCAATATGTCTGGTAAAGATCTCTGTCTCTTCCTCAATGCCAGAGATTGTGTGTCTGAGTAGTGTTGAGAATATCTGGACTTCTAATCCAGAGGTCTAGACTCCTGCATGGAAGTTACTGGAATTTGATGTTTGGCCATGAGTAGTGTAATAACCTATCTGGCTCACTGACAGCCCCTTTAGGGAAGGAAATCTGCCGTCCTTACCCAGTCTGGCCTACGTGTGATTCCAGATCCACAGGCAATGTAGTTGACTCTCAACTTCCCTCTGGTCCAGCACACCTTCATATTAAACTGCTGTTGGGTGTGTCTGCACCACATGGATGAAGACGTTGGGTAGATGAATGCCAACTCCACCTCCTCCCATTGAGGCCAGTTGGGGGCAAACACTGGGTTCGCTGTTGTGATCTCAGATGAACATCAAATGTGGATCGAACTCTGGGCCACATCCCTGAACTCATTCTAGCTGGCACCTCAACACATTCCAGGCCTCTGACCTACACTGGCTCCCATTTCCCCCTCCATCTCAATTCACACCCATCCCAACTTCTTCTGTAGCCTTGAACCTTCTCCAGCTTCCACCTCTCCACCCCCGCATAAAAAGCCCTAACTTCCTCCAGTCCTCCCCCCACCCTCCTGACCTGTGACCACCTCCAACCAATAAGACAGGAGCAGAATTAGGCCACTTGGCCCATTGAGACTGTTCTGCCATTCAATCATGGCTGATATTTTTCTCATTTTCCACCTTTTTTTTTTCTCCCCTGATCGTCTTGATCAAGGACCTATCTACCTCTGTCTTAAAGACACTCAGTGACCCAGCCTCCTGTGGCAAAGAGTTCCACAGATTCACCACTGCCTGGCTGAAGAAATTCCTCATCAGGCTAAAGAGAAATATTGTCTCCACATTCACTCTATCCAGACCTCGCAGTATCCTAGAAGTTTAATAAGATTCTCCCCCCCCCCCCCCCCCCCCCCCCCCCCCCAACCAAATCCTTCTAAACTACAGACCCAGAGTCGTCATACAACGCCCCCCTCCTGACCTCAGCCTCCTCCAGCTTGCCACACTCGCTTTGTCTCTTGTGCGTTTTTAATGTCTCCATTTGCTGGCCTAGTCTCTGAAAAAGCCTGGGCCTAAAGCTCTGAAATTCCACCCGAAACACCAACTTTTTGTGGTTGGGGTGTGGAATGCACTGCCTGCTGTGATAGTTGGCCGCTTGAGGAACTTTCAAGCAGTTATTGGATAGGCACATATAGCAGACCAGAATGACGGGGAGTGGGATAGCTTGATTTTGGGATTGGACGTAGCTCGGCACAACATTGAGGGCTGTAACTGTTTGATCTATTTTTCAGTGGTCTTAAGACAGCATTGCAAGTATAAGAACACCAGTCTTTGGTATCTTAAGAGTCTTTTATTCAATTGATGTTTATGATGGGAACCTCATGGCATGGGTGGCAATTGGAGTGTTTTTTTTACATAAAACAGGGAGGGGGTGGAGAGGAGCGTTGTGCCCTCTAGTTCAATGGGCCAAATAAGCCTTACGGATTGTTGAAAAGGGCATAGAGGTTACTGCTGCTGTCTCAGTGCCAGGGACCCAGGTTCAATTCTCAACTTGGGTCTCTCTCTGTGCAGAATTTGCACATTCTCCCCATGTCTGCATGGGTTTCCTCTGGATGTTCTGGTCGTCTTCTCCTCCTCCCACAGTCCAAAAGGTGTGCTGGTTAGGTATTACGTTCTCCCTCCGTGTTAATCGAACAGGCGTCAGTGTGGCAACTAGGGGATTTTTAACACCGCAATGACGTTGCTGTGAATGTAAGCTGACTTGTGACAACTTTAAAAGATGATATTACAACTTCTCCCTCTCCCTTTTGTAAACAGGATATAAAGAAAGTACATCCCTTTGTGTGGTCAAGTATCTGTTTTCTTCCTCCCCTTTGTAACAGGAAGAATACTCCAATGTCTGGGAGGTCTCTCCTGTGGCTTTCTGTAAAATGCTAACTACACTCTGGTATTTATGCTACAGACACTGCTCTCATATCTTCTTTTTTCCCTTTTTCTCCAGGGGACTTGAAGAATCCAAGCTATTCTATCCCTAAAGGTACAGTTACTGCTGTCATCTACACCTTTCTGGTCTACCTGCTGCTCTTCTTCCTGGTCAGTTTCACCTGTGATAGGTGAGTTCCCAACCTGAACTCCTGCCTCCAAGGAGGATGGTTTTGGGGTGTGGGGAGAGAGGAATGGTGTTTGGGGGGGGAAATGGATGGATTATCCCAGGCTGCCTACTGAAAGGGACCCTCCCTGCTATTCTCCCCCAATCCTGTGCACTCCACAACATCACTCAATCTGGAATTAAGAATCTACTGATGTCCCACTGTTGGAAAAACCTATCTGGTCTCTTTCCTAAGGAAAGCAAATCTGTTGTCCTTACCTGGTCTGGCCTACATGTGACACCACAGCCAATGTGGTTGACTCTCGGCTGTCCTTGGACATCTAGAATCATAGAATCCCTACCAGGCAGATAAAGGCCATTTGGCCCATTGAGTCTGCACTGACCACAATCCCACAGATCCTATCCCCCATGCTTTTGACTCTAGCTAGTCCCCCTTTCCACTATGGGGCAATTTAGCATGGCCAACCCAGTTGAGTCAGTCACCTTGCTGTGGCTCTGGAGTCACATGTAGGCCAGGTAAGGGTGGCAGATTTCCTTCCCTGAAGGAACCAGATGGGTTTTTCTGACAAATGGGTCATCATTTGGACTGTGGAAGAAAACAAGAGCTTCTGGAGGAATGTACAGATTCTGCTGAGACTGGGAATGGAACCCAGGTCCCTGACACTGAGGCAGCAGCACTAACCACTGTGCCACCCTCAGGATGGGCAATAAATCCTGGCCAGCAACACCCGTGTTCTACAAATGAATGAAATATATAGCTACAGCAGTAACTGTACACTTGTATATCGCACTCCATAATCTCACATACCTCAAGCTTGTTAAAATCATTCACTCCCTACAGTGCAGAAGGAGGCCATTCAGCCCATCGAGTCTGCTCCGGCTATCAAAAATCTTACTCGGGCTCCCTGCACTTTTACCCTGCTAATCTCAGTAACCTACTGCATTGTAAAGGCTTCATGTATGGTATAGTATGCAAAAAAAAAAAAAATGAAGACAGAATAGATAGGGCTGCCAGTGGCACAGTGGTTAGCACTGTTGCCTCACAGCACTCAGTAAGAATTTAGCAACACCAATTTTAAGTCCAACCGATTTATTTGATAGTAAAATTGCAAGCTTTCAAACAATCAAATAAATAGGTTGGACTTAAAATTGGTGTTGCTAAATTCTTACTGAGTTCTTACTACCCCAGTCCAACGCTGGCATCTTTACATCAGCCTCACAGCACCACAGACACGGGTTCAATTCCCATCTTGGGTCACTGTGTCTACGCAGAGTCTGCACGTCCACATGGGGTTCCCTTCCACAGTCCGAAGATGTGCTAGTTAGTGTTGGCCGTGCAAAATTGTCCCTCGGTGTTGCCCTAACAGGCGGTGGAATGTGGTGACTAGGGGTTTTGCATAGTAATTTTATCGCAGTGTTAATTTAAGGTGATGTGACAAACGAACAAACTTTTTTTCTACTTTGTTTTCCTTCCACAGGCCAAAGATTGGCCGTGTTAAATTGGGGGTTATGGGGATAGGGTCAGGGTGGAATTGTCGTGGTGCAGACACGACAATTGGCCAAATGGCCTCCTTCACCACTCTAGGGATTCTACAATCTAAGCCGTTACCATGGTTGTTGTTTTATTTATATATATATAATATAGTAGTCATGATTGTGGAGATGCCAATGGGGTGGACACAGTAAGAAGTCACAATACCAGGTTAAAGTCCAACAGGTTTATTTGGTAGCACAAACTTTTGGAGTGCTACTCCTTCATCAGGTGAGTGGTTACATAGTCCACCTAAGTACTTCCTAGTGTCAATGTATCAGGACTTTAAGGTTCATCAGCCTCTGGACTGCTTCACAAAGGGATCCCTATCCCTGGTTTGGCCAGTTTGTGTGCCAATCTGGCCCACAGTTAGGAGTTTAGGCAATGGAATAAATCAGGCCCATTTCCTACTCTGCCCACTCTTCCCATTGCAATATCTGTCTCTCTGTGGAGCACGCAGTACAGAGAGAATCTGAACTGGTGCAGCAACAATAATCTCTCCTTCAATGTCAACAAAATGAAGGAGATTGTCATTGGCTTCAGGAAGCGTAAAGGAGAACGTGCCCCTGCCTCTGTCAATGGGGATGAAGGTTTTTTAGGTGTCCCGATCACCAACCTGTCCTGGTCTTCCCCCACGCTGACTATAGCTCAGAGCCCACCGACACCTCCACTTTCTCAGAAGACCAAGGAAATTTGGCATGTCAGCTACGACTCCAACTTTTACAGACGCACCATTAGGAATCGTTCTTGTTGTATCACAGCTTGATATCTGCTCGTTCCAAGACTGCAAGGAACTACAAGAGGTTGTGAATGTAGCCAAATCCATCACGGAAACCAGCCTCCCATCCGTTGACTCTGTCTACACTTCCTGCTGCCCTGGGGAAAAATAGGCAGCGTAATTAAGGACCTTATGCACCCCTGGACATTCTCTCTCCCATTGGAGAGAAATATACAAAAGTCTGAAAACAACCATGTACCGACCAACTCAAACTGTTTCCCTTTTGATTTATTACTGTCACATGTATTGGGATACAGTGAAAAGTATTGTTTCTTGTGCTCTATACAGACAAGAAGTGCAGAATGTAGTGTTAGTCATAGCTAGTGTGTAGACTTTTGAATGGACCTACCTCGCATTAAGTTGATCTTTTTTTGATACCCTAACTATATTCTGCACTCTCTCTCCTTCCCTCTGTAAACAGTGTTGTCTATCACACAATAAACAATGCTTGTCACTACCCTAGTACATGTGACAATAAATTAATACTCGTGTTGAATTTGAACTGTCTGAAATGTGTTGCTCTGTTTCCCTCCCCACACCAAGCACCTTTTAACGTCTCATCTCTGTCATTTAGGGCCTTGCTAAAAGGGGATTACATCTTCTTCCGGCAAATCAACATCTGGCCCCCGTTTGTGGTTATTGGGGTTTACGCAGCCTCTCTCTCTGCAGCAATGAGCACTCTGATAGGAGCCTCCCGTATCCTACACGCCCTGGCAAGGGATGATCTATTTGGTAAGTTAACCCCTGAGTGTTTTATTTAAGGGAAAAAAATCCATGTTTATCAGTGTATGAACAGAACCAGTGATCGTTCAAACCAGATCAAAGCTCAGGAACAGGCCCTTCAAGCCTGTGCTGATGATACCCTAATTATTTTTTCAATAAAAGTTCTATCCTTGATCAGTATCCCTCTCCCTTCCTATTCACGTATGAGGTGTGGGTAGTCAGAAGCTTTTCCCCAGGGTGAAAGAGTTGATTACCAGGGGGCATGTTTAAGGTGCGAGGGGCAAGGTTTTTAAAACAGGATGGTGGGTGCCGAGAACTTGCTACCAGGGGAGGTAATGGAAGCAGATACAGTAATCTCAAGGGGCATCTGGATAAATACATCGATCAGATGGGAATAGAAGGATATGGTCCCTGGAAGGGTAGGGGGTTTTAGTTTGCTCAGTGGAGAGGCTGAAAGGCCTGTCCCTGTGCTGTAATATTTCATCCAGATGTCTCAATGTTGCTAAATGTGCCTGCTTTCCCCACCACCTGGCAGTGTTCCAGGCCTTCTCTCTCTCTCTCTCTCTCTCTCTCTCTCTCTCTGAAAAGCCTTCCCAGACATCTCCCTTTAAGGTTCCTGCCACCACCCCCCCTCCCCACTCCGTGTCTGCATGGGTTTCCTCCCACAGAAAGCCGTGCTGGTTAGGTGCTAAATTCTCCCCCTGTGTTAGCTGAACATGCACTGGAGTATGGCGACTAGGGAATTTTCAGTGATTTCATTGCGGTGTTAATGTAAGCCTATTTGTGACACTAACAGACTGCTTGTAATTGACCCTCCCCAGAGTTGGGAGGGGGAAAAAGCCTCTGACTATACATCCTATCTACACCACCTCTCATTTTACATAGAAACTAAAAACAGAAGGAGGTCATTCAGCTGTTTTTGAACCTGCCCCACCACTCATTTTGATCATGGGATCATCCACTTCTTCAATATCCTGATCACCCCCCCACCCATATCCCTCAATCCCTTTTAGCCCCAAGAGCTATATCTAATTCTTTCTTGAAATCGCACAATTTTTGACCTCGGCTACTTTTGCGGGAGTGAATTCCACACCTTCACCACCCTTTGGGTGAAGAAATTTCTCCTCGCCTCAGTCCTGAAAGATTTATCCCCTTATCCTCAAATTATGACCCCCCCCGCCTTAGTTCTGAGCTCCCACCACCATGGGAAACATTCTTTCTGAATCTACCCTGTCTAATCCTGTTAGAATTTTAAGTTTCTATGAAATCCCCTCTTGCTCATAAACTCCAGTGAATACAATCCTAATCGATTTAGTCTCCCCTTGTATGACATACCTGCCGTCCCAGCCTGGTAAACCTTCGCTGCACTCCCTCTATAGCAAGGACCTCCCTCCTCCAATGAGGTCGGACATTATAGTCCTATCGGGTCTCCCCTCAGCCTCTGTCTTTTGCAGTGAAAGAGATCCTAGTTTGTCTGACCCCTTCTCATAGCCACCATTCTGGTGAAACTTCTCTGCACTCTCTCCAAAGCTTCCACACTCTGGGCAGTGTGGTGAGCTATAGGGTGAGGGGCAGAGTGCAGGAAGGTGAGATTAGGAAAGCCAACTGGGCTGGCATAGACAAGATGGGGCTGAAGGGGCTGCTGCCTTCTCTAACGTTTTTCCAATGAGGTGGTGGAAGGGAAATCTATCTGGGAGATGGCACAGGGCTGGAATTTTGAGGGCAAGTTTCTTCTCCCACCACCCCCTCTCTCCCAGCTAAATTCAATGAATTTAACAACCGATTCAGCCCATCTTCTCTGCTGATAGCTTCGCTCCATGTGAGCCTTGTGTCTAATCCCTCTTGGAGGGGGAGAGTGGGTTTCAGAGAGGGATTTCTGGAACATTTGGGTTGTGGGGAGGGAAGAATTTGTGCTGATGGTTCGAGACTTGAGCACCATTGATGCCATTTGAGGAGGTCCCAGATACTGGAGGAGCCTCAGGGTTGTGGAGGGGTGAGAATATCCTGGTCTGGTGATGAGCACGGGTGGTGGGGGGGGGGGGGGGGGGGGGGTGTTAAGAAGAGGACAACAGTGATCACTCCTTTTTTTTTATAAGCTATTTCCTTCTCTTACACAGGAATAATCTTGACCCCTGCCAAGAGAACCTCCAAAACAGGAAACCCCTGGGTTGCTGTCCTCTACACGTGGTTACTGGTGCAGGTAAGACTCTCAGAAGGATCTATATGGGGGAGGGCCATTCAGCCTCTAGTGGGCCTATCCTATTTGACTGTGACAGCTGAACCTGTGTCTTGGTGGGAAATGTATGGAGTTGTTTTCTGAAGGGGAGTTCAAGACGGAAGTGACAGATTTACAGTCTATAAAACTCAGCATCAAGTTCAACCCTCCCATCCTGCTCAGTGCCCAATCTGATGAGTTGCTGTTCTTTCAGTTTGCATTGGGAATCGCATGTAAAGTTGCGAGGCCCTTCGGCCCATCGAGTCTGCACTGACGTGCAAGAGAAACCTGAACCTCCCACCTAATCCCATTTTTGTCAGCTTTTAGCCCTAAAATCTTGAATGTTTGTGGTGTGCCAAATGCCCATCTGGGCGTTCTTAAAGGATGTGAGGTATCCCACCCTCCCAGGCAGTGCGTAGCAGATCCTCTGGGTTCCCTCATTCTCCTGTCCTAAACCAACCTGCCCCCTCATGTCATTTGGCCAAGGGTAGAGATGCAGACACAAGGTAGAATTGGCCTCTCTTTGACTGAGTTGAGCCTCAGATTTGGGGACCCCCACCCCCATCTCTTATTCCTCCTTTCTTCCCCCCCCCCCTTCCTACATCTGACCTGTGTCCCATTGCCCCCCAGAATTGTTGCATCATGTGCCATGGGAGTGGGTGCACGTAGAGTCTCCTCTTGGAGGTAGGGGCCTATCCAAAGGACTGCACCCTCTTGAGGGATGATTAGGGAAGTTGTTTTGTAGTTTATTCATTGGCAGGTAGTTGAGTGAACCTGGAATGGATCTAGAGTGACATGTAGGCCAGAGCGGGTAAGGACAAATTCCCTTTCCACCTGGCTCCAAACAATGGATCATCAATAGATTCTTAATTCCAGATATTTTATAAAATTGCATTTGTAATCAGTCTTTGAAGACAGAAATCCCTTCACTACAATCCTGTTACTTATTCCAACAGCAGTACAGTGTTACCAGCCAACAGTCTACCCTCAGGAGTGCCAGAGGAACTGACACACCCAGTTAAATGCAAGGAAAAGACTCCCTGGCCCACTTATTGACTCCTTAATTGGGGACCTGGTATTCCAATAGGTCAACTTCAATGGCCTGATTTGAAGTCCTTGCATCTTCCCTAAAGAGGACATTAATGAACCAGATGGGTTTTTCTAATAGTGGGTCATCAGTACTTTATTGAATTCAAATTCAGCTGTGGCAGGATTTAAATCCAGGTCCCCCAGAACATTAACTTTTCTGGATTAATAACCAAGTGATGATGATAATAACGCTAGGCCATTGCCTTCCCCCTATCAAATGATGTTGGCTTTATCTTGGCAGAGAGGATTTGATTGGAGAAATTTATTTTGTATCTTAATTAAATGCCTCTTTCTTTCTCCTAGTCTGTATTATTTGCTGGGAAGCTGAACACTATAGCTGGCATTGTCACTATCTTCTTCCTGATGGCGTACGCTGCAGTTGACCTGGCCTGTTTGGCACTAGAATGGGCCTCTGCACCCAATTTCAGGTAGTATACCCTGCTTCACTCTCCCCATCTCCATCCTTGTGTGCACTGGGTGTGTTACAAGTCAGCTTGCACACCCCAAGTTCTACAAAACTTGCCTGACCTGTAACTTTATGTTGAATTTGGCTAGAGATGTTTCACCTTGATTGACCTTCAAGGAGTTTTTTTAAAACAAAAACCAAGTTTTTAAGTAAGAATATTATTGTGTAGATTGAGTGAGCCAGCATTTATTGTCCATCCCTAGTTGCCCCTTGGAGAGGCTTTGGAGTCGCTTGTAGGCCAGACTGGGTAAGAATGGCAGATTTCCTTCCCTAAAAGAATCAGGTTTTCCTGACAATGGGTCATCAGTAGATTGCTAATTCCTGTTTTAATTGAATTCAAATTCCCCTCCCCCATTTGCCAAGGCAGGATTTGAACCCAGGTCCCCCCAGAATATTAGCTGGGTTTCTGGATTAATGTAGTGACATCACTGGGCCATCGCCTCCCCATCGTAATAGTGAAAAGTATTTGTTTCTTGTGCACTCTACAAAGCATACTGTTTGTAGAGTACAGGGAGAAGGATTTGATTGTCACATGTATTGGGATACAGTGAAAAGTATTTTCTTGCACACTACAGACAACATACCGTTCATAGGAGTGCAGAATGTGGTGATACAGCCATAGCTAGGGTGTAGAGAAAGATCAACTTAATGCGAGGTAGGTCCATTCAAAAGTCTGACAACAGCAGGGAAGAAGCTGTTCTTGAGTTGGTTGGTACGTGACCTCAGACCAAATACCACCCAGGCCCTCAACTGTGGTAGAATGGCCAAGCATGAAGTTGGTGGAAGGGGAAATTGGAGTTGAGCAATGAATGCTGGCTTTGTCTCCAACGCCCACATCTCCTGGAAAGAATCGGAGCCCCCTCCCCTCTCTCTCTCTCTCTCTCTTGCTCCTGCTCTGCCCTCCTTCGCTCACTTGGCATCTTTTCTCTGCCTCCAGGCCCACCTTCCAGCTCTTCAGTTGGCACACCTGCCTGCTGGGCATCGTGGGTTGCCTGGTGATGATGTTCCTCATCAACCCGGCCTATGCCTCCTGTGGGATCGTGCTGATGCTTCTGCTCTTGGTTGTCATCCACTATCGCTCGCCCACCAGCAGCTGGGGCTACATCAGCCAGGCGCTCATATTCCATCAGGTGAGTGTGGCCCTTTTTGTCTCCAGAATGGGACGTGAACCTCCCCATGACCTTCACCTGACTGGGTACTGCCTGTTGGACTAATGAACCAAGTGGTAGCTGTGTTCGCATGGGCAAATCACTCCAATGTGTGGAGGGACAGCTTCTGGCCAAACCCCATGCCTTTAGTCAGTGTAAAGGTCTCAATGCTTTATACCTTCTTGGAAGACACATTCACACAGTTTGATTTGGCACAATGTTATCCAAAGATAATTACTGCTCTATTACAAAATTTACAGCACAGGCTTTTCAAGCTTGTACTACCGTGTTGCCTGACTGAACCTTACCTTCCGGGGACCATATCTGTCTGTTTCCATCCCATTCATGTATTTGTCCAGATACCCCTTAAAAGTCACTATTATATCAGCTTCCATTACCTCCCCTGGCAGTGAGTTCCAGGCACCCACCACCCTTTTAAACAACTAGCCTCATGTCTCCTTTAAACCTGTCCCTCGTACCTTTAAACCTGTGCCCCCTAGTAATTGACTCCTCCACCCTGGGGAAAAAGCTTCTGACTATCCACTCTGTCCATGCCTCTCAATCTTGTAGACTTCTATCAGGTTGCCCCTCAACCTCTCTCGTTCCAGTGAGAACAAACCAAGTTTCTCCAACCTCTCCTTGTAGCTAATGCCCTCCATACCAGGGCAACATCCTGGGAAATCTTTTCTGTACCCTCTCCAAAGCTTCCCCATCCTCCTGGTGGTGTGGGCGACCAGAATTGAACACTACATTCCAAGTGCGGCCTAACTAAGGCTCTATAAAGCTGCAACATGACTTGCCAATTTTTAAACTCAGTGCCCCAGCCGATGAAGGCAAGTATACCGTATGCTGCCTTGACTACCTTCTCCACCTGCGTTGCCATTTTTGGTGACCTACGTACCTGTACAGCCCGATCCCTCTGCCTATCAATACTCCTGAAGGGTTTTGCCACTTACTGTATATTTTCTATTTATAATAGATCTACCAAATGCATTACATCACCACCTTTTTTATTGTAATTTGTTAAATTGCCAAGACATTTCCTTGTAATCTTAAATTGCAAAGATGTCATTAGAATGCCTACGTTACCAAAGGAGGCCATTTGAGTCTGTACCAGCCACCATCCAACCCAGACCTTGTTCCCATTACTCCATGTATTTACCCTGCTAATTCCCCTGACTTGGATGGATCCATCTAACCTACACATCTTGTATCTGCGTGGGCTTCCTCCTGCATTCCAAAGGAGAACATGCAAACTCTACACTGACCCAAGCCAGGAATTGAACCCTGGCACTGAGGCAGCAGTGTTAACCCACTGTGCCACCAAGCTGCCCATAATCTTAAATTGCAAAGATACTTCAACTCATTACTATAGTCTTGAATTGTAACACTATCATAGAATCCCTACAGTACAGGAGGAGGCTGTTTGGCCCATCTGATCTGCACTGACCATCTCTCCCAGGCTCTATCCCCATAATCCCATGCATTTACACTAGCTAGTCCCCCGACGCTAAGGGGCAATTTTAGCATAGCCAATCCACCTAACCTACACATCTTTGGACTGTATGTCTGATTTTTGGTAACTATCAAGGTCTCATTCTGTAATTTTCAGTTGATGTATATTTTGTGTACCTGGTGGGTTGGTTCCAACTGTACATTTCTGCAGTGTCAGTTGTCAAGCTGTAATATCTTTTAATGCTGTCCCGTCTCAAAATGGCTGCTGGCTGCCATCTTGTGTAGCCTAGCTAAGGGAGCTGGTTTTGTTCTCGCTCCAGCCATTGGTTTTTTAAATTTGTTCCTTTTATTTTTCCTCCCCAGGTGAGGAAGTACCTACTCCTTCTTGACATTCGTAAGGAGCACGTCAAATTCTGGAGGCCTCAGATTCTCCTCATGGTAGCCAATCCGAGGACCAGTGCTCAGCTGATCACCTTCATCAACGATATAAAGAAGGGAGGGCTTTTTGTGTTGGGCCATGTGGAAATCGGGGACCTAGGTAAGTTGGCCTCCAGCTTGTGTTTTTGTTTGGGGGTGGGGGGAGGGTACAGCGAATGGTTGCACTAAGTAGCACCTAGAACATTTTGAGGCCTAACAACAGGCTGGGGTGTCAAGCAGGCCTGTTTCCTCTTCCTCAGCCTGATGTAGATAATTCCCAATTTCCCGTCTCCAAACACACACACATTCCCTACAGTGCAGGAGGAGGCCATTCAGCCCATGTCTGCACCAACCAGGTCCTATCTCTGTAACCCCATGCATTTTACCCTGCTAATTCTCCTGACACTAAGGGGCAATTTAGCATAGCCAATCCACCTAGCCCACACATCTGGTCAGACCCCATCTGGAATATTGCGAGCAGTTTTGGGACTGTATTGGGATACAGCGAAAAGTATCAGACAAAGCATACTGTTCATAGAGTATAGAGGGCAGAAGGACTGTCTACGCTCCCCGCTGCCTCGGGAAAAACAGCCAACGTAAATCAAGGATCCCTACGCACCCTGGACATTCTCCCTCCCGCCTTCTGACCCCATCCAGCTGCATTACAACTTTTGGCTCAGCCTCGTCGACAAGTTGAACGTCAAGGCCTCTGTGGACCTGACCCTGTCACCCACCGTCCGCCAGGGAGTGCAGCACCTCCTCCGCATAACAGCCCGTGTCTAAGGAAGGATGTGCCTGCTTTGGAAAGGGGCCAGAGGTGGTTCAGAAGAATGATCCCTGGTACGAAGAGCTTGTCGTATGAGGAACGGTTGAGCATTCTGGGTCTGTACTTTGAGTTTAGAAGGATGAGGGGGGTTCTTACAGGAAACTGATCCCTGGATAGAGTGGACGTGGAGAAGACTGGCCGGCGCAACATCGAGGGCCGAAGGGCCTGTACTGCGCTGTATGTTCTAAGATGTTTCCACTAGTAGGGGAAAAACTAGAACCAGGGGAGCAGAACCTTGGGCTAAAGGGACAATCCTTTTAAAACAGATGAGGAACTTCTTCAGCTAGAGGTGGTGAATCTGTGGAACACTTTGCTACAGAAGGCTGTGGAGGCCGGGTCATTGAGTGCCTTTAAGACACAGGTTCTAAGGGGATCAGGGGTTATAGGATGAGGAAAAAGATCAGCCATGATTGAGTCTGCTCTGCCATTCAGTGGACTGAGTGGCCTAATTCTGCCCCATGTCTCATGACCTTTGGACACTAAGGGACAGTATTTAGTATGGCCAATCTGCCTAACCTGCGAATTCCAATACCATAGAATAGGAATTAGAACATGTGCACAGTGAGCCAAGCCAGGAATCAAACATGTGTCCCCGGTGCTGTAAGGCAGCGGTGTGAACCCACTGTGCCACCCATGTAGGGTTGTCATGTTCTACTGATATCCATCGGCATAGTTTTCCTGCCAGTCTGACATGGCACACTTGGGAATGTGGGCATCCCCATCTGCACTGACATTTATTACCCATCCCTAGTTGCCCCTTGAACACTTTGTTGCTGGAGTCACATGAAGGCCAGACTGGTTACGGACAGCAGATTTCATAGAAACGTGGAAGAGGAGCTGGAGGAGGCCATTCAGCCCTTCGAGCCTGTTCTGCCATTCATCGTGATCTTGGCTGATCATCCTGCTTTCTTCCCATAACCTTTGATCCTGTTCGCCCCCAAGTGCTATATCCAGCCGTTTCTTGAATACATTCAATGTTTTGGTATCGACTACTTCCTGTGGGAATGAATTCCACAGGCTCACCAATCTTTGGGTTTGCTTTTATTGTCACATGTATTGGGATGTAGTGAAAAGTATTGTTTCTTGCGCGCTGTACAGACAGAGCATACCCTTCATAGAGGAGAGGGTGCAGAATGTAGTGTTACAGTCATAGCTAGGGTGCAGAGAAAGATCAACTTAATGGAAGATGAGTCCAAAGGCAAGGAAAAAGCTGTTCTTGAGTCGGTTGGTAGTAACCTCAGACTTGTACCTTTTTTTCCTGACGGAAGAAGGCGGGAGGGAGAACGTCCGGGGTGCGTAGGGATCCTTGATTTACGTTGGCTGTTTTTCCCGAGGCAGCGGGAAGTGTAGACAGTCCTTCTCCCCTCTATACTCTATGAACAGTATGTTTTGTCTGATACTTTTTGCTGTATCCCAACACGTGACAAATTATTAATCCCACAATGATTTATTAATCTTGAACCTTCTCTCCTAGAGGGGAGGAATGGTTTATATTTGTAACAGTTGGAGTTGGGATGTTTATTTGGGGAATATTTTTGGTGTCTGTGTGTTGTCTCTGGGCTGTGCTGATGTCTCTTGTCTTTCTCTCTCTCTCTCTCTCTCTCTCTCTCCCTCTCTCTAAGACACCCTGCCGACCGACCCCATCCAGCCGCAGTACAACTTCTGGCTCAGCCTCGTCGACAAGTTGAACGTCAAGGCCTTTGTGGACCTGACCCTGTCACCCACCGTCCGCCAGGGAGTGCAGCACCTCCTCCGCATAACAGGATTGGGTAAGGGCTGGGAATTGTCACAGCTTTGGGGGGTTGGCCATTCAAACCCACCCCGTGGTCCAACTAATTGAGCGCCCATCCAATTTCTCCCTTTGGGGCAACCTCTCTGCTTCCCTTCCCCTCTATAGGAATCCTGAGAGGATTGTGCACTGGCATCAGATGCTAAGAGTGGCCATGTCGGCGAGGCAGGGATGCAATGTTACATCGCAACTGGGAGGAGTAGGCCATTCTGCCCCAGGAGCCCTGATCTCCCATATGATAAAGTAATGGCTGACCTAAGTGTTCCACTCCGCCCTAGAATCCTTTTATCAATCAAATCCCAGTATATTCATTGATCCTCCCAATTTCCAGTGGTGCCTGGGGAGAATTCCTCACACCAGTGCCCCTCAAAGAAATTCCTCCATCTTAAATGGGAGGTCATAGAATCCCTACAGTGCAGAAGGAGGCCATTTGGCCCATCAGGCCTATACTAACCACAATCCTACCCTGGCCCTATCCCTACAATCCTATGAATTTTTGGTCTAGTTAGTCCCCCTTTCCATAAGAGGAACTTTAGCATGGCCAATCCACCCCCAACCTGGACATCTTTGGATGCTATGGGACAATTGTTGGTACGGCCACCAACCTGGACATCTTTGGACTGCCCACGTGATTATAGCAAGACTTTCTGACTCTCCACTGCCCCTCTCGCAATAAGGGCCATCATTCCTATTGGTGCACTTGCATTGGATTCATGCACAAGGACACCCAGATCCTTCTACTGCTACATTCTTCCATTTGGTTATTTTTAACATAATTTGTTTTAGTGTCACAAGCAGGCTTACATTAACACTGCAATGAAGTTAGTGTGGAAATCCCCTAGCTTGCACACTTTGGCTGTGCTAAATTCTCCCTCGGTGTTACTTGAACAGGTGCCAATGCACCCTGACCAGTACATCTTTTGGACTGTGGGAGGAGACCAGAGCACCTGAAGGAAACCCATGCAGACACAGGGAGAACATACAAATTCCACAGTGGCCCTCCCCACACCCTGTCCACCTGGTACTGGTAAGACAGCAGTGCTAACAGGAATCAAACCATGGACACTGGAGATGCTGGCGTTGGACTGGGGTAAACACAGTAAGAAGTCTGAGGCAGCAATGTTAATCCATTGCCACAGGGAATTGAATACAGTAGGAGTCTGGCAACACCAATTTTAAATCCAACCGATTTGTTGATAGTAAATTTGGTAGCTTTCGGCGTTTGTGCCTTCGTCAGGGAATTGAGCCTAGGTCCCTGGCACTTTGAGGTAGCAGTGCTCACCACTGTGTGCTGCCAAGAATTCAAGCCAGGTCTCTGGAGTTGAGGCAGCAGTAGTAACCACTGTCACACTACCAGCTGCAGTCTATCTTAGAGAGAGTCCACTCTTTTTAAAGGGGAGGTTCCCTGTAATTGGAACATTGGAGTGGGTGATAAGAGAATATACGGTCAATAGGAAGCTAACTGTCATAGTTCTGGTTCACTAAGCATTGAGGCGAAGCATGATGGGCATAGGGAGCTGGTTAACTTTTGTCCTCTTGTGTCGTGCAGGTGGTATGAAACCCAACACGCTGGTTCTCGGTTTCTATGACAACTGCGTGCCCGAGGACTACTTCCTGTGTGACCCGGCCTTCAGGGACACCAAGGAGAACGATCACTTTGGGGTGGACACGGCCTCCCTGCAGGCCCACTTCCCACCCGTCCGCGACGGGGAGGCCAGCCGCAGCCTGACGGAGGCCGAGTACGTGGCCATCATCTCGGACGCCCTCAAGATGCAGAAGAACGTCTGCCTGGCTCGCTACTTGCACACCATGAACCGGCAGGACCTGTTGGCCAAGAAGCGGCAGGAGCGCGTCTCCATCGACGTCTGGCCCCTCAACCTCCTGCAGCCCGACAGCACCCACTACGTGGACATGTGCAGCCTCTTCCTGCTGCAGATGGCCTGCGTCCTCACCATGGTGGCCTCCTGGAAGGGCGCCCGCCTCCGCATCTTCCTCTGCATCGAGTCCGGCGACGACAGCTGGGTCAAGAAGGAGGAGAAGCTGCGGGAGCTCCTCGACAAGCTGCGCATCAAGGCCACCATCAAGATCGTCACCTGGGACGACGTCCTCGCCTTGCACGGGCCTTCCCGCCAGGCCGGCCCCGGCGATTCCGCCCCCATTTCGGACGAGTACCTGCGGGCGGCCAACCGCATGGTGCTGGACCAGGGCTTCCACACGGCCGTGCGGTTCCTCTACCTTCCCCGGCCCCCCGCCAGCCCTGCCCACTCCCAACGCTACCTGGAACAGTTGGACATCTTGACTGAAGGCCTGGGGCCTACCTTACTGATCCACGGCCTGACTCCGGTCACCTGCACTGACCTGTGAGGGCTGATTTGGCCCCCTCCCAACTTCCTGTTTTATACAGGTGGGGGAAGAAGGATCTCTGAACACTGTAAAGGTCAAAATGGCCACTTTGTATGGACCATACACCTTGGAGACTTTGAAGAGGACTGGTTCACTTTGCCATTTATTTATATTTAACAGAAGGGGTTGGGGGGGGGGGAGGACTTTAATGGGGAAAGATTGTGTAATTGGGGTTTGAGTGACATTTCTCTGGGGAATGGCCAGTCTCTGAACACAAGGTCAAAATGGCCGCCTCGTATGGACCAGAAGCCTTAGACTTTGGGAGGATTGATTTATTTATATTTAACAGAGGGAGGGTGGGAATTTAACAGGAAAAGATTGTGTGTAATTGGGATTTGAAAGATTTTTCTGGGCGGGTGGGAGGATGGGTCTAACTTATTAAAATGGTCACACCATGTTTTTCCTGTTTTGTCAAACAGTTTCTCCATGGGTTGGGACCGGTGGCTTTTTATTGGGATGGGGGGAGAGGAGTGTCCATTGTAGCAGATCCTTGGATCTCACAGCCCTCCTAACTGCCACCCCCACACCTCCGACACTTCTACCTGACCCCCCCCCACCCCACCCCATCTACAAAGGTTCACTGCAGTGACCTAATCAAGGCCCCTCGAGGTGGGAGCGGCCACTGCTATGAAGGAGGAGCCCTTGAGTGAGTTTGTCACATCTTCATGGTGCTGGAGGAGGCCATTCAGCCCATCAAATCTGCACTGACTCCAATTTAATGTATTCTGATTTCTATTGGTACATGCATTGTTTCTTGCACTCTATGAATGGTATGCTTTGTCTGCATAGAGTACATGGGGAGAAGGGTTTACTTTATTATTGTCACATGTATTGGGAAACAGTGAAAAGTATTGTGTTATACAGACAAAGCATACTGTTTATAGAGTATACAGGAGAAGGATTTGATTTGTTGTCATGTGTATTGGGGTCTCGTGAAAAGTATTGTTGTGCACTATACAGACAAAGCATACTCCTTTATAGAGAAGGAAAGGAGACAGTGCAGAATGTAGTCTTACAGTCATAACTAGGGTGTCGAAAGATCAACTTAGTGCGAGGTAGGTCCATTCAAAAGCCTGACAGTAGCAGGGAAGAAGCCGTTCTTGAGTCAGTCGGTATGTGACCTCAGACTTGTGTACCACTACCCGGTGGAAGTGTGTGTGTGTGTGTGTGTCTGGGGTGTGTGGGGTTACTGCTGCTTACCCAGGCTACCCCTTTGCCTATCCTCACATGGCCACACGTTTACCCTGTTGATCCATTTGGCATATCCTGGGACACTTAAGTTATAATTTAGCATCGCCAGTCTGCCTAACCCCCCCACAAGCTGGGGCACTAAGGGACAATTTAGCATGACCAACCTAAACTTTGAGTTTTTCTTTTATTATTTGGACTGGGAGGAAACCTACACAGACATGAGTGTGCAAACTCCACACAGTGACCCATGCTGGGAATCGAACCCTGGTGCTGTGACGCCACAGTGCTAACCATCATGCTCTCAATGCACTGTGGGACATTGGGTTTAAATACCACCACAATGACCATTAGAATTTAAAGCTGATTATAAAACTACCTGGTAACAGGGAACATGACAACTTGCATGGATTGTTGGTGGGGTGGGAGCCCATCTCCTTTTTAGGGGAGGAAATCTGCCATCCTTATCTGGTCTGGCCTATGTGACTCCAGAGCCCCAGACAATATGTTGACTCTCAAATGCCCCTCTGAAATGGCTGAATGAGACACAGTTCAAAGGACAATTAGGGGTGGGTAATGTTGGCCTTGCCCAGTCTCTCTCATTCCCCATCTTGGGAGGGGTGGGGGGTGCAGTGAAGACATTCCCTGTTTGGGGATGGGAGGGGAGGACTTAAATTTGGATATTTCATCGGAGTGAGCCCGATTTGATGGGAAATGACTCGGATTATCCTGGGATTTGATGGTGTGTGCGCACTCCCATTTTTGGGAATGCTTGGGAATAGTGAAGAGACCAGATTGAGAGATTCTGGGGTTGAGGAACTCCTAGTTGGATAGGACTCCCGACTTGGAGGGGAGATGGTCGGGGAGGGAGGGGGAAGATTTGATTTTGAGGGACTCTGGAGGGGACCCAGACCAGAAACACCTTACTTTGGTGCAAGGATAGAGAATGTGGGGAGGCGAGACAGAATGAAGGTGATTGCTTCTTTTACCCAATAGTGACGTGAGGGAAAACTCAGAGGCTAGGATCTAGAACACACTGCCCAAGAGTGTCTGTTTTGTTTGTTAATTGGTGGTGTTCAAGAATGGATAAGGGTTAATGTGAAGAGAATTTGCTGGGATATTGTTGTGGCAGGAGGGAGTGAGGCTTGTACAAAGCCAGCCCACTACACAATCCCCAAATGGCTTCATATTTTGGCCAGGTAAGAAATGGGCACAATATAAAAAGTCAGATGGTTATGGACCAACAGTGGATAGTGGGGTTTGAGTTGAAGAGCTGTGATATTATGCTGCAACTATACTCTACCTTGGTGAGACCACATTTGGAATATTGTGTTCCACCTCACTAAGAAGGATGTGGCAGCATTAGAGAGTGCAGAGATTTACCAGGATGCTGCCTGGTTTGAACATAGAACATTACAGTGCAGAACAGGCCCTTCGGCCTTTGATGTTGCGCTGACCAATTATGAAAAAAGCAATGACCCTCCAAACTAAACCATTCCCTTCTCTTCCATAAACTTATCAACTAACCTCTTAAACGCCACCAAACTTGGCGCATCTACAACTGCCGCAGGCAGGGCATTCCACTCCCGAACCACCCTTTGGGTAAAGAACCTACCTCTGATATCCGTCCTATAACTATCACCCCTTAATTTAAAGCTGTGTCCCCTCGTGCTAGCTCTCTCCATCCTAGGAAAAAGGCTATCGCTGTCCACCCTGTCTAAACCTCTAATCATCTTATATGTTTCGATTAGGTCCCCTCTTAGCCGCCTCCTTTCTAACGAAAACAACCTCAAATCCCTCAGCCTCTCTTCGTAAGACCTGCCCTCCATACCAGGCAACATCCTGGTAAACCTCCTCTGTACCCTCTCCAAAGCCTCCACATCTTTCTTATAATGTGGGGACCAGAACTGCACACAATACTCCAAGTGCGGCCGCACTAGAGTTTTGTGCAGTTGCAACATGACGTTGCGGCTCCGAAATTCAATCCCTCTACCAATAAAAGCTAAGACTCCATATGCCTTCTTAACAACCTTATCGACTTGACTGCCTACTTTCAGGGATATATGCACATATACACCAAGATCCCTCTGTTCATCTAGACTATTAAGAATCCTACCATTTGCCCTATACTCTACACATTTATTATTTCTGCCATAGTGCATTACCTCACACTTTCCACATTAAACTCCATTTGCCACCTCTCGGCCCAGCTCTGCAACTTGTCCAAGTCCCTCTGCAAACTATAACACCCCTCTTCACTATCTACCACTCCACCGACTTTAGTGTCATCTGCAAATTTACTAATCCATCCTTCAATACCCTCATCCAGATCATTTATAAAAATTACAAACAGCAGGGGCCCCAAAACAGACCCCTGAGGTACACCACTTGTAACCGATTTGGAGGGTCGGTCTTCTGAGGAAAGGTTGAGGGAGCTGGGGCTTTTCTCTTTAGAGTGGAGGAGGATGAGAGGCGATTAGATAGAGGTTTATAAGATAGGGGGGATAGATAGTCTCTGAACATCCACTCTATTTCCTTGGGTGGATGTAGCTGTTACAAAGTGGGCAAAACTATATAAGGTTCATGGTGGGAGATGTAGGTTCTTCACTCTGTGGCTGGTGTAGAATAGACTGCCTGCTGTGATAGTGAGGTCAGAATTTCAGGAACTTTCAAGCAGTTATCGGGTAGGCACACGGAGCACACCAGAATGATGGGGAGAGGGACAGCTTGATCTTGTCACTGGACATAGCTCGGCACAATGAGGGCTAAAGGGCCTGTGCTATACAGTTTTATGTTCTATAAAAGCAAGTGTGAGTGCAGACTTCTATTGCAATGGTTAAAACTGAAATTAAAATAGGAAAATGCATCAATCTCAGCAGGTTTGACAGCACCAGTAGAGGGAGACTGAGACTAAATGTCTCAAGTCTGGATGAGAGCTCTGAATCATCCATAAAATTCCTGTAGTGCAGAAAGCCATTTGGTTCATTTGAGTCTGCACTGACCACAATCCCACTCAGGCCCTAATCCCACATACTTATTTACCTTGCTCAGCCTCCTGACATGAAGGCTGATTTGATATTGTTTCATATATTGGAATATAGTGAAAAGTATTGTTTCTTGAGCACTGCACTCTTTCCTTCTCTGAGGAGCATGCTTTTACTGTTAAGAGTCACAGCTAGGGTGTAGAGAAAGATGCAAGGGAGGTCCATTTAAAAGTCTGACAGCAGCAGGGAAGAAGTTTTACGTGACCTTGGGCTTTTCTATCTTTTTTCCAATGGAAGAGAACGTGTGGGGTCCCTTATTATGCTGGCTACTTTCCCCGAGGCAGTGGGAAGTGTAGACAGTGTCAATGAATGGGACTGGGCTACATTTACAACCCTTTATAGTTCTTTCCTGTCTTGGGCAGAGCAGGACCACATCAAACTGTGATACAACCAGAAAGAATGCTTTCTAGGGTGCATCTGTAAAAGTTGGTGAGAGTTGTGGGAGACATACCAATGTTCTTTGGCCTTCTGTGAAAGGAAAGGTGTTGATGTGTTTTCTTTTGGCATGGGGAGTCCAGAATAGGTTGGTAATCTGGACACCTAAATTTTTACTTTGTCCCCATTGATATAGACAGGAGCATGTTCTCCTTTACATTTCCTGAAGTCATTGACAATCTCCTTTGTTTTATTGGCATTGAGAGAGTGTTGTACCAGTTCACCAGATTATCTCTTTCCTGCACTCTGTCTTGTGTTTGTTTGAGATCTGACCCATTAGTGGTGTCATCAGCAAACTTAAAATCAAATTGGAAGGGAATTTCACCACAGTCAGGTGTATGGTAGGGGGCTGAGAACACAGCCTTGTGGGACATGTTTTTAGCATGACCAAACTAATCCACATCTGTGGACTGTAGAAGGAAACCCACTGGGAAAGTACAGACTCCCCACAAACAGTGACACGAGTCCCTGGCACTGAGGCAGCAGTGCAAACTACTGTTCTGAAACATGGGTTCTAGTCGCGCGCGCTCTCGCGCTCTCTCCCCTCCTGGAAATTTTCCAGTCTGGGTTTCAAATTCCAGCATCTGCAATATTTTGCTACTCATCCCTCAGCTCAGGTTCAATTCCCACTTTGCCTGTGTGGAGTTTCTACATTCTCTCCATGTTTGCGTGAGTTTCCTCCCTAACTCCAAAGATGTGCATTGGCCATAATTTGCCCCTTGCTGTCAGGTGGTCCAGCTACGGTAAATGCATGGGTGTTATGGGCATACGGCCTGGGTGGGATTGTGATTGGTACAGATTTGATGGGCTGAATGGCCTCCTACACTGTGTAGGGATTCTGATTCCAGCAGAACCCTACCCTAATCTTGTTGTCTACATTGCTCTCTCTGGTACGATTTCCCCTCTTTACCTGCCCACGTCTTGAACTTCTGATCCAGAATCTGCGCCTCTCTGAAGGTAAGATGCCTCTCTTTTTGTAAAGGTTCTTTGTTTTTAAATTTTAAGTATTGGGAATTAAGTCATTTTAACTGTGGGCAGAAGACTAGGTATCAGGCAAACCATCATTCCACATCAGCTGGCATATAGGGCTCTAATACTTAATGTGGAGATTCAATCAACAGTTAGGAAGGCAAATGCAATGTTGGCATTCACGTCGAGAGGGCTAGAATACAAGAGCAGGGATGGACTTCTGAGGCTGTATAAGGCTCTAGTCAGACCCCCATTTGGAGAACCATGAGCAGTTTTGGGCCCCATACCTAAGGCCTTGGAAAGGGTCCAGAGGAGGTTCATAAGAATGATCCCTGGAATGAAGAGCTTGTTGTGTGAGGAACAGCTGAAGACTCTGGGGAGAATGGGAGGTGAAATCTTAGTGAAACTTGCAGGATACTGCAAGGCCTGGATAGTGTGGATGTGGAGAGGATGCTTCCAATTAGAGGAGATGATATGGGACTTAGCACTGCTGTCTCACGGTGCCAGGGATCAGGGTTCAATTCCAGCCTTGCGTCTGTGTGGAAGATGCACATTCTCCCCATGTCTGCATGGGTTTCCTGTGTGGTGATTTTTTTGTTTGGTCCTCCCACAGTACAAAGATGTGTGGATTGGGTTGATTGGCTATGCCAAATTGACCTTAGTGTTCGGGGAATTAATAGGGTAAAGTGTGGGTTTTGGATCAGTACAGACTCAATGGACCAACTGGCCTCCTTCTGCACTTAGGGAGTCCCAGTTTAATAGGGGAGATTAGAACCTGAGGGCACAACTTCAGTGAAGAGACACGTCTGTAAAACCGAAGTAAGGAGGAATTGGCCAGAGGGGGGGTGAATTTGTTGCCACAGGAGGCCAGGTTATTGAGTGTTAAGATATAGATCAATAAGGTGATCCAGTGTTACGGGGAGAATGGGGATGAGAAAATATTCCCAATGATTGATTGGTAGAGCAGACTAGATGGGCTGAGTAGTGTAATTCTGCCTCTACCTTACGGTGTAATCACCTCTTCAGATGATGGGTAAGCTGCCATCATGTAACAGTTGCAGTCCTGTGCAGTGTAGCTACACCCATAGTGCTGTTAGAGAAGGAGTTCCAAGATTTTGACCCAGCAAAGGAACAGCCAATGGGTATGTGAATTGACAGATGTGGACCAAGTAAGAGGAGCTGGATCTTTAGGTTTTAGGGCAGTGTGAACAGTGCAGGTGCTTGGAGGGTTGAAAGGTCTGTTCCTGTCTGAAGTGTTCATTGTGTTTGAGTCAGGATAATATGCAGCTTGGGCAGGTGTAATCAACCTCCTGTGCATGTGGCTAGGGTCAGTGGAATATGGCAGATGGGAGTACAACATGCATAAGTGAGGTTATCCATTCCAGTGGGCAAATTATTTAAAAGCAGAGAAACTTGTAAATGTTCTGGAGCAGAGGAGAGGGATGTGGGTGTCATGCACTTGGAGAAATTCCAATTGGATCTGGTGTGATATACAGATCTAACACAGCATCAAGAAATAGTTGAGATACACAATAGTCACGAGGCTCTGACAGAGCCCCTTCAGTACATGGAATCATCCTAGGTCAATATTACTCCTTCTCCCAGTATCCTAGCCCTCTGCTCAAAGGTGTGCCATCATTGTGATACACCACAAGCCCCTGTTCAAGGGTCAAATCTATTGAGAGGAATCAAATTCCCCACTCAACTTCACACAAGGAGGAGGGG